>JAOPSE010000080.1:8007567-8607567 GCA_029449295.1 Zea luxurians
TGCGGTAGACTTGGTCACAATTCACGCACCTGTCGTTGGCAGATTAGTGGGGTGTGTTGTAACACCCTGAATTTGGGGGTATAAAATTTCCTTTCTAATATCCACCAAATTCAGGTGTTACCCTCTTTCTTCCTTCTTTTCTATTTTTTAATGGTGGGGCATTATTTTGTTATATATATAGGTGTGAGCCTAGTAAAATAAAACCCTAGAGGAGTTTTGATTGTTGCACCTCATGCCGAAGCATATATATTTTTTTATTTGATGAATGAACTTGATGTGCAGTCTTTTTGATTTGTGAGTTGTGCTCGAGTTTGAAATTAAATAGAAAGAAAAGGAAAAATAAAATGAAAACCTTTTTTCTTTTTTTTCTCTCCTTTCCCCTTTTCAGCCTAGCCTCTCAGCAGCCCAGCTCCCGCTCGCTGCCACGCCCGCTCCAGCCGTGCCCGGCCATCCCCTCGCGACCCTGATCGGCAACCGCCCTGCCGTGCGTGCGGTGCATGCACGAGATCGAGCAGAGAAACCAGTCAACCCACCTATTTCCCCTCCCCATCCCCTGCTGCATGTGCATGCGATGGTGGTTAGAGTCTGCAATTCTCTCGCAAGCCTCTATGCATGCATGGTCATGATGCAATGATTCCTCGGCAACTGCCTGGCAAGAGCACCATTTGAACCCCCACGTTCCCCTCACCTAGCGATCCTCTCTCTCTCATTTTTGCATGGCAAGCCCAGCGCCCTCTCGTGCTCGCCTCCCCGCACAACTGCAGCCGCCACACTGCATGTCCACCGCTCGAGCCATCGCGCCCTCGCGTGCCGGAGCGTCGTCGAGCTCGCGCTCGCCGTGTGCATTCGTCATCGATGTGCCGTGACGAGGCATCCTCGCTGCGCCATCACTCCTGCTTCGGAGATCCACCGTTCGCTGCGCCGGCCCCTTCGGAGCTCGTCCCCAACATCCGTGTCCTCGCCCGAAGCTCACCATGTGACGCGTTCGTGCCTCGCCTTGTCGCCTTGACATTCGTCGTCATCCGAGGTGAGCGCCTTGTCATTGTCTACCTTGTAGACAATCTACTCGTAAGCGTCTACCCCTGCGCGAAGCTCCTCATCTGGTTGCCTGTCGCGCAGCCGCCGCGCACCCTCGTTTTGCGTGTTCATGCCGCGCGGCTGGCCTAGCCCCTCGTGGTTGGCCCACAGCATGGCTCCGTCCAACCCCTGGCCGAGGCCTTGCGCGCGAGCGCCCTGGTCGCGACCTTGGTGACTCAGCCCCACAGGCATGCTCCCATGGCCGAAGCCCTGTGTGCTCGATCCTCGCCCACCGCGGTCCCCTCGACCCCTCCTTTTCTCCCTTGTACGCGGCAGCCAGTCGGCACCCGATCTCCGACGGGATCGTGCCATGGCGGCCCTGCGCACCTATGTGTGGCGTGCCTGCAACCCCGTGCCCGAGCGTGGCCCCTAGCAGCCCCGTCGCACCCTCGCTGTCGTGTGATTCGACGCCGCGCGCAACATGTCTCACTTGCGCTCAAGTCACATGTCGTCGCGTGTCGTTCACGCGTCATTCCACGCATGTCGTTCGTGTAGTTGTTGTCCATTTGTATGTGCGTGCACGCGCGCGTGCCTGGCCCGCACGTTACTTGTGTGCTGTGGTGCACGTCGCGCGTGCTACTTCACATGCTGTCCATACGTGTCGTCATTCACACGAGTCGTCATTCACACGCTTTAATAGAATTGTTTCGCCACATCTTTCATGTTAAATAATTAATTACCTATTTAGTGTCGGTTATTTAAAATAACAGTTCAATCAAACAAATTTATAATTTTAATTACACGTTCACAATACCTGTTATTGTGATTATGCCAACTTAAATGTATATTTAATATTGGTTTAATATAAAAAACGATACAGTTTAGTAGTATTCGTAGGTCGCGTCATTTATTAGCCGCGAATTGCTAATTATTCAATACGTTATGCGTCGCAAACCTGTTTTGACTCGTTTCGGACGTGTCAACTCCATAGCAGCGTTTATTTCATATTAGTAACATTATTTTATCATGATATAAGTTTTAATCAAATAGTTAATTATTTGTTGTACAATATTTATTAGAATAACAATTTGAATAAAACTAATTTGTAGTTTTTATTTGCGCTTTTATAGATACATATTAATATGATTACGTTTGATCGAATGTTTTTGAATTAATACTTGTTAGTATAGACGTGTTGCAGCGTGCGTCGTCTCTTGTCGATCATGTGTGTCTTGCGCGCTGTCCGCACGTTATTTAATTATTTCTGTTATTGTCGCTTGCGCTAATTAGTCAATTATTGTTTAGTCGTTGGTTATTTAAAATAACAATTCAATTAGAACGAGCCTGTTTTAACTCGCACTTTTATAAATATAAATGTTAATTAACTTGATTAATAACGGTGTAAATACTTTTAATTAATTATTTGTTTGCTGTTGTTAGCACACGGCATCGTTCACGCGTCATCGTGTTGTTCACACTCGTAGTCGCATTGACTCACGCGTGTCGCGCGCTGTCGTGCACGTCATTTCGTGTACCGCAGTGCTGTTTCGCGCGCGTCGTCGCGTGTCGTTCATTAGTGTCGCGCGTGCTGTTCGCACGTGTTGTCGCCTGCCGTTCACACGCGTTGTCACGCGCCTTTCGCGTGTGTCGCGCGTCTCGCCACGCGTTGCTCGCGCAAGTCTCGCGTGTCGATCACGTGGATCGCGCGGCGTCTGCTCATGATGATAAATTTCTTCCGCTTATAATCACTTATGTTACATAACGTTAATTCGTCTGGTCATATATTTTAAATAATTTATTTATAATCATAATGTTTATTAGATTAATATTCTAACTAGATTAAATGTGTAGTGTTCCACTTGAGCTTTTATAATAAATATTAACATGGCAAATATTAACTTAACTACTTTATATATATTTAACATTTGTTTCGTATAAACGTGTCACCTATTTAGTTTTCTCACCTGTCGCGCGTGCTGTTCGCACATGGTGGCATTCTCGTTCGCGCTAGTCGCGCGCGCTGTTTCGTGTGTCGTCAGCGTGATATGTCGCGCGTGTCCACATGTCGTTTGCACGTTGTCGTGTTGGGTTCGACGTCGTCACGTTGTCTGCGCTTGACGCGCGTGGTGCGCGCGCTAGGTCGCGTGCGGTCGTGTTGTTTCACGCGTTATGTATTTCGTCTTGCTCCGCTAATTCGTCCCGCTTAGAGTCGCTAATGTTATTTAAATTACTTATTTAACTAAGAATTGTTAGTGTGGTCAGCTAATTAAAAATGTGCGATAGCTCTAGTTTCATTTTAAATAATATTGATTAATATAATTAGATCAAACTAAATGTTATGATTAAGACTCGTTTAGTGTAGACACGATAACTTCTCGACCGTAGCCTCGACCGTCGCGTTTCTTTTTCCTCGCGTGACTGTAGTAACACGCTCTATTTCGTTTTGCATGTTTTATTATGTTTGTATTATTTGTATGGTGTAATGTTGTTATGCATATATGTGTTTGCTTGCTTGTGTCTGTTTGTCTTCGCTTCGCGTTGCGATTAGAGAGTGATCTATCTCTAAGCTTCAAGGAATCGACGATCAAGCTTCGACGACCAAGTGATCAGGTTCTTCGAGTTCTATAGAGTTGAAGACCCTGAGCATCTGTTTGGTGAAGGCAAGTGTCCTCTGACCCATTATGTCCCATTCATTTTTAATTCACTGTCCCGCATTACATTATTTAAACCTAAGGATTGACTAGTCTTTATTTACCTTATCCATGTTTATCTTTTGGGTTATCATGGTTAGCTTTATGCTATTGCTTTAACTTAATCAATGAACATGATGTGATTATTTATGATACGATGATGTTATCCCGGTGATGATATTGTGATATTCTAGGGGGCTCAGGCCATTTTCCTAAGTACCTCTCCGTAAGGACCTGTTCGTGGAGTGACCACCCGGATAACAGTGTAGCCATGAGGGTGGAATGGGACACCCTTAGCTGATTAATTAGATGAACATGGGGGTATAGTTGGCTTTGCCGGAGGGCCGTCAATGGGGGCCGAGGCGTAGTGCTCGCTCTGCCAAGGGGGGTGCAGAGGTTCATTCGATTTGGTTTTGTTAGTCACCCACATTGGGGAGGTGTACTGCGTTTGTACGACTGGCGAAACCTAACGAGCAGCTATGCACTAGGGGAGTCTTTGTAAAGGCTACGTAGTGGTACCCTGCCAGGCCACCTAGGTAGTGGTCAATGGAGAGTAGCTCTCTCCGGGCATAAAGGGAATCACCACTCGTGGGTAAAGTGTGCGACCTCTGCAAAGGGAATGAAACTGATATATCAGCCGTGCTCAAGGTTATGAGTGGCCTTGGGATCCTCTTTGATTAGAGATACAGATGGTTCGAGATACAATGGTTTGATTTATGGTTTTGCTCGATGATGATAATGTTTTTCCTCGATGAGGAAATGGTTCACGGGTTGGCTATTACTAAAACTTGGCTTCCACTAATAATAAATACCTGACCAACTAAAAGCAACTGCTTGAGCTTAACTCCACATAAAGCTAGTCCACCTTAGCCAAACGGGACATTTGTTGAGTACGTTGATGTGTACTCACCCTTGCTTTCACAAAACACCAGGTTGCCTTTGGTGCAATCTATGCTCAGGTAAAGAAGAAGGCGTCGAGGCGGATCTCCAGGAGTTCTAGGACTTCGACGAGTTCGAGGATTAGGCTAGCGACCTCCCCCAGTCAGCTGCCTGTGGTGGGTTAATTTACGTTAGCTACATTTCTATTATGTGCACTTTGATTTATATTATGTAAATGACTCTAGTCTTTAATATTATTAATTACTCTTTATTGTTATTCGAAGCATTGTGCTATGATGAGTCATTTATGTAATCACTATGTACGTGAATTTCTGATCCTGGCACGTACATGATTCGCATTCGGTTTACCTTCCAAAACCGGGTGTGACATAAGTGGTATCAAAACCTTGCTGACTGTAGGACCGCTAGCCTAGAGTAGCAATGGCCGTTTTAAGGACTTATTGACTATTATTTCACCTTATCGTTGATGCTGCTTCAAAATGTTAGTCACATCGACTAATTTTATGTTGTGCTTCTATATATCATTATCACCTTGCTAAAAGTATTTTATTCTAGTACGGTCTATACTTCTCTCAATCTATTAGGTCTGATCTCACTCTTGTGCTTGCGATATCTTTGTAGATGCCACCTGACCAATAACCTTTTGTCTGTTGGGACTCTTCCCACCTCTGTCATTAAATTGCTACACTTTGACTATCTTTATTCCCTTAATATTGACATGCTCGTACTCCTAGATTCTTCAATACTCTTGTTTCAAATACTTGCCTCTAAATTTCTACTGCCTACTTAGACATTTCAGTTTATATGTCCATGATCTTCCTATCTTTTGAGACCCTTTCCTCTTCTGTTGTTAAGTCGCTATCTTTCGGCAACTTCTTGTCTCTTGGTATTGGTATGCTCATCTCCTTGAAACCTTACATGCTCTCATCTTTTTATATGCTTTCCTTTATATCCAATGTCAATTTAAAACATTTCAGTTTACATGTCCTTGACCACCCTTGTTTCTCGATGATCCATGAGCATTCATTTTATTTCGCACATCTTTGGTGATCTTGTTAATTCCTTATAACTTCCTTTGGTAATGATTTTTTTTACTTCAACTCTTTTGCCGGAACCTCACTTATCTTATCCTTCATTGTTTTCTCCACTTCGTCACTCTGCGAGTCTTGCCTTAACTCTTTCCATGGATTATGCTTTCCATCATTATCACATTTATCCTTACCACCTCTATATCTTACCTCGATGTTTATCTTACACTGGCCTTTAAAATATCCTCTTTTCCATCTCAATCTGAGCATTGTACTTTACCTACTTTCCCTTGGTCGTAGCCTCTTATTTGCTACCTGCGAGTTTTTAACTCTATCCTTTGTTGTGTTTTTGTTTGTTATTTCCTTTACCCTTCCCACCACTCTATCCTACCTTGTGATTACATTATGTTCGTTATCTAAAATCTCCAATCTCTTATCTCAATTTGAGAGCGATGTATTACTTATCTCACCCTTGGCAATATACTCTTCTTTAGCGTGTAAGCCTGGGCGTGACCCCATTCTTTGTTGTACTCATACCACTGGCTCTTCAATGCCTTCATCTTTTCTCTCAAACCCCTTGTTTGTTATCGCCTTTGACCCTTGCGATATTGAGGTTTTCTACCTAAATGCTCACCTTGAACTTATCCTTTAAAAGCCTCCCCTTTCTTTCAACCCAGTTTGAGAGTTGCGAGTTACCTATCTCTCCCTTGATTTCTTTTCACACCTTGTCGCCTTAGAAGTTTCATGTTAATTCCATCCCTTGAGGTGTTTTTATTTGCTATCACCCTCACCTTGTTGTCCATCGATCTTGCCTTGATACTCATCTTTATTCCTACTTCTTAAAAATCCCCTCTCTTCCACCTCAATTTGAGAGTGGAAATTTACCCATCTAGCCCTTGGATGTGCCCTCTCTTTTTCCATTTGCAGGTCATGTCTTAACTCCATCCTTTATGATACTTATATCCTTTGTTCTTATGCTTATTTACCTCCTCTTCTACATCCTTGTCCATTATTACCCTTAAAACCCTCGTGATATCTATGCCCTTACCTTCATGCTTACCTAGAACCTACCCTTTGAAACCTCCTCTTTTCCATCCCTGTAAGAGAATAATGCCTCATCTATTTCATCATTGACTGCTCCCCTTCTTTGACACCCTGCTAGTTTTGCCTAAAATACATCCTTTCTCGTGTGTTTGACCGTTATC
This sequence comes from Zea luxurians, assembly GCA_029449295.1. Taxonomy (NCBI): domain Eukaryota; kingdom Viridiplantae; phylum Streptophyta; class Magnoliopsida; order Poales; family Poaceae; genus Zea; species Zea luxurians. The sequence goes on from JAOPSE010000080.1 coordinate 8,014,408, forward strand.
ACCCTCACCCTTGGCGTCCCTCGATCTTTACCTTGATGCTTATCCCGCCCCTGCATTTTAAAGTCGTCTCTCCCATTTCATTTCAAGAGTGATGTCTTACCCATCCCGCTCTTGTTTGTTCCCTTTTCCTCTGTCGCGTGGCAAGTCATAGCCCTTGCTCGATATCACCCTTACCTTCCTAATATCTAGATCTTTCCATGATGCTAATCATATGCCTATCTTTTGAAATATCATCTTTCCCATCTCGATTTGAGAATGGTGTTTTACCTATCTTGACCTTGGTTGCATTCTCTCCCCTTTCGGTTACAATCCTTGCTTTAGCTCCATCCTTTATAGTGCTCATGCCCCTATTCTGTATGTCTTATTATTCCCCTTGCCTTTTGATGGCCTTAAAATAGTTTCCCCTTGGTAAGGAAAGACCACTATTTAATTAAAAGTTACGTATAGCAACGAGATGTTTGTTGTTGTATGCTTGTGCTATTTGTCTTTGTGTTATGATTGATTTCCTTCTTTTTTATGAGTGTTGGTGTGTTGTGGTCCCTGGGTCCGCAATGGCATCCGTTTACTAGCCGAGTGCCATAGAGTTAAGTAGCTGGGTGCTCTCCCTTCTCTCTCTTTAAGCCATCTATGCTTACATTTTCTATCTTACCTTTTCTATCTATACCATTCCCTTTTGCATCTGTCTGGTTGGCATCCTGCAACCTCTCTTAATCAATCAAGATCATAGTCGGTAGCATCTTCATCAAGTGCATATCAATGCTCCTGTTAAGGGGGTTAGCCGCTAACCCCAATGAAGACAATGCGATCAACGTCAACCAATAAGATCAGAGTGGCACAGCAAGAGCATGTGTGGGCCTAACCCACAGGTCTAGGAGATCCTCAAGAATTGCATCAGTTGGTCTCGAGCATCTGAAGGTCAAAGCAACCAGTTCACAAGTTAAGCTTGCAGATTCAAAGTCAACTCAAGAAAGTCGTGAACAGCCTATGAACCAACCTTGTTTTCTTGTTAGCTTCTTCTTGAATCTCGGGGGCGAGATTCCTGTTAAGGGGGTCAGATTTGTAACACCCTGAATTTGGGGTATAAAATTTCGTTTCTAATATCCACCAAATTTAGGTGTTACCCTCTTTCTTCCCTTCTTTTCTATTTTTAATGGTGGGGAATTATTTTGTTATATATATAGGTGTGAGCCTAGTAAAATAAAACCCTAGAGGATATTTGATTGTTGCACCTCATGCTGAAGCATATCTATTTTTTATTTGATGAATGAACTTGATGTGCAGTCTTTTTGATTTGTGAGTTGTGCTCGAGTTTGAAATTAAATAGAAAGAAAAGGAAAAGATAAAATGAAAACCTTTTTTTCTTTTTTCTCTCTCCCTTCCCCTTTTCAGCCTAGCCTCTCAGCAGCCCAGCTCCTGCTCGCTGCCACGCCCGCTCCAGCCGCGCCCGGCCATCCCCTCGCGACCCTGATCGGCAACCGCCCTGCTGTGCGGGCGGTGCATGCACGAGATCGAGCAGAGAAACCAGTCAACCCACCTATTTCCCCTCCCCATCCCGTACTGCATGTGCATGCGATGGTGGTTAGAGTCTGCAATTCTCTCACGAGCCTCTATGCATGCATGGTCATGACGCGATGATTCCTCGGCAACTGCCCGGCAAGAGCACCATTTGAACCCCCACGTTCCCCTCACCTAGCGATCCTCTCTCTCTCTCATTCTTGCATGGCAAGCCTAGCGCCCTCTCGTGCTCACCTCCCCGCATAACTGTTAGCCGCCGCACTGCATGTCCACCGCTCGAGCCGTCGCGCCCTCGCGTGCCGGAGCGTCGTTGAGCTCACGCTCGCCGTGTGCGTTCGTCATCGACGCGCCGTGCCGAGGCATCCTTGCTGCGCCATCACTCCTGCTTCGGAGATCCACCGTTCGCTGCGTCGGCCCCTTTGGAGCTTGTCCCCAACGTCCGCGTCCTTGCCCGAAGCTCACCATGTGATGCGTTCGTGCCTCGCCTTGTCGCCTTGACGTTCGTCGTCATCCGAGGTGAGTGCCTTGTCATTGTCTACCTCGTAGACAATCTACTCGTAAGCGTCTACCCCTGCGCGAAGCTCCTCGTCTCGTTGCCTGTCGCGCAGTCGTAGCCGCGACACCCTCGCTGCGCGCATTCTTGCCGCACGGCTGGCCCAGCCCCTCGCGGTCAGCCTACAACATGGCTCCGTCCAACCCCTGGCCGAGCCCTTGCACGCGAGCGCCCTGGTCGCGACCCTAGTGACTCAACCCCACAGGCATGCTCCCATGGCCGAAGCCCTGTGTGCTCGATCCCTCGCCCACCGCGGTCCTCTCGACCCCTCCTTTTCTCCCTTGCGCGTGGCAGCTAGTCGGCACCCGATCTCCGACGGGAACGTGGCATGGCGGCCCTGCGCACCTATGTGTGGCGTGCCTGCAACCCTGTGCCCGAGCATGGCCCCTAGCAGTTCCGTCGCACCCTCGCTGTCGTGCGATTCGACGCCGCGTGCAACATGTCTGACTTGCGCTCAAGTCACATGTCGTCACACGTCGTTCACGCATCGTTCCGCGCATGTCGTGCACGTAGTCGTCGTCCATTTGCCTGTGCATGCATGCGCGCTTGCCCGGCCCGCACGTTACTTGCGTGTTGTGGTGCACGTCGCGCGTGCTGTTTCGCTCGTGCTAATTCACATGCTGTCCATGCGTGTCGTCTTCACACGAGTCGTTATTCACGCGCTTTAATAGAATTGTTTCGCCACATCGTTCATGTTAAATAATTAATTACTTATTTAGTGTCGGTTATTTAAAATAACAGTTCATCAAACCAAATTTATAATTTTAATTACACATTCGCAAATACCTGTTATTGTGATTATGCCAATTTAAATGTATATTTAATATTGATTTAATATAAAAAACGATACAGTTTAGTAGTATTCGTAGGTCGCGTCATTTATTAGCCGCGAATTGCTAATTATTCAATACGTTATGCGTTGCAAACCTGTTTTTGACTCGTTTCGGACGTGTCAACTCCATAGCAGCGTTAATTTCATATTAGTAACATTATTTTGTCACGACGTAAGTTTTAATCAAATAGTTAATTATTTGTTGTACAATATTTATTAGAATAACAATTTGAATAAAACTAATTTCTAGTTTTTATTTGCGCTTTTATAGGTACATATTAATATGATTATGTTTGCTCAAATGTTTTTGAATTAATACTTGTTAGTATAGACGTGTTGCAGCCGTGCGTCGTCTCTTGTCGATCATGTGTGTCTCGCGTGCTGTCCGCACGTTATTTAATTATTTCCGTTATGTCGCTTTGCGCTAATTAGTCAATTATTGTTTAGTCGTTGGTTATTTAAAATAACAATTCAATTAGAACGAGCCTGTTTTAACTCACACTTTTATAAATATAAATGTTAATTAACTTGATTAATACCGGTGTAAATACTTTTAATTAATTATTTAGTTTGATGTTGTTAGCACGCGACATCGTATCGGCGTCATCGTGTTGTTCGCACTCGTAGTCGCATTGACTCACGCGTGTCGCACGCTGTCGTGCATGTTCTTTCGCGTACCACAGTGCTGTATCGCGCGCGTCGTCACGTGTCGTTCATGAGTGTTGCATGTGCTGTTCGCACGCGTTGTCGCGTGCCGTTTCACACGCGTTGTCACGTGCCTTTCGCGTGTGTCGCGCGTCTCGCCACGCGTTGCTCGCGCATGTCTCGCGTGTCGATCACGTGGATCACACGGCGTCTGCTCGTGATGATAAATTGCTTCCGCTTATAATCACTTATGTTACATAACGTTAATTCGTCAGGTCCATATATTTTAAATAATTTGTTTAATGTTGCTCGACTAATGTTTTTTAGATTAATATTCTAACTAGATTAAATATGTAGTGTTCCACTTGATCTTTTATAATAAATATTAACATGGCAAATATTAACTTAACTACTTTATATATATTTAACATTTTGAAAGTTGCATAGAGAGGGGGTGAATAGGCAAGTTAAAACTTTTTTCAACAAAAACTAGAAGCAAACTGGGTAAAACTGAATTGATCTCGAAATTCACCCAGTTTAACCTTGGAAATGAGATATTCTAAATGATCCACAGGGTTCAAAGTAGTAGATCTGAGAAGGGCACTTCTCAAAATCCACACACCAAAAAGATATAAACAAATCTTTCACGGAATGGTGAGAGAACGAAGAACATGAATAAGCACAATGAACAAGAACACAAGAGACACAAGATTTATCCCGAGGTTCGGTCACACCACCAAGGTGCCCTACTTCCTCGTTGAGGCGCCCACAAAGAGCCGGTCTCTTTCAACCCTAATCCTCCCTTTGCCGACCACAAAGGTCAAGCTCACACACTAATCTTTGCTCAAACGAGTGGGTAATACAAACTTTCTTGTGGTCTTCCACAAGATTTGGAGACTCACAAGAGACACCTAGTCGTCTAGGAGCTAGAAGCTCCAAGAGTAATGAATCCACAAAGAACTCGATGTAGTACCAAAGCTCGAATGAAGAAGAGCGAGAGAGATTTAGAGATGAAGCACAAAAACCGCAGCTCTCAAGCTCACTCAAAGATTTCTCTCCAAAGATTTGAAATGGGAGAGGCAAGATATGTGTGTGAGAGAGTGGGAGGTGTTCTTCAAGTTAGAAATGGAGTTTGGGTCGTGCTCTTTTCTGTGGGGAGAGAGGTAGGGAGGGAGTATATATAGGTGGAGCTCAAAACTAGCCGTTGGGCAGATTTTTTCTGCCTGAGACCGGTTGAACCGCCCCCTAGGGCGGTTGAACCACTCCTGGCAGGCCTGGCAGCCTGTCTGCCAGTCTGACTGGCAGACTGACGCGCAAACTGACCTGCAGACCGGTCAAAGTTGACCAAGACTGGTTTGAACCGCCCCTAAGACCAGTTCAACCGCCTGGAGCAGGCCGACAGTCAGTCTGCCAGTCAGACTGGCAGACTGCAGGTCAGACTGCAAAAACAGGTCCTGACACCGGTTTGAACCGCCCCTAGGGCCGGTTCAACCGCCTGGGGTTCAGACTGGCAGTCAGTCTGCCAGTTAGGAGGTCAGACCGGTCAGGTGACCCTGACACCGGTTGAACCTCCCCTAGGACCGGTTCAACCGGTTTTGACCAGTGAGGTCCGGGGAAAAAACCCCGGCTGAACTTTCCCTGGACCCCGGTTGAACCTCTCTGGACCCCGGTTGAAGTTGCCCTGGACCCCGGTTGAACCTGCCTGGACCCCAGTTGAAGTTGAAGTTCAGCTGGAGTTGAGAAAGTTCAACACAGCTGAAGTTCAGCTTAGCTGCAGCTGAAGAAGCTCAACTCAGCTAAAGTTCAGCTCAGCTGAAAAGCTAAGCTGCAGCTGAAGAAGCTCAACTCAGCTGAAGTTCAGCTCAGCTGCAGCTGAAGAAGCTCAACTCAGCTGAAGTTCAGCTCAGTTGAAAAGCTCAGCTGCAGTTGAAGAAGTTGAGCTGCTTTTCAACAAGAACACTCTAGGTTTCTCAAACCTAACCATGGTCTACCATAGAATGTTAAAGAGATTTTTGTTTATCAAAAATAGCTTTTGAATATAGAGGTTTGAGCTTTGGCAAACACCAACCTTCTTTTTGGATCCCCCTTTATAGTACGACGATTCCTATACTCAAATTAAATAAAATTAATTAAGTAAACTCCTTGAGTCATTGGTGTCTCATGTGTGATTTCTCCATGGCGTTGCTTCATAAGGATCACAAACATCTTTGTATCAGCTTTTGAAGCAAACACAAATCAAACCCTGTGACTTGTACCATATCACCATATATGAGTTCAAATCATGGCTTCAAGTCACCTTACTCATGCATCAACATGTTATAACTCTTCATAGCTGATTAGTTCATCGACTTAGTGCAAGTACTCTCTTCTTCACCTTAGCCATGGTACCTCGGTCCACAAGCCGTCGCTTGGCCTTCACCTTCGCTTAGTTCCTCGAAGCCCTTTCCTTGCTATCTTCACCCTATTAAGCCATTCTTGAGTCACATCATATTGAACATCCTTTGAGAGAATCATTTCTTCAATATTGTGAACCTTGCTTGAATGTCTTCTAGATATAACTGTTAAGATTAATCAAGCTCTAGTTTGATTCTCATAGAAGCATATATGGACTGATAGTAATATGGTCAAGCCAATTCACGATTCCTCATATCTTATTCACTTTGGCTTGACCAATCCTCTTAATCACTTCATCCTCTATTCTGATCATATGTATGTAGTGATTTCTCAGGTCTTGTCCATATATTCAAACCAATATAGAGATCATATTATATCCATTTGCATTGTCTCATTGGTTATTTAACCTCATGTTGAACCTTTGTTCACTGATCATTATACACTATTCAAGTATGTTCATCATACTGAATTTCCTATTCAACACTTAGCAAACTCGTTAGACTTTTAAATGTGTTGTTATCCAAATCACCAAAACTCACAAAAGGGATGAATGCACTTTCAATCTCCCCCTTTTTGGTGATTGATGACAACACATTTAAAGCTTACATAAGATTTGATAAATAAGATTTTGAATCCTATAATATAATTTCCTCCCCCTAAATATGTGCATTTCAGAAAATAACACTTTTGTACTCAAATGCCAAAAGCACATATTTGGGTCAAAGTATGGAGACAACTTATATCATACTATTCATGGGTGCAGTGTGTCATAAAATAAACGTGATGCTCATGACATAGAATGCACTTATCAACTCCATACTATTCATGGGGTGCAGTGTGTCATAAAATAAACGTGATGCTCATGACATAGAATGCACTTATCAACTCCCACATCTTATGTTTTACTTATGATTCTCCCCCTTTTGTTAATTATTTCTCCCCTTTTCAAAAATAAAGATAAGCTTTAATGCAAAATTTCTCCCCCTTTGTCATAAATCTCCAAAAAGGATACAAAGAATATAAAGGGTAGAAATTATGATTTAAGCAAGATGTGAACACACTATCATGAAAAGGATCCTTAGATGACAAAAAAAGTAATATAGAAGTGACATGAAGTGATGTACCTTTGTGTTTTACCTTTTTAGGGGGGGTGTTCCAAACTTGTGTTGTATTTTGAATTCATTTGCACGCTCTTGTTGGTATAGTTGTGACATAAGTCCAAGATATCAAATGAAGATTGTCATACTAAATCGAAGGTGAAACTTGATACTTGGAGTCTAGACATCACCTAGTATTTTCTTATCACAACAAGAGGCAACAAGAAAACTGCACAAGTATGGATTCTATAGCTAGTGATCATGTATGAAAAATATCAATTGAAAACCACGAGTTGATACAATTTGTTAGATAAGCAGATCACTAATTGCATATTACACTAAGTTCTCCTCAAGTTTTAGTGCGCACATATATATGAATTCAATTGATACTTGTTGAGAGTACTTATTTGCAACTTAAAGTACCATTGGCATAAAAGGAGTATTAACTGAACATAATCATGCAACATAAGGAACATGTGCACTATTTAATCAATTAAGTTCTAGACAGGAGAATTTATAAGCTATGCCACTTTAGACATTTGCAATCCAAAAGGATGTGGTTACATGTTTACCAATTTTAGATGATGTTGGAGTAGCATATAAAAGAGAAACTCATTCTCCTATGAAATGTATAAAAGATACATTTATTGGAGCAAAGAATCTTTGATACCCATCAAATTTGTAGTGGAAGCGATTGTCTTTGCCCGAAGGTTCCTTTCTAATTTGAGACTACACACATAATAGACTTGAAAACGAAGTTAGTCTCAAAGATTCAAATTATAGACCATTCGCCCCCTAAATGTGTGCATACAAGTGATGGATACTTGTTTAGCTTATGCACTTGGACTTGTGAGGCCAGGGGATTAAGTTCTACAATTTGAACCTTGGTACAAATAAAGTATGAAAATGTGAAATTGTACCAATTTAAGGAATTACTCATAATCAAAAGGTATACTAATAGACATGATATGCAATATTTTAAGCCAAGATTCTTGAGAAGTTAGCATGTTTAACTCATACCTCACTAAGATGACTTAAGACTAACTTATGATATCACCACAAGAGGTATTAATCAAATATCTAGAGATTCTTTAATCATCACCACAAGTGCAACCTTGTGATGTGACTTAAGATATTGCATATACATGCACACACTAGCATGTAAGAGCCTAGATACACAAATGTAATACAATAGTTCATGGAGTTGACACACCTTTGTTCTATGCCACATGGTCTCCATTATAAACATGAATTTCCATCTTAGCTTTTGACAGGCTTGACATTTCAAAGAGAAACTTATCCTCTTCAAAAGATCAGAGAAACTCATTTTCTTGATAGGTTCAAGAGAAACTCATTTTCATTTCTATGGAACCACTCATCCTCATTTGATGTTCTCCAAGATGTGGACTACATAACATGAACTTGAAAGAAATCATTAGTCTCACAAGATATAGGCTAAACTCTCCCTCAATTTGTGCATACAAGAGTACACAAAGTACACTTATGCATATCAGCAATACGAGGTTAAAGGAGATGTTTGCACTATATCTTGGTTTAACATAACATGCTTTACATAGATGATGAAAATTATACCAATTGAATGTTTAAGGACTGAAAGTATATCAATTGAATTCCTGAAAGGTAAAGCATGCTGATATAAACCTCAAACCTCATAATGAAGGATATCATATAAATAAGTCACTACATCTTCATCATTTGGTTGACAGGATAGTTCAACTTCCTTCTTGATTCACTGTGATTTCTTTTCTCATTATGATTTCATCCAACCAAGTGATCTTGAACTTCATTCATCTTTTCTTGATTCGATCATACTTGATATGAGGTTAATTGAAACTCAATGATTGAAAGAACCAAGACTCTTATATTTGTAGATTCTAAATCCATCTTCAAAGAACTTGGAAGGACCTTATTGAAACACTTAGAAAAGAGAGCATTAAAAACACAAGAGAGAGTTTCACAAATGATGATCCTTATATGTGCATGGCAAATGAATCATCATTATTGAAACCCAAAAGGATAGACTAAATTCCTTTAAATTAGTGCACACATATAGTTGATGTCAAGTTATATGCACTATTGAACATTTTATATTGCAAAGAATTTAACCTATACTATGGTACATCCCACTAAGGATAGAATACTAAAACAACTGAAGGAGAGGAAGTTTTCATACATTGGCCTCTTATCAACTTCATCTTACTTTAGTTGAATAGTATCCTTTAAGCTTGTGATTTATCCAATTTAAAACAAGTACCATCTCTTAACATAGATTTTCTATGGATAAACTCAACACAAGAGATGACATTTGTAGCACAAGCACTAGTTTCTTGTTTAGCAACCCTTTATATGTGGAAGGCAAGCGAGTTGCTAAAATAGAGAAACCTCATAATATGGACTAAATTTCCTTGAGCCCTCATGGACAATATATTTTGAATGACATGGATAATATGCATGGTTATTCAATGAAGTCTAAAGGGCTGATTTTAATCCATATTATGGTGAGTGTCTAATATAGAAGAAACAAATCCAAATTAACTAGATAGAGAATATGTCACATAATTTTTGGATTGTTCACCATATGATAATATTCATTCATCTTCCAATTAGACCTTTATTTCATAATCAACAACTGATGTATATCCTCAAGTGCTTCTTCTTCCTTAGTGGCTACACAAGTCACAAATAAGATAAGATTTGAAAATAATATGCACTTGAGATTCAGTTGTTACCACCCTAGCTACTATCTCCAAAGATGATTTATACATTCATTATCGAGCACCCAACTTGATCCATTGAAGGAGTGATCCTGCAAAACAAGTTTAAGCTTCATATCTTGGTACCCAATTTGAATTGGGTCCTTTGAGATTAGTAGTAAGAGCCTTGAGTACCCACACAATCCTTATTGTGGACTTTCTCTTTGTGTAGGCACCCACATATACTTGACAACCATCTTACATGGTTTCAAGTCAATATATAATCACATAGATAAAAACTAGAGTTAAGAATAGGAGCCTTTTCTCCTTTTATTAATACATTGTTTTGTTGCCTTCTTGATGATGAACCTACCTTGACTTTGGGTGCACCTAGCTTATCAAGGTTAGTCGCACAAGCATTCATATCATAAAGACAAGTTATGCATGGAATTTACAACTTAGTGATCCAATTCAATGTGAAGCATATGGATATCGATTGAAGTAGATTTCTAAGATATCAAAATGTGGGTTTCCAAATTTTAGAGAGTATGGATCACTAATTGTACCTTTTACAGTTTAAAAATCATATCCATGTTAGTGCATATGTATGTGATGAATATTAACAAAAAGATTCTTATGCACTTTTAGAATTAACGATAAGGGAATTTTAAACTGCATCAGGAGTAGCTATTTAGAAAACAAAGATTACAATCCATATGAATGAGATACAAATTTACCATTTTGGATTGTCTTAGTATAGCTTACTCAAGTGAAACTTATTCTCTATGACACAAGATATATAATGTTCTCCCACTAGATATGTGCATCAAGTATTTGAATGACTTACCACATGCACTTTCAATTCAGTTAAGAGTCTCATGAGGAGTACATTACATAGCATGGTCAAGGAATGACAAATTTGCAATGAATTAACTTATGCCTAAGAATACTTACCACCATATAGAATGTACCATTTTTTATACCAATTTGACAGATCTTACTATCTGTGGTGGTGTCACCTTATTATTCTTCTTTTCATCATTTGTGGAGACTTCCTTCTTTGTTATCTCTTTTCCTTTTAAAACTAGTCGATAAAACACTTTGAAAAGAGGTATTAGTAGTACAAGGAAGTATTTAATGAATGATGATATCTATATATGAATGGCAAGCAAATCATCATTTATGGGCATACAAGCATAAATTAAATTCCTTTTAAATTAATGCACATGGATGAGTGAATTAATAATATGCACCAATTTACAAATTTAAGCCAAAAGGAATTTAACTTTCATATTGACATTCCTTTCCATAGAATATATTATTACCAATTGAAAGAATGCCACTTGGAGGGAACTACTATTGATCAACTACCAATTGAAGCAATTTGTTCCATACCTTTGCCTTGAGCATCCCTAATCTTTCTTTTAGGTGAAGATTAACCTTTAAAGCTTGTGATTTTACCAATTGAAAGAGCACAATCTCTACTTATGAATTTCCATGAAATATCTTAAAAGAGATTGTATTAGTAACACAAGCAATAGTTTCCTATTTAGCAACCTCTAGTATATGAATGACAAGAAGGTTACTAAAACAAGGAAACCTCATGATATGAACTAAATTACCCTTACAAGCATCATGCATAACATCAATTGTAAAAAATGAAAGTAGCATGATTATTTAATTAAGTTTACAGGGCAACTTTAATTCATAGCATGGTGCGTGATTAATGTAGAAGACTCAAAACAATTTAAACAAGAATGAATACATCACATAGTATTGGTTCGATCTTCTTTGAATGTTGAATGGCACACTCCATTTGGGAAACACATTCTCATGTTGTGAGACTACATAAACACTTGGATAGAAACATTAGTCTCACAACTCTAGTCATATAGAGACTTCCCTTTTGGTAAGTGCTTTAAGAATTTGAATTTCTTACTTAGCACTCTTTTCATTTAAGAACATGGGATAATACTCTTTATGTCTAGGTCATGGCAATAATATGATGATTAACTTGAAATATGCCACAAGATACATACAATCAATTTAAAGCATGTAGATTGTCACAATATAAAAATATGAACTTGCAATCTACCATATAATTAGATCCTTTCCAAAGAAAGGTAAAATCTTTTAAGTTCATTCTCAAGTGCTTCATTTTTTCCTATGTGGCTACAAAAGACATAAAGGAATATATCAACTAAAAGCAATTTGCACTTAAGAATTAATTGTTACCATCCTTTGGATATCACTTGGTTGTAGGCCTTTTGCTTGATTCCCACAAAGGTTAATCCTTATTCCCTACAACACAAGTTCTTGCTAGAGATGAATATGAAGTTAGTGATATAACAACTCAATTCATCTTTGGGTCAATCTTAAAGGATAGACAATGTAAGATTGATAACTTGAGATAAGAATTGAGTTAAACCGCTCAAGCACCCCAAAGCTTCATATCATCTCTGGGTACCTGCAAAACTTATTAAGTACATTTTGGTACCCATTTTTGGATGGGTCCACCAAGGTTAGCTAATAAATACTTAGGCATCCAAATGGCCTTTGTGCTAGTTTTAGGTGAACTACTTACCTTTCTAGCACAAGTGTCATTTTTGGGTCTCCAAAGTGAATATGAATGAATTGACATGGTAGGCTTAGGATACTCACTCATGGGACAATCCTTGCATAGGTGTCCCTTTCTTTGGCAAGTGTAGCAAATCTGATTTTTAATTTTGCAAGACTCGTTCTTGCCTTGCTTCTTGTTTGCTACATGGTTAGTGAGCCTCTTTCTTTCTAAAGTTAAGCCACTATCCTTTGTGTAGGGACATGACTTAATCTCATGTCCCTTCTCATGACATTGATAACACTTTCTAGCGCATCTTCTCTTATTTGGAAGAGTGACTTGTTTGTTACCTTGTGTGGAGCATGTGGAGGCGTGGTTGAGGCACTTGTCATGAGCTTTGGCTTTCTTCTCTTGATGTTTGCTTATGTCCTTCTTGGAAAGCTTGATATTCTTTTGAAGGGGTTTTGTGCATGCTACCGTTGTCCCCTTCTCAAGCTTTTTCACCATATTATCACGGTTATCTTGAGAAGGTTGAGCATGACACTTTCCCTTCAATTGAATCAAGCTCCTTTTTAGCCTCTCATTTTCTTCCTTGAGCTCATTGTTTTCTTTTGCATAGGAAACATTACTTGTTCCTGAAAGTTTTAGCTCAATGGAAGATTGGCTTTCTTGAGAGCAACATTTGTTAGTACATGATAATATAGTTTCTGTTTGAGTACATGTGCATAAGTGAGGTTGGTATGATTTCAAATTAGTTAACACAACCTCATGAGACATTTCTAACATGATATGTGAATCCATAAATTTATTATGAGAGCACACAAGCATATCATGTTTTTCTTGCAAAGCTAGATTTTCAATATTTAGCCTTTCTATCGTGTTCTTGAACATAGCATTTTTATTTTCTAATTGAGCAATATATGATGAATGATTAACAACTTTAATTTGCTCAATTGAAATGTCTTCATACCTTTGGACCAAATCATCATGAGAGCACTTCAGCTTCTCATGATCTTTGGTCAACTTCTCTAAGTCTTCGATTTTTCTAATGAGGAAGTCTTCTTGCTTATGAAGCATTTCTTTTTGTTCTTCCGCTCTTTTCATGAGTTTGAGCAAGCTCATCCGATGTTTCTTGCTTAGCTGAGCGAAGAATTGTTAAAGATCATCCTCATCTTCACTATCACTTTCTTGCTCCTCATCCTCACTTTCGCTTTCACTGTCACTCCCATTAACAATAAAGCACATATGAGAAGTGGATTTGAAAGATGAACCTTGTGAAGAGGTGGATTCGTCGTTTGGTCTCCATCGACCATTTTCTTCTTCAATTTTGTTCTTCGCCTCATCTTCCTTCATTTTGAGGAACATCCTTTCGGCGATTCTCATGGCAAGATCTATTGCCCAAGGATCAACATCTGCACCAAAAGATGAAGTCGAGACAATCTCAACTTTTTCAAGCTTAGAAGCACTTTCGTTTCTTAGTCCCCCTGACATGATCTTTTCCTCACGCGATTAAGCGTTAGAACGAGGATTAGGCTCTAATACCAATTGAAAGTTACCTAGAGGGGGTGAATAGGCAAGTTAAAACTTTTTCAACAAAAACTAGAAGCAAACTGGGTAAAACTGAATTGATCTCGAAATTCACCCAGTTAACTTTGGAAATGAGATATTCTAAATGATCCACAGGGTTCAAAGTATTAGATCTGAGAAGGGCACTTCTCAAAATCCACACACCAAAAAGATATAAACAAATCTTTCACGGAATGGTGAGAGAACGAAGAACATGAATAAGCACAATGAACAAGAACACAAGAGACACAAGATTTATCCCGAGGTTCGGTCACACAACCAAGGTGCCCTACTTCCTCGTTGAGGCGCCCACAAAGAGCCGGGTCTCTTTCAACCCTAATCCTCCCTTTGCCGACCACAAAGGTCAAGCTCACACACTAATCTTTGCTCAAACGAGCGGGTAATACAAACTTTCTTGTGGTCTTCCACAAGATTTGGAGACTCACAAGAGACACCTAGTCGTCTAGGAGCTAGAAGCTCCAAGAGTAATGAATCCACAAAGAACTCGATGTAGTAACAAAGCTCGAATGAAGAAGAGCGAGAGAGATATAGAGATGAAGCACAAAAAACCGCAGCTCTCAAGCTCACTCAAAGATTTCTCTGCAAAGATTTGAAATGGGAGAGGCAAGAGATGTGTGAGAGAGAGTGGGAGGTGTTCTTCAAGTTAGAAATGGAGTTTGGGTCGTGCTCTTTTCTGTGGGGAGAGAGGTAGGAGGGAGTATATATAGGTGGAGCTCAAAACTAGCGTTGGGCAGATTTTTTTTGCCTGAGACCGGTTGAACCGCCCCTGGTAGGCCTGGCAGCCTGTCTGCCAGTCTGACTGGCAGACTGACGCGCAGACTGACCTGCAAACTGGTCAAGTTGACCAAGACTGGTTGAACTGCCCCTAAGACCAGTTCAACCGCCTGGGGCAGGCCGATAGTCAGTCTGCCAATCAGACTGGCAGACTGCAGGTTAGACTGCAAAAACAGGTCCTGACACCGGTTGAACCGCCCCTAGGGCCGGTTCAACCGCCTGGGGTTCAGACTGGCAGTCAGTCTGCCAGTCAGGAGGTCAGACCGGTCAGGTGACCCTGACACCGGTTGAACCTCCCCTAGGACCGGTTCAACCGGTTTTTGACCAGTGAGGTCCAGGGAAAAAACCCCGGCTAAACTTTCCCTGGACCCCGGTTGAACCTCTCTAGACCCCGGTTGAACTTGCCCTAGACCCCGGTTGAACCTGCCTAGACCCCAGTTGAAGTTGAAGTTCAGCTGGAGTTGAGAAAGTTCAACACAGCTGAAGTTCAGCTCAGCTGCAGCTGAAGAAGCTCAACTCAGCTGAAAAGCTCAGCTGCAGCTGAAGAAGCTCAACTCAGCTGAAGTTCAGCTCAGCTGCAGCTGAAGAAGCTCAACTCAGCTGAAGTTCAGCTCAGCTGAAAAGCTCAGCTGCAGTTGAAGAAGTTCAGCTGCTTTTCAACAAGAACACTCTTGGTTTCTCAAACCTAACCATGGTCTACCATAGAATGTTAAAGAGATTTTTGTTTTTCAAAAATAGCTTTTGAATATAGAGGTTTGAGCTTTGGCAAACACCAACCTTCTTTTTGCATCCCCCTTTATAGTACATCGATTCCTATACTCAAATTAAATAAAATTAATTAAGTAAACTCCTTGAGTCATTGGTGTCTCATGTGTGATTTCTCCATGGCGTTGCTTCATAAGGATTAGAAACATCTTTGCATCAGCTTTTGAAGCAAACACAAATCAAAACCCTGTGACTTGTACCATATCACCATATATGAGTTCAAATCATGGCTTCAAGTCACCTTACTCATGCATCAACATGTTATAACTCTTCATAGCTGATTAGTTCATCGACTTAGTGCAAGTACTCTCTTCTTCACCTTAGCCATGGTACCTCGGTCCACAAGCCGTCGCTTGGCCTTCACCTTCGCTTAGTTCCTCGAAGCCCTTTCCTTGCTATCTTCACCCTATCAAGTCATTCTTGAGTCACATCATATTGAACATCCTTTGAGAGAATTATTTCTTCAATATTGTGAACCTTGCTTGAATGTCTTCTAGATATAACTGTTAAGATTAATCAAGCTCTAGTTTGATTCTCATAGAAGCATATATAGACTGATAGTAATATGGTCAAGCCAATTCACGATTCCTCATATCTTATTCACTTTGGCTTGACCAATCCTCTTAATCACTTCATCCTCTATTCTGATCATATGTATGTAGTGATTTCTCAGGTCTTGTCCATATATTCAAACCAATATAGAGATCATATTATATCCATTTGCATTGTCTCATTGGTTATTTAACCTCATGTTGAACCTTTGTTCACTGATCATTATACACTATTCAAGTATGTTCATCATACTGAATTTCCTGTTCAACACTTAGCAAACTCGTTAGATTTTTAAATATGTTGTTATCCAAATCACCAAAACTGACAAAAGGGATGAATGCACTTTCACATTTGTTTAGTATAAACGTGTCACCTATTTAGTTTTCTCACCTCTCGCGCGTGCTGTTCCGCACATGGTGGCGTTCTCGTTCGCGCTAGTCGCGCGCACTATTTCGTGTGTCGTCAGCGTGCTATGTCGCGCGTGTCCACGTGTCGTTTGCACGTTGTCGTGTTGGGTTCGCCGTCGTCATGTTGTCTGCGCTTGCCACGCGTGGTGCGCGCGCTAGGTCGCGTGCGGTCGTGTTGTTTCACGCGTTAAGTATTCGTCTCGCTCCACTAATTCGTCCCGCTTAGAGTCGCTAATGTTATTTAAATTACTTATTTAACTAAGAATTGTTAGTGTGGTCAGCTAATTAAAAATATGCGATAGCTTGTTTCATTTTAAATAAATATTGATTAATATAATTAGATCAAACTAAATGTTATGATTAATACTCATTTAGTGTAGGCACGATAACTTCTCGACCGTAGCCTCGACCGTCACGTTTCTTTTTCCTCGTGTGACTGTAGTAACGCGCTCTATTTTGTTTTGCATGTTTTATTATGTTTGTATTTGTATGGTGTAATGTTGTTATGCATATATGTGTTTGCTTGCTTGTGTCTGTTTGTCTTCGCTTCGCGTTGCGATTAGAGTGTGATCTATCTCCAAGCTTCAATGAATCGACGATCAAGCTTCGGCGACCAAGTGGTCAGGTTCTTCGAGTTCTACAGAGTTGAAAACCCTGAGCATCTGTTTGGTGAAGGCAAGTGTCCTCTGACCCATTATGTCCCATTCATTTTTAATTCACTGTCCTGCATTACATTATTTAAACCCAAGGATTGACTAGTCTTTATTTATCTTATCCTTGTTTACCTTTTGGGTTATCATGGTTAGCTTTATGCTATTGCTTTAACTTAATCAATGAACATGATGTGATTATTTATGATACGATGATGTTATCCCGATGATGATATTGTGATATTCTAGGGGGCTCAGGCCATTTTCCTGAGTACCTCTCTTTAAGGACCTGTTCGTGGAGTGACCACCCGGGATAACAGTGCAGCCATGAGGGTGGAATGAGACGCCCTTAGCTGATTAATTAGATGAACCTGGGGGTATAGTTGGCTTTGTCGGAGGGCCGTCAATGGGGGCCGGGGCGTAGTGCTCGCTCTGCCAAGGGGGGTGCAGAGGTTCATTTGATTTGATTTTGTTAGTCACCCACCTTGGGGAGGTGTACTGCATTTGTACGACTGGCGAAACCTAACGAGCAGCTATGCACCAGGGGTGTCGTTGTAAAGGCTACTGAAAGTCGCCTAAAGGGGGGGTGAATAGGCAAATCTGAAATTTATAAACGTTAAGCACAACTACAAGCCGGGGTTAGCGTTAGAAATATAATCGAGTCCAAAGAGAGGGCGAAAACAAATCACAAGCGAATAAGGCGAATGACACAATGATTTGTTTTACCGAGGTTCGGTTCTTGCAAACCTACTCCCCGTTGAGGTGGTCACAAAGACACCGGGTCTCTTTCAACCCTTTCCCTCTCTCAAACGGTCACCTAGACCGAGTGAGCTTTTCTTCTCAATCAAATGGGACACTTAGTCCCCACAAGGACCACCACACAATTAGTGTCTCTTGCTTTGATTAAAAATGTCTTGGGAACAAGAAATGGGAAGAAGAAAAAGTGATCCAAGCACAAGAGCTTAAAGAACACGGGCAAAACTCTCTCTTCTAGTCACTAATTGCTTTGAGTAGAATTGGGACTTGGAGAGGCTTTGATTCAATCTAATTGTGTCTTGTATTGAATGCACTAGCTCTTGTGTTGAATGTGTTGGCTGAAAACTTGGATGCCTTGAAGTGTGGTGGTTGGGGGGTATTTATAGCCCCAACCACAAAAGTGGCCGTTGGGAGGCTGTCTGTCGACGGGCGCACCGGACAGTCTGGTGCGCCACCGGACACTATCAGGTGCGCCAGCCACGTCACCCAACCGTTAGGGTTCGACCGTTGGAGCTCTGGCAAGTGGGGCCACCGGACAGTCTGGTGGTGCACCGGACAGTCACTGTTCACTGTCCGGTGCGCCTTCTGGCGCTTGCTCTGACTTCTGCGCGCGCAGTCCGCACTGTTCAATGTTACTGTACATTTTTGTAGTCGATCATTGGCACTGTAGCTGTTACTCCGCTGGCACACCGGACAGTACGGTGCTACATCGGACAGTCCGGTGAATTATAGCAGAGTGGCATTTCCAGAAACCCGAAGGTGGCGAGTTCGGAGTTGATCTCCCTGGTGCACCGGACACTGTCTGGTGGCACACCGGACAGTCCGGTGCTCCAGACCAGGGCAGCCTTCGGTTGGTTTTGCTCCTTTCTATTTGAACCCTTTCTTGGACTTTTTATTGGTTTGTGTTGAACCTTTGGCACCTGTAGAACTTATAATCTAGAGCAAACTAGTTAGTCCAATTATTTGTGTTGGGCAATTCAACCACCAAAATCATTTAGGAAAAGGTTTGACCCTATTTCCCTTCCAATCTCCCCCTTTTTGGTGATTGATGCCAACACAAACCAAAGCAAATATATAAGTGCAGAATTGAACTAGTTTGCATAAGGTAAGTGCAAAGGTTGTTTGGAATTAAACCAATTTACATTTCATAAGATATGCATGGATTGCTTTCTTCATTTTAACATTTTGAACCACGCTTGCACCACTTGTTTTTGTTTTTGCAAATGTTTTGGAAATTCTTTTTCAAAGTATTTTTGCAAATAGTCAAAGGTATATAAATAAGATTTCGAGAAGCATTTTTAAGATTTGAAATTTTCTCCCCCTGTTTCATATGCTTTTCCTTTGACTAAACAAAACTCCCCCTTAATGAAATTCTCCTCTTAGTGTTCAAGAGGGTTTTACAAATTGAAAGAAGATCAAATATTTTAGATACCAATTTTTTTGAAAAACTCTTCTTTGAAATATACCAATTGA
The DNA here is from genome assembly GCA_029449295.1 of Zea luxurians. NCBI lineage: Eukaryota > Viridiplantae > Streptophyta > Magnoliopsida > Poales > Poaceae > Zea > Zea luxurians. The sequence goes on from JAOPSE010000080.1 coordinate 8,033,679, forward strand.
GATATAATTTCTTTGAGGAATATTAATTTGAAAATACCAATTGAAAAAAACTTTCCGAAAAATTTGAAATTGGCGTGGTGGTGCGGTCCTTTTGCTTTGGGCTAATACTCTCTCCCCCTTTGGCATTAATCGCCAAAACAGAGTCTTTAGAGCCCTTTTCAAATTCTCTCCCCCTTTGGCAAACAATATATGAGTGAAGAATTATACCAAGGTTGGAGAGCGAGGTGGAGTGACGGCGAAGAGTAAATAATACGATGGAGTGGAGTGGAAGCCTTGTCTTCACCGAGGACTGCATTTCCCTTTCAATCTATGACTTAGCATGAAATACACTTGAAAACCACATTAGTCATAGCACATGAAAGAGAGGTGATCAAAGGTAAATAAATGAGCTATGTGTGCAAAGTATAAATCAAAATTCCTAGAATCAAGAATGTTGAGCTCATGCCTAAGTTTGGTAAAGGTTTTCTCATCTAATGGTTTGGTAAAGATATCGGCTAATTGCTCTTTGGTGCTAACATATGCAATCTCGATATCCCCCATTTGTTGGTGATCCCTCAAAAAGTGATACTGAATGACTATGTGCTTAGTGCGGCTGTGCTCAACGGGATTATCCGCCATGCGGATTGCACTCTCATTATCACATAGGAGAGGAACTTTGGTTAATTTATAACCATAGTCCCTAAGGGTTTGCCTCATCCAAAGCAATTGCGCGCAACAATGGCCTGCGGCAATGTACTCGGCTTCGGCGGTAGAAAGAGCTACAGAATTTTGTTTCTTTGAAGCCCAAGACACCAGGGATCTTCCCAAGAACTGACAAGTCCCTGATGTGCTCTTTCTATCAATTTTACACCCTGCCCAATCAGCATCTGAATAACCTATTAAATCAAAAGTGGATCCCTTGGGGTACCAAAGACCAAACTTAGGTGTATGAACTAAATATCTCAAGATTCGTTTCACGGCCCTAAGGTGAACTTCCTTAGGATCGGCTTGGAATCTTGCACACATGCATACGGAAAGCATAATATCCGGTCGAGATGCACATAAATAGAGTAAAGATCCTATCAACGACCGGTATACCTTTTGATCTACAGATTTACCTCCCGTGTTGAGGTCGAGATGCCCATTGGTTCCCATGGGTGTCTTGATGGGCTTGGCATCATTCATTCCAAACTTGGTGAGTATGTCTTGAATGTACTTAGTTTGGCTGATGAAGGTGCCCTCTTGGAGTCGCTTCACTTGAAATCCTAAGAAATACTTCAACTCCCCCATCATAGACATCTCGAACTTTTGAATCATGATCCTACTAAACTCTTCACAAGTGGATTTGTTAGTGGGCCCAAATATGATATCATCAACATAAATTTGGCATACAAACAAAACATTTGCAATTGTTTTAGTAAAGAGAGTAGGATCGGCTTTTTCGACTTTGAAGCCATTAGCGATAAGGAAATCTCTTAGGCATTCATACCATGCTCTTGGGGCTTGCTTGAGCCCATAAAGCGCCTTAGAGAGTTTATAAACATGATTAGGGTACTCACTATCTTCAAAGCCAGGAGGTTGCTCAACATAGACTTCTTCCTTGATTGGTCCATTCAGGAAGGCACTTTTCACGTCCATTTGATAGAGCTTAAAGCCATGGTAAGTAGCATAGGCAAGTAATATACGAATTGATTCAAGCCTAGCTACGGGTGCATAGGTTTCACTGAAATCCAAACCTTCGACCTGTGAATAGCCCTTGGCCACAAGTCGGGCTTTGTTCCTTGTCACCACACCATGCTGATCTTGCTTGTTGCGGAAAACCCACTTGGTTCCTACAACATTTTGGTTAGGACGTGGAACTAAATGCCATACCTCATTTCTCATGAAGTTGTTGAGTTCCTCTTGCATTGCCAACACCCAATCCGAATCCCTTAATGCGTCTTCCACCCTGTATGGCTCAATAGAAGACACAAAGGAGTAATGTTCACAAAAATGAGCAACACGAGATAGAGTGGTTACCCCCTTATGAATATCGCCAAGGATGGAGTTCACGGGGTGATCTCGTTGTATTGCTTGGTGGACTCTTGGATGTGGCGGTCTTGGACCCTGATCATCTTCCTTGTCTTGATCATTGGCATCTCCCCCTTGATCATTGCCCTCCTCTTGAGGTGGCTCATCTTCTTGATCCTCATTATCATCATCTTGAGCTTGATCCTCATCTTGGGTTGATGGAGATGCTTGCATGGAAGATGAAGGTTGATCTTGTGCTTGTGGAGGCTCTTCGGACTCCTTAGGACACACATCCCCAATGGACATGATCCTTAGCGCGACGCACAGAGCCTCTTCATCATCTAGCTCATCAAGATCAACTTGCTCTACTTGAGAGCCATTAGTCTCATCAAACACAATGTCACAAGAAACCTCAACTAGTCCAGTGGACTTGTTAAAGACTCTATATGCCCTTGTGTTTGAGTCATAACCAAGTAAAAAGCCTTCTACAGCCTTAGGAGCAAATTTAGATTTTCTACCTCTTTTAACAAGAATAAAACATTTGCTACCAAAGACTCTAAAATATGAAACATTGGGCTTTTTACCGGTTAGGAGTTCATAGGATGTCTTCTTGAGGATTCAGTGAAGGTAGAGATGGTTGACGGCGTAGTAAGCGGTGTTGATTGCTTCCGCCCAAAACTTGTCCGAAGTCTTGTACTCATCAAGCATGGTCCTCGCCATGTCAAGTAGAGTTCTATTCTTCCTCTCCACTACACCATTTTGTTGTGGCATGTAGGGAGAAGAGAACTCATGTTTGATGCCCTCATCCTCAAGAAAGCCTTCTATTTGTGAGTTCTTGAACTCCGTCCCGTTGTCGCTTCTTATTTTCTTGATCCTTAAACTGAACTCGTTTTGAGCTCGTCTTAAGAATCCCTTTAAGGTCTCTTGGGTTTGTGATTTTTACTGCAAGAAGAACACCCAAGTGAAGCGAGAATAATCATCCACAATAACTAGACAGTACTTACTCCCGTCGATGCTTATGTAAGCTATCAGGCCAAATAGGTCCATGTGTAGTAGCTCAAGTGGCCTGTCGGTCGTCATGATGTTCTTGTGTGGATGATGAACACCAACTTGATTTCTTGCTTGACATACGCTACAGATCCTGTCTTTCTCAAAATGAACATTTGTTAGTCCCAAAGTGTGTTCTCCCTTTAGAAGCTTGTGAAGATTCTTCATCCCAACACGGGCTAGTCGGCGATGCCAGAGCCAACCCATATTAGTCTTAGCAATTAAGCAAGTATCGAGTTCAGCTCTATTAAAATCAACTAAGTATAGCTGAACCTCTAATACTCCCTTAAATGCTACTGAATCATCACTTCTTCTAAAGACAGTAACACCTATATCTATAAAAAGACAGTTGTAGCCCATTTTGCATAATTGAGAAACTAAAAGCAAGTTATAGTCTAAAGAATCTACAAGAAAAACATTGGAAATAGAATGGTCAGGTGATATAGCAATTTTACCAAGTCCTTTGACCAAACCTTGATTTCCATCCCCGAATGTGATAGCTCTTTGGGGATCATGGTTTTTCTCATAGGAGGAGAACATCTTTTTCTCCCCAGTCATGTGGTTTGTGCACCCGCTATCAATGATCCAACTTGAGCCCCCGGATGCATAAACCTGCAAAACAAGTTTAGGCCTTGTTCTTATGTACCCAAATGGTCTTGGGTCCTTTCACATTAGAAACAAGCACCTTGGGTACCCAAACACAAGTCTTTGAGCTGTTGTGTTTGGCCCCAACATATTTGGCAACTACTTTGCCTGATTTGTTAGTTAAAACATATGAAGCATCAAAAGTCTTAAATGAAACAATAGGCTCATTTGATGCAATAGGAGATTTGTTTTTAGGCATTTTAACATGGGTAGAACGCCTAGAGCTAGAAGCCTCATTCTTATAAATAAAAGCATGGTGAGAAACAGAATGAGTCTTCTTAGCATGAATTCTCCTAATCTTATCCTCAGGATAACCAGCAGGATATAAAATATAGCCCTCGTTATCCTGAGGCATGGGAGCCTTGCCCTTAACAAAATTAGACAATCTTTTAGGGGCATTGAGCTTGACATTGCCTCCCTGTTGGAAGCCAATGCCATCCTTAATGCCAGGGCGTCTCCCACTATAAAGTATACTACGAGCAAATTTAAATTTTTCATTCTCTAATTCATGCTCGGCAATTTTAGCATCTAATTTTGCTATATGATCATTTTGTTGTTTAATCATAGCAATGTGATCATGGATAGCATCAACATTAACATCTCTACATCTAGTGCAAATAGAGACATGACTAACGGTAGATGTAGAGGGTTTGCAAGCATTTAATTCATCAATCTTAGCATGTAAAATAGCATTCTCATCTCTAAGATTGGAAATATAAATATTGTAAACATTTAAATCTTTGGCCTTAGCAATTAATTTTTCATTCTCAATTTTAAGGCTATAGAGTGATGCATTCAACTTGTCAATCTTAGTAATCAAACTAGCATTATCATTTCTAAGACTAACAATTGAATCATCACAAACATCTAACTTCTCAACCTTAGCAATTAATTTAACATTCTCATTTCTAAGGTTGGAGATTGTGTCATGGCAAGTGCTAAGCTCACTAGTTAATTTTTCACATTTTTCTACTTCCTGAGCATAAGCATTTTTAACCTTAACATGCTTTTGGTTTTCCTTAATAAGGAAGTCCTCTTGGCTATCCAAGAGTTCATCCTTCTCATGAATAGAACCTATTAATTCATTTAATTTTTCTTTTTGTTGCATGTTTAGGTTGGCAAAAAGGGCAAGCAAATTATCTTCATCATCACTAGAGTTATCCTCATCACTAGATGTTGCATATTTAGTGGAGGCTCTAGATTTTACCTTCTTTTTGCCGTCTTTTACCATGAGGCACTTGTGGCTGACGTTGGGGAAGAGGAGACCCTTTTTGACGGCGATGTTTGCGGCGTCCTCGTCGGAGGAGGAGTCGGTGGAGCTCTCATCGGAGTCCCACTCCTAGCAAACATGGGCATCGCCGCCCTTCTTCTTGTAGTATCTCTTCTTCTTCTTCTTCTTCCCCCTCTTGTCGTCGCCCCTGTCACTATCACTTGATAATGGACATTTAGCAATGAATTGACCGGGCTTACCACACTTGTAGCAAACCTTCTTGGAATGGGGCTTGTAGTCTCTCCCCTTCCTTTGCTTGAGGATTTGGTGAAAGCTTTTGATGATTAAAGCCATCTCCTCATTGTCGAGCTTGGAGGCGTCGATGGGGAGCCTACTTGACGTAGACTCTTCTTTCTTCTCCTCTGTCGCTTTGAATGCGACGGGTTGCACCTCAGGTGTGGAGGTGGTGCCTCGCTCGATGATTTGTTTGGAGCCTTTGATCATCAACTCAAAGCTCACAAACTTTCCTATAACCTCCTTGGGAGACATTAGCTTATATCTAGGATCACCACGAATTAATTGAACTTGTGTAGGGTTAAGAAAAACAAGTGATCTTAGAATAACCTTGACCATTTCATGGTCATCCCATTTGGTGCTCCTGAGGTTGCGCACTTGGTTCACCAAGGTCTTGAGCCGGTTGTACATGGCTTGTGTCTCTTCTCCTTGGTTGAGCATAAATCGACCAAGCTCCCCCTCGATCGTTTCATGCTTGGTGATCTTGGTCACCTCATCTCCTTCGTGCGCGGTCTTGAGTATGTCCCAAATCTCTTTGGCACTTTTCAACCCTTGCACCTTATTATACTCCTCTCGACTTAGAGAGGCGAGGAGTATAGTAGTGGCTTGGGAGTTGAAGTGCCGGATTTGGGCAACTTCGTTCGAATCATATCCTTCATCCCCTACGGATGGTACCTGTACTCCAAGCTCAACAACATCCCAAATGCTAGTGTGGAGTGAGGTTAGATGGTGCCTCATTTTATCACTTCATATACAATAATCTTCACCATAAAAAACCGGTGGTTTGCCTAATGGGACGGAAAGTAATGGAGTACGTTTAGAAATGTGAGGGTAGTGTAAGGGGACGTTACTAAACTTCTTGCGCTCATGGCGCTTAGAAGTGATGGATGGCGTGTCAGAGCCGGAGGTGGATGGCGATGAAGAGTCGGTCTCATAGTAGACCACTTTCTTCATCTTCTTTTTCTTCTCACCGCTCCGTTGTGACTTGTTGTGTGAAGGGGATCCCTTCACCTTGTTACCGTACTCCTCCGATGGAGCCTTCCCATGGCTTGTAGCGGGCTTCTCGCCGGTCACCATCTCCTTCTTGGCGTGATCTCTCGACATCACTTCGAGCGGTTAGGCTCTAATGAAGTACTGAGCTCCGATACCAATTGAAAGTTGCCTAGAGGGGGTAAATAGGCAAATCTGAAATTTATATACTTTAAGAACAACTACAAGCCGGGGTTAGCGTTAGAAATATAATCGAGTCCGAAAGAGAGGGCGAAAACAAATCACAAGCGAATAAGGCGAATGACATATTGATTTGTTTTACCGAGGTTCGGTTATTGCAAACCTACTCCCCGTTGAGGTGGTCACAAAGACCGGGTCTCTTTCAACCCTTTCCCTCTCTCAAACGGTCACCTAGACCGAGTGAGCTTTTCTTCTCAATCAAATGGGACACTTAGTCCCCACAAGGACCACCACACAATTGGTGTCTCTTGCTTTGATTACAAATGTCTTGGGAACAAGAAATGGGAAGAAGAAAAAGCGATCCAAGCACAAGAGCTTAAAGAACACGGGCAAAACTCTCTCTTCTAGTCACTAATTGCTTTGAGTGGAATTGGGACTTGGAGAGGCTTTGATTCAATCTAATTGTGTCTTGTATTGAATGCACTAGCTCTTGTATTGAATGTGTTGGCTGAAAACTTGGATGCCTTGAAGTGTGGTGGTTGGGGGGTATTTATAGCCCCAAGCACCAAAGTGGTCGTTGGGAGGCTGTCTATCGACGGGCGCACCGGACAGTCCGGTGCGCCACCGGACACTGTCAGGTGCGCCAGCCACGTCACCCAACCGTTAGGGTTCGACCATTGGAGCTCTGACAAGTGGGGCCACCGGACAGTCCGGGGGTGCACCGGACAGTCACTGTTCACTGTCCGGTGCGCCTTCTGGCGCCTGCTCTGACTTCTGCGCGCGCAGTCCGCACTATTCACTGTTACTGTACATTTTTGCAGTCGACCGTTGGCGCTCTAGCCGTTACTCCGTTGGCACACCGGACAGTCCGGTGCTACACCGGACAGTCCGGTGAATTATAGCGGAGTGGCATTTCCAGAAACCTGAAGGTGGCGATGATAGTAGACGCGGCCCGATCTTCCGTGAGATATGATAACTTGATTGAGTGGAGATCTCGACGTTGATGATCCAAGGCTCCGAGCGAACGGTTCCTCGCAATCACTACACCACGGCTCCGTTGGTTATCACCCGTGACACACGAATGACCTCGCCACGAAGGCTTATCCCTGCAAGCGCAATCAAGAACACAAGCAAGAACAGGAAAGAAACGCAACCAAAATTGTATTGATTACGGGATGGGGTCTTACAAACCGATGACAGCGATACTGTTCGATGACAGAATTGATCTAAGCAAAACCCAAGCCTAAATGTGGCGGCGGCTGCTGAATAAATAGAGTATTAGGGCGTGCGTACCCCTGGACTCGCCCCTAATGGGCTCCGACGCGATACACGGCCCAACGGCCCAACAGACGGTGTCGCAGCACCAAAACAGAATCTGAACGCTGACTTGTTTTGCCGATTCCCATTGACTCCGGATGAATTTTAGGGTGGAACTAGTTGGGTTGGTTAGATAATCTCATTATCTTTCCAACCATATCCAGTCAGTCGCAATCGGAGTCCGGATGCATCTTAGGCGTCCATTTTAGTGCAGACTGGTCCTGGAACTCGAGATGGAGTCGCAGCCGATTCGGACTTGATCTCCTTCCTGTTGTGGACGCCCTTGCTCCTCCTCCTCAACACCTTGGCCTTTCCCAAGTCCTTGCTGGTCCTCTCCAAGGTACCTAATCATCAAAACATCCATGGCCCCAAGCGTAAGCTCTGAAACACAATTGACTAGGGTAGAACGTACCTGGAGATTTAGCTGTCGTGCACGAGATCGTGTTATCGGTCCATTCATTGTATGTATAGAAGTGATGTCCTCATCATCCTCCTCCTCTTGAATTGGAGTCGTCCTCGACTCGATCTCATCTTCGTCACCCATATATGGTTTCAAATCTGAAATGTTAAAGGTGGAACTAACCCGAAAATCTGGAGGCAACTCAGGTGGTCATCCAGGGGGTATCTCAGAGGGAAACACATCCATATACTCTTGCAAAAGGTTAGCAATAGCCGATGGCAAAGCAATAGATGTATCATCAATGGAATAGAAAACATTTTTGCACACTAAGGCATAGCAAAGTCCAACAGAGGCATGTAACTCATCAAGATCGGATTTAGTGGCTTGCAAAGTAGGAGTTTTTAACTTAATAGGTTGCTGATTTTCAGAGTTCAAAACACCTTTTTGCTTAGCATTAGTCTCTTTCTCATGTTCAAAGTGGACAATTTCAGTGGGAGTCATAGGAAGCAACACAATTTTCTTTCCCTTATGCATGAAAGTATATTTATTAGATCTACCATGGTGAATAACATCAGTATCAAACTCCCAAGGATGTCCCAGTAAAAGAGAGCAAGCATCCATACTCACCACATCGAAAACAGCAAAGTCATGGTAAGAGCCAATAGAAAAATGCACCCTTGTTGTTTTTGTTACCTTGAACTTACCGCTGTTGTTAAACCATTGAATGTGATAAGGGTGGGGATGCTCTCATGTGGTCAAGCCAAGCTTCTTGACCAACTCAACATTCACCAAGTTATTGCAGCTACCACTGTCAATGATGGTATGTACACGGCAGTCCTTGACGATGAGGAACATGTTGAAGAGGTTGTGGTGTTGATTGTTGTCGTCGTCAATAGCCGTGGCACTCAAAGCTCGTTGCACAATCAAGGCCTTATAGGTCTCGGTCGCTGTTGTACCAAGAACCTCTTCATCACCATCATAACTCTCTGCAATGTTAGCTCCAACAGTATCTTCATCTTCAACATCAGAAGCACTAACATACCCACCATCACCAGTAGCAATGTATGCCCGTTTGCTGGGGCAATCTCGCTGAATATGACCAAGTCCCTGGCAGCGGTGGCACTTGATGTCGGAGGAGCGACCTGTGGAAGAGGTGGTCGTAGCAGGTTTTGCTGCAACACCCGAAGGTACAGTGGAAGATGTGAATGTCCGTACGCCCGAAGATGATGATGCCTTGGCTGGCGCCGGTGGCTGGTGTGGAGCGAACGTGCTGCTCCTTCGTTGTTGACGACCCTGCAATTCTTTTTCTGCCAACATAGAAAGATGGAACAAGCGTTGTATAGAATGATATTCTTTATAATCAACAATATCCTGAATCTCCCGCCTCAATCCCCCATAAAACCTAACCATTTGATCCTCCGGATCCTCAACTACCCCACATTGTAGCATACCTTTCTGAAGCTCTTGGTAGTATTCCTGTACCGACATGTCTCCCTGATCTAAGCGTTGCAATTTTTTCGAAGATCACATCTATAAGAAGGAGGAACAAAGCGAGCTCGCATCTCCTCTTTTAACGCATTCCATGTTTGTGGTGCAGCACGTGTGTTAACTAGTTCATTCCACCAAATGATAGCAAAATCTCTAAATTCACTAGTGGCTTGTCTAACCCTATGCTGCTCAGGAACAAGATGAGAATTAAATTTTTGTTCTACCGTCATCTCCCAGTCTAAGTAAGCTTCAACATCATAAGAACCCATGAACGGTGGAATAGAGAACTTAATCTTAGCAAATGGATTATGGTCTGGTTGAGGATTATGATGATGATGTCTACCATTACCTCCCATACCTTGTCGATTACGTGCGAAGCGTTGTGGCAGCGATGCATAAACATCGTCGTCATCGTCGTTGTCGTCCACAGGAGAGTGAGATGGGGCTGGAGTTGGTGGTGGGGGACGAGCCTCCAGTACGTCCATGCGTGTAACAAGTTCATCAACTCGTCGATCAAGCTGCTCATAGGATGTCGAGGCAGAGTCCTGGTATTTTTTAAAAGCTTCAGTCATCGCGCGCATCATCTCCTTCAATTCCAGCTGAGAGACACACTCATCATCGTTAAGCTTAGGCCCCTTCTCCTTGTCCATTTGATTCTTTGGTCCTGTCATTGTTAGCACAAAACAGAGACAAAAAGGCAACAAACAATGTGAACCCTACAACTATCTCTCAGGGTGGTGGTGGTATACAAATTATGAAGCGTCTTACCCTGCTCTTACAACGTTCTTACCAGCACTACAGGTGGTAAACGGTGACCGGTGTGACTGTCCAACGAGCGTGGGTGTGATTGCAAAGGAGTACCTATTCTGCTGGAGAGAAAGCTAGAGTTCTGGGAAGGCTGACTAAATATATATATGTGGCACACAAGTCAGTAACAGATAGCAATGCTGAATAAGTGTTCCAAGTACTCGTCCTAGTTGCTGGCCTAGAAAATGTAATAGAATAGTTGGACCAAGGCACAAGAAAGGAGGTACAAGTATATGGGTGCAACAAGAAAACAGGCTTGGGGCAAAATAATCATAGAGGTGCACAGAACACTGGCGTTTCTGTTTATGTGCTACTCTTTTTTTTCTTTTTTTCTTGCGATTTTTTTTCAAATATTTTTTTTATATTTTTCTCTTTTGCAGCAGCATATAAGAAGAAAACACACCAAGTTTCAGATTTTTTTGTGCAATGATGCGTCCTCTGAAATTTCTACAAGTTTGCCCTAAAATCGGAATAAATGTTTGGAAAATGAGAAGTCCTATTTCCAAGCTGAATTTGGGAATTTTAAAATTAGCGAATCTGGAAAGCCGGAAAGAATCGGATGCAAAATTTAATTCTGTGCGATTTGAAAAAAAAAATGGGCCCGATTCGAGTTCCGAGGCGAAAGTTACGGCTGTTTTAAGTTTGGACTCCAAATCAGGGTTTCTGGCGAGGTGTTGGAAGGGTGGGGGGTTCGGTTTTGTGGATAGGGTAGGTTTTAGAGATAGGATTTATTTTATGGATAGGGTCGGTTGTAGAGATAAGATCTATTTTGTGGATAGGGTTGGTTTTAGAGATAGGATTTGTTTTGTGGATAGGGTCGGTTTTAGAGATAGGATCTGTTTTGTGGATAAGGTCGGTTTTAGAGATAGGATCTGTTTTGTAGATAGGGTCGGTTTTGTAGGATCGAAGTGGATGGATAGAATCAAACTGAACCAAAACAAATCTAAACCAGCAACTAAACTCAACTAGAACACGAACTCAGAACTGCGGACTCTAAAACTGAATTGTGCAACGGCTAAGGCGATGGTTTTAGGTCGGAATAAATTGATCGTAATTTTTTGGCTTTTTGTGGACTATGGGACGAAACAAAACTAATCTAAAGGTAGAATTATACCTCATGGGCAACCTGGAAATCTGATACCAATTGATAGTAGACGCGGCTCGATCTTCCGTGAGATATGATAACTTGATTGAGTGGAGATCTCGATGTTGATGATCCAAGGCTCCGAGCGAACGGTTTCTCGCAATCACTACACCACGGCTTCATTGTTTATCACCCGTGACACACGAATGACCTCGCCACGAAGGCTTATCCCTGCAAGTGCAATCAAGAACACAAGCAAGAACAGGAAAGAAACACAACCAAAATTGTATTGATTACGGGATGGGGTCTTACAAACCGATGACGGCGATACTGTTCGATGACAGAATTGATCTAAGCAAAACCCAAGCCTAAATGTGGCAGCGGCTGCTGAATAAATAGAGTATTAGGGCGTGCGTGACCCCTGGACTCGCCCCTAATGGGCTCCGACGCGATACACGGCCCAACGGCCCAATAGACGGTGTCGCAGCACCAAAACAGAATCTGAACGCTGACTTGTTTCGCTGATTCCCATTGACTCCGGATGAATTTTAGGGTGGAACCAGTTGGGTTGGTTAGATAATCTCGTTATCTTTCCAACCATATCTAGTCTGTCACAATCGGAGTCCGGATGCATCTTGGGCGTCCATTTTAGTGCAGACTGGTCCTGGAACTCAAGATGGAGTCGCAGCCGACTCGGACTTGATCTCCTTCCTGTTGTGGACGCCCTTGCTCCTCCTCCTCAACACCTTGGCCTTTCCCAAGTTCTTGCTGGTCCTCTCCAAGGTACCTAATCATCAAAACATCCATGGCCCCAAGCGTAAGCTCTGAAACACAATTGACTAGGGTAGAACGTACCTGGAGATTTAGCTGTCATGCACGAGATCGTGTTATCGGTCCATTCATTGTATGTATAGAAGTGATGTCCTCATCAGGCGAGTTCGGAGTTGATCTCCCAGGTGCACCGGACACTGTCTGGTGGCACACCGGACAGTCCGGTGCGCCAGACCAGGGCAGCCTTCGGTTGGTTTTGCTCCTTTCTATTTGAACCCTTTCTTGGACTTTTTATTGGTTTGTGTTGAACCTTTGGCACCTGTAGAACTTATAATCTAGAGCAAACTAGTTAGTCCAATTATTTGTGTTGGGCAATTCAACCACCAAAATCATTTAGGAAAAGGTTTGACCCTATTTCCCTTTCAGCTACGTAGTGGTACCCTGCCAGGTCACCTAGGTAGTGGTCAATGGAGAGTAGCTCTCTCCGAGCAGAAATGGAATCACAACTCGTGGGTAAAGTGTGCGACCTCTGTAGAGGGAATGAAACTGATATATCAGTCGTGCTCACGGTTATGAGCAGCCTTGGGATCCTCTTTGATTAGAGATACAGATGGTTCGAGATACAATGGTTTGATTTATGGTTTTGGCTCAATGATGATAATGTTTTTCCTCGATGAGGAAATGGTTCACGGGTTGGCTATTACTAAAACTTGGCTTCCACTAATAATAAATACCTGACCAACTAAAAGCAACTGCTTGAGCTTAACTCCACATAAAGCTAGTCCACCTTAGCCAAACGGGACATTTATTGAGTACATTGATGTGTACTCACCCTTGCTTTCACAAAACACTAGGTTGCCATTGGTGCAATCTATGCTCAGGTAAAGAAGAAGGCGTCGAGGCGGATCTCCAGGAGTTCTAGGACTTCGACGAGTTCGAGGATTAGGCTAGCAACCTCCCCCAGTCAGCTGCCTATGGTGGGTTAATTTACGTTGGCTACGTTTCTATTCTGTGCACTTTAATTTATATTATTGTCGGGTACCATAATTAGGGGTACCCCCAACGCTCCTAATCACGGCTGGTTAACACCCTCAGACTAACTGACGGGTGCGGTTCAAGCCAAGACTTCGTTTACCCGAAGGACGCGATCTTACCCGAGCCCAGCCTCGGGTTGGAACAGTGGTCCCAAACGAATTCACGCCTCGCCCGAGGGCCTCCTCAGACGGCAGGCGCCCCCTCAACTCTCCCGAGGCCCGGCTCGGGTAGGCTTCGTTGTGAAGCAACCTTGGCCATACCGCCTCACCAACCGACCGCTTCGCAGGTGCATTAAATGCAGGGGATGCCTGACGACGTATCCTGACACACGCGCCTCAGTCGGCCAGGCCGAAGTGAACGCAGTCACTTCGCCCCTCCTCTTTACTGTCCGATATGACAGGAAAATAGCGCCGCTCGCTCCGCTCCGACTGCCGTGTCAGCCACCCCGGCAACGACTGATAACATGTCACGATCAACCACCGAGCTCAAGCCCCGGGCGCAACAGGAAGCTCCGCCTCGCCCGACCTCAGACTCCAGCCTCGGGAGGAGGTCTCCGCCTCGCCTGACCTCAGACTCTGGCCTCGGGAGGAGGTCTCTGCCTTGCCCGACCCCCAGACTCGGCCTCGACCCCGGTCTTGGGAGGAATCGCGTCCTCGCCCGACCCCGGCCTCGGCCACAAGAGAAGTCTCCACATCGACCGACCCTAGGCTTGGACTGACCGTGCTGATAGGGGATGCATCATTCCCCTACTCCTAGCCTGCTCAGGCTACAAGGAACAAGACCGGCGTCCCATCTGGCTTACCTCGGCGACGGGTAATGATGGTGCCCCGCGTGCGCCATGACGCCGGTGGCTCTCAGCCCCTTACGACAGCAAGGAGACGTCAGCAGGGTCCTCGCCGCGCTGCCAGCTGTGCTCCTATAGGACTTAGGCGCTCCTCCGGTGGCCACGCCATCACATGTACAGCGCCCAAGCTCTCCCCCAACGGCCACGTTGGCATGTACACAGGGCTTAGGCACTCCACTGCCGGACACGTTAGCGCATAGCTACGCCCCCCGTTGTACACCTGGACTCTCTCCTTGCCTCTATAAAAGGGGAGTCGAGGGCCACTCTGAAGGGGGCTTCGCGCGAGGGAAGCGGTGGACGAGCTCTCTCTCTCTCTCCCTCACGCGACGCGCTTGTAACCCCTACTGCGAGCTGCACCCCTGGTGCAGGATAATACAAGGCTTGTGCCACATCTTGTGTTCCATCTCGTGCCAACCCATCTCGGCAGGGACACACAGCGACAATTTACTCGTCGGTCCAGGGACCCCCCCGGGGTCGAAACGCTGACAGTTGGCGCGCTAGGTAGGGGGCCTGCTGCGTGTTAACGAACACCTTCCCGTTGAGATCTAGATGGGGAGTCTTCAGCAACCTCTCCAGCCCGGGACGGTGCTCCGCTTCAGGAGTCTTGAGTTCATGTCCCTCGACGGCAGCTACGACATGGTACTCCTCCCCCCGCGGCGTGATGACAACGACGGTCTTCGACTCGCCCGGCGGCAGCGAGCTCTACGACAGCATCCCCCTATGGTAGAAGAGGAGCACTCCGGTCGTCCCCGTCACCCTCCTCGTCGGAGGAGGCGGAGACAGGGCAACCATGGCCACGCAGGAGGCGGCACCTTGTCGACTGTCGCACCAGAGCGAGTCGACGACGCCGGCATTCCCCCGCGGGACATGTCGGACATTGCCCTCGCACCTGAGGCGACGGCGGGTGTCACTTCCCCGCGACGTGTCAGCCCCAAGCGGACTGATGACGCCAGCACCCTCGCGAAGGACCTGCTAGGCGTTACCCTCGTACCTGAGATGATGGTGTGCATCGCCCCCGACGCGACTTCACCACCGTCCAATGACCAAGAGGTACCGTCCGTTTTCCATCCCATACCTTTTCGGTTCAGCTTCGATCCACCTAGCAACCCCGCTGAGGTGAGCGCCTTCGTAAAGGCGTATCCAAACCTTCCGGGGTACCACATGTGGTCGACCTGGGACCGACTGACAGCCGTCTCGATCTTCAGACCGGTGGGTTCTGAGGAAGAGGACATCCCCGACTCCGGTTGGGATTTCTCTGCCCTCAATGACCCCGGTGCCATGCGGGGCTTCATGTCCGCATGTGACCACTGCCTCTTCGGTTGTTCTGACGATGGCCATGACCTTGACGACGATGGTTACGGCCCAAGTCGCGAATGCTTCCACGTCGATCTGGGAGATCACAACGAAGGCAACCACCTCGGTATGCCAGAGGTTGACGATCCCCCTGGGCCCTCATCTCGCGTTGACATCCCGCGGGAGCTAGCTGTCGTCCCAGTCCCTGCGGAGGGTTAGGACATACAGCTCGAGCAAATCCGTGAGATGCAGGCCCGGGTCGACGGGGAAGCAGGCCGGCTTGTACAGCTCCGACAGAACATCGAACAGGAGTGGGCAGGCCAATCACTCGCTGGAGAAGCCTGTCACCGAGCCCAAGACATCCGGCACCGCATCATCGACAATGCTAGGGTAGCGCTGCCTCCGGCCGTCAGCGGGTCTGGCCAGGACCTAGCTGCAGCGGCAATGCTGCTTCGGGCCATGCCGGAGCCATCCACCACCGAGGGACGACACATCCAGGGCGAACTCAAGAACCTTCTGGAGGGCGCCGCGGTTCGACGAGCCAAAAGCTCCGCCTCCCATAGGCGAGCTGATCCCTCGGAGCATCACGAGGTGTCCTCCCAGCGCATTCGGGAAGCCTCGGTCTGTCTCGAGCCTACATGGGACGAGGCGCCCACCGCCCAGGAACGCCTCGGCAACGAGCACCACCATCTCAACCATCGAGCCCGCCTCGACGAGAAGGTGCGCCGAGGCTACCATCCTAGGCGTGGGGGACGCTGCAACAGCGAGGAGGACCGCAGTCCTTCACCCGAACCACCCAGCCCACGAGTCTCCAGCCGAGCTATACGACGAGCACCGTTCCCTGCCCGTTTCCGAGCCCCGACTACTATCACCAAGTACTCGGGGGAGACGAGGCCGGAGCTGTGGCTCGTGGACTATCGACTGGCCTGCCAGTTGGGAGGGGCGGATGATGACGACCTCATCATCCGTAATCTACCCCTTTTCCTCTCCGACGCCGCCCGAGCCTGGCTGGAGCATCTGCCTCCTGCGCAGATCTCTGACTAGGGTGATCTGGTCAAAGCTTTGGCGGGGAACTTCCAAGGCACGTACGTGCGCCCTGGGAACTCGTGGGACCTCCGAAGCTGCCGCCAGCAGCCAGGGGAGTCCCTCCGAGAGTACATCCGACGGTTTTCGAAGCAGCGCACCGAGCTGCCCAATGTTACCGACTCAGATGTCATCAGGGCTTTCCTTGCCGGCACCACTTGCCAAGACCTGGTGAGCAAACTGGGGCACAAGACTCCCACCCGCGCAAGCGAACTGATGGACGTCGCCACCAAGTTCGCCTCGGGTCAAGAGGCGGTCGAAGCCATCTTCCGGAAGGACAAGCAGCCTCAGGTCGAGCCAAAGACAGACGCCCCTGAGGAGTCCGCCTAGCGGGGCACGAAGAAGAAGGCCAAAAACAAGTCGCGAGCGAAGCGCGACGCCGTAGACGCGAATCTCGTCGCTGCGGCCGAGCACAGGAACCCTCGGAAACCACCTGGAGGGGCCGGCGCGTTCGACAAGATGCTCAAAGAGCCGTGCCCCTATCACTAGGGGCCCGTCAAGCACACCCTCAAAGAATGTATCATGCTCCGACGCCACTTCCATAAGACCGGGCCCCCGGTGGAGGATGGCAAGGGCCATGACAACGACAAGAAGGAGGGCGGCAAGGAAGAGGGATTCTCGGAAGTCCATAACTGCTTCATGATCTACGGCGGGCAGGCGGCGAACGCCTCGACTCGGCACCGCAAGCAGGAACGCCGGGAAGTCTGCTTGGTGAAGGTGGTGGCACCAGTCTACCTAGACTGGTCCGACAAGCCTATCACCTTCAACCAAGGCGACCACCCCGACTTCGTGCCGAGCCCGGGAAGGCACCCGCTCGTCCTCGATCCGATCATCGGCAACGTTAGGCTCTCCAAGGTCCTCATGGACGGAGGCAACAGCCTTAACGTCATCTACGCCGAGACCCTAGAACTCTTAGGGGTTGATCGATCCGAAGTCCGGGCCGGTGCGGCACCCATCCACGGGATCGCGCCCGGGAAGCGAATCCAACCCCTCAGACGGATCGACTTACCCGTCTGCTTCGGAACTCCCTCAAACTTCCGAAGGGAAGCTCTCACCTTTGAGGTCGTCGGGTTCCGAGGAACCTACCATGCGGTGTTGGGAAGACCATGCTACGCCAAGTTCATGGTCGTCCCCAACTACACCTACCTCAAGCTCAAGATGTCGGGCCCGAATGGGATCATCACTGTCGGGTCCACGTACCACCACACGTACGAATGCGACGTGGAGTGCATGGAGTACGCCGAGTCTGAGGCCCTCATCGCCGACCTTGGACGCCTCTCCAAGGAGGCGCCCGACACGAAGCGGCACGATGGCAACTTCGAACCGGTTGAGGCGGTCAAGTCCGTCTCTCTCGACCCCAGCAACGACGCCAGCAAGCAAGTTCGGATCGGCTCCGAGCTCGACCCCAAATAGGAAGCAGTGCTCGTCGACTTTCTCCGCGCAAACGCCGAAGTCTTTGCGTGGAGTCCCTCGGACATGCCTAGCATACCGAGGGATGTCACTGAGCACTCACTGGATATCAGAGCTAGAGCCCAACCCGTGAAGCAAACCCTGCGCCATTTCGATGAGGAAAAGCGCAGGGCCATAGGCGAGGAGATCCACAAGCTACTCGCGGCAGGGTTCATCAAAGAGGTATTCCATCCTGAATGGTTAGCTAACCCTGTTCTTGTAAGGAAGAAGGATGGGAAATGGAGGATGTGTGTAGACTACACTGGTCTAAACAAAGCATATTCGAAAGTTCCCTAGCCTCTACCTCGCATCGATCAAATCGTGGACTCCACATCTGGGTGCGAAACCCTGTCATTCCTCGATGCCTACTCAGGCTATCACCAAATCAAGATGAAAGAGTCCGACCAGCTCGCGACTTCTTTCATCACACCTTTTGGCATGTACTGTTACACCACAATGCCATTCGGGTTGAGGAATGCAGGCGCCACTTACCAGAGGTGCATGAACCATGTGTTTGGAGGACACATCGGCAGAACGGTCAAGGCTTATGTCGACGACATTGTTGTCAAGACGAAGAGAGCCTCCGACCTCCTCTCCGACCTTGAAACGACATTCAAGTGTCTGAGAGCGAAAGGCGTGAAACTCAATCCTGAGAAGTGTGTCTTCGGAGTCCCTCGAGGCATGCTCCTTGGGTTCATCATCTCCGAGCGGGGCATCGAGGCCAACCCGGAGAAAATCGTGGCCATCACCAGCATGAGACCGATCAAAGATTTGAAAGGAGTACAGAGGGTCATGGGATGCCTTGCGGCTCTAAGCCGCTTCATCTCACGCCTTGGCAAGAAAGGCTTGCCTCTGTACCGCCTCTTAAGGAAGGCCGAGTGCTTCACCTGGACCCCCGAGGCCAAGGAAGCTCTTGAAAACCTTAAGGCGCTCCTTACAAAAATACCCATCCTGGTGCCCCCGCCGCAAGAGAAGCCCTCTTGATCTACGTAGCCGCGACTACTCAGGTGGTCAGCGCCGCGATCGTAGTCAAGAGATGAGAAGAAGGGCATGCACTACCCGTCTAGAGGCCAGTCTACTTCATTAGTGAAGTACTTTCCGAGACCAAAGCTCGCTACCGACAGATCCAGAAGCTGCTCTACGCGGTGGTCCTGACACGACGAAAGTTGCGACACTACTTCGAGTCTCATCCGGTAACTGTGGTGTCATCCTTCCCCCTGGGGGAGATCATCCAGTGCCGCGAGGCCTCGGGTAGGATAGCAAAGTGGGCGGTGGAGCTTATGGGTGAAACGCTATCATTCGCTCCTCAGAAGGCCATAAAATCTCAGGTCTTGGCGGACTTCCTGGCTAAGTGGACCGACACCCAGTTACCGACAGCTCCAATCCTGCCCGAGCTCTGGACCATGTACTTCGATGGGTCACTCATGAAAACGGGAGCGGACGCTGGCCTGCTCTTCGTTTCACCCCTCGGAAAGCATCTCCGCTACGTCATTCGCCTCCATTTTCCGGCGTCAAACAATGTGGCCGAGTACGAAGCACTGGTTAATGGGCTACGCATCAACATCGAGCTAGGGGTCCGACGCCTCGACGCTCGAGGCGACTCGCAGCTTGTCATTGACCAAGTCATGAAGAACTCCCACTACCATGACCGGAGGATGGAAGTCTACTGCGACGAAGTCCGGCGCCTGGAGAACAAGTTCTACGGGCTGGAGCTCAACCACATCGCTCGACGGTACAACGAGACTGCAGACGAGCTGGCGAAAATAGCCTTGGGGCGAACGACAGTTCCCCCCGACGTCTTCTCCAGAGACCTGCATCAACCATCCGTCAAGATCGACGACGCGCCCGAGCCTGAGGAAGCCTCGGTCCAGCCCAAGGCACCCTCGGCCCAGCTCGAGGCACCCTCGGCCGCACCCGAGGCACCCTCGGACGTCGAGGAAGAGGCCTTGCGCGTCGAAGAGGAACAGAATAGGGTCACGCCAGATCCGAACTGGCAGGCCCCGTACTTGGAATATCTCCTCCGAGGAGAGCTTCCCATCGACAAGACCAAAGCTCGGCGGCTGGCTCGGTGCGCCAAGTCATTTGTCCTGCTAGGTGATGAAAAAGAGCTCTACCACCACAGCCCCTCGGGCATCCTTCAACGATGCATATCTATCGCCCAAGGACAAGAGCTGTTGCAAGAAATACACTAGGGGCTTATGGCCACCATGCAGCGCCTCGAGCCCTCGTGGGGAATGCCTTTCGACAAGGTTTCTACTGGCCAACCGCGGTGGCCGACGCCACTAGGATTGTGCGCTCCTGCCGGGGGTGTCAATTCTACGCAAAGCAGATGCATATGCCCGCTCAGGCCTTACAGACGGTACCCATCACCTAGCCATTTGCTGTGTGGGGTTTGGACCTCGTTGGACCCTTGCAGAAGGCACCCGGGGGCTTCACGCACCTGCTAGTCGCTATCGACAAATTCTCCAAGTGGATCGAGGTCCGACCCCTAAACAGCATCAGGTCCGAGCAGGCGGTGGCATTCTTCACCAACATTATTCATCGGTTCGGGGTCCCAAACTCAATCATCACAGACAATGGCACGCAGTTCACCGGAAAAAAGTTCCTGGACTTCTGCGACGACCACCACATCCGTGTGGACTGGGCCGTCGTAGCTCATCCCATGACGAATGGGTAGGTGGAGCGTGCCAACAGTATGACCCTGCAGGGGCTCAAACCAAGGATCTACAATGACCTCCACAAGTTCGGCAAGCGGTGGATGAAAGAGCTACCCTCGGTAGTCTGGAGCCTGAGGACGACGCCGAGCCACGCCACGGGTTTTACGCCGTTCTTTCTAGTCTATGGGGCCGAGGCCGTCCTCCCCACGGACTTAGAATGTGGCTCCCTGAGGACCAAGGCGTACAACGACCGAAGCAACCAGACCAGCCAAGAAGACGCGCTGGACCAACTCGAGGAGGCTCGAGACGTCGCCTTACTACATTCGGCACGGTACCAGCAGTCGCTGCGGCGCTACCACGCCCGAAGCGTTCGGGCCCGAGGCTTCGAAGTGGGAGACTTGGTGCTTTGCCTGCGACAGGACGCCCGAGGGCGCCACAAGCTCACTCCTCCCTGGGAAGGGCCCTTCATCATCGCCAAGATCTTGAAGCCCGGAACATACAAGCTGGCCAACGACCAAGGCGAGGTCTACAGCAACGCATGGAACATCCAACAGCTACGTCGCTTCTACCCTTAAGATGTTTTAAGTCGTTCATGTACCTCATTTACATACACAAAGTCTAACCGTCAAGGAAGGGTCGGCCTTGCCTCAACAAAGCCCGACCCTCCCTCGGGGGCTAGAAGGGGGGAACCCCCTCTGTGTCAAAATTTTCCTCGGAAAAATTTTCTACCAAAACAACCTTTGTGCTTTCGACTTTCGTATTGATAGCGGGATCCTGAGAACGACGAGAGTACACGTAAGCGGCAAGGCCGACCGAGCCAAGGAACTCCTACGCCTCCGGGATATGGATACCTCACTCATCACCTTTCGCGAGAAGTAACTCACGCTCGGATAAGCGATCCTGATACCAAACAAGTCCTAACACTCCGGTAGAAAATGACTTTCGCGCCTTCTCGACTGTCCCAATAATGGAATCCTTCGACCAAATGAGAGCGCACGTAAGCGGCAAGGCCGACCGAGCCGAGGGACTCCTACGCCTCCGGGATATGGATACCTCACTCATCACCTTCCGTGAAAAGTAACTCTCGTTCGGATAAACGTTTCTGCTATTGACAGACAAGTCGTGATGCTCGAAACAAGAGGAGAGAAGACGCAACTTTTTAAACACGACGATAAAGTGTTTAGGCCTCGGCGGCCGCAAAAAAGCATGCGCATGCTACAGACAAATTGTTCCTGCAGGTTCTGGCATCGGCAGGGGGAGCAGCAGCACCCTCGGCGTTGATTCCACCCTCGGCGGAACCAGGCCCGGCCTCCGACGGTGACCCGGGCAAAAGGACCTCCACTTAAGGGAGGACGCCAGCACCGCGTGTGACGGAACCTCCCAAGTAATCAGGCCCACCTACAGTTGTCCTTGTCTAACAGACATCAGACACCCTGTAGATGTTCCTAAGTTACTTGACAAGCTCGGTATCTTTTCTTACCTCACCAGGAACGTTTCACCCGTCTTGCAGACATTACAGATCATCGGAGATAAAGAAATGCGGAAGCGATTACATAATCTTACATTTATTTCCAAAGTAAGCTCCAGTTAAGTTATTACAGACCAGGTCTAAAAACGAGTGCATAAAAGTATTAATTATACAAACCAGGGAGACACAACTTCTCCCGAAGGACTAAAAACAAAAGATCTAAAGATGGAGGACCGAGTCCTCCCGCACTTCAGTCTTGGGTTTCATCCTTGGGAACCACCTTAGCACAGAAGCAACAGAAGTCTGCTGCTTCCCCACCTAAAAACAACAAAGGGATAAACCCTGAGTATGGAATTACTCAGCAAGTCTTACCCGACTAAGGAAAAGACTCTCAAGGGTATGCTGGATATATGGGAGTCAAGGTAAGGCTTCTCAATAGTCAAAGACTCTGTTTTGCAGAAATGCTTACTAAAGTGGATCCTTAAAAATCCAGTTTTATTTATCAAGTTAGGTAAAATTACCTGGACTAGAGTTCTCTCTACCCTAGTTCAATCACTGGTCCTGCACTAGCCAATTTCTTATCCATAAACCCATCATCTTTAGTGGAATGCTACGTGTAGGGCAGTGACCAAGTCTTCATAACCGCGAAGGTACGGCGATCCGAATCGATTATACTCAGCTGAGGATCTCCAATCACACGACATATGTAGCACTTAACCCTTGCATATGTCAACCCGCCACCGGGGTTCTTAAGACCGGATCAGGTTCACGCAAACCGAGAGCACAGATACACCACCGTCCAGCCTCTTGCCACGGAGGGTACACGCTACTCCCGCCACCGCTCCACTCCCATTTCGTGTTATCTTATTCCGGCCTTAGTCTGCCCGAGGCAAGGCTTACCCATGACGAGGCATGTGACCAGTTAAAGGGTCCTCGATCATCAAGCCTACATCGAGACGGTCCTTAATCGACTCAGACGGAGACACTACACCGAGACTCTCTTTCTCGTGCAAGTCACCCGCCCGGTCTCAGCTTAATCCTTTTAACCCAAAAACTTGGTACCTGGCAGAGGTACATCTTTTCCAGATGTTGAATCCATCAAGGCCCTGATGGATCCACCATCAAATTTTATTTCAAAAACATCCCACCCACTTTTGCCACATCTTTTGTAAAACAAATCCTTTTGTTTTTCTAAAGCAATACTAAGCAAAGTAAAACCTTTTTGTAAAAACAGGATTTCAAGGAGGGTAATCAAAATCAAGGAAGGCAATGCAGGAATTGTTTAATCAATCAACTCCTATCACCTAATGCAGCAAGTAAGTGAGAAAGATTTTAAAAACATCAAGGTAAGTGGCAAATGCACCGGGGCTTGCCTTTGTTATCAGAGGTGTCTTGCTCAGATCCACAGATATCAAAATAAAAGCAGTTGTCGGCCTGAGGATCAGAGGTGGGTGGTATCCCTTCTTCAAGAACTTCTTCTTCTTCTTCTTGCTCTAATATAACCATATACATTCATAAGGATGGATGTCATGGAATGCTCATGAGGATGCAAAGGTAACATAAACTTATTATTTATGTCTTGAGTACAACTTTCCTTCACGGAGTTCCGGGAACCTAGGGTTTCCGGAGTCGGTAAAGGAGTTCATGGAGCAGGGGGGTGTGGTTTTGGGCTTAGTGATCAAACAAGGTTCAAATCAAACCAAACTCTACCCATGGCTTCTAAATAATGTGAAAAGCTCACATAAAAAGTTTGGGAAATTTTGGGTTTATTATCTACTCTCTAAAAATCCAGAACCAATAGTTTAGGCTATTTTAAATACCCTAAAATTCCCTATTTGATCTAGAAATCATAAAACTATTTTTATTAAATACTATGGAAAATAACAAGCCTAGGAAAATTGGTCTCATAATTTTAGGATTTTTCTATCATTTTCTACAGATTTCTAGAGTTCAGCTGAAAAAGAAAAGAAAAACGATAAAACAGTACTGGGCCGTTTCTGGCCCAACAAGCCCAGGCCCAGGGAGAATCAGCGCCCGCGCCCGCGCGCGCGCCCGCGCCCGCGAGGCGACTTTGCGCAGAGGTCCTCGGCGTTTTGCTTAACTGGAGATAGGTTTGTTTACTGTTTTTCTCGGTCACTGACAGCTCACAAAAAGACCCTCGGGTTCTTGTCAATTCACAGCACGCAGTCCTCAACGGCGCCCCGCGCGGCCGCGCTCTGGCGAGCGAGCAGACCGACCGATTGAGGCAGCGGCTGAGCTCTCCGAGCGGCATACACGAAATTCAACCCTTAATGAGCATTTCCCCTAAAGTAATTGCACTAATGGTGGATCATGGAGCTCCGGCCACGGTGGCCGTAAGCACAATGGTATGGTAATCGTGTTCCCGGCGATAGACGCCGGTCTAGTTCAATTGAACGGCTCGGCAAGCATCACGGAGGTGAGAGGGTGCTCAAACGAAGCAACAGAGAACCGGTGCTGACCTAAGGAAGGCTGACCACGGCGAGCTCACAACACGGCGGCGGAAAACTGATTTGGTGGCAACGCGAAATTCCGGCGAGCCAGTGGGCGATCGAGTGTGGGGGTGGGTGCAATAGTTGGCCAAATACATGGCGAAGCCGAGGGGGGCTCAATTTATAGGCTCCGAAAGCGGTGGCGATCAATTGGAGCAAATTGTGCTGGCGGCCGGAGACGGGGAAGATGCACTGGTTTCACGGATTCGTGGCCAACGACGTGGCGATCACTCCGGTGAGCCACGGAGGGGTCAAAGAAGGTTACGGCGACACGGTAGAAGCGTTAAGCCACGCGGCGCAAGGCTAGGAGGCGGCGGTCGACGGCGAGCGCTTTACTGCGGGCGGTGAGCCAGGGGGGGTGTAGCCATCGGGGTGGTGGCCAGCTCACCGGTGATGAGGCCTTTACCGCGGCAAGCTTATCCGGTGACCGTCGAGCACGAATCTTAGCGAGCGGCGATCGACGGCGGGAGCTACCGGCGGTGAGGACGAAGATATTCTTCTTCAGTTTTAACGGTTACTGTACCATGGCCCAGAGTTCATCAGTGCACCTGACCGAGCTATTTTAGAGCCATTTCTCTCCAGATTTCATGTGATGACAGGTCCCAGCCTCTATACCAAAGTTGTAGTGCTACATACCAGCTACAACTCCACTATAGAACTTGAACACATTTGAGCATTGGATCATGCTCAAAATCGAGCTCAAAGTTGGGGTCAGTTCACTGCTAAGCAGATTTTTAGTTCAAAACAGCCTGACAGCCAGTTTTGGACTGGGTTTTTCTGCAAATTTCTCATAACAACTATGCTTGCACCCTTTAGCAAAGTTGTCCTCCTATAATTGGGCTACAATTTTGATGTGGTGACCTAGGGCAAAAACCCTATGCTTTGAAATTTACAAAGCCCCAAAGTTGGGCCAATATCACTGAAATCCAGACTTAGAGTAAAACTCAATAGGGTCCATTTTGCATTTAGGTCCAAAACTTAGGGTTTGGCCTTCAAGTCCACATTTTTGTGATCCAATAGACTTGAAACACTTGTTTGACTTGGTTTTGCACTTCAGCCCAAAAGTGGACTAATTTTGCACTTAGGCCCCTAGGGTTTGGTTTTAGGGTTTCCCAGGGTTTTGATTAGGGTTTTTAATACCCCAGGGGTATAAATGTGATTCAACCTTATTGTTGGGGTCACTTTATGAATTTTCTCACAAGCCCTAAAGTGTTTCTCAACTTGGATTAAGTTTTGTCCCTTTAACCACTATTTAGGGTTAAGTCCTTAAACCAGGGTCCTATTTGTAAAACAGTAAAACAATACAACTTGTTTGAAATTTTTGGCCTAGTGAATGCACTCTAGGTGTGTCAAACATATGAAATGCCCATGCTCATGATGTCATGCTCAAGTTTTAGTTAGAGTAACACCAGGGGTGTTACATCCTTCCCCCCATAAAAGAATCTCGTCCCGAGATTTAAAGTCCTAGGGTAAGTATTGGAAAAGGAAATGTGTCACGTTTTTATTTCCTTCTTTCTGGTACAAGGCAGGGGTGTGTGGGGGCTCACTCCTTTATTACACCGTTATACAAACTTTACAACTTACAAGAGGCTAGAAAGCCTGGGAAATTCTTATCTAAGAAATCTTGGGTTTCCCATGTAGCCTCATCTTCCGAATGCTGGTTCCACTGTATCTTATAAAACTTGAGAGTCTTTCTCCGGGTAACCCTGTCCTTTTAATCCAGAACTCGAATGGGATGTTCCGAGTATATTAAATCTGGTTCCAGGACAACATCAGTCACTTCAACGGTTCGATCGGGAACCCGAAGACACTTCTTTAATTGTGACACGTGGAACACATTATGCACGGCAGACAATGTTTCGGGGAGCTGAAGTCGGTATGCCACTGGTCCACATTGCTCAAGTACCCGGAATGGACCAATGTATCTGGGTGCAAGTTTTCCTTTAACCCCAAATCGCGATACGCCCTTCATTGGTGAAACCTTTAGATAAACATATTCTCCTTCTAAGAAGCATAAGGGCATTCGCCGTTTGTCTGCATAATTTTTCTGGCGAACTTGTGCTTTCTTCATATTATGAACTATTTTCTGAACCTTTTCTTCGGTTTCTTTTACCATATCAGGCCTAAAGAAATACCTTTCACCAGGTTCAGACCAATTTTAGCGGAGTTCGACACCGTCGCCCATACAAAGCTTCAAAAGGTGCCATCTTGATGCTTTCCTGGTAACTGTTATTATATGAAAACTCCGCCAAAGGTAAACATTCATCCCATTTCTGTGAGAAATCCAGGACACATGCCCGCAACATACCTTCAAGTACTTGGTTCACTCTCTCAGTTTGTCCACTGGTTTGAGGATGATAGGCCGAACTGTGGAGTAACTAAGTACCCAAAGATTTGTGAAGTTCTTCCCAAACTTTGGATACGAACTGAGGTCCACGATCCGACACTATGGTCTTTGGAATACCATGCAAACTGAGAATACGGGCAATGTATAACTCCGCATAGGTGAGTACCGGGTAATATGTCTTGACCGGCCGAAAGTGAGCAACCTTTGTAAGTCGATCAACAATCACCCAGATAGTCATACCCTTGTGTAGTCCTGGGTAATCCCACGATAAAGCTCATACAATATCTTTTCATTTCCACGTGTGCAACTTGCTTTTTCTGATGACACTGTACTATCTGAGTCTGTTGGGTGGCAATTATGCATCTTTACCCAAATAGAATCAGATGCACCATCTTGGGTAAAACACACAAGAAGAGGTTTACCAACAAGTGGTTACGGTAAGTTCGTAGCACATGAGACGGATGTGGATGTTGAATATTGTCGCGGTTAACATGTGGTTAACCCGAGAATTCAAGTCCACAAAAGATAGTATAGATTCGAGAAAATCACCCATGGAGGGATCTGTAGACACGGACTTTACAACCAGTCCATTTTATCCAGCACTAGTCACGGCTCGACTTGATCACACATGCCGGAAAAACACACGCGAGGCGATCGAGGCATGACGAATAGGTGGTTACTGGCCGACTTAATCTTGATTTTTGTAAGTACTTTCTTTAGGGTAGGTTGAATCAAAGTGAGTTTAGATAACTCGACAAAGCGACCTCTAAACTCAACCTTTGTTCAATGGGTAGTTACAAGTTAGTCAAAACCAACTTGTTGAACTATTTTTGACATTGAGCAAATTCTCTCAATACCATTGGTAAGCCAAGGGGTTGAGAGTTCATCTTTGCGAGCAAAAAAAATCAGGCACTTGGGTAAAAAAAAAAAAATCCATTTGGTCAGGTTGTTCATCCGTTTCTTCATGCGAGATGAACGGACAAGGTTCGGAAATACCTGGAAAGTAGGAGCGATTGAACAAACTCCTGCACCTCAACAGTAGGGAAAGTCAACCTCCAATTTGAGAGCTTCGCCAATACCAGGCATAACCAATAAAGAATCTCACACATCCCAAATAGACTGGTCAAGGGTGATAATATACAAAGAGATACTCCACTTGTATGAATGGTTACAAGTAGAGAGCCAAATAGATTATGGCCCAAGGAAATGAACAAGGCATGGCCATAACCTAAACTTAATGAAAGAAGTATGATGAGAGACTGCTAATTTTAACCCAAGTATATTGCTATGCCCATCCTAAAGATTATAAGGTCAAGGATTACGTTGGTATGCCTTCGATAGATATGAAGAAACCAAAGGCATCAAATTCAAGGAAAATGGTCGGTCATGGCTTTCCTAGGTTGGGTTAGTAGAGCAACACGACGATTCGCAAGAAGAGGCCAAATACCCTTGAGACTTCAACCTGTGTCAGCTGATCAAGAAAATGGCTCTAAAGGAGGCACGACTTGAGGTCCTTGTTCGAAGTCTAGGCACACCTTAGGTTTGACAAGGAATTATCTAGACACTTATTCGTACGGGTGTGGTCACGAAGTGATATCGGAAAATTCGACTTTGGGTCATGGTTCACTAAATACGAATATAGCCTAATTTTTTTGAATTTAGGTAATCAAGTCACCAACTCTCTATTGGTCATAACTCAATCTGATGGTTCTTAGATCAGGATTGAGAATGGCTTTATGCTGGGCTAACCAGTTCATGCCCAAGATGACATCCATGTCTTGGCCTTTCAGAACAATCATATCAGCAGGAAAGTCCCGTCCAGCCAATGTTAAGGGCACTTGGTAAGCCACTTCTTTTCACTTTTGGTAGCTTCCTTTCGGGTATAGAAGACTATTTGTTAACCAACTTCATAGAGGGAGGGGCCTGAAAAGGTCCAGTGCACCATCAAGTGCCTATCCCGCTATGTGAGAAGGTCCGGCTTCCATCCCGACAGGATTCGCAGGGACGTTCGGGTGTAGTTGTGAATACAACACATGAACTTCTTCATGTAGTGTATTGCAAGTTATCCATGGCTAAGCTAAACTCCTCCATTCGGGCTCGAGCTTTGGCTTCCTTAGCCCAGACGAATAGACGGGAGTTAACCGCCCAATCGAGTGCTAAATCTCGTTTCGCGAGTTGGTCTTGCAAGTAGCAGATGGCTGCATCCGCAATCCATAGATCATTCCTGTGACGGAGTTCTGACTGAAGCAGTTCAATTTGTGCTTCCAGATCCCGATAGGATCGTTGCTACCACTGCTACTTTCTTCATGTCTTAGTATGCCAATGGGTCTAGTAGATTTGCGCGCGGTCTTTCTGATGCGCGACATCATTTCTCTAAAGGGGAAATTTATTAGTATAGTGCTTAGCATGATGCATGTGTAAGTACAGAATCAACCTTGATCGATTCAACCTTCTATACGTTGCACTCTTCCTAACTGGTCTTTAATATAAACTCTTCAGAATACTTAGATAAGAAGAGAAAAGAATCTTTAGGTAAGACTTTTGAAAATCTTTTGAAGATGCCCTGGAATATCTGCAAAGAAGGGCTACGCTCCGATACCAGCTGTGACGGAACCTCCCAAGTAATCAGGCCCACCTACAGTTGTCCTTGTCTAACAGACATCAGACACCCTGTAGATGTTCCTAAGTTACTTGACAAGCTCGGTATCTTTTCTTACCTCACCAGGAACGTTTCACCCGTCTTGCAGACATTACAGATCATCGGAGATAAAGAAATGCGGAAGCGATTACATAATCTTACATTTATTTCCAAAGTAAGCTCCAGTTAAGTTATTACAGACCAGGTCTAAAAACGAGTGCATAAAAGTATTAATTATACAAACCAGGGAGACACAACTTCTCTCGAAGGACTAAAAACAAAAGATCTAAAGATGGAGGACCGAGTCCTCCCGCACTTCAGTCTTGGGTTTCATCCTTGGGAACCACCTTAGCACAGAAGCAACAGAAGTCTGCTGCTTCCCCACCTAAAAACAACAAAGGGATAAACCCTGAGTATGGAATTACTCAGCAAGTCTTACCCGACTAAGGAAAAGACTCTCAAGGGTATGCTGGATATATGGGAGTCAAGGTAAGGCTTCTCAATAGTCAAAGACTCTGTTTTGCAGAAATGCTTACTAAAGTGGATCCTTAAAAATCCAGTTTTATTTATCAAGTTAGGTAAAATTACCTGGACTAGAGTTCTCTCTACCCTAGTTCAATCACTGGTCCTGCACTAGCCAATTTCTTATCCATAAACCCATCATCTTTAGTGGAATGCTACGTGTAGGGCAGTGACCAAGTCTTCATAACCGCGAAGGTACGGCGATCCGAATCGATTATACTCAGCTGAGGATCTCCAATCACACGACATATGTAGCACTTAACCCTTGCATATGTCAACCCGCCACCGGGGTTCTTAAGACCGGATCAGGTTCACGCAAACCGAGAGCACAGATACACCACCGTCCAGCCTCTTGCCACGGAGGGTACACGCTACTCCCGCCACCGCTCCACTCCCATTTCGTGTTATCTTATTCCGGCCTTAGTCTGCCCGAGGCAAGGCTTACCCATGACGAGGCATGTGACCAGTTAAAGGGTCCTCGATCATCAAGCCTACATCGAGACGGTCCTTAATCGACTCAGACGGAGACACTACACCGAGACTCTCTTTCTCGTGCAAGTCACCCGCCCGGTCTCAGCTTAATCCTTTTAACCCAAAAACTTGGTACCTGGCAGAGGTACATCTTTTCCAGATGTTGAATCCATCAAGGCCCTGATGGATCCACCATCAAATTTTATTTCAAAAACATCCCACCCACTTTTGCCACATCTTTTGTAAAACAAATCCTTTTGTTTTTCTAAAGCAATACTAAGCAAAGTAAAACCTTTTTGTAAAAACAGGATTTCAAGGAGGGTAATCAAAATCAAGGAAGGCAATGCAGGAATTGTTTAATCAATCAACTCCTATCACCTAATGCAGCAAGTAAGTGAGAAAGATTTTAAAAACATCAAGGTAAGTGGCAAATGCACCGGGGCTTGCCTTTGTTATCAGAGGTGTCTTGCTCAGATCCACAGATATCAAAATAAAAGCAGTTGTCGGCCTGAGGATCAGAGGTGGGTGGTATCCCTTCTTCAAGAACTTCTTCTTCTTCTTCTTGCTCTAATATAACCATATACATTCATAAGGATGGATGTCATGGAATGCTCATGAGGATGCAAAGGTAACATAAACTTATTATTTATGTCTTGAGTACAACTTTCCTTCATGGAGTTCCGGGAACCTAGGGTTTCCGGAGTCGGTAAAGGAGTTCATGGAGCAGGGGGGTGTGGTTTTGGGCTTAGTGATCAAACAAGGTTCAAATCAAACCAAACTCTACCCATGGCTTCTAAATAATGTGAAAAGCTCACATAAAAAGTTTGGGAAATTTTGGGTTTATTATCTACTCTCTAAAAATCCAGAACCAATAGTTTAGGCTATTTTAAATACCCTAAAATTCCCTATTTGATCTAGAAATCATAAAACTATTTTTATTAAATACTATGGAAAATAACAAGCCTAGGAAAATTGGTCTCATAATTTTAGGATTTTTCTATCATTTTCTACAGATTTCTAGAGTTCAGCTGAAAAAGAAAAGAAAAACGATAAAACAGTACTGGGCCGTTTCTGGCCCAACAAGCCCAGGCCCAGGGAGAATCAGCGCCCGCGCCCGCGCGCGCACCCGCGCCCGCGAGGCGACTTTGCGCAGAGGTCCTCGGCGTTTTGCTTAACTGGAGATAGGTTTGTTTACTGTTTTTCTCGGTCACTGACAGCTCACAAAAAGACCCTCGGGTTCTTGTCAATTCACAGCACGCAGTCCTCAACGGCGCCCCGCGCGGCCGCGCTCCGGCGAGCGAGCAGACCGGCCGATTGAGGCAGCGGCTGAGCTCTCCGAGCGGCATACACGAAATTCAACCCTTAATGAGCATTTCCCCTAAAGTAATTGCACTAATGGTGGATCATGGAGCTCCGGCCACGGTGGCCGTAAGCACAATGGTAAGGTAATCGTGTTCCCGGCGATAGACGCCGGTCTAGTTCAATTGAACGGCTCGGCAAGCATCACGGAGGTGAGAGGGTGCTCAAACGAAGCAACAGAGAACCGGTGCTGACCTAAGGAAGGCTGACCACGGCGAGCTCACAACACGGCGGCGGAAAACTGATTTGGTGGCAACGCGAAATTCCGGCGAGCCAGTGGGCGATCGAGTGTGGGGGTGGGTGCAATAGTTGGCCAAATACATGGCGAGCCGAGGGGGGGCTCAATTTATAGGCTCCGAAAGCGGTGGCGATCAATTGGAGCAAATTGTGCTGGCGGCCGGAGACGGGGAAGATGCACTGGTTTCACGGATTCGTGGCCAACGACGTGGCGATCACTCCGGTGAGCCACGGAGGGGTCAAAGAAGGTTACGGCGACACGGTAGAAGCGTTAAGCCACACGGCGCAAGGCTAGGAGGCGGCGGTCGACGGCGAGCGCTTTACTGCGGGCGGTGAGCCAGGGGGGGTGTAGCCGTCGGGGTGGTGGCCAGCTCACCGGTGATGAGGCCTTTACCGCGGCAAGCTTATCCGGTGACCGTCGAGCACGAATCTTAGCGAGCGGCGATCGACGGCGGGAGCTACCGGCGGTGAGGACGAAGAGATTCTTCTTCAGTTTTAACGGTTACTGTACCATGGCCCAGAGTTCATCAGTGCACCTGACCGAGCTATTTTAGAGCCATTTCTCTCCAGATTTCATGTGATGACAGGTCCCAGCCTCTATACCAAAGTTGTAGTGCTACATACCAGCTACAACTCCACTATAGAACTTGAACACATTTGAGCATTGGATCATGCTCAAAATCGAGCTCAAAGTTGGGGTCAGTTCACTGCTAAGCAGATTTTTAGTTCAAAACAGCCTGACAGCCAGTTTTGGACTGGGTTTTTCTGTAAATTTCTCATAACAACTATGCTTGCACCCTTTAGCAAAGTTGTCCTCCTATAATTGGGCTACAATTTTGATGTGGTGACCTAGGGCAAAAACCCTATGCTTTGAAATTTACAAAGCCCCAAAGTTGGGCCAATATCACTGAAATCCAGACTTAGAGTAAAACTCAATAGGGTCCATTTTGCATTTAGGTCCAAAACTTAGGGTTTGGCCTTCAAGTCCACATTTTTGTGATCCAATAGACTTGAAACACTTGTTTGACTTGGTTTTTGCACTTCAGCCCAAAAGTGGACTAATTTTGCACTTAGGCCCCTAGGGTTTGGTTTTAGGGTTTCCCAGGGTTTTGATTAGGGTTTTTAATACCCCAGGGGTATAAATGTGATTCAACCTTATTGTTGGGGTCACTTTATGACTTTTCTCACAAGCCCTAAAGTGTTTCTCAACTTGGATTAAGTTTTGTCCCTTTAACCACTATTTAGGGTTAAGTCCTTAAACCAGGGTCCTATTTGTAAAACAGTAAAACAATACAACTTGTTTGAAATTTTTGGCCTAGTGAATGCACTCTAGGTGTGTCAAACATATGAAATGCCCATGCTCATGATGTCATGCTCAAGTTTTAGTTAGAGTAACACCAGGTGTGTTACACCGCGCCAGCAGATGTTTTGGCCAAGCTCCAGTAGCTGCTGCCACACCTTCTTCGGCCCATGAAGCCACCGTCTCTCGGGCCGATGAAGTCTCTTTCCGAGCTGACTCCGTGTCTGTCCGCGCTAACACCACTGCCTTAGGCTCTGGCTTATCGCAGAGCAGCCGAGGGTTCCGAAAACTGAGCAAGGGAAGCCTAGAGTGGCAAGGCCGACAAAGCCGAGGGACTCATATGCCTCCGGGATACGGACACCTCACTTGTCACCTTCTGTGAAAGGCGACCGACGCTCGGTTAAGTGGTTCGGCCAGCCAACAGACAAGTCCCAGCGCTCGGAATGAGGAAGACACATAGCTTCGTTCTCGAATACCAAATGTTCAGGCCTCGACAGCCATAATGAACATACACTGGCGCTCAAGGTGCCATTACAAACTGGACTCCGGTTCCGTTCCCGCAGGTATGAACAACCTCCATACCAGGGGGCCCGCGGGATGACGAACTCCAAGCGGCTCACCGGCAACCGCTCCGATAGCAGTGACAACGACCTCCGTCCTGGGTGGCAAGACAGCTGCAGCAATGGCTTCAGGGCGAACGCTGCGGCGGAAAAGCCCTCGCCCATGAAGGACGAGAACCAGCCATTCAAGCCAAAGAGACGGAGGTCTAGGGGTGCGGGCGGAGTTGGCGGTCTCGTCGGCAGAGACAACCTCCTCCGACTGCCACCGCCTCAGCGCCGACGGCCACCTGCCCTGGCCACAAGAACGAGAACAGGACCGTCCCAGAACACGAACGCCGCCCTCGCGGCGTACGATGTGTTGGACGACCCCCAACAGCCGGCGACGCAGCAAGGATCGGTAGTGGGGGGCGACACCGGAAGCAGCGCTAGAGCTGCTCGTGCCGGGGAACCAAGCGCGCGGCAGCTGCCGAACGCCATAGGTGGCGAATGCCCTTCTCCCCAGATCACTGAGGGAAGGAGCGGGCCGCTGCTTACTCAGAGGCAGGCCCCGGCTCAGCTCTCCCTCCGCCTCAGCAAGGATGACGAAGATCCTTGAAGCTGAGGGCGGGGCAGAGGCCGCAGCCCGACTTGCTTCTCCCCACCAAACTGCCCATTGGTGAGGGAATGCAGCCGGGCTACACGACCAAAATCCTTGAAGCCGAACGATGGCTGAAAGGTACCAATCTCCACGAGGCCGCGCTCCTCCAACGATAGCAAGAGCAAGGCGACGCTGGGGCACCCCATCCGAGGGCTCAAAAGGTGGAAGGGCGCAAGGCCTGAGGGGAGGACGAAGGCATGGCCACTGCTCAGGGGATCGATCCCCCTTTTATAGGCAGACCACCTCGCTTGCACCCCTTAGTGTCACGGGCGAAGTCCCCACTGACAACCTCCAGGGTTCTCCCCCCACGACACGGGGGCTGGGACCCACACGTCATACGAGCTGAACCGAAGCACGAAGAAGGCAAATCGCCGCACGCAAGGCATGTAACCGTCCCACGGTTACAAGCACTCTCCCATCTTCACAGAAACCGGTGGTCGAAAGGGTGAACTGCCACGCGACAAGCGTCCAACTGCACCACAACTGTGCGCCCCTTCGGCTCCGTCCACATCCGGTGGACCAGCGCAAAGGAAGCAAGCCCGCATGTCATGTAACCGACGCGCCGGTTACGACGTGCAAGAAGCTCCACCGCCAATCACGCCAATGCTGCGCCTCCTCGACTACGGGACCAGTATCGCGACTCGAGGTACCCCTGCGCATGACCCAACAGTGCCAATTAAAGGCGACGGCCACGGGTCGATCAGCCGCGGGGTAGGCACGACGGTTGGCATGGTCAAAAGTGGGCCGGCAGTAACTGCAGCGGCAGACGAACGGAGGCAGCAGGTAAGTCGCCTGCAGGCTCGTGTCCCCTCCTGAAGCGACGGGAGAGCCCTCCCTCACGGCGTGAAGACGACGCGCCCGTGCCCCGTTCCTCGAACGGCTCGCACGCGCAACGGGCACCACGCGAATCACCCGTCCCGTCGCATCAACTCCCCGACGGAGCAGGCAACACCTCTGGCAGGCGAAGCGGGCGTCGCTTCGCCTTCGCCATAATGACCGCGTCAAAAAAGGTGCGCCACTTTATTTAAAATTCATATCCATCCCCCCTCCTCCTCTCTCTCTCTCTCTCTCTTGCCACAGGGACCGGGAAAGGGGATGTTGTGGAAAGGATCCTTCCCGGCGAAGGAAGCGGGCCCCGAGCCCTCCTACTGATCAGGGGTTCGAAGGCTGGCGCCTCGGAAGGGTTCGACAGCCGCCCCAGAGCGCCCGGGCTTCGTGCCCACTACTGATCAAGGGTTCGTAGGCTGGCCCCTCGGAAGGGTTCGACAGTCGCCCCAGAGCATGCAGAGTGAGGGATGACTCTGGGTACGTTTGATACATAAACAAGGCTCGGGCTATGCTCCCGAGGTACCCTAGGACATTTCCGAGACCGGCGGGAATGATTTGTAACGGAATCCCACCGGAGGGAGGCATCGAGCCCTCGGACCCTGTCGAAGGGGTCTGGGTCCGGCGAATCACCCGAAGGTACTTTTGGAGCGCGCCTCCGGGCCACAGCCGACCCCTAACGAACGGGGCATGGGCGTCCAGTCGGATCACCCATTAGCAGCTCACTGGAAACACCATGTTCGGCGCCCTCCGAGGACAACATGGCGCTTTCCCCCCTCCTCCTTGCGGAAAGGCGACGCAGGGGCGTATAATAAAAGTCGGGAAAGTCCTTGATCATCCTCTCGCTCCGTGTAGAGGCTCGGGGGCTGCTCTCGCACCCGGCTATGGCCAAAACTGTTGACAGCGTCAACAAACTAGCCTGATAACTTGGAACCCGACCACGCACTCGGGCTACTGCCGGGCCGCAAGAGGGAACGACCAGACCGGCCAAAGCACCACGAAAAGCATTCAGACCTCAGAGGAGTCAAACCACTCCTCTGAGGCCTCGGGGGCTACACCCAGCGGGTGCGCTCGCGCGCACCCACCAGAACAAGGCAAAAAACTGAGAAAGGCCGGTCCCCTCACCGAAAACACAGCAAAAGCCTCCAAGCGAGTACCATCACTCCCTTCGAGGCTCAGGGGCTATTGTCGGGTACCATAATTAGGGGTACCTCCAACGCTCCTAATCGCGGCTGGTTAACACCCTCAGACCAACTGACGGGTGCAGTTCAAGCCAAGACTTCGTCTACCCGAAGGACGCGATCTTACCCGAGCCCAGCCTCGGGTTGGAACAGTGGTCCCAGACGAATTCACGCCTCGCCCGAGGGCCTCCTCAGACAGCAGGCGCCCCCTCGGCTCTCCCGAGGCCCGGCTCGGGCAGGCTTCGTTGTGAAGCAACCTTGGCCATACCGCCTCACCAACCGACCGCTTCGCAGGCGCATTAAATGCGGGGGATGCCTGACGACGTATCCTGACACACGCGCCTTAGTTGGCTAGGCCGAAGTGACCGCAGTCACTTCTCCCCTCCTCTTTACTGTCCAATATGATAGGAAAACAGCGCCGCTCGCTCCGCTCCGACTGCCGTGTCAGCCACCCCGGCAACGACTGACAACAGGTCACGATCAACCACCAAGCTCAAGCCCCGGGCGCAACAGGAATCTCCGCCTCGCCCAACCTCAGACTCCAGCCTCGAGAGGAGGTCTCCGCCTCGCCCGACCTCAGACTCCGGCCTCGGGAGGAGGTCTTCGCCTCGCCCGACCCCTGGACTCGGCCTCGACCCCGGTCTCAGGAGGAATCGCGTCCTTGCCCGACCCCGGCCTCGGCCACAAGAGAAGTCTCCGCCTCGACCGACCCTGGGCTCGGACTGACCGTGCTGATAGGGGATGCATCATTCCCCTACTCCTAGCCTGCTCAGGCTACAAGGAACAAGACCGGCGTCCCATCTGGCTTACCCCGACGACGGGTAATGATGGTGCCCTGCGTGCGCCATAACGTCAGTGGCTCTCAGCCCCTTACGACAGCAAGGAGACGTCAGCAGGGTCCTCGTCGCGCTGCCAGCTGTGCTCCTACAGGACTCAGGCGCTCCTCCAGCGGCCACGCCATCACATGTACAGCGCCCAAGCTCTCCCCCAACAGCCACGTTGGCATGTACACAGGGCTTAGGCACTCCACTGCCGGACACGTTAGCGCATAGCTACACCCCCCGTTGTACACCTGGACTCTCTCCTTGCCTCTATAAAAGGGGAGTCCAGGGCCACTCTGAAGGGGGGTTCGCGCGAGGGAAGCGGCAGACGAGCTCTCACTCTCTCTCCCTCACGCGACACGCTTGTAACCCCTACTGCGAGCGGCACCCCTGGTGCAGGATAATACAAGGCTTGTCCCACATCTTGTGTTCCATCCCGCGCCAACCCATCTGGGCAGGGACACGCAGCGACAATTTACTCGTCGGTCCAGGGACCCCCCTGGGGTCGAAACTTCGACAATTATGTAAATGACTCCAGTATTTAATATTAGTAATTACTCTTTATTGTTATTTGAAGCAGTGTGCTATGATGAGTCATTTATGTAATCGTTGTGTACGTGAATTTCTGATCCTTGCACGTACATGGTTCGCATTCGGTTTACCTTCCAAAACCGGGTGTGACATGTGTATTATTTCATTACTAGTATGTATTTTTATTCTATTCTATGAAGTATTTATTGTATCCGTGCTAACCCAAACTCGATTTTTTGTAGGATGGCACAGTTCCACCTCAACCTGTTCTACGACAAGACGCACCGGGCATGTTTTCTGGCGGGGGGACAGGTACAAATAGAGATGGCAATGGGTAAAAACCCGCTGGGTATTACTTGCCCAAACCCATACCCGCGAAGAAAAAAATACGTCCGCTAAAAACCCATACCCATGACGGGTATAAAATTTTGCCCAAACCCATACTCATGCGGGTTTCGGGTACCCAACGGGTTTCCCATACCCACTAACATCAACATAAAAAATAATTCATCATGTAAATGACAATCAATACATTAATAAGCTAGCATAAAAGGAACAAGTGATAACTAATTTTAGCCTAAAATTTGTTACATGAAGTTTATTTCAATTAGAACATATTCCATTAATAATATTATGAGACATATTTATAAGGAATGTTGATTTTAAGGCGGGTTTTAAAAACTCATGGGTTTGCGGGTATGGGTAGTGGAAGAACAAACCCATGCCCACGTGCTTGTTTGGTTTCCATTTGAACCCATTAACAACCCCATGGGTAGAGAAATTGATCCAAACCCATACCCTAATAGAGCAAAACCCCACCGGGTTTCGAGTAGCGGGTACCCATTGCCATCTCTTGGTACAAATACTTCACTACTGTTGGGACCAGCTTTATATACATATTGATAGTAGAATATTGTTGGAACTAAGAAATTATCTAACACTTGCAGGACCTACCCACGCTACGTTCTAGAACCCATCATGGTCTCCACAGCAGCCACAGCAGACAACAACAATGGGAGGACACTGTGGAGAAGGGTCCACACAATGTGGAATGTGGGAGCACTACTAGAAAACTCGTTTGTATCAATTGCTTTAAATGTGTTGTTTTTCTTTATCAAATGCTTCAAGTCGTCTTAATCAATTGCTTATAGTGCACAATTTGAATATATAATAAGTAGTTCATAACTAAAAAAATTGTTCGCTGGTAAATAATACATAATAAGAAGTTTATTACTACATAACAGCATATAAGCACCTAAACTACTGAGTGCAACGGGGCCATTTGCCCTTGCGAAAAGCATGAGGGTTCTCCTCCATTGCGTCCTTTGCGCGACGTGCACGCTCAAGCTTCTTCTCCTTCTCCTCCCTATATTCAACAACACGCCTCATTTCCTTCTCGTCTACCCGTTGTTCCTCAGCAGCAAGCTCCTCTCGTATTTTCTCTATCCTTTCTTTGTCCTCCGCGTCCCACTTCTTAAGATTCTCCAACCACTTCTTGTCTTTCTGTGAGATTTATGTGTCAATCCACTGCTCAAAATCACAGAGTGGTGGAGGAGTCTACAATACATGCAATGATTAGTACGCAAACACTCAGATTACAAATTGTTAACATACTAAAAATTTATTCTCACCATTAAATTCATCCGGCGCTGAACAATCGTTGGCTCAAATGCATAATTAGCATACATCCAATACCTTTGTCGATACGTGTCATGATCCTCAGACTTGTCAAACTTGCAAGGATCACCACAAAAACACATAGGCACTGGAACACCAGTTGGCAAAGGAAGCGGGTCGAAGGCAGTTCCGGTCAATGGACCCTTCCTAAATTTCAATAAGTATTATAAGACTCATAAAAATTAGTTATTACATTTAATACAACGCTTACCTTTGTTTAGAACTTTTACCACGTCTAGACATCCTACAAATCAATAATATGACAATCAAAATTGATCATAACCCTAATAATCAGACATAGCAAAAGACCATAAAAGGGAGGAAATTACCTTGATAAACAGGAACAAGTCGCCTATGTGTTTCTGGTTGATATTGGTCGTTTGGTACAAGAGGAATTGACGGTCGAAGCTCGCTATTTATAGACACAGAGCTAGGCGCCAAGATCCATGGCACCGAAGTAGGCACCGACCTGGGCACCAAGATCGACGGCGCCGACCTATGGCCACGTCACCGCCACGTTGGAGCCACGCAGAACGTTGTACACGCCAAAGTAATTGGCGCAGAGACGTACTAGCTCGACGCCAATGTCGATGGCGCCGAGCTGAGGGTCTAGATTTTGAAATGAAACCAGAAGGGGTATATTTGTGAAAATAAAACCTAAAAAGGACTAAATTATAAAAAAGATGGGGGATTAAGATTGGGGGTCGAGGCCGGCATCAGGGGGGACGGCTGGAGTGGACTGGACCTTCGATGTTTGGTTAGGGTTTTGACTGAATTTTTAACTAATTATAGCTAGTTTGGGAACCCCATTTTTCATATGATTTTTATTTTTTAACATCCCGTTGGATCGTTGGAATTGAATTACATTCTAACACTTATCAATTAATGTAGTTCAGTTTTATGCAAAATATATTTATATACTATTGTTAGCAATATGTTGGAGATATTTATGTGCTACATTTTTGACATATTAAATATGAAATCATATGTGGCAATGGGACCTACCCTAAATGGTAAATCATATGTGCTACCGTGAATAATAGTATTTTAAAAACAAAAACATCATCTGTTTATGACATATGAGTATTGTCATGTAATATTGCCATAATTATTGTGTTAAGAAACTTATGACGATATATTATTATTGTCATAGAAAATTGTCACAAACATGATGCTAGAGTATGTTATGACGGTTTTAATGGCGGAGATTAAATTTGCGTCACTATATTGAGCCATCTTCTGAAAATCGTCATAAACAAGATTATCTAATGACGAATTATTCTATTGTCATCGAATATTCGTCATAGAAGGCCATAAGTGTTGTAGTGGA
Source organism: Zea luxurians (assembly GCA_029449295.1). Taxonomy (NCBI): domain Eukaryota; kingdom Viridiplantae; phylum Streptophyta; class Magnoliopsida; order Poales; family Poaceae; genus Zea; species Zea luxurians. The sequence continues at coordinate 8,074,676 of JAOPSE010000080.1, forward strand.
GCTTGGAGTAGATTGAATGCTTTGAATATGTCTTGTAATGTTTTGCTTTGCTCTTGCAATGAATGTGGAGTTCAGAATGCTTGGATGCCATTGAAGGAGGAGGTTGGGGGTATTTATAGCCTCCAACCACTTCCTAGCCGTTGGTTGAGTTTGCTGTCGATGGGCACACCGGACAGTGCGGTGGTGCATCGGACATGCATTGTTCACTGTCCGATGCATGCCACGTCAACACGCCCGTTGGGGTTTGGAGCAGACAACCGTTGGCACCCTTTGTCCTGTAGTTGCATAGGACAGTCCGGTGCCACACCGGACATGTCCGGTGCGTTCTGAATTGCTGCTCCGACTTCTGACTGTGCATTGTACACTTCTGCATTTGGCCGTTGATGACAGGTTACCGTTGCTCTGTTGGCTCACCGGACATGTCCGGTGCACACCGGACAGTCTGATGAATTATAGCGGAGCGCCCCTTAGAAATTCTCGAGAGTGAGTTGTTCGAGTGGTGCTCGACCTAGTGCACCGGATGCACACTGGAGACTATCCGGTGCGCCATTTGCAGCATACTCTCAAGTCCTTTACTCCAAATTTATTTGAGTCCCCAACTGAATTTCTTTCTTGGTTTGTGTTGAACCTTATGCACCTGAGATAAAAGACATCTACGCAAAACTAGTTAGTTCACGTGGTTTGTGATGGGCGTCAACCACCAAAATCGATTATAGGAAATGATTAAGCCCATTTCCCTTTCACAGGTGCACCACCGGACTGTCCGGTGTGCCCATCAACAGCAAACTCAGCCAACAGTTAGGAAGTGGTAGGAGGTTATAAATACCCCCAACCACAGCCAACGGTTAGGAAGTGGTAGGAGGTTATAAATACCCCCAACCACATCCATACAAGCCATCTAAGCTTTCACATCTTCACATTCAATACTAGAGCAAAGGTAAACACTCCAAAGACACAATCAAAGCATTCAATCCCCTCCAAGCTACAAAATCAACTCAATTGCTTAGAGACTTGAGAGAGGGGCATTTGTGTTTCTTTTGTTGCTCTTATTGTTGTTTGGATTACTCTCTTCTTCTCGCTCTAATTTTTCTAAGTACTTTGTAAAGCTAAGCAAGAGACACCTAAATGTGTGGTGATCCTTGTGGGGTCTTAGTGACCCAAGTGATTAAGAAGAAGCACTCAACCGGTCTAAGTGACCGATTGAGAGAGGGGTTGAAATAGACCTGACCTTTGTGGCCTCCTCAACAGGGACTAGGTTCTTTGGAACCGAACCTCGGGAAACAAATCACCATGTTCATTTATGTTGATCTTCACTTGATTTGTTTCTCCCCTCTCCTCTCTCTAAAGTTCCCTTGCTCATATTGATTTGAGTTTGCTCCCAAGATTATCCGCATTGATTGAGCAACTCATAGCAAGAGGAACAATCTTCTCCACTTTGAATTTATTTCTAACCATAACCTCAAGTGTAGTGCATGTTTAAGTTTGTAAATTTCAGGTTTTGCCTATTCACCCCCTCTAGGCGACTTTCAATTGGTATCAAAGCTTGGTGCTTCATTATAGTCTAACAACTCGAAGTGATGTCGAGAGAACACACCAAGAGGGAAATGGTCACCGGCGAAAAGCACAAAGCCTCGGGAAGGAAGAATGAGGAACGGACTCCATCAAAGGAGGTCGGCGACAAACACAAAGAAGAATCCGCTGGCTCCATCAAGTCACATAGGAAGGGTGACAAGAAGAAAAAGAAAATCAAGAAGGTGGTCTACTACGAGACCGACTCTTCATCACCTTCCACGTTTGGCGCCGAGTCTACATCTTCGAAGCGCCAAGAGCGCAAGAAGTATAGTAAGATGCCTCTACGCTATCCTTGCATTCCAAAACACGATCCTTTACTTTCCATACCCCTAGGCAAACCACCATATTTTGATGGTGAACACTGTTGTATGTGGAGTGATAAAATGAGGCATCATCTAACCTCACTACACGAAAGAATATGGGATATTGTTGAGTTTGGAGCGCAGGCACCACAGGTGGGCGACGAGGACTACGACTTCGATGAGGCCACCCAAATAAGGTATTTTAATTTCCAAGCAACCTCTATACTCCTCGCTTCCTTGTGTCGATAGGAGTACAACAAGGTGCAAGAGTTGAAAATGCCAAAGAAATTTGGGACGTCCTCAAAACAGCGCATGAAGGGGATGAGGTGACCAAAATCACCAAGCGCAAAACGATCGAGGGAGAACTCGGTCGGTTCGTCCTCAACAAAGGAGAGGAGCCACAAGCAATAATGTACAACCGGCTCAAGACAATGGTCAATGAAGTGTGCAACCTCGGGAGCACGAAGTGGGATGACCATGAAATGGTCAAGGTTATTCTTAGATCTCTTATTTTTCGTAATCCCACTCAAGTGCAACTAATCCGTGGAGATCCTAGATATAAACAGATGTCTCCCGAGGAAGTAATTGGCAAGTTGTGAGCTTTGAACTAATGATCAAAGACTCCAAACACATTGTCAACTTGGAGCAAGGCGCCACCTCCACACCCGGGGTGCAGCCCATTGCATTCAAAGCAACAGAAGAGAAGGAAGAGTCTACACCAAATAGACTCCCAATTGATGCCTCCAAGCTCGACAACGAGGAGATGGCTCTTATCATTAAGAGCTTTCGATAAGTCCTCAAACAAAGGAAGGGGAAGGACTACAAACCCCGTTTCAAGAGGGTGTGCTATAAGTTTGGTAAGTCTGGTCACTTTATTGCAAAATGTCCATACACAAGTGACAGTTATAGGGACGACGACAAGAAAGAGAAGAAGAAGAAGATGGAGAAGAAAAGATACTACAAGAAGAAGGGTGGCGAGGCGCACATGGGGCGGGAATGGGACTCCGACGAGAGCTCCACCGACTCCTCCGACGAGGACGCCGCCAACATCGCTGTCAACAAGGGACTTCTCTTCCCCAATGTTGGCCACAAATGCCTCATGGATAAGGACGACAAAAAGAAGAAGGTACATTCTAGAGATACCCCCAAATATACTACATCTGATGATGAGGGTAGCTCTATTGATGATAATGATGATTTAACCTTTCTTTTCACCAACCTTACCAAGGACCAAAAGAAAAAGGTAAATGAATTGATAGAAACAATTAACGAGAAGGATGATATCTTGGAAAGGCAAGAGGACTTGCTTGGTAAGGAAAATAAAAAATTTGTCAAGTTGAAAAATGCTTATGCTCTTGAAGTAGAAAAATGTGAGAATTTGTCTGAAGAGCTTAACATTTGCAATGATTCAATTTCTTGTCTTAGAACCGAGAATGATAATTTAATTGTTAAGATAGAAGAATTGAATGCTAGTAATGTTTCTACATCTACTGTTGAGCATGTCATTATTTGCACTAGATATAGAGATATTAATATTTATACTATGAATGATCACATTACTATGATTGAAGAACAAAATGATCACATAGCCAAATTAAATGCTAAACTTGTCGAGCATGAGTTAGAAAATGAAAAATTTCCATTTGCTCGTAACATGCTCTATAATGGGAGACGCTCTGGCATTAAGGATGGCATTGGCTTCTGACAAGGGAGCCAAAGCAACATCAAACTTAATGCCCCTAAGAACAGGTTTTCTAATTTTGTTAAGGGCAAGGCTCATATGGTTTAGGATAGAAAGGGTTACATGTTGTATCCTGAAAACTATCCTGAGCATAGAATTAGGAGAATTCAGGCTAGGAGATCTCATACTATTTCTCATCATGCTTATATGTATAGTAATGAGGCTTCTAGCTCTAGGCATTCAACTCATATTAAAATGCCTAAAAAGAAGATTGTTGATGCATCTAATGAACATAGCATTTCATTCAAAACTTTTGATGCATCTTTTGTGCTAACTAACAAATCAGGCAAGGTAGTTGCCAAATATGTTGGGGGCAAGCACAAGAGTCCTAAGACTTGTGTTTGGGTACCCATGGTGCTTGTTTCTAATGTGAAAGGACACAAGACCGTTTCGGTACCTAAGAACAAGACCTAAATTTGTTTTGTAGGTTTATGCATCCGGTGGGACAAGTTGGGTAATCGATAGCGGGTGCACAAACCACATGACAGGGGAGAAAGGGATGTTCTCCTCATATGAGAAAAATGATGATCCCCAAAGAGCAATTAAATTAGGGGATGGAAATCAAGGTTTGGTCAAAGGTCTGGGTAAAATTGCTATATCTCCTAACCATTTTATTTCCAATGTTTTTCTTGTAGATTCTTTAGACTACAACTTGTTTTCTGTTTCCCAATTATGCAAAATGGGCTACAACTGTTTATTCACTGATATTTGTGTTATTGTCTCTAGAAGAAGTGATGATTCAATAGCTTTTAAGGGAGTGTTAGATGGTAATCTATATTTAGTTGATTTTAATGATAACAATGCTGAACTAGACATTTGCTTAATTGCTAAGACTAATATGGGCTGGATTTGGCATCGCTGAATTGCTTATGTTGGGATGAAGAATCTTGACAAGCTTCTAAAGGGAGAGCACATTTTAGGACTAACAAATGTTCATTTTGAGAAAGACAGGATTTGTAGCGCATGTCAAGCAGGGAAGCAGGTTGGAGCACATCCTCCACACAAGAACATCATGATGACCGACAGGACGCTTGAGCTACTCGACATGGATCTATTCGGCCCAATCGCTTACATAAGCATCGACAGGAGTAAGTATTGTCTTGTTATTGTGGATGATTATTCTCGTTTCACTTGGGTATTCTTTTTGCAGGAAAAATCTCAAACTCAAGAGATCTTGAAGAGATTCTTAAGACAGACTCAAAATGAGTTCGGATTGAGAATAAAAAAGATTAGAAGTGACAATGGAACAGAGTTCAAGAACTCTCAAATTGAAGGATTTCTTGAGGAGGAGGGCATCAAGCATGAGTTCTCTTCTCCATACACACCTCAACAAAACGGTGTTGTGGAGAGGAAGAATGGAACTCTATTGGACATGGCAAGGACCATGCTTGATGAGTAAAAGACACCAGATCGGTTTTGGGCGGAAGCGTTTAACATCGGTTGCTACTCCATCAACCGACTCTACCTTCACTGAATCCTCAAGAAGACATCATATGAACTCATCACCGATAAAAAGCCCAATGTTTCTTACTTTAGAGTTTTTGGGAGCAAATGCTTTATTCTTATCAAAAGAGGTAGAAATTCTAAATTTGCTCCTAAAGCAGTAGAAGGCTTTTTACTTGGTTATGACTCAAACACAATGGCATATAGAGTCTTCAACAAGTCCACTGGATTAGTTGATGTTTCTTGTGACATTGTGTTTGATGACACTAATGGCTCCCAAGTAGAGCAAGTTGATCTTGATGAACTAGATGATGAAGAGGCTCCGTGCGTCGCACTAAGGAACATATCCATTAAGGATGTGTGTCTAAAGGAATCTGAAGAGCCTTTACAAGTACAAGATCAACTGTCATCTTCCATACAAGCATCTCCACCAACTCAAGATGAGGAAATGACTTAAGAGGACGAAGATCAAGATCAAGACGATGAGCCACCTCAAGAGGAGGACATTGATCAAGGGGGAGATGAAGATGATCAAGAGATTCGGGATCAAAGACCAACGCAGCCAAGAATCCACCTAGCAATTCAAAGAGATCACCCCGTTAACTCCATTCTTGGTGACATCCACAAGGGGGTAACCACTCAATCTTGAATTGCTCATTTTTGTGAACATTACTCTTTTGTGTCTTCTATTGAGCCATACAGGATACAGTATGCACTTAGAGATCCAAACTGGGTGGTGACAATGCAAGAGGAGCTCAACAATTTCACGAGGAATGAGGTATGACATTTAGTTTCACGTCCTAACGAAAATGTTGTAGGTACCAAGTGGGTATTCTGCAACAAACAAGATGGGCATGGTGTGGTGACTAGGAACAAGGTCCGACTTGTTGCTAAAGGAGATTCACAAGTTGAAGGTTTGGATTTTGATGAAACCTATGCACCCATAGCTAGGCTTGAGTCAATTCCTATATTACTTGTCTATGCTACTTACCATGGCTTTAAGTTGTATCAAATGGACATGAAGAGTGCTTTCCTCAATGGCCCTATCAAGGAAGAGGTATATGTTGAGCAACCTCCTGACTTTGAAGATAGTGGGTATCTGTTGGAACTTGCTCTCCCGGGCAAGTTGATCCAACGGGGGAGTGAAAGTAACGTAAACAAGGTTTGGCAATAGCTCTGTCAATTTGGCCTCTCAAGGGCACTGTACGGGGGTATTTATAGGTGCCTGAGTGCCCAACATCTCAATGTAAGGACGCATGTACCCTCAGGCACCTGGACTATCCCCGGAATATTCCTATAAAGGAGGGTTACAGACTGTCATTACAGAAAAGCTATTATAAATCGGGCTCGTAACACACTTCTCCGTGCGGGGCCTGTTACAATGAGCCGAATCCCACGTGGGCCTCCAGTTCGAGTGAGGACGTGGTACAGGGAGACGTCGTCGTAGGCCTTCGTCCTGTAGTGTAGAAGACGAAGGGTGGACCTTGCCGGTTATTCTGCTTCCATTGACGCAGCAAGATAGACGAAGGCTGGAGCGAAGGGTAGCGTCTTCGCCTTCGCCCCAACATTTGCCCTCCGAGGCACCAGTTCGACTAAGTCATCTAGTGCCGAAGACGTCGCTAGATGGTGGAGACGCTGCCCTCGCTCGAAATGGCTCCACGGGGGTTTTTGATGTGACCGTTGACGGACGCGTTGCTGTTGGACTGTGGGTTTCCCGAAGTGTCGCGTCCTGTGTATAAAAAGGGGGTGGGGCGGCGCGGGTCAGGCTCTCTTTCTGTGTGCCGCAAAACCCTAGCCTGCTTTTGAAACTGTTCGTCCGCTCGCCTGCCCTCCTTGCTCCTGCTCATCGGAGATCTGGCCCACGTCAAGCAGACCGCCCGCCGCCGCCGACAGTACGTAGCCATGCCGTCCTCTTCCTCGTCTGCTGCAAATACGCTGCCGGTCGGTGCATCATCCGAGGACACTTTGAGCAACGTGGCGGCGGAGGAGCTGCATCCTGGTGATACAGTGGAGTTTGGCGTGTCGCGGATTTCCTCGGTCCGCGTTCAGGATATGCAGCAGCTTGGATATTTTGGCAGCGGAGTGGGGCGTGTCCCGGGGGTGGAGGAGGTTCCCAAGCCAGAAGGCGAGTTGGTTGTGTTTGAGGCGTTTTTTCACCGCTGGCCTTTGTCTGCCTGCACATCGATTTGTGGCGGAGGTCCTGCAGAGATTCGAGGTCCAGGTCCACCAGCTGACGCCGAATGCCGTGGTGGCCCTGGCGAAGTATGTCTGGGCAGTGACTTCGTATGGTGGTCAGCCCTCTATGGAGGTCTTTGCAAAACATTACTGTCTGCATTGGCAAAAGAGGAAAATTGGACATAAGATTGCACAGTTTGGATCATGCACGTTTACGCCGAGGACCGGCAAGACTTCGATGGAAGTCGTGGAGTTGGTTCCCTGCGCCCGCAATAAGTGGGGCAACTGGTGGGATTTCTGGTTTTATGTTTCCGAAGGCACAGTCAAAGACCACCCAGGACTTCCTGTGGCCGTCATGTGCTCCCATTATTATGTGGCGTACCCGCAATTTGAGGTGGCAGAGGATGATGAAGACGAAGGAGCCCTTCGGTGTGCTGCCCTCATGAGTAGCGGATGTGATTTAGTTGAGGAATTTATCGGGTATGGGGTATGGCCCTTGGCACATGGCTGGGCGCTGGGCGAAGTATGCCCTCGTGAGATGCCCTCCCAGGGCGGGCAGCGGGTGCAAAGTCCAGCCTTCGCGTTGGATCTGCATGGCCGGGATCCCGCCGCATTCGTGCGTGAAGCGGAAGACGGTGCGGCGAGGATCGTGGGGCGCTATGTGCCGAAGACAGAGGGTCTGCGGAGCTGGGATATCTGTGGGTCCAACGATAGATTGAAGCGGGTCTTCGAATTGAACTGCTTGCCATACGGTGGTTATCCCGGGGAAGACGCCGCCGACAGCCGCGAGAAGAAACCGATGGGCGTGACCGAGGAAGGGCCTTCGCAGGAGGCTGCCCCGGCCACTAAGAAGAGAAAATTAGGTACTGTAGTGGGGGAATGGGGGTCTCTGATAGTTTTGCTGTGGATTTGATGGGGACGTGCGCAGCCCTCGGGGGAAGGATGTCTTCGCCTGAGCTCTGGGAGTCTTCGGCGCAAATGCTGGAGGTTACCGCGGGTCGATGGCCCAAGAATGTTCCGATCCCTCGTGCGGCTGGCGAAGACTTCTTTACGTCCCACATGGCACGCGACTTGAGGGTTTTTCCTTACGGGCGAAATATTGCTGCTATTGTATCGGCAGTGATGGAGAAGGACCGTCAGGACGTTGCGCAGAAACGTCGGGCGGTCGTCAGGATCGCGGATTCGATGCGCGAGGCGAAACGGGCGCGGGGGAGCGCGAAGGCTGCTGCCTCTGGCGGTAGCAAGCCGGTGCCGGCTGCGAAACTGGCCGCCTCTGGGCACGGCAAGGCGCCGGCGAGTACGAAGGCTGCCGCCTCTGGCGTGAGCAAGCCACCCCCGGGCGGGGTCCTAAAAGGGCGAAGGCCACTTTCGCCGGCACGACGCATTGCCGACTTTGGCACGGACATCAGTGTCGACGATTATCTTGTTGGTAAGTTAAGACCTTCTCTTTTTTTGCTCGACGAAGTCTTTAACCAGTGTGGTGGTGCAGGTTCGAGCGAGGGGCAACTGACTGTTGTCCCGCCTCCGGTGGTGACCACTTCGCCAACGGCGATGGTGGGGGCGAAGGGTGCCGCCCGGGACCTGTGGTCCACTTTCTGCGTGAGCGACGAGACTCTATCGGCCGCTGCCTCTAAGGATCTGGCGGGTTCCATGTCCCAGCGACTGAGGGAAGCGTCGCAGCAGCTGTCACAGCAGCTGAAGCAAGTAAGTTGTGTTGGACTTCGATGTTTGTTGTTTTTGTGAGGGTTCGGGTCTCATGGGTTTATTTGTCAGGCGACCGGCTTCGCCGATCTCGTCGCGTCGGGTGCCATGACTGTGGACGTTGCTGCCGAGGTCAAACGTCTCTGGGCACAGCACGCGGATGCTGTGCGGGAGAAGTCGGCTGCGGAAAGCAAGAACCGCAGGCTGACGGAGAAGGTGGCCGCCATGGAGGCCGAGAAGACGGATCTCCGGTGCCAGCTAGCGGAGGAGAGGAGGGAGGCGAACAAGGCCATCGCTGATGCGCAGGCTGCGCAGGCCGAAGCTAATGTGGCGTGGGCTGAGGGCAGTCTCGCCCGCCAGCGTGCCGATGAACTAGAGGCGAGGTTCAACGCCCTGCGCGGCCGCGTGGACAAGGCCAAGTCCTCGACACGCGCGGAGGTCAAGCGGACGCACGCGCAGTTTGTGGACGCGTACCGCGAGCTGGGTGCGCGGACTGCTGACTTCGAGGTGCCTGGCCAAGAGGCGGGCCTTCGCTTTCTCGAATGGTTGCAGGAGGAGCTGGTGGTGCTCCCGACCATTGTGACGGGCTTCATGTCCTTTGCCTCCCTCGTCACCTGCGAGGGGGCCAAGAATGCCTTGTCCTGCGAGGGGTGCAGGCACTACGAGGTCTTCAACCAAGCGGACGAGAACTTTGAACGTGAAATCTTCAAGGTCAAAGACCCTATGGTGAAGCAGTCGGCGGGGGCACTTTTTGATAGGATGTGGGGTCCACACGGCCGAGAGGCTGTCAGGGATCGGTCCGACCGGGCGATAGAGCAGGTAAAGGTTGTTTTTGTGTGGTTGTAAGTGTGGGTATGTGTGGTTTCGCTAAATGAGTGTGCTGTTGATGCAGATGGCTCATGTCGAAGACATCGAGGACCTTGTTGGTCTGGACGGCGCGCTGCCTGAGGCCACGGCAGTGGAACCAGTGCCGTCGTTGGATGCCGGCGAAGGCACCTCGGCGATCCCTGCGTCCGCTGTGGCCGGCGAAGACCCTGCACCGGCCCCTGCGCCGACGGGCGAAGCCGCCCCGAAGGTGGTGTTCGAGCCGGCAGCCGAAGACCCCACAGCCGTGGCTGGGCCTTCGCAGGTGGCTGAGTAGGTGTTGAGGAGTGTGTAAATTTTGTCTGTGTGATACTGAACCTCGGTTGCTGCGCAGGTTCTTGGGTCTGGGCCTACGCACGCAACCGCTACTGACAATGATATTTTTGTGGCGGCTTCGACCATGGCTGCTAATGATGATTCGTTTGGCTCTGTGTCTAAGTGTTTTGAGTCTGATGATTCTGGGAGTTCGATTGCGTGGACGGAGGAGTCTTCAGATGAGGACTTGGATTATTTTGCGGCATTGGATGTGGTGTAGTGGAGCCTTCGCCTCGCGCGGAGGGTTCTGAGGAACTCCCAGACGCGAGTACTGGGTATAGGCGGCGGAGGGCGGTGGTGAAGCGGAGAGTGAGTGAATTGTCGCGAAGTGGTAGGCGTTATCGAAGCGAGGTGGAGAGGGGTCGGCTTCGCGTGGATGGGACTGGTAAGTGAGAATTGTTGTCCTCGCGTGATTGGGGTGAGTGTGGGTGAGGGGGAGCTGCGAAATTTGTTTGAGGGTGAGGAACTGAGGATAATGCTGTTCAACTACAGGGAGATGGGTATCATCCCGAAGGTTGAGCCAATGTAATATGTGATGCCCTTGCTGTGTGTATGTAATCATAATTTTGTGTGATGAAGTTGCGCGCTTTCGTTGATCAGACCGCTCCCGTAGGTGACTTCTGTACAGAGTCTTTTGGGAAAGACTTCGATTGTGCGTACCTATGATTCCGGCTGCATCCGTAGGCGACTTTTGCGCGGAGACTTTTGGAAAAGACTTTGATTTTGCTTGCCTATTATTCCGGCTGCACCCTTAGGCGACTTTTGCACGGAGTCTTTTTTGGAAAAGACTTCAATTTTGCTCACTTATTGTGCTAGTCTGGTTGCACCCTTAGGCGACTTTTTGCACGGAGAATGGTTTCGTGCACTTATTGTGCTAGTCTGGCTGCACCCTTAGGCGACTTTTGCACGGAGAGTCTTTTGGAAAAGACTTCGATTTTGCGCACTTATTGTGCTAGTCCGGCTGCACCGTTAGGCAACTTTTTGCACGGAGAATGGTTTCGTGCACTTATTGTGCTAGTCCGGCTGCACCCTTAGGCGACTTTTGCATGGAGAGTCTTTTGGAAAAGACTTCGATTTTGCGCACTTATTGTGCTAATCCGGCTGCACCCTTAGGCGACTTTTGCACGGAGAGTCTTTTGGAAAAGACTTCGATTTTGAGCACTTATTGTGCTAGTCCAGCTGCACCCTTAGGCGACTTTTGCGCGGAGTGTCACACGCGAGGGTGGCCAGCGCTGCCCCTCGTGGTGACTTCGATGTGGTCGAATGCCGAAGACCGTCGATGCGGTCTCTTTCGACATTGTCGTAATTTTTTAGGGGGATTTTTGCGTGTATATTACATGGCTCCGCCTCATTAAAAACCTCACCCCCCGGGAGGAAAAGAGTGTGAGCCGAAATAATACTGTTTGGTGAATTACAAGGGCGTGTTAGCCCTGAGGATTCAAACAAAAAATTTACAGAGATTATCAATATTCCAGGAATGCTCTAAGTCTTCGCCGGATGGCGTTGTTAGCCTGTACGCGCTGGGGGGGACGCCTTCGTCTTGACGATGAAGGGACCCTCCCACTTTGGCTCCAGCTTGCCCTGTGACTCTGTCCGAGTTATCCGGACGAGTACGAGGTCCCCTTCGTTGAATTCTCTTGGGACGACTCTGTGGTCGCGCCATGCTTTTGTTTGAGCTTGGTACTTGTTGAGGGCCTGCAGGGCAAAGACACGGTCTCCGTCGATGAGGTCCTTGGAAGTTGGTTCATCTACGTCGGGGACGGCTGAAGTGCTTATCCGCGGTGACCCATGTTTTATTTCCTGCGGGGTCATGGCCTCCGATCCATATAGCAGGCGGAAGGGAGTGAACCCAGTCACTCGGCACTCGATCGTGTTCAGCGCCCAGATGGCTTCAGGTAGCAGGTCGGCCCATTTGCCCTTCTTGTCATCGAGAAGCATTTTCTTGATGGCTGTGAAAATTTTGCCGTTGGCGCGCTCCACGACACCGTTAGATTGTGAGTGATATACTGATGCAAAGGCAAGCTTAGTGCCAATGGAGAAGCAGAAGTCTTTGAAGTCCTGGCTGTCAAATTGTTTGCCGTTGTCAACTGTGAGCTCGGACGGGACTCCGAATCGGCAGACAATGTTTTGCAAGAAGAATTTTTGGGCAGTCTTCGATGTTATTGTGGATACTGCTCTTGCCTCGATCCACTTGGTAAAATACTTGACGGCGACGAAGGTGAACTTTAGGTTCCCTTGGGCCGTGGGTAGTGGCCGCCCTAGCGCTGAAGGGGCCACGTGTGGGCGATCAACTTTGTGAATTGCGAAGGGTTGCCCGAACGAGGGGAAAACTTCTGGCAGGCTTCGCACGACCTCGTAACTCGATTCGCGGCGCAGATCATAGCGGGCTAGTAGAAGCCTTGACGGATCACCTTGGTAGCGAGGGCCCTAGGCCCCGCGTGAGAGCCGCAAGTTCCGCTGTGGACTTCGCGCAGGATTTGGACGCCTTCGGTCTTAGTGACGCATTTAAGCATAGGTTGGCTGACCCCCTTCTTGTAAAGCTGGCCCTCAATGAGTGCGAAGTCTCGGCTTCGGTGTTTGAGGCGCTTGGCCTCATTGATGTCGCTTGGATGGTAATATCCCTACAGGAACAGGGTTATTGGCGCTCGCCAGTCTTCGGTCATGATGAGGTTGACTATGCGGTGGCCTTCGGTGTCGTTGGTTATTCGTAGGCCTTCTGGGCTGCGGACGGCTGGCGTGCCGATGACATGGTAGAACACGTCGGAGGGCAAGGCCTCGCCTCTGGCTGCTGCTTTGGCCAATGCATCGGCCTCCTTGTTCTTGGTTCGGTCCACATGCTGCAAGGTAAAGCCCTTAAATTGTCTCTCAAGACTGCGGACGGCCGTGATATATTGCATGAGTTCGGGGTCCTTTACTGCATAATCTTTTTCGACCTGGCCGGCAACTACTTTGGAGTCTGTTTTGATTATGCATGTAGTGACACCGAGCGCTGGTAGCTTGCGAAGGCCAAGGATGACAGCTTCGTACTCTACTACATTGTTGGTTCATCTGTCGGACTCCAAAGCAAAGCTAAGGCGTGCCGCGTATCTGTGTTTGACCCCTGTGGGTGATGTAATGACTGCAGCTGCGCCTGCCCCCGCATGGCACCATGCGCCGTCGCAATGGATGGTCCACACCTTCTCTGCAAGCCCGTCCGGCTGTGTTATTGGCCCTGTCCAGTCAACGATGAAGTCTGCCAGGACTTGTGACTTGATGCCTGTCCTGGGCTCGAAGGTAATATGGTAGCCTGAGAGTTCGGCTGCCCATTTGGCGATCCGGACAGACGCCTCCGGATTTCTGAATAATTCGCCGAGTCCCCTGTCCGAGGTGACCCGTATCTTGAATGCTTCGAAATAGTGGCGCAATTTGCGCGATGCCATAACGACTACGTAGGCAATTTTTTCCAACTCCGTCATGTTGCATTTGGAAATCGTGAGGACTTTGGAGACGTAATAAACTGGACACTGCCGAGTTGTGCCCTCTCTGGCCTACTCTTGTACCAACGCTGCGCTGACTGCGTGTGGCGAAGCTGCGACATAGAGCAACAGGGGTAGCGAGGGGTTGGGGCTGGTAAGGATTGCCAACTCTGATAGGTGCTGCTTTAGTGATGCAAAGGCTGCCGCTTGCTCTGGTCCCCATGTGAAGTCTTTTGCGCCGCGTAGCGTTTTGAGGAAAGGTAGGCTTCGCTCTGTGGACTTGGAAATGAATCTGTTGAGGGCGGCCAATCTTCCTGTCAGACGTTGGACGTCTCTAGCTGACTGTGGAGGCGTCATGTTGATGATAGCCTAGATCTTGGTCGGGTTGGCTTCGATCCCGTGGTGCGACACCAGGTAGCCTAGTATCTTCCCCTGGCGAACGCCGAAGACACACTTCTCGGGGTTTAGGCGAAGTCGTGCGTCCCGCATGTTCACGAATGTTTCTGCGAGGTCGGCCAGATGATCCTCTTTGTTTTTGCTAGCGACAATGATGTCGTCCACATACGTGAATATGTTTCGGTCGACTTGGCTCTCGAGCACTGTCTTGGTGAGGCGAGAGAAGGTGGACCCAGCGTTCTTCAGTCCCTATGGCATTCTGACGAAGCAATATGTGCCGAAGGGTGTGATGAAACTGGTACTGGCCTTGTTTTCCTCTTTCATATATATTTGGTGATAGCCAGAGAAGCAGTCAAGGAGTGACATGACTTCGCATCCGGCCGCACTATCGACGATCTTATCGATCCGAGGCAGCGGGAAATTATCCTTGGGGCAGGCCTTGTTGAGACTGGTGAAATCAATGCACATCCGCCACTTGTCACTCTTCTTTTGAACCATGACTACGTTTGCGAGCCACGTAGGGTAGGCAACTGGTTCGATAAAATTGGCCTCAAGCAGGCGGTGTACTTCGGCTTTGGTGGCTTCGGTTTTTTCATCAGACATTTTATGCAGTCTTTGCTTCTTCGGCCGCACCGAAGGGTTGATGCCCAGGCTATGCTCGATGATGGTGCGACTGACTCCGACTAGGTCGAGGGCGGACCAGGCGAAGACGTCCTTATTTTTAGAAAGACAAGAGATGAGTCTCTCCTCGTCATGTGAAGTAAGGTCTTCGCTTATGATGACCGTTTGCTTGGGCGTTGCCTGGTCAAGGGGAACCGTCTTCGTTCCATCGTTGCTCTATAGCTGTGCCTTTATATGTTCGTTGGGGGTTGGGCGGGCAGCCTCGAAGACTTCGTGCTGCGTCGTGAGGCAGAGTACATTCCTTTGCCATGGAACGAAGTCTCTTTCAATGTTGCGCGCCGTCTGCTGGTTGCCATAGACTGTGATCACGCCTTGAGGACCCGGGATTTTCATGCACAGGTAAAGTCCATGAATGGCTGCTTCGAACTTGTTGATGGAGCCCCGACCCATTATGGCGTTGTACGGGTATACCATGTCGACGATGTCGAAAGTTACCTGCTCACTTCGTGCATTGGGTGCTACACCGAAGGACAGGGGTAGCTCTATCTTGCCCACAAGAAAGGTGCCCTTGCCACCGAAGCCATATAAGGGGTTGTCCGAGGGCTTGAGTAGGCCGTGGCTAATGCCCATGCGGTCGAAAGCGTGGAGGAAAATGATGTCTGCCTGGCTGCCGTTGTAAACTAAGACTTTGTGCAGGTCCTAGCCTGCCACGCTGTAGTTGATGACCATGGCGTCCATGTGGGGTGCGCTGCGCAGGTCGACATCTCTGGCGTCGAAGGTCAGCGGCACGTGGGACCACTTCATTTGCACGATTGGGCCGGTGACGGCGACGTGGTTGATACTTCGGTAGTGGTCCCTCTTCTGTCGCTTCGTGTCGAAGTCGACGCTGGACCCCCCAGTGATCATGTGAATGACTCCACGATACGGCTGATCAGCGAAGTCTTCTTGCTTTGGTGCTTGAGGGTGATTTGCGTGGTGGATGTTTGGCTAATGCGGGTGCGGAGGCTGGAGCGGAGGTGGTACGATTTGTACCTCCTGGTTGTGTTGATATGCGTGGTTAGGTGGATGTTGAGCGGGGCCGTGATTGTATGGTTGTGCGAGGTGGTGTTGATATGTATGGGCGACAACTCTTGGGTTGTCGGTGGGTTGTGCTCGGGACATCCTATCCCTGGTGGCCTTCATTTCCGGGTAGACCCTTGTCGGGTGCGCGCAGTCTTTGCCGTGAAACAGGCAGTAAAATCTGTGCGGCTGCTGTGCCCGTCCTCGACCCCGACCACGTGTGCCATTATCGCGGCCCTGGGGGGGATAATCTTGACGGCGAGGGGCCTCACCAGCGGGGTGCTGGTTGGCAATGTTATGTACCTGCTGCTGACTGTGGCTGTCCCGACCGGAGTCTGACTGCAAAGATCTGGTCCATGTTTGGCTGGATTGCGGAGGGTCCTTGGGTTTCCTCTAGGACTCGACCTTGCGTTGTTGGAGCTCCTTGGATCTGGCATATTTTTCAAACAGCTGGTAAATCTCCTGGAGGTTCTTGGGTGGGTCCCTGATGTAGTGACTGTAAAGGACGCCAGCCCGAAGGCCACTGATGGCGTAGTGAATGGCAATTTGGTCGTCGACCGAAGGCAGTTGTGACTTGAGGGTCAGGAACTTGCGGTAGTACTCCCGCAGGGTTTCTTTCTCCAGCTGCTTGCAGAGTGACAATTCGGCCAAGGCGTCGGTATCTAGGCGGTACCCCTGGAAGTTGAGCAGGAATTTATCCCGGAGACTTCTCCAGGAGTCGATGGACAACGGAGGCAACCTGGTGTACCAGGTTTGGGCCGGACCCTCGAGGGCACTGATGAAGGACTTGGCCATCGTGGCGTCGTCCCCTCCGGATGATGCGACAGCGACTTGATAGCCCATAATATACTGTGCTGGGTCGGTGCTACCGTTGTACTTGGGGTAGGCCCCTGCCCTGAAGTTGGCGGGCCATGGTGACACTTGTAGTTGCGGTGCTAGGGGACTCCGCTCGTCAAGGTAGTTGATGCCTTGGAATGCTGCGGCGTGTGGGATGACGGGTCCGCGCTGAGGAATGAATAGGTCTCCGATTGGCGCGTGGTGTTGGAGGGGCGGACCGTGCTGCAGATCATGTTGGCCTTCACGCTGCATGAGCGCAATTTCTTGCTCGAGTTCCTGAGCCCTCTGCTCCTCGTCTCGTATCATCTGTCGCACCTTGGCCTGTGCGGAGACACGTTGGCGCTTAGTTTCGAGGATCTCTTTCTGCTTCTGGAGGTTACGGTTCTTGATGCGCAAGGCCCGCAGCTGTAGCTGTTCCTCTGCTAAAATGCTGATGACTTTGCCATCCTCTGTGGCGTCCTCGCCCTCTAGTGGAGCGAAACCTGGGGGTGCTTGTGGTTGTCCTCCGGAGCTGCAGGTGCGGAGGGTGCCTTCGGGAGTTGGTTGATCGTTGCGCTGCCGCTTGCTGAGTGTGTCGTCTTCGCAAGCTTCTTGGTGGGTGGTGTCTGCAAGGGCCTTGCCCTTTTTCTCGGCCAGCAGCGCTGCCTTCACTGCTTCGTCAACGGATGGGGCTGCCTTCGAGCTAGCTCTCTTGGGTGCCATCGCGAGTGGTTTTTTCGTAGCACGGACGGTGGGCGCCAAATGTTGGAACTTGCTCTCCTGGGCAAGTTGATCCAACGGGGGAGTGAAAGTAACATAAACAAGCTTTGGCAATAGCTCTGTCAATCCGGCCTCTCAAGGGCACTGTACGAGGGTATTTATAGGTGCCTAAGTGCCCAACGTCTCAATGTAAGGACGCATGTACCCTCAGGCACCTGGACTATCCCCGGAATATTCCTATAAAGGAGGGTTACAGACTGTCATTACAGAAAATCTATTACAAATCGGGCCCGTAACACACTTCTCCGTGCGGGGCCTGTTACAATGGGTCGAATCCCACGTGGGCCTCCAGTTCGAGTGAGGACGTGGGACGGGGCGACGTCGTCGTAGGCCTTCGTCCTGTAGTGTAGAAGACGAAGGGTGGACCTTGCCGGTTATTCTGCTTCCGTTGACGCAGCGAGATAGATGAAGGCTGGAGCGAAGGGTAGCGTCTTCGCCTTCGCCCCAACAGTATCCTTCACATGTGTATAAAGCTCTCAAAGGCTCTTTATGGGCTCAAACAAGCCCCAAGAGCATGATATGAATGCCTAAGAGACTTTCTTATCACTAATGGCTTAAAAGTTGGTAAAGCTGACCCTACTCTCTTCACTAAACATTTGCTAAAGACTTGTTCATATGCCAAATTTATGTTGATGGTATTATATTTGGGTCTACTAACAAGTCATCTTGTGAAGAGTTTAGTAGGATTATGATACAGAAATTCGAGATATCAATGATGGGGGAGTTGAAGTATTTCCTAGGATTCCAAATCAAGCAACCCCAAGAAGGCGCCTTCATCTGCCAAACGAAGTACATTCAAGACATACTTAAGAAGTTTGGAATTAAGAATGCCAAACTCATAAAGACTTCCATGGGAACAAATGGGCATCTCGACCTCGACAAGGGAGGTAAATCCATGGATCAAAAGGTATATCGGTCGATGATAGGATTTTTACTCTATTTATGTGCTTCACGGCCGAATATTATGCTTTTCGTATGCATGTGTGCAAGGTTCCAAGCAAATCCTAAGGAAGTTCACTTTAGAGATATTTAGTTTACACTCCTAAGTTTGGGCTATGGTACCCCAAGGGATCTACCTTTGATTTAATTTGGTATTCTGATGCCGATTATGCCGGATGTAAAATTGATAGGAAGAGCACATCAGGGACTTG
The DNA here is from genome assembly GCA_029449295.1 of Zea luxurians. NCBI lineage: Eukaryota > Viridiplantae > Streptophyta > Magnoliopsida > Poales > Poaceae > Zea > Zea luxurians. The sequence continues at coordinate 8,093,067 of JAOPSE010000080.1, forward strand.
TCAGTTTCTGGGGAGATCCCTGGTGTCTTGGGCTTCAAAGGAACAAAACTCAGTAGCTCTATCCACCACCGAAGCCGAGTATATTGCTGCAGGACATTGTTGTGCATAATTACTTTGGATAAGGCAAACACTTAGGGACTATAACTACAAGTTGAGCAAAGTCCCTCTCCTATGTGACAATGAGAATGCAATCTGCATGGTGGATAATCCTGTTGAACACAACCGCACTAAGCACATACACAACAGCACTGTGGAACATTTTCGGCGACCCCCATTATTTTCGGATGCCCACCCCCGTCCGACAAAAATAAGGTGGTATTTTCGGCGGTCTGACACAACCGCCGAAAATAGGCCTATTTTCGGCGGCCACTGACACAGCCGCGGAAAATAGGGTGCTATTTTTGACGGCCAAACCCTAGCCGCCAAAATTAGGGTTTTTAAAAACCATTGGGTCCCTTCTTCTCTGTTGTTTCTCTCCTCTCTCTCCCACCCAAACATGCCACCGCCGCCCCACGCTTGCGCTCGTCTGCTCCGCAGTCGCGCCGCCGCTTGCACCGCCGCCCGCGCGCCCCTGCCCGCCCCCGCGCGCGCCGCCTCACAGCTCGCCCGCGCTACTCGCACGCCGCCCGCCCCGCGCTGCTCGCCCACCGGCCTGCCCGCCACTCCGCCGTCGTCGTCGAGCCACCGTATCGAGAGGAGGTAAAATTTTTTGTGTATTTTATTCCTTATTTTTGGCGGTTATTATTTAGGTGCCGCCGAAAGTATTATATATTTGTAATTGTGTTTGTTTGATTACTGTTTGTGATTAGTATTATTGTTTAATTTGATTTCATTAATGTATTAGTGAATATGTGATTTAGGGATTAGGGGCATATTGTATTTAGGCATTAATTTCATATTAATATTAATATGTTGTACTATTATATTATTAGTTTTAATAGTGTATTATATTGGTATGTAGAATAGTTGCATAATTAGTGTATGTGGTACTTAGTTTGATTTGATTAATATTATATCATTGTTTGTTTTGTATTTAAGTAATATTATTTAGTGGCAGCGAGGTTATGCTGCCGAATTTTTTTGGGTCCTGCTAGGTTCATGTGGGTTTAGAACCTATCCTTGCCTATACATGTAGGACCGATACCCTTGACGAAGTTGAATAATGTTTTCACGATATGGTTCAGTTTAACAGTCTCAAGCATGGCTGAAGATCGTGCATGGATGTATAATGGTTGGAGTAGGAATGGATGTCATTCTGATGATTGGGTAGCCAAGACCAAAGATTTTGTGGACCACATATTCTCCTTGTCATTAACCGGCACTGTCAGATGCCCTTGTAGGCAGCAAGAAAACAGTATATTTATTAATAAGGAAAGAGTTAGCCTAGATCTTTGTCAGTATGGATTTATGCCCGGATATGAGGTGTGGGAACATCATGGTGAGATAGTACCAAACTGGAATGTAGAAGAGGAGGAGAACAATGATTGGGCTGGAGATGATACGATGCATGAGATGCTAGTTTCGCTACGTCCAAAATTAAACCTAAGCTCCGAGGATCCTGCCACACCAGAGGTTTCCAGATTTTTCAAACTACTAAAAGACTCTAAAGAGTCGTTGCATGAACACACAGATGTGAGTATACTCGCTTTTGTGACTCGGCTCATGGCCATTAAGTCCAATTTCTTTTTCTAAAACAATTGTTACAATGAGATTTTAAAGTTATTAGGAGATGTGCTCCCAAAGCCCAATAAGTTGCCTAAAGACATGTACCATTCAAAGACAATTATCAAAGGTCTTGGTATGGATTATGAAAATGTCTAAAATGTGGACAATTTAGATTTGTGGAAGTTGTTAATGATGAGGGTGACAAGGTGATGACAGATGTTGCACATAAGCAGCTCCGCTACTTGCCACTAACTCCTCGAGTGAAACGGTTGTTTCTATCTAAAAAGCCGCTATGCACATACGATGGCACAAAGAAGGTGTCCGTGATAACGATGACCTAATCGTGCACCCTCCAGATGGGGATGCATGGAAGGCTCTCGACACGTTTGATCTCGACTTTGCAGCTGATCCGAGGAATGTTCGAATCGGCCTCGCGACCGATGGCTTCACACCTTTTGGTCAAATGGCATCATCATACTCATGTTGGCCTGTCTTTGTTATTCCATACAACCTTCCACCTTCTCTTTGTATGAAACATGAATTTATATTTCTTTGCTTAATCATTCCTGGCCTAGACTATCCTGGAAAGAACCTCAATGTCATGTTAAAACCCTTGATTGAAGAGTTGAAGGAGCTTTGGAAAGGTGTTGAAGCATATGATGTTTTAAAAAAACAGATATTCAAACTTCGAGTTGTGTATTTGTGGTCGGTGCATGACTTCATGGCATATGCTATTTTTACCGGTTGGAGTACACATGGTAGATTGACATGTCCATATTGCGGTTCAGATACAAATTGCTTCCGTCTTGCTCATGGTGGAAAGATCACTTACTTCGATTGTCATCGACGTCGGTTGCCCAGGAAACACCCCTTTAGGAGCGATAAGAAAAACTTTATAAAGAACACTGTGGTCACCAAAGGACCGCTGTAAGGAAAATGGACCCCCGGGCCTTTTGGCTAATTGAGTTTTGGTGTTTGATGAACAACACAATCAGTGAACTAATAAGTCTTCTAGTGTTTGTGTTTGTAGTTCACAGGATGCGAAGAGAATTGGACCAAGGCAATGAGGATGCAACACCTCAAAAGAAGACATAAAAAGATGCGTAGGAGTCCAATACTCAAGAACAAAGAAGCCCAAAGAAATCAGCGAAGAATTCCAAGGATAAGGGCTGTCAGCCAGCGCCTGGTGGCGCACCGGACATGCTACAGTGCAGTGTCCGGTGTGCACCGGACTGTCCGGTGAAGTCCCGGACAGTCTGCGCAGAGAGGCCGCAGACAGGCGCTCTCTGGCTGTAGCACCGGACTGTCCGGTGTGCACCGGACTGTCCGGTGTGCCAACGGGCAGACGGCAACGGTCGAATCCAACGGTCGGATCCAACGGTCGACTGCTACAGGCGCCAACGGTCGGCTGACGTGGCGGCACCGGACATGCTACAGTGCTGTGTCCGGTGTGCACCGGACTGTCCGGTGCACCCGTCGACAGAAAGCTGCTGCTTTCTGTCCAACGGCTAGTTGGGGGCTTGGAGGCTATAAATACCACCCCAACCGGCCATTCTCAAGGGTGAGAGCCCAAGCAACATACCAATACACATAGTGCATATTTCCAAGAGCTCAAACACCCAAGTGCTTAATAGAATCACTCGGTGATTAGCATAGGTGCTTTGCGAAGTGCTTAGGTTAGTTAGACCGCTTTAGCGCTTGCTCTAGGTGAATCCTAGTTAGTTGAGTGAGTTTAGAAAAACCACACAACCCCTCGGCTCTTGCGTGAGTCGTTGTAATTGTACCGAGTGGGGCGAGAGTCTTGCGATACCGTGACAACCGCGTTTGTGTCACGGCCGCCACCGTGTACCGGAGGGAACGAGGCCCGCGGCGTTTCAGCCGGAAGCTCGATAGTGGAGACGGCGGGGAGCGTCCGAGAGGAGCCGGAAGCGGAGCACCACTTGCGCGTGGAGAAGGCCCGCGGCTCTCTACGGAGTTACTCGACCGTGGTGCTTGGCCCTCGCGTGGGCTTCCCTTTGCGTAGGGGCACCAACGAGGATTAGTCAGGACCTTGCGTGGTTCCGGATACCTCGGTAAAAATACCGGCGTCATCCACGAGAGTTTGCTTCTCTACTTAGCTCTTTACATTCCGCATTTACATTAAGCAGTGAAGTTTCAATCTTGTAGTCATACTTATTTAGTATAGATTGAAACTTAGCCTCTTGCGGTAGAGATAGCAACACTTAGACAAAACCTAGTTTGCACATTCTAGTTTTGATTATTTGCATAGGTTTTGCTCTAGGGATTTAATTGTGGCCTAGTCTAGTAAAAGTTTTAGAAGTCCTAATTCACCCCCCTCTTAGGCGTCACCCGTTTCCTACAAGTGGTATCAAAGCCCGGTTTGGCTCATTTGAAACGCTTTAGCTTCACCGCTAAAAGAGCCGACGCTTTTTAGAGGAAGGGATGGATACCCATAGGCCACCACACTTCGACGGCACTAACTTCCCATATTATAGTGCTAGAATGGCTTGTTACCTAGAGGCCGTTGATCTAGGTGTTTGGAGAGTCACTCGTGACGGGATGAAACCTCTCAAGAATCCCGAGAAACCCACCACGAATGAAGAAAAAGAAATTCATTTAAATGCTAGAGCCAAAAATTGCTTGTATGAATCTCTTAGCATGGATATTTTTAATCAAGTATTTACCTTGAAAACTGCTAATGAGATCTGGCTAAAATTGCATGAGCTCCATGACGGCACATCCAATGTCCGTGAGCAAAAACATTGCCTAGTCTTAAATGAGTATAATTCTTTTGCCATGAAAGATGATGAGCTTGTTAGAGACATGTATTCTCGTTTGAATCTAATTATCAATGAGCTCAATTCTATTGGCATTAATAAGCTAGGTGATGCGGACATTGTGAGGAAGATTATCTCCCTGCTACCACAACAAAGATATGGGAGCATCATCACCATCCTTCACAACATGGAGGACTTGAGCAACATGACCCCGACCATTGTGATTGGGAAAATCGCGGCGTTTGAGATGTCGCGAAAAATGAGTCGGGGAGAGGAGCCAACTTCCTCAAGACCATATGCTTTTGCATGTGATGAAAGGAAGGGCAAAAAGAAGGCTCCCACTCCAAGTTCCTCAAGTGAAGAAGAGGAAGAAGAAGGAAGTGATGATGATGAAGATAATCAACCATGCACATCATCCTCCGAGGACGAAGAAACAATCCGACGCGTCGGAAAGGTAATGAGGATGATCCGCAAGATTAATCTAATGGGTGTGCCCCTGCAGGTCGAGGATCTTCTCTTTAACATTGACAGGAAAAAGCAAAGGAAGAGAGGATGCTTCGCATGTGGGGAGAAGGGCCACTTCAGGGACAACTGTCCAAATATGGCCAAGCCCAAAAAGGAGAGGAGCAAAGGCCAGGCGCTAACAAGTGTTAGAACTTGGGATGATTCTTCAAGTGAAGATGAACCTCCAAGGATGCGCAGCCACCGGTCCTCGTCACGATCATCACGGTCATCACACAAATGCCTTATGGCAAGAGGTAACAAAAGCATTCCATCCTCTAGTGATGAAAGTAGTAGTGATGATGAAGGTGAGGGAAAGGCCTCTCTAGAAGAGCTTGCGGAAGCCGTTAAATTTTTTCAGGATGTTTGCACTAAGCAAAAAGCTCAACTTAAAACTTTGAAAAATAAGTTGATGAGCTCTCAAAATTATTACAAAGGTTTGCTAGAAAAATTTGAAACTTTTGCAAACTTAAATAGTGAGCTGTCAACTAAAATTGAGCTATAAGAATCTAGTGCTCCATCCACTGCTACCGATGATAGCCTTATTAAAAAGAATGAAAAACTTAAGGCTAAGTTAGCTAGCTCCCAAGAAGCTATTGAAAATTTGCTAGAGAAAATGGAAATTCTTAGCATACACAATAATGAGCTAACTACTAAGCTAGAAAACATTGGTAGCAACCCAGCAGCATCTTTAATTGAAATGCCTGAAATAATTAAGAAAGATGCTTCTACTTCCTGCTTTGATTTAATTGATGATTCTAACCCCTGCAACCAAGTCGTTGTTGAGAATATTGTTGTAGAGACATGTACGGATGAGGTTGCAAAGGAAAATGAACAATTAAAGCAAGAAGTGGCTCGCCTTGGCAAGGCTTTGTATGACAAGAAAGGCAAAGCCAAACAAATCCGACCTCCACAGGATAACACCACTGCGGGAGTGAACAAGCCTGTAGAGGGAGAAACTGTGATTTGTAGGCTATGCCACAAGGAAGGCCACAAGTCTTTCCAATGCAAGGCGATGATCGGGGATAAACAAAGGCAAAAGCTCAAGCAAAAGCCATCAAGCAAAATCTCCAACACCTACATCAAAAAGGTGAACAAAAAGAATGCTACACCATATTTGATCAAGAAGAAAAACGGAAAGGTGATAGCAATCAAGGCCAACAAGCAAGCCAACAAAGGAAAAGGGGCCAAACGCATCTGAGTGCCAAAAGAGATAATTTCAACTATGAAAAGCACCAAGAAAGTTTGGATCCCAAAAGGGAAGTGAGTGGACCGAAGGTCTTCGGGAAATTTGGAGACTTGGCAAATTTGGGATGTATATCATGGGATACATCATATTGGATCAAGTTTATTGCCAAGTGGGTTAGTAAAAACTTTGGACCCAAACTTCCCACCCATGACTAAGGTAACTAGTTTATTGTATTCTTCATTTTTAGATATGCGTATCTATTTACCTTGTATCTAGTTTACCTTTCTTGCCTAGTATTACATTTGTTATGTACTTTTGTTCAAAATCATGCATACTAGGTAAATCATATGGTAGGATTGCTAGCTTTTAAATTCATGTACTTAAGCAAACCTACATGGCTTAAAATGTTTAGTTAAAGCACGGCACATAGCTTTTATATCACTCCATAGTAAATGATGCATAAATTGAAAAATTTTGATTTCTACAAAGTGTATCATTTAAACTTATATGTGCCAAAGTTTGGATTATGGATAATTTGTCTCTCTTGATATCAAATCATAGTGCATGTCTCCTACAAGTATTCAAAACTTGTATGCACACCTTTAGGGGGAGGTTACTCTATAATCTAACACTTTGAGACTAACACCTTTTCAAGTCTATTTCATGTGATAGTCTCATTGTAAGGAAAATAAGGTCCCCGGAGAAAGACAACAATCTTCCACTGCAAAATCTCCAAGAATTCTCATGTCTCTCAAGCTCGCCATTGATCTTCAATTGGTATCTTTTGAGACTACATTCAGTATCATTTACATGTCTTCTCCAATATTTGATTAGACTATATTTCATATCATATGCTTCCATGTTGCAAAAATGCATAAGTAGTTAACTCATATTCTGTTACCTATGCATAAGGGAAGTTAGTCTTTTCAAATCATGTCTTGCACCTCTAATTTTCACATGCTTTTTCCTAAGTAGAGGATCTCTGTCAGGGGGAGTATTTTCTTCATCTATAAAGGGGGAGAAAAACTCTTTCTAAAGGAGAATACTCAGTTAGGAGGAGTAATCTTTGAGAAACTCCTTCAAGTGGTATCATTCATATTGTTTAAATTAATATCCTACATCCTACAATTGTGGTATCATTTGATAGATTTCTTGTTGAGGGCAAGCTTTTATTTTCTTCCTACATGCTTTTAATGTCTTCCTTTTCGGTGGTTGATGCCAAAGGGGGAGAAGTTTAGGGACCAAAGCAATGAAAACTATATCAAACACCAAACACCACAAATTTAAACTTTCATATAAGTTCTACAAGTGGTTTTGGTTATTTGGTCCAAAAATAGGAAGTAAGTGAATTATGGAGTTAGGGGGAGGCTTAAGTCCATAATATCACATTGTGGGGACAATCATGCATCTTAGCAAGTACATTGCATATTTTCATTCAAATACTTGTATTATTTGCCTGCTTTGGTTGTGTTGTCATCAATCACCAAAAAGGGGGAGATTGTAAGGAAAATGGACCCCCGGGCCTTTTGGCTAATTGAGTTTTGGTGTTTGATGAACAACACAATCAGTGAACTAATAAGTCTTCTAGTGTTTGTGTTTGTAGTTCACAGGATGCGAAGAGAATTGGACCAAGGCAATGAGGATGCAACACCTCAAAAGAAGACATAAAAAGATGCGTAGGAGTCCAATACTCAAGAACAAAGAAGCCCAAAGAAATCAGCGAAGAATTCCAAGGATAAGGGCTGTCAGCCAGCGCCTGGTGGCGCACCGGACATGCTACAGTGCAGTGTCCGGTGTGCACCGGACTGTCCGGTGAAGTCCCGGACAGTCTGCGCAGAGAGGCCGCAGACAGGCGCTCTCTGGCTGTAGCACCGGACTGTCCGGTGTGCACCGGACTGTCCGGTGTGCCAACGGGCAGACGGCAACGGTCGAATCCAACGGTCGGATCCAACGGTCGACTGCTACAGGCGCCAACGGTCGGCTGACGTGGCGGCACCGGACATGCTACAGTGCTGTGTCCGGTGTGCACCGGACTGTCCGGTGCACCCGTCGACAGAAAGCTGCTGCTTTCTGTCCAACGGCTAGTTGGGGGCTTGGAGGCTATAAATACCACCCCAACCGGCCATTCTCAAGGGTGAGAGCCCAAGCAACATACCAATACACATAGTGCATATTTCCAAGAGCTCAAACACCCAAGTGCTTAATAGAATCACTCGGTGATTAGCGTAGGTGCTTTGCGAAGTGCTTAGGTTAGTTAGACCGCTTTAGCGCTTGCTCTAGGTGAATCCTAGTTAGTTGAGTGAGTTTAGAAAAACCACACAACCCCTCGGCTCTTGCGTGAGTCGTTGTAATTGTACCGAGTGGGGCGAGAGTCTTGCGAGACCGTGACAACCGCGTTTGTGTCACGGCCGCCACCGTGTACCGGAGGGAACGAGGCCCGCGGCGTTTCGGCCGGAAGCTCGATAGTGGAGACGGCGGGGAGCGTCCGAGAGGAGCCGGAAGCGGAGCACCACTTGCGCGTGGAGAAGGCCCGCGGCTCTCTACGGAGTTACTCGACCGTGGTGCTTGGCCCTCGCGTGGGCTTCCCTTTGCGTAGGGGCACCAACGAGGATTAGTCGGGACCTTGCGTGGTTCCGGATACCTCGGTAAAAATACCGGCGTCATCCACGAGAGTTTGCTTCTCTACTTAGCTCTTTACATTCCGCATTTACATTAAGCAGTTAAGTTTCAATCTTGTAGTCATACTTATTTAGTATAGATTGAAACTTAGCCTCTTGCGGTAGAGATAGCAACACTTAGACAAAACCTAGTTTGCACATTCTAGTTTTGATTATTTGCATAGGTTTTGCTCTAGGGATTTAATTGTGGCCTAGTCTAGTAAAAGTTTTAGAAGTCCTAATTCACCCCCCCTCTTAGGCGTCACCCGTTTCCTACAACCGCCTAAACGTCTTAACGCAGCAGAAATATATGCTCAGCTGAACAACCTTGTCCTAAATGAAAAGGGGGACAAGTACGAAGGATTCGGAGTGGACCACAACTGGACACATATATGTGGTCTCTGGGAGCTCCCTTATATGTCGTCATTGATTCTTGTGCACAACATTGATGTCATGCACCGAGAAAGTAATGTTGTTGAAGCCCTCATACACACCTGCATGCATTTTGAAAAAACAAAGGACAATCTGAAAGCTCGAAGAGATCTAGCAATGCTTTGTGACCGACCAACCCAAGTGCTCAATGACAACGGTAAGCCGCCACGTGCCTTGCTCTGTCTTACCTCTAAAGACAAGATCGAGGTAATGAGATGGATGAAAAAAATTAAATTTCCCGATGGTTATGTTGCGGGCTTGAAAAGAGCTGTGAATTTGAAAATGGGAAAACTAACTGGGTTAAAGAGCCATGACTTCCATATATTAATGGAGAGGATTATCCCTGTCATGTTTCGTGGTTATATGCCCAACGCCATGTGGCAAGCAATAGCTGAGCTAAGTTACTTCTACAGGCAGATCTATGCCAAAGAAATAAGTAAAAATATGATGGAGAAGTTGGAGAAAGAAATACCAGTGTTGTTATGCAAGCTAGAAAAAATATTCCCACCTGGATTCTTCAATCCGATGGAGCATCTACTTATTCACATTCCATATGAGGCAAAGGTTGGTGGACCTGTACAATATAGGTGGATGTATCACATTGAATGTGCACTCAAAAACCTGCGAGGCATGGTTCGAAATAAGGCTAGAGTAGAAGGATGCATCGCTAAAGCTTTTTGCTAAAGGAGGTTTCATACTTCATGAGTGTGTATTTCGCAGAGGAACATAATGTCTATGCTGCTACCATGTGATACAATGTCGATGAGGAACCTCCTGTCAGTGATCTCAACATTTTCCAACGGAGAGGCACAAGTACTAGTAAGGGCACGTTCTACCACCTTAGCATGGATGAAAGAATGTTCGCATTGCTATACATGTACTCTAATATGGAAGAGATGGAGCCATATTTCATGTAAGTCTTTATTTTACCCCTTAATTTCTTTGCCAAAGGAGCCATATTTAATTACTTATTTGTCGTACAGTAAGTTCGACGAGGAAAATTGGACTTATTCCCATTAGCCTACAAGCAAACAACTAGATACGATGCGACAACTTGGGAGGCAAGGAAGACCTAATTTTGTTGACTAGTTTCGGGAGCATGTAAACTCTTTATGATCCTTACTTTCATGTCATTTAGTCTTTTATGTGAGGTAGTCATTTTAACTATATATTATTTGCAGTGCACAAAGACTCCTAATATACACGAGGACTTGAGACAGCTATCTTATGGGACGGTGACTTATAGAACCTTTGGTCAATACGATCTGAATGGCTTCCGTTTTTGTTCAGACCAATTTGAAAAGTCTCATCCTCGTGCAGCCACACATAACACTGGAGTTCTGACTAGGGCACTCGATGCACACGAAAGAGAAACTAATTATTATGTCATCATTCAAAACATCCTAGAGTTTAATTTTGCAGGGAACAAAACTTTGAAATTATTATTCTTTCTATGTGATTGGTTTGACAGCACTAATGGGATTAGACAAAGTCAATATGGCATAACTGAAGTAAAGCACAAGGAACGACTTCGAGGCCATGATAATTTTATCCTTGCACACCAGTTCGAGCAGGTCTACTATATGTCGTACCCAAATCTGAAGTTTAAAGCATGGTGGGTAGTTCACAAGGTGAACCCTAGGGAACGTTTACATACTCCTTGCACTGCTGGTTATCAATTCGAAGACGAACAACCGATGATGTTTATCAAGAAGAAGAATTGCCAACCACTTTTACTATCGATGAGGGTGTTGCACTGAACTCACTAGTCGGAGACCGTAACGATGTCACTGCTGATGAGTGTGTTGAACCGAAACGAAAATGAAATCCAAGGAACAAAAAAGCCACATTGCGAGCTTTGGATCGAAGAAGACTCCTTAATCGTGATTCCGATGAATTTTGATGTGTAATGCATAATTTAATTTTATGTGATGTATTAATTGATTTTTTATTAATTCACTTAATTTTATGGAGCTAATACCTTTAATTTTTTTCTATTGAACAGGATGAGTGGTAGGAAAACAAAGCGCACTGCTAGGGGGTTTCTTAATGCGGCTAGCAGGATACTCCCTGGTGCACATTCCCTTTTCCAAGGGAGTTCTTCTAGCCAGAGCAGATAGGAGGCGTTGCTGAGACACGCCCGGCCAGAATTGTGTGATACACCTATCGCTCTACAACGGAGTACCGATGTAAATGTTTATGTAATTGATCTTATTTATCAGTCACTTATATATAAATGTGTCTTACATGTCTCTATTTTATGTCCATAGGAAGAGGAGGATGACGAGGAGGAGGTGCAACACCATGAGGAGGAGGATGAGCAGGCCCATGAGGAGGAGGAGGTGCAGGCCCATGAGGAGGAGGAGAAGGTCGCGGGCATAGATGCTGAGGCGGATGACGATACCACCGAGGCTCCTGTCGTTCGACGAAGGGGCACTTGGAAGGGCCACTTTGTCCTACCTCCGTCATCGCCTGCACAATCTAAAGCTCAGGTACTGATCATCCCGGTTGGTGATAGGTACTCACGTTTGGCCACTTTGTTCTTACTTATTTGTTTATTGTACACTATATATATGACATGACTTCCTTGTTTTTTTGTCATGCAACCAATGGGATGACACGTCTTTCGATGGCCGAGGTCACCATAGACAGGTTAATCAAGTCTTAGGTAACCTTTGTTGTCTACATAATCACCGACCCGAAAGGTGTGGTGGTTCCTTGCACTAGCTGGTCGCACTTCGCACTAGCTCCACATGCTACATATGGAACAGCTTAAGGCATCGTCAAGCACGACTTTTGGGTAAGAGTAATGTTTCAAACTTTTATTAGCTGTTTTCAAACTAATTTTATTTTCGATGTTGGACAGAGACGTTATCGTGTGGAACCTGAGGCTCAAGAGCATGCAAACTGAGTATTAGAGAAAATGCGAAGAAGGTGTGCAAGGATGCATTTTTCCAATGCTCGTCTATAGGTTGTGAACACGTACATGAAGCACCGAGGGCATTCTATCAACAACTTTAGACAATATTCGGATGTCTACTTGACTGTAGACCAGTACATGGAGGTAAAAATCTAATTTAGCAGCTCATTCAGATGTGAATGTAATTTTGAGCTAACGCTTTAGATGCAGGTAACTCTTCCATGGATGGAACACCGGCCGTAGGCTTACAAGGCTTTATGTGAGATATGGGCTTCACCTGAGTGGATTGAGAAGTCTAACAGGAATCGACATAGGCAGCGCCATCAGCAGGACGAGGACGATGATGAGGTCGTAGTCAACCATACCTATGGGGCTGATGGACACATTCGGTTGGCGAAGCGAATGGTGAGTATGTAGTATTCTGTTTTACTCAGAAATGAAACCGGATTAAACTCATATATTTGCAGGAGGCTCAAACTGGAGTTGTCCCGAGCCCAATCGATGTTTATAGGAGAGGGCATAGAGCGAAAAACAGTGAAATCTCCGATGAGCTATGTAGTCAAGCGGCCGTTGAGCGTATGGTTAGTTGTTGTTAGGATTAATGTTTTCTTGCCATATAGATATAAATTACATATGTGCTGAACCTTCATATTGTATTGCAGGAGACATACGGGCAGGAGATGGTTAGGAAGTATGGAGAAGACTACGATTGGCGAGGAGCGCCTACCATCGACGCTGAAGTTGTGCATTCTATTGGAGGAAAGGCGCATGGACGGTATGAACTTGTGAATTTTTTCAATAATATTGGAACTATGACCGAATAGTCAATTTTCTTTTTTTCAAGATATTTTATGTTTATCGGTGTTATCGATTCGACGGAGTTGCGTTCTCGTGGCAGCTCTTTGTCGCAGGCGGGTTGTGGTAGTAGCAGCCGTGGTCGGCACTCTGTATCTAGCATGGAGGAGGCTATGAGGGAGAAGCAAGAAAAGTTTCGTGAAGAGCTGCGACAACAACAAATGACATTCTTCCAACAGCAATCAGAGTACATGGCTGCTTACAACGCATAGGCGCAACAAGCAATGAACGTGAGTGTCTTATTTATTCTCAACACGGTCGATATTGGTTCTATAACTAATATATTATATTTGCAGCAGTCTTGGTTTCCAGAGCAGGCACAACAGCAACCATTTGTTTTCCCTCGATTTCAGCCGCCGATGCCTCAGTGGGGATTACATGCTCCGCCACCTCCCCCTCCACCTCAAGTGCTTCAATTTAGTTAAGACTTGTCATTTGTATCAACCTTTCAAATCTTTACTAAACTTGATTTTGTAGGGATTCGGGGTCATGGGCCACAACATGCCACCACCGGTGATACCAGCACCAGGAGGACCTTATGCAGGGGAGGGAGCTACTCCAGGAGAGATTAGTTTGACAAACAATTTGTTTAAATAGTGGTCATGCATGTAAACACTGCCGTTATTAATGTCTTCTTTTTTCTTTAGAATTCAAACCTGTTACACGACTTCGTCAACGAGTTTTTCGTTTTTGGAGGTAGTGGTCACAACTCCAATGACCCCGATATGTGATGGTTTGAGTTTTGTGTCGAATTGTGCGTTGTAATGGACTATTTGTGAACTTTATGTTGTATGGACTATTTGTGAACTTTATGTTGTATGGACTATTTGTCAACTTTATGTTGTATGGACTATTTGTGAACTCGGATGTTGTAATGGACTCCAACTTTATGTTGTGGACTATTTGTGAATTGTGCAATTGTGGATTTAATGTTTCTGTTATTTTATTGTGATTATATTGTTGATTAATTTGTTGTTATTTTTTGCATTTTTTCAATTTTTTTCTTTGAAATTATTAATTATCGGCGGCCAGGTGACAGCCGCCGAAAGTCAACTGTTATTTTCGGCGGCTGTTCTATTGACCGCCGAAAATATAGGCTTATTTTCGGTGATTTTTTCTGGCGGCCAGGAATCGCCGAAAATAAGCCTAAGGCCGCCGAAAATAGCTTATTTTCGGCGGTTCCTGACCGCCGAAAATGACTGTAGTCGTTGTAGTGATAGAAATCCGGTATACCTTTTTGAGAGATCACCAACATAAGGGGATATTGAAATTATGTTAGCACCCACAACCAATTAGCGATATCTTTACCAAGCCCCTGAATGAAAAGACTTTTAGCAAGCTTAGAAATGAGTTAAACATATTAGATTCTCGGAACTTTATTGAAATCTTGCACACATAGCTCATCATTATACCTTTGATCATGTCTCTTTCATTTGGTACAAATGCATATTTCTTATTCTTCTTGTGCCAAGACTAAGACTAATGTGCTTCCATGAGTATATCTATGATTAGTCTTAGATTGAAAGGGAAATGGCGAACTCAGAAAAGGCAAGGCTTCCACTACGACTCTATCTGTATCATTTATCCTTTGCCCACCTCATAAACTTTCATTCATATCATTTTACACAAAGGGGAGAAATTAATAGGCCTCTAAGGTTTCTTCATTTTTGGCGCTTAATGCCAAAGGGGGAGAAATTAATAGGCCCAGAGCAAAAGGACCACACCACCACCCTGTTTTCAAAAACTGTTTCAAAAAGGGGGAGAAATTATTCAAATTACAAAAACCCTCTTGACAGCTAAGGGGAGAACTTCTTTAGGGGAAGCTTTTATTTAGCCAAAGGAAAAGCATTTGAAACAGGGGGAGAATTTTCAAAATCTTGAAAATGCTTTTTGAAATCTTATTCCTATACCATTGGCTATTTGCAAAAGAATTTGAAAAGGCTTTTCCAAAGAATTTGCAAAAACAACCTAAGTGGTGCAAATGTGGTCCAGAATGTCAAATTAGAAGAAAGCAACCATGCATACTTAAAAATACTTTCAATTGGTTTAATTCAAAGTAACTTATGCACATCTGTCAAATTCCAAGCTAGTTACATTTCTACACTTTACATTTGCTTTGGTTTGTGTTGGCATCAATCACCAAAAAGGGGGAGATTGAAAGGGAAATGGGTCTAACTATTTCCTGTAATCGATTTTGGTGTTTGACCCCCATCACAAACCATATAGACTAACTAGTTTGCCTAGTTGTCATTAATCTTAGGTGCATAAAGTTCAAAATAAACCAACAAAGAAAGTGAGTTGGGGACTCTACAAAGTTTGGAGCAAAACTAAAATTGGTGCAGCTAGTGGCGCACCGGACACTGTCCAGTATACACCGGACACTATCCGGTGCCCAGATCGAGGCACCTCACGAATTGATCGCTCTCAGGTTTTCTCAGCGTGCGTCCGCTATAATTCACCGGACTGTCCGGTGAGCCAACAAAGCAACGGTCAACTTCACCAACGGTCGACTGCGCTGGCGAACGTACAACGAATAGAGCAGAAGTCAGAAGTCAGAACTGCAAAGTCAAAAAGCACCGGACTGTCTGGTGTGCCACCAGACTGTCCGGTGCCGCAAGAGGACAAAGGACTTCAACGGTTAAACGCTCCAAACCCCAATAGGCGGCTGACGTGGCACACACCGAATAGTGAATAGTAACATGCCCGGTGCACCACTGGACTGTCCGGTGTGCCCATCGACATCAAACTCAGCCAACGGCTAGGAAGTGGTAGGAGGTTATAAATACCCCCAACCACCTCCATACAAACCATCAAAGCTTTCACATCTTCACATTCAATACTAGAGCAAAGGCAAACACTCCAAAGACACAATCAAAGCATTCAATCCCCTCCAAGCTACAAAATCAACTCAATTGCTTAGAGACTTGATAGAGGGGCATTTGTGTTTCTTTTGTTGCTTGGATTGCTCTCTTCCTCTCGCTCTAATTCTTCTAAGTACTTTGTAAAGCTAAGCAAGAGACACCTAAGTGTGTGGTGATCCTTACGGGGTCTTAGTGACCCAAGTAATAAAGAAGAAGCACTCAACCGATCTAAGTGACCGATTGAGAGAGGGAAAGTGTGGGAATAGACCCGGCCTTTGTGGCCTCCTCAACGGGGACTAGGTTCTTTGGAACCGAACCTCGGGAAACAAATCACCGTGTTCATTTGTGTTGATCTTCACTTGATTTGTTTCTCCCCTCTCCTATCTCTAAAGTTCCCTTGCTCATATTGATTTGAGTTTGCTCCCAAGGTTATCCGCATTAATTGAGCAACTCATAGCAAGAGGACCAATCTTCCGCACCCTGAATTAATTTCTAACCCTAACCTCAAGTGTAGTGCATGTTTAAGTTTGTAAATTTCAGGTTTCGCCTATTCACCCCCCCCTCCCCTCGCCCCTCTAGGTGAATTTTAGTGGTGGCAGGAGGAGGGCTCATTAGAGGCCGGGCGACGCGAGTCGGAGGCGGCGGCGACGGCGTGACCGAGATCGGGGTGGGGGCATGGGCAGCACGGCGTCGGGAGAAAGAAAGATAGAAGAGAGAGAGAGAAGACCGGCGCGGCGTCGGCAGAAGGAAAGAGAGAAGAAAGAGAGAAGACCGGTGGGTTTAAATCGTTTATTTTCGGCGGTCTACGTCAGCCGTCGAAAATAAGTTTTCAGCGGCTAGGGTTCAGCCGCTGAAAAGAACCCTAGCTGCCGAAAATCCTCTACAGTGTTGTTGTGTAGGGGCATCGGCGAGGGTGTGTTTCTGTTGTACTGCGTGTCCTGTTCTCGTGAGACCGGCCTCTTCTTTTATAGGACAAGAAGGGGCTGTTACAATGGTTTCTCCTAAACAGAAGTGTAAAAAAGTAAATAAATACTCTTTGATAACTCGTGTCGTGCGCTAGTGTACTTCGATGTGTCGACCCTATCCTGGAGATCTTATGTGGATGGCACGGTCTATGTCAGTGACGTGAGCTTCGAGTGACCATCATTATGAGTTTTCCCTATATCTTTCCCCAACGCCGACCATCTCTCTTCGTAGTCTGTATGTCCTATTTCTCGTGCGAGGATCGCAAAGCCCCTCGGTAGGCTTTGGTCTACGAGATGTAGGTCATGAGTGGAAAGGGGATAGGTTCTGCTCGTGCCGTACCGCCTCAGTTGGCATGGTAGTGGGGAGCAAGCAAAGTTGACGGTTAAGCATGTCTGAGCACGATGAATCCAATCGAGTGGATTTTGTTCGGCTAATCTGACCCACCCTGCTAACTTTCTGACTCGTTCGCCCCCACAATTCGACCCATGTAGTGTCCTATGGGCTAGACGGAGATCAGTGGCCTATGAGCGGTTTGCCCAGGATATCTCTTATTGCTGCCCATGTGGGCCTGAGGTTCCGAGGTTTTGTACCCCGACAAATGGGTATTGACTAGCTACGAGTGTTTTGAGTGTGTTACAACCTCTTTTGTGCACGTCTTGTTGCATTTTGAGCCCCTTTAGCATGACTCTTTCAACTACTCTATCTTCGGCTCAAATCACATAGCCATACAAAACGCTTAAAAATGGTTTCTCGTCGAGAGCCCTCAAAGAGCTAGAGACGTTTTCTTGTTGGAAAACAGAACGCCAAAAAACCTGGCTTCTATCGGCTCCTCCTACATTTTCCTCATACACAATTCAAAAGAAACACTCGGAAAACTGTTTTGCTAAACGGATTGCAAAATGGCTCTGCCCTTCTCTAGAGAAGCTAAAGAACTGGAAGATAAGGAGCCCTGCCAAAGATGGCCTTTATCTGATGGTTATCATTTTGGACATGGTCTCATAGCAGAAGTCGTCCCCTTGCGAAAGAAAATAAGGATCTGTTTGGTTTGAGAAATCACTCCATCCAAAATAAGGTGGTGCATCACAAGTTCATTTATCAAATTTGATGGGATGAATTCATTCTTCATAATATTACTAATTATTAGCCTATGAGGAATAAAATGGTGATAGATCAACTTATTTTATTTCACAAACTAAATAAGAAAGTGAGGAGTAAGAAGATGATGAACTACTTCAATCATTAAACCAAATGTTGGGGGCTTGTTCTCAAATGCTTCGAGTTAAGAACAAGGCAACACAGAAAAGGTTAAATGTTAAAGTCCTTCATCCTCCACCACCTTATATCCTTTCGGGATATAAAGAATTTCGGACGAAGGTTACGAAGGGCGCACCTTCGTAAACATAATAGCGAGGGACAAAGTACTCATATAAATCATGAAGTATAAAATAAACATTTAAATGTTATCATAGAATCATTTCCATCTTTACTAACACGAACGAATATAAATAATTTCAAATTACAAATGTACCTTCGGTCCTGAAGAAGGCGAGAATACAAGTGTGATGCGAAGACAAATAACAGGTTCGCGTGAACAGTACAGAGGTACTGTTCATCTATTTATAGGCACAGGTCGCAGCCTGTGACAAATTACAATTATGCCCCTTACAAAAGTTTACAACATTGACTCAGACCTCTATGGATAAAAAGGTCATTCTATCTCTATGTCGGTTTGTAGCGCCGAAGCTCCATGAAAAGGAACCTTCGGCCATCTCTTGGAGACGACTTCAGCCGAAGCTGCTTCTTCGTGCGAGACCTTCGGCGCACCGAAGCACGACCCCAACAGTAGCCCCTTTCGCGGTGCTAGATCGTTTTTCGTAACGAGCTTGACCCGTGAAAAAAAAACCTCTTCAGCTTCGGGAAGCCGAAGGTCCAAAAAACACCTTCCCTGAGCTCGTTGCGGAGAAACGATCCGGCTTCCGAGCGCGTGCCAGGCCCACCTTGCAGAGTTACTGTTTGATCTTTGCGGTCCACTGCACAGCGAGTTCGAGTGACTGCCCGCTTGGTGTAAAAAATCCTGCCGCTTCGCCTTCTTACCTGCAGCACTATATAAACAGACGGGTAGGTGTGAAGTTACCACAGCATTCATTGCTATTTGCACTGTTGCGCTGCCAAAATTTTTAACTATAGCCGAAGCTTGATTCTCAGAATCGAACGAAGGTCCATCTCGACGTCTGCTTCGTCAGAAAGAAGAGCTTCGGGAGAAAAGAAAGAAGAAAAAAGTATCTGACTTCCCCAAACTCAGAATCAAATGGCGAGAGTACGATCTACTGCCAAAGTTGTACGTGAGGGAGACGAAGCCGAAGGTTCGGACACTGTGCCCATCTCCGAAGCGATGCAGCGTTCCGGTCTAGTGACTGCGGAAGAAATGCCCAGTGCTACAGCAAACCCAACAACCGCCGAAGGAGAAGAAGAAAACATTGAAGGGACTGATCCCGAAGATGACTACCGTATTGCCATGCCCAGCAAGCCCAGTCACCTGGATTTTGGGAAATCAACTGTTTCAAAGGCTGACCTTTCGAAGATGGTGAAAGCAGGTTTTTTTAATGAAGATCAGAAGAAGCTGCTTCGCTTCGGGGGGGAAGAAACCACCCCGAAGCCAGAGAAGGACGAGATTGTCATCTTCAAGAGCTTTTTAAAGGCTGGGCTGAGATTCCCTCTTCATAAGATTATTGCGGAGATACTGAAGAGGTTTGGTATCTACTTTCATCAATTGACTCCTAACGCCATCGTTAGGTTCAATGTTTATATCTGGGCCCTCCGAAGCCAAGCTGTGGAACCGTTTGCCGACAGCTTCTGCCGAGTTCACGAATTACATTACCAAACAAAGGCTAGAAAAGATGGGCTACATGATAATTTCGGTTGCTATAATTTTGCCTACCGGAAGACAACAAAGTGTCCTGTCATCAGCTACCGAAGCAAATGGCCAGCAGGCTGGAAATCTGAGTGGTTTTATGTAAAAGTTGACGAAGACAAAGAAAAATTGGTACAAAGCCCTCTGGATTTAATCTTTGGAGAGACAAGGCCACGATGCCACATCGGCAGGCTAGAAGGTCCCACCTGGGCTGCTCTGGGTGAATTTGAAATTATTTCAGAACATATTGGCACCAGGGATCTAGTTCAGGAATTCTTGGCATTCAGAGTTTTCCCTACTCTAAAAGAGTGGGAAATGCCGAAGCTGGAGGGAGAGAAGAAGAAGGGGGAGCTTGTCCGGCTTCCTTATCACTTCAAGTTTAAGAAGTACTTTAAAAAACCCTGCAAAGAGTGGTTAGACACAGTTGAGGTGATGTGTAATGAAATCCTGGGGAATTACTCCAAAAAAGAGGATCAACTAATGACAGCGGCCTTCGGCGCCCGACCGAAGCGAAGGCTGAACCGAGTGCTTGATGCCCTGGGCTTCGAGTACCCAGACTATGAGCAGTTGAACAAGGGTGCCGAGGGCCACAAAAGAAAAAGAGTGGCCGAAACTCTGACCAAGGATGAAGAACGACCAGCAACAGAGAAGAAAATTCCCAAGAAAAGAAAAATATCAACTCCGAAGCGAAAAATATCCGAAGAAGAGGGGACCCCCACACCACCTTCTACGAGCGACGTGGAGGAAATTTTAAAGGTAATGACTGAACCCATGCCCACGAAGCTAAGTCCATTAGGGCTCCAACTGACGAAGCTTTTTCAAAAGGTGGACGAGCCGGATCAAACGAAGATAAGCAAACCCAAGCGGCAAAGAATTATTGCGGTAACTGAAGTTATCGACAAGACGCCGCCTAAGGCGTCAATTCAGAAAACACCAGCTGCTGAAGGCACCACAAACGTCGAAGTCGCACCTTCGGAGGTCGCGGCTGCTGAAGCCGCTACAGCCGAAGATGTAAACTTAGAAACTACCATTAAGAACATTGACAAAATCTTGGAAGACATGGCTGCGGAAGAAGCTGGTGCTACTACTGAAAAAACCATGGCCACAGTGCCTGAGAAAGGAAAAGAAATAGCCGAAGACACTTCGGACGACGAAGCCTACTCCTTTCAAAATTTAGTTGGGCAAAAACTGTCGAAGGACGAAATAGAAGAGCTCAAGGACTATGCCAAATCTTGCGGCTACAAGCCAGGTGCTCTCCTATTTGGAGGTGTGGACGATGAAAAATTAGGCTGCATTCGAGACCAAACTGGAGCTAAGGTAATCGGTACTCTATCAAAGAGTATCGGTTTTCCGAAGCTAGAGACAGACATCAGCCGCTACCGACGACAACATATCGTCGGCAGCTTATTTTACTCCAACTTCAAGGTAAACAACCTTTTCTCTGGTTTTTATTGCTGTTAATGATGAAAATGTTACTAACATAAGTTGTTTCTGTGCAGAGCATGCTACTGAGCAAAGCTCTGAAGATGCAATAAGATTTGGAGGACAAAAAACACGAAGCTATAATTGAAAACTTAGAAAGCAAAATAAAAGAACAATCTGCCATCATTGAAAAGAAAGACTTCGAGCTACAATCGACCGAAGGCTTGCTGGCTGAGACTGAGGCTAAAGTATCAGAGTTGAATTCGAAGCTTATCAGTCAATCAAAACAATTCGATCAGGAGAAGCTAGAACTTAATTCGAAACTTGAAGCCGAAGTCCAAGCCAGCTCAGAGTTGAAGAAATCGTTAACAAGCCTTCAAAACAAATGCTTGAAGTTTAGCAATAATTGTATTGAACGATTAAAAAAGATATTTTACTCTGTTGGAGCCAGCAGTGGGAAATTTAACCCTTCAGCAGAAAATTTACCACAGGCCTTCGATCATATTGAAGCTGAAATCGAAGAACTTGACGAAGTTATAGCCGGGCACGGCGACTTCTGTGCCTGGGTAGCTTCTCGAGGTACCGCTGCTGCATTCCTGAAGGCCGGCTGCGAGCATGGAAAAATTGTCAACAGGCCCAACTTCACCCTGTCTCCATCAATCCTGGATGATATACCTGACCTCGCCCGAAGTATCTCAAATAGATTTATAAAAATGATATGGACAAAAGGCGGGCGGGAGAAGGCTGGAGACGAAGCTCGAAGTCATCTTGAACCAGTAAGAAATGAAACTTCGTACTTATTTTCTCCTTTGCACTTGATTTTTACTCACGATACCTTGATTTATGTAGGATGACGAAGCTGAAGGTGATACTTAAAGTATATGCCGCCGAAGCTGTCGCCGAAGCTGAAGCTTAGTGAAAATCAGTAGAAGTATACTGTAGGAAAAACTTAGGATACTTTTGCAACAACTTTTGTAAATACAATTGAACTGTTCTCAAGGAACTTTGTACATACCTTGTAATATATTCTTACCCTTCTGCTGAGGCGCTTTGATGTGGACGAAATCAATATTTTGAGCCAAGGGCGAAAAAACACCTTCCCTTCTTTTCGTACACAACGAAGCATAAGAGACCAATTCTTCTTTTGCCGAGCGACGAAGCTTTTCTTTTTTGTACACAACAAAGCATAACGAATCATAAAGAACCACTTCTCTCTTTTTTTTTGCCGAAGCTTTTCTTTTACATAACGAATCATAAAAAACCACTTCTTCTTTTTGCCGAAGCTTTTCTTTTACATAACGAATCATAAAAATCCTCTTCTTCTTTTTGCCGAAGCTTTTCTTTTACATAACGAATCATAAAAATCCTCTTCTTCTTTTTGCCGAAGCAACCACTTTGGTACATAAATGCTATGAATGAATGCTTATGCATGCAAATGCCATGATGTAATGCAATGTGCGAATGAATGTCCACAACATATGTCCGAAGCCACACTCTCAGCCATTATTCCTTTAGAACCAATCACACATCAGCTCTGCATTCCCTTAGGAACGTCTTTGGAGCTTCTTCGCCTTTTACTTAGGCAGTATAAGCTCTGCATTCCCTTAGGAACGTCTTTGGAGCTTCTTCGCCTTTTACTAAGGCGGTATCAGCGTTGACTTTTCGCTGTAAGCTCTGCATCCCCTTAGGGACGTCTTTGGAGCTTCTTCGCCTTTTACTTTCGGCGGAATCAGAGCTCTGCATCCCCTTAGGGACGTCTTTGGAGCTTTTTCTCTTTTTCAGTTTCGGCACTCGATGGTGCGCTCTCAGCTTTTACATTTACATTCTTTGGGGGATTTTGCTCTTATAAAACTAAAAAGGAAAATTACATATGATGGCCCCATTAAAAACCTTTCTCCCCCTTTAGAAAGGAAAAGGGTGCCATGAAAAAGAAAAGAAAAAACATAAAAAATTACATCGAGTTATACATAATATCTCCGAAGCTCATCTGCATTCCAAGATCTTGGAATTTCGTTGCCATCCATGTCCTTTAATCTGTACGAACCAGGCCTCGACGAGGATGCTACTAAGAAAGGTCCTTCCCATTTCAATTGTAGCTTGCCCACTGTATCTGGGTTGGCCACTCTACGAAGCACCAAGTGTCCCGGCTCAATATTTTTTAGCCGGACCTTTCTATCTCGCCATTTGACTGTTTCAGCCTGGTATTTATTGATATTCTCCACGGCTTGAAGCGTGATCCCTTCTAAGGCATCTTTTTCCACGAGAGAAGTATCTTCGGGACCTGATTCTGCCGAAGCTACCACTCTTATTGATCCAGCTTTGGCTTCTTCCGGGGTTATTGCTTCGTCACCAAATAACAACTTAAATGGGGTAAAGCCTGTAGACCTTGATGTTGTTGTATTATGGCTCCACACCACTTTGGTCAACTGATCTGGCCACTTTCCCCTTGGTTGATTAAAGATTAGCTTCATTATTCCTGTCATTATGATGCCGTTGGCCCTTTCAACAAGCCCATTCGACTCCGGATGCCTGAGCAAAATGGATCTTCGTTCCAATTTGATCACAGAAATTTCTGAAAGCTTCGGAGTCGAACTGCGCTCCATTATCTACAGTGGTGGCCTTCGGTACTCCGAAGCGACAGACAATGTTCTGCCAGAAAAACTTTTGGACAGTGGCCGAAGTTATTGTGGCTAATGGCTTTGCCTCAATCCACTTGGAAAAATACTCCACAGCTACTATAACATATTTTAGATTCCCTTGGGCCGGTGGTAATGGACCCAACAAGTCAAGGCCCCACCTTTGCAATGGCCAGATGGGTTGTATCAGCTGTGTCAAAGACGAAGGTTGCTTCTGATCTCTCGCACATTTCTGACAACCTTCGCACTTTTGAACTAGCTCCGCTGCATCCGAAGCTGCCTTCGGCCAATAAAATCCTTGGCGGAACACTTTTCCAAGTAATGGCCTGGATCCGATGTGGGATCCACACAGGCCTGCATGTATCTCTTTCATTAACTCTATACCTTCGGGTCTAGACAAGCACTTGAGCAGCGGGGCACAAACTCCATGCTTGTATAACTCCCCCTCTATCATGACATACGGACGAGCTCTCGCCTCTATCCTTTTATTATAAGCTTCGTCATCTGACAGGAAGTTACCGTGAAGGTAAGAGATTATTTCAGTTCTCCAATCTTCACTGTAAACAGGAGAAATGTTAAGGACTGCTCTTTCAAGTAGCTCCACTGAAGGTGCCTTTATTGTTTCGAAGAACACATCCGAAGGTAGCGGCAGCCCCTGTGCTGCAGACTTGGCTAACAAATCAGCATGCTCATTTTGTCCTCGAGGGATATTCTTAACAGAAAATCCTTCGAAGGAAGCTTCGATCCTTCGGACCGTGTCTAGGTATTTTTCAAGCTTCGGGTCTTTAGCCTTGCAACTTTTGTCAATATGACCCGAAACAACCTGGGAATCAGTTTTAAGAATCGCCCTTCTGATTCCCATTGCCTTTAGTTTCCGAAGACCCAGGAGCAGGGCTTCGTACTCAGTTATATTATTTGTGCAGCTGAAGTCAAGTCTTGCTGCATAGCAAGTTTTAACCTTGGACGGTGAGACCAACACAGCAGCTGCACCTGCTCCGAAGGTTCCCCAAGAGCCATCACAAAACACTGTCCATACTTCGGCATCTTTATTCGCTTCTTCGTCCTGAGCCCCTGGCGTCCAGTCGGCAATGAAATCTGCCAATGCTTGAGACTGAATTGAGGATCTATGCACATAATCAATGTAAAATTCATTGAGCTCCGCAGCCCATTTTCCAATACGCCCAGTAGCTTCTCTATTTCTCATGATATCCTTCAACGGCTGCGAAGAAGGAACAATGATGTTGTATGCCTGAAAATAGTGCCGAAGCTTCCTGGATGCCATTAAAACGGCATACAATACCTTCTCCAGCTCTGTATAATTTTTCTTTGAGACACTAAGGACCTCAGATACAAAATATACTGGGACCTGCTTCTTGACTTGTCCATCAAACTTCTCCTGGACAAGTGCCGCACTTACTGCTGAGTGCGAAGCTGCCACATATAACAACAGAGGAGCCCCTGGCGTTGGTGGAGTTAATGTTGTGAGATCTATTAAGTATTGCTTCAGCTCTTCGAAGGCTTTTTGTTGACTTGGGCCCCATTGAAAGACTTCAGCTGACTTTAGCACCTCGAAGAATGGTAAGTTTCTTTCTGCTGATCTGGATATAAATCTGTTGAGAGATGTCAGCCTTCCTGTCAATCTTTGGGCCCCCTTTCTTGTGGTTGGTGGCTCCATTCGAAGTATAGCTTCGATTTTATTTGGGTTAGCTTCGATTCCCTTTGTTGAAACCAAGCATCCAAGAAATTTACCCTTCTTCACTCCGAAGACACATTTTTCTGGATTCAGCTTCAGACCAGCTTGTCTGAAGCTGGCGAAGGTCTCCTGCAAATCAGCAATATGATTTTCTTGCTTCGTGCTTTTTACAATGATGTCATCGACATAAGTCAGCACATTTCTGCCTATCTGAGATTGGAGAACCTTCGCAGTCATTCTGCTGAAACTCCCTCCAGCATTCTTGAGCCCCTCAGGCATCCGAAGATAGCAATATGTACCACTTGGGGTTATGAAGCTAGTCTTCGGCTCATCTTCCTTCTTCATCCAGATTTGATGATAGCCTGAGTAGCAGTCCAGGAGACTCATGAGCTCCGAAGAAGCTGCTGCATCAACTAAAGAGTCTATCCTTGGCAGCGGGAATTCATCCTTCGGACAAGCCTTGTTGAGATCTGTGAAATCGATACACATTCTCCATTTGCCATTGGCCTTCTTCACCATAACAGTGTTAGCTAGCCACTCTGGATACTTCACTTCTCTGATAACTCCTGCACTGAGGAGTCTTTTTACTTCATTGCGAGCCCCTTCAGCCTTGTCATCAGACATTTTCCGAAGCCTCTGCTTTCGGGGTCTGAAGGAAGGGTCAACATTGAGCGAATGTTCAATAACATCCCGATTTACTCCACAGAGATCATTGGCTGACCATGCAAAAACATCTTTGTTGTTGAATAAAAATCTTATCAAGGTTTTCTCCTGGTCTTCAGATAATTGCGAGCCCAACAACACCTTCTGCTCTGCTATGTCTTCACACAATAACATGGGCTTCGGCTGATCCGCTGAAGCTGCCTTCTCCCTCCTGAATTTGTATTGTTCACAAGCTTCAGCCCCATCTATGTTATGGATTGCCTTGGAGTCAGTCCAGCTTCCTTCGGCCCTTCTAGCAGCTTCCTGGCTTCTATGAATAGCAATAGGCCCTTGGTCCGAAGGTATCTTCATGCAGAGATAAGCTGGGTGAAGAATTGCTTCGAAGGCATTAAGAGTACCACGGCCAATGATAGCATTGTAAGGATACTCCATGTCAACAATATCAAACACAATTTGCTCAGTCCTTGTGTTGTTAACAAATCCGAAGGTTACCGGCATGGTAATCTTCCCAAGTGCTACAATCTGCCGCCCTCCGAAGCCACAAAGAGGGTGCGTAGCATCATGAATCTTGTCTTCAGGCTCTTGCATTTGTCTGAAGGCTTTAGCAAATACAATGTCAGCTGCACTGCCTGTATCAACTAGGACATTGTGGACCAGAAATCCTTTGATCACGCAAGAGATAACCATGGCATCATTATGAGGATAATCCTTAAGCTGAAGGTCTTCCTGAGAGAAAGTAATTGGAATGTGGGACCATTTTGACTTGATGAAGGGTCCCTGCACTCCAACATGCTGCACCCTTCTCTGAGCCTCCTTCTTCTGCTTCTTGTTAGCCGGCTCTGAGCAAGAACCGCCTGTTATCGGGAGCACCAGCTTCGAAGCCGAAGCAGTTCCAGCTTGATTGTTGAACGAAGCCATCAGCTCAGAAAAGTGGAAGTGAGTTCACCGGAGGTGGGCGCCAATGTTGGGGGCTTGTTCTCAAATGCTTCGAGTTAAGAACAAGGCAACACAGAAAAGGTTAAATGTTAAAGTCCTTCGTCCTCCACCACCTTATATCCTTTCGGGATATAAAGAATTTCGAACGAAGGTTACGAAGGGCGCACCTTCGTAAACATAATAGCGAGGGACAAAGTACTCATATAAATCATGAAGTATAAAATAAACATTTAAATGTTATCATAGAATCATTTCCATCTTTACTAACACGAACGAATATAAATAATTTCAAATTACAAATGTACCTTCGGTCCTGAAGAAGGCGAGAATACAAGTGTGATGCGAAGACAAATAACAGGTTCGCGTGAACAGTACAGAGGTACTGTTCATCTATTTATAGGCACAGGTCGCAGCCTGTGACAAATTACAATTATGCCCCTTACAAAAGTTTACAACATTGACTCAGACCTCTATGGATAAAAAGGTCATTCTATCTCTATGTCGGTTTGTAGCGCCGAAGCTCCATGAAAAGGAACCTTCGGCCATCTCTTGGAGACGACTTCAGCCGAAGCTGCTTCTTCGTGCGAGACCTTCGGCGCACCGAAGCACGACCCCAACACCAAACACGCTATAAGGTTCTCTATCTGGGGGTGGAGGATGTAGAGAATCTCCCTTTGTGAATTAGGTAGCTAGGTTCACATCAACTGTTAGACCTTATTCAGTTATTCTTATCCCTTGTGGATTGAATGAGATTAGAAAAAAATATGAAAGGTTTGACTTGTTCGTGATTGAAAACCACTTAATTTTACTCAGTCCATATGTATTTGAGCAAAACGAACAAGCTCGAAGAAGTGTTCTGTAAGCGACTGTGCGCTGGTCGAAGCGGCTGTTCCACGAGCTTTTCTCTCGCGTGATGTAGTAGCGACAAGATGAGTAAGGGGGTGTTTGGTTACCCCAAACTAAACTTTAGTCCCTATCACATCGAATGTTTGAACCTCCGTTCCGGATATTAAATGTAGTCGGATTATAAAACTAATTTGTCAGCCGAAGATTAAAAGACGAGACGAATCTAGTCCAGTTGGTTGGGTCTATATTTCATACTCCTATTTAAAAGTCAAACGCTTGATGTGACCCGGGCTAAACTTTAGCAGGGGCAACCAAACACCCCCTAAGTACATCTGTGTGTGTGTGTTGTCAGTTGTCACTGGCTGTCAGGTTTAGGTCGTCAGGATGCTTTACGCGATTGTTGTGATCCGCAGCAAGATGGTGCCGTGAAAATGGCCCTGTTTTGCAATGCAAGGAGCAGAGCAAACTGTCCTTGTCCATACGGGCAGCCGACTGGACCTGGCCAAGGAACGTTCGGAACCGGGTCGAGACTTGAGGGGGAAAAAAAACCCAAGTCGTTTCGTGGGCAGAGAAAATTGCTGTCCGAGTTAGAAGCCCATGCGAGCTAACAAGGCCAATACATGGGCTACAATGGTATAGCCTGGCCCACGATCTAGCCCGTTCCGCAATGCTGCATCTGCATCTGCTCCCCGTCGTCGCCCGGGCGGTCCGTGGCAGTCTGCGTCGTGGCTTGATGGCTCGTGTGGTGACGAGCGTGGTGGCGGGTGGGCACGGAGCCGCGGAGGCAGAGGCGTGCGTGTCTTCCGGCTCCTCGGAATACTTTGGGCGGGCAGGTTGGTCCCGTCTTCGTTGATAAACCCAAATCCTGCAGTCCTGCTGTCTCCTTTTTTTTCCATGACATTTAGGCTGATTTTAAAACATACTGCGTGCCAGTGGACTGTGGGGGCAGACAAGGAGCACATATAGCGGAAGAACATGGGTTTTGATTTTGATATCCTTTACCTTTTCCGCCCGAGAATATCTTGGACCGAGTAGCTGCTACCTGCTTGCTAGTCTGTAGTTTACAGGCTTCTATTTCTTGGATTTGGAGACGTTCTATACACTGGCGAAATCCATCCAGAATCCAAAAGGTTGCTTCGAGACCCTGCGGAGTGGTATTGCTGTCTGATAAGACATAAGAGGTCGCTTCATCGTGCCTCCTCGATCCTCATAGCCTTTTTTAAGGTTTTTATGAATTATGTCTGAGTCTAAAAACCTTATCTATTTACTCGTAGTACTTAGTTGCTACCACTAAAAATACATATTTTTTAAAAAAAATAATCAACCGGCCATCATGCCCGTTATTATTAATTTAAAACCAATATATCATCACCTCCATCGTCTCGTTTTTCCCCCCAGCCATTAACCAAACACACAAGACACGATGGGCCGCCGTCTTACTCCAAGGAACCCAAGCCCATGTTAGTATGTTACAGCTGTTAAGTAACCCCAGTTAGGGTTATGTGGGCAAATACCTGCTTTGCCCCTGAGGGGTCTCACATCTCTATATAAGGAACCTGTACACCCTTTCATATTACAGAGAAGAGAAAGAGGTCAGAGGCCCAACCCTATATCCAGTGTCTCGTGTGTTTCCTCTGTCGTGCTTATGGGAAGGGAGACGGGTTCTCTACATCTTCTTGCGCCTCTACTGTTGACGGGAGGGAAGGGAGCGGATCTGATGATCCGTGGTAACATAGTTCTCAACACGTTATCAGCACGCTCTACCTCGACGTTGCTGCGGTATCAGATTTGCATCAATTCTCCATCATGCCGGCAGGTCCTCCGGCTGTGCCGAACTGTCCTACGCGACAAGTTGCAATTCCCCTGCATTCGACTGGTATGCTTCAATTAGATCTATTGTTCTTAATCTGCTGTCGTGCGCGACGAACTTACCACGTCCGTCAAGCCATGCGCCTGGCCCGCTACCAGCATCAGCACACATGCAGCATGCGTGGGGACCACGTGTCGCTCTCACCACGTCACATAGCACTGTGAGATGCGGCGCTCACCACGCACATCAATATGCATGTAGCAATACGATGTGAAGCCTTTTGTGGCACTAAAATCGGATCACGCAACGGTTACATGGATGAGCTCGGTCACTGCATGCACACGGTACCGAGCGACATGCAGTTGAGTCGTGCATTTTTTTTGCGTCATTATAGGTCCCGGTCAAAGCAGTTACACGCGGCCACTGCATGGCTGCATGCAATAGATCCGAAAATGGCGGTTGCCTATTGTTACAGTTAGAGTGCATGCATAGGAAACTTGGGAGTGGTGGAAGAAAAAAATATCTCTTCATTATACATGTTTTAGTTTATATACATGCTTCATGCTATTTTATCCTATTTTCCTAATGAAAATAATAAATAGAATCAAGTATGGTCTGTGTTGCGATTTCTACTTTAATTAATTATTTCTAGTCACAAATAATTAATAGGAAAAAATGTGTGCTTAAATATGAGAACATTTTTACACCAGATGCGTTATGTTTATGGATTAAATCTGGTATTATTTTTCTGCTTTTGTTTCCGTAGTAAATAATTAGCAGAAAGATATGAAGGATATATAGTGCATTGTTAAATCGCTCTAAATATTTATATTGCGTTGAGCTTTTAAACGCACGATGAGCGATTAAATTGTATAGTGGGTATTCGGACACGCCGATCAGGCTGCGTTATTAATCGGCTGAGTTATGGCATCAGCTATGCATTGGCTGCGCCCTGGCAACACGACACAGGATTTGTGCCGTACGAACTTGGCTGTGTCATGTGATTGCTATGTCGTGCTCTCTATTAATCGGATCGCTCCTGTTGAGTCAGACCGCTATCGCTGAGTCACGTATTTTTCGCATGCCCTGTAGGCACTGTCTGTCAGCCGTGATCATCGGAGCCACAATTGCGTCTGTTGCGTACGTTACGTGGATTTATGTGTACCCCAATTACCGAGCCACAATTGCGTCTATTGTGCTTGTTACGAAGACTTGTTGTGTTGTCGTAGCCCTGATGGCCGCACACGCATTGACGTTAGATACGCTAGAGCTTGTACTCGCGTGAATTATGGTGGGTTGTTCAAGCCCCTAAAGTCACATTATGCGCAACCTTCGTAAACAATTTTGTTTAGCTCTATATTTTATTTGATTGTGTTGTGTGACATTATATATTTATATATCGCCAAGTGGCCATAACAACTATATCAAGCTCTATAGTGCTTGAATAATCTGGGAAACTAAATTGAAATACAACAGAACTTGGATAAGTTAATTCTCTACTCTCTCCTCATGCATAAAGTTTTACCCGAAGTAACCCGAAGATATATAATATAATGCATGAAAGCCTTTTTGGCACAGAAGACATCACAAATTGGGATTTTATTAGTAAGCAATAAGACATTACCAAATGATTTAAGGCTATAAATCTCAGTTATACATTGCTCAACCAGATGTTGACACATTGCTCCCTTTGTCGTTGAACGACATGAAGCGAACTTTGAGATAAATGGCTAGTACCCTAGCAACACGAAGTTGTGAGTACATCGAAAGGTTACTCTGAGAAAAAATTTCACTATGTTGGTGTGCAAAAAAAAACATTGTGTGTTCCCGTCGAACCACTTTACTCGTCCTATCTAGGACCTCTATGCTTGTGTTGCATATATTTCTCATAATTGTAAATACTTATAGTCACTGAATTGATTCGGGATAGTCTTTTAACAAGTTTGGTATACATTGTAAGCTAAATGGTAAAGGTCGATCCTGAATGGACACATACCTGGGGTTTATGTAGCCGAACTACACTGAATTCCACCCTTTGGCATGCTTACTATTATCTACCTCCGATCTACCAGAAGTGAGAAGAGTAGACAAATAACTATGAAATCCCACATCACCATAGAGCTTGAAGCTAAATTAGACATTAACATGTCCTTGGTCCTCGGAGCCAGAAGAGTCATATGTCTTGACAACTAGACTGCTAGTGATGATAATTTGTGATAGAAATATGAAGATCTTGTAGAGACCTGTTGTACCCTCTCTACTCCTGATGATTTCTTCGTATGAGAGCAGTAATATCTGTTGTTGAAGATGGATCCTGGCGGACACCAGTCCTATTTTCATTCTTGCCAAGCAGTTATCATCATTTGCTTCATCAAAAGCTAGTTATATGGTGATTTTCCCAGATAAAATGAATTCTTGGCCCTGTCAGTTCTATTGCAAAGCTTCTCTTTTTGCTGAACAATATGAAGAGATCGAAATAATGCTATATAGAATAATTTGGTATATAATATGAGGATAAATGTTTGCCCTGCTGGCAGCATCACAATTTATTAACTATTGTTATAAATTCTCTCTCAAAATTATAATACCTAAAATGTTGCATAAATCGATACCCAATTTCAGAACAGTATGAGTAATTGGGTAAACCATGGGCAATAATAAAATGAGCTGGACTATACATCTCTGCATATAAAAATCTCTGCTTGGCAGCATTGGCCTGATGCCGTGCGCTTTACCACCATTATATATGCGCAAACTCTCCTATGTGCTTGAAAGCACAATGCAACCAATGAATGTTCTTGTGAGCGCTAGACCTGATGGTCATTGTCCTTGTTGATCTGAAGTCAACTACTTGCTCCAAACGACAAATGGTGTGCATGAGCCCTAAAGTTTTTTTTTTGTTTTTATGGCTAACATATTGTTGCGCGTATCAGTCTAAATCCTGATGATTGACTGTATATTTGGTGATAATAATAGTAAGTTTGCAGAATTGTAACCACAAAGCGACTTGTTGTTGCGTGTCTTGCTAGAAGTTGAGACTAATCCTTCACGTTGAAGGACAAATATGTAGTATTCATGCCACTACATCAATCTAAGTCCAAAGCTCACTGCATAAAACCCCTATCTGTAATGTGCGTAAGATTTCCCAAATAAATCACCACAATAGCATACATTGGCCACAAACTAGATGATTGTGGTTGGGGATTTTATCTGTATGCTTTTAGAACATCTCGGCATTAGGGGGAGGAATGTCCATATAGTGTAATGCCTCAATATTCTATTAAACGCACAAAAGCCAAACTGAACCCGTCGTTCGGAGTGTACTCCTGTGTATATGGAGTTTGCCAAAAATCGTTGAGGAGTAACCATATTGGTTTGAATGCTTCTACCTGATGTAGATGTGGATATACCCGGGATTAATATCATATCCACATTTGACTTATTGGCATTTGATCTATTCTGCGGGGACGCCTGCGGATATGATCCATCAGCCTTAGTCAAAGCATATGTTCTGATTGCAGATTCACGTGGTCTGTGATAACTCTCCTCCGATTAATTCACCCTGATGGTGATTTGCCTCACGAAGAGGTTCATCTTAATGATGAAGTTCCTAGCAATGCGCGCAATATCATTGTGCTGGGAATACGGAACAATGAATCTTTCGTTTTTGGGAAACGACGGAGATCATTATTAAATGTGGGAGACAAATATGTCGACACCTATCTTGCCGCTCTAGATTGCAAATGGATCCAAAACAAAGTCCTAGGCATGAGTGCTTGAAGCTCTCTTATCGGGTCATTGATAAATGCAATCGAGGCTGAACCAATAATCGCAAAATGAAAGTCGCGAGCTTGAAGTTCGGACATTTATGGGCACTATTGAAATAATGTGTGGTGAATGCGATGGTTCAAGTGGTCTTGTGAGAGACCCATCCCACGTATGTGTTGAATAAACAATGTTCCGCTATGTAATATATCTGGCAAATGGCATGAATTAAAATATGCAGTTAATAGGATTCTGAAGATCCGTCATGAGATCCTAGGAGGACTCATATATTTGAATTATGAATATGCAACATATAAATCTCATACCGAATAATACATTCCTGATGAATGATCACTCTCCTATGTAGGGAGAATATCTCGTAGTTGAGACTATCGTTCCCAGATGGAACCTATCCAGAAGAAACAAAGTCTGTGTTGAACACCAAAGTTTGATAATCCCTATAAAGGGATAAAGACCCATACAGACCCGAAAAGGAATAAGATGAGGTACCAAAGGACTTCAAGTTCACCGAATAAGCACATGTGCATTCCATGAGTTTTACTCATGGTAATTTCCACTAGATGTGGAATTACGGTATCCTCTAAAGCCCTGATGGCAGAAACCTATAAGGTTTAGGTGTTACTGGCAAAGTATCCCCATTGTGCCAGAATGACAGACTATAACAATATATCTGATCGATGAAAAATCTCTGGTGGATTACGATCTTTGATGGACTTTTGTTACACCATCATAGATGTTGCAAAGGATGAATGCCTGGAGCGATGTGTCATATTTAGAATATGTATTATTGCAACTATATTATCCCCTAAGTCCTATTGAAGGACATATTATTTGCTTTGCACAACTATGTATAAATTGTGGTGTAAGATAGAAATTGATAGCACCCCAACCTCATTCATTCTCGTTATTCCAGATGAACAATGAGACATATATCTTGAAGAATATGCTTGAGTTATGAGGGATAACGACTTTGACAGATGTCATCGTCAGGGGGAGCGAATGCTTATATTGATCACAATCGTGAGACAATAAATGTCATATTCTATGCCCTGAAGGCGTGAGCTTGATGATCAATATGTGAACCTTTATGGAACTTTCTATCAAATATATAGATCTAGTCGATCGAACACCATCAATCAGAGTGGCTTATTTATATTGATACGTGCACTTACCTCGTATATCCTAGAAGTGAGTAGAGGTAAAGTTCCTGAAATAGTCCTTGCAAGGATATGCAATCCGTTTGCTAAATCTTTATGTGCATATACTTCTAGAAGAAGATGTTTTGCCTTATTGATACGGTTTTGCAATGATCAGGGGGAGCACATTTCTAAAAGTTAGCCCTTGTAGAAGATTTGATAGAATCTAGATCTCAGAGGATCGAAATCTGTCCCGATGACAGCTGTTGTACTCTTTTTCCCTTGGTGAGTTTTCTTGAAGTTTCTCACATGAGGTTTTTAACGAGGCAACAAAGTGCAAATGCAATTTGTATCACCATGCTCTCTTTCTCCATATTTTTCCCACTGGGTTTTTCGGAGTTTTAACGAGGCATGTGTTGGTCGCGGTATTCGCCCAAGGGGGAGTGTTAAGTAACCCTAGTTAGGGTTATGTGGGCAAATACCTGCTTTGCCCCTGAGGGGTCTCACATCTCTATATAAGGAACCTGTACACCCCTTCATATTACAGAGAAGAGAAAGAGGCCAGAGGCCCAACCCTATATCCAGTGTCTCGTGTGTTTCCTCTGTCGTGCTTATGGGAAGGGAGACGGGTTCTCTACATCTTCTTGCGCCTCTACTGTTGACGGGAGGGAAGGGAGCGGATCTGATGATCCGTGGTAACATAGTTCTCAACAACAGCAACGGTGGAGACCAGAAAGGTATTCAAATCGGTGCCCGTGCCTGGCGTTTCAGGGTTTTCCCTGGCGTCGTCCTCCTCCCTCCACGTCCACGGCCCCAGCTCGTACGTCCTTGGTGCGCTTTAATTTCCTGCAAGCATCCTCTCCTCCTGAGCTGTGCGTGGTGTGGTTCGCTTGATCGCTTTCACTTTGCTGTACTTGTGTTGTTTTTTTGGGTCTTTCAGTCGTGCCCGTTCTTTTTCATTCGTTTTTTCCTGGCAGTCGTCCTGCTTTCTTCATTGTATTGTATAACACCAATCTACACTAGCGGGCAAAGCTTTTCTTTTGCTTTTGTTGGGAAAAAAAACAAAAAAAGGAAGAAGACGTACGTCTCGACCAAACAACTGAACTTATTTAAATTTGTCCAGAACTCTAGCTCTAGATATTTCCTTGAATCGGGAACATCCGATCGACTCTAAAAATTGTCGTCTCGTACTCCAAAAACCATGACGTCACAGCTAGATGTGTGCACGTAGTACTAATATCACTCACTCTAACAAATACAAATACGGGTAGATATTTGGGCAGCAGAGATATCTGCAACGGCCACTTTTACGACCAAAGTGTAGCAGTATGGACCGTGCTCCTCCGTGGAATCAAAACAAAAAGGCACAGCACAATAACACAACATCTGAACCACCACCGCATACGTTAAATTACCTCCTCTGGTTTAAATACTCAAAAGCTATGTGCAGCCTACATCACTTTTCTCCTGCACTCGAGAGCCTTGCCCTAGCGCCACAGAGAGAAAGCTGGAAAGGCATCCCTTGAACAGTGGCTTGGTCGAGGTCAGGTGACCCCACGCCGGCCTCCCTCGGAGAGCAGAGCAGCGGCCCGCCACGCCACTGCATTTTCCGACGCCATTGGTGATCAGCGCTTCTTTTAGGAGTATAGTCTTTACAAACGCACTCACGACGAGTAGATCTGGTCTCGGTGGTCGCCGCCATCATCATTACCTAGTAATGCGCTGCTTAAAAACTCCTGGTCGGGGCAGGGGCCCGCTGATCACGCTTTGGCGTCGGCGAGGAGGAGGCGGCGGCAGAGCGGGCAGCTGGGGTGGGACCGGAGCCATGCGTCGACGCAGTCCGGGTGGAAGCAGTGGCCGCAGGACGGGAGCACCTTCACCTTCTCCCCGGCCACCAGCGCGCTGATGCAGATGGAGCACAGCGCCTCGTCGTCGCCGCCGGCCTCCCCGCCGGGAAGCCGCGGCGACGCGGCCGGCCGGCGCAGCGTCACGGGCAGGCCACGGATGGCGTCGGCGTCGAGGCCGGGCAGCGCCGCCGCGCCGTCCGCCTCCGGGTCGTAGCGGTGGCGGTGGCGCTTGCACCTCCAGCAGAGGTACAGGCAGAGCGCGGCGAAGACGACGACGGCGCACAGCAGCCCCGCCAGCAGCGGCGCCGCGCGGCCGCGCACCGCGAAGTTGCTGTCGCCCACGTCCCCGTACCGCCACCGCGTCACCACCACCTGCGGGTTCCCTGCGGCGCTCTCCTGCGCTGCCATTATTGGTCGCTCCTCGCCGGCCGGCCGGCACGCGCGCCGCTGCCGGTCACTGTATGTGGCAGAGGGGCATGGGACGACGACGGGGCAGAAGCGGAAGGAGCGGTGTCGTCGTCGTCGCGGCCTCGCGGGGGTGGCAGGCAACTGGCAAGTGCGACGGGGGCGTGGTTATAAAATCTGAGCTGGAAGCGCCCGGGGCCGTCCCTTTTGAGAGGCTGCCGCGCCAGTAGAGTAGTACGTAGTGGCTAGTGGGCGTCAGCCAGTAGTAACCAGCAAGCCTCCATACTTGAGCGGACGGCCAAATTGCAAAGTGGCAGCAGCGAATGAGCGCCAAGGCAACAAATCAAATGGACGGGTACGACGAGATTACACTGAGGATCTTTTGGGATTTGATTAGAGTTTTGGGCAAAACCATAAAGCAAAAAAGATCGCGTACGTGCGACCACTGCTGCACGATCATGGCACCGTTGAAGTTGAAGTAGCCCGCCATCCGATGTATGTATGACCTGACGGGTCGCGTCAGTGCGCCGGGGACGACAGGATGCATGGCATGTCAACAACGGCCTACCGTACCGCTAAGCGCAAGCTAGCTTAGCTGTGCCAATCTTATTGTAGACGTACATCATCGTGTGTTCTGAGCTAGCTGATAGCAACCTGACACAGTATATTTTCTGCAGGTCTCATTATGTTAGCACCTAGCAGGCATATTATTAGATCTGTTTGATTTAGCTTTTTTTAAGTATATTTTCTCTAAGAATCTAAGAATCTAGCTGTATAGAAAATATAAATATAATATACTAGAGATTACGTGTGAAGTAAAATAAAAAAGTTTATAGGGTTTAAAATAATGTGGAAAGTGACGGTTTATTACTATTGCAACGATTTAGCTAGTTTCTTAAGCTACAGCCAGTTCGAGCTAAGCTAAAGTACCGAACTAAAACTCTGTTTGGGATAGCTCCAGCTCTAAAAAATTTGATGAAGTTAGTAGAGCAGACCATTAAGTGCTCCATAAAATCGTAGAGCTAGAGTTGTAAGCTTCTTTTAGAAGACATTAAGATAATTTATTTTATTTATTATTTAGATTAAAATATTGTAAAAAACTAATTAAATTGATATTATAAATTATATATAGTTTCACAGTAGAGCTAAAACCTGGAGCCATTTCAAACACCCCTAATAATTGCCTCAAGTAGAAGCCGGCGTCACAGGCCCATTATCCATCCGAAGCACTCAAACATGGCAGACCCATCGGCCTACAAGGCCGAGCTCAGAATAAGTTGGCCTACCTGCTGGCCCGGCCCGTCATTTTCCACACGGAAAATTTACATTTTTTTGAGCCAGCAGAATTATGTATGTAATGCAATTCGAAACTAAAACCTAGTACACATCTCTGCGGTAGAATTAACATTTCTATATATGAAAGACGGACGAAAAGCTCGCTCCCTAGAAGTCCACGTCGTCCTTTAATTTTACAGCCATTCGATCACGTCTCGACGGCCCCGTGCAGCCTCTCCAATCCGCGAGGCGAGAACCTTCTAGGTGCTCCCACCCCCAACGTCCCGGACAGCGGCTAGCGGTCGCGGTGGCAGCCTGCAACGCTGGTGCCTGGTCCGTCGTGAAGCTTCCCCCTATCCCTTGTGCCACCAACGCAGCCCTCCCACTCTCTCCATTACGCGAAGCTTCCAGGAGCTCGAGCTCCTCACCCCATCCTCCCCCTTCCCCGCTGGAAGCCACCGTGAAGCAGATCGATGCACATATGCTAAGGCTTGCGACCGCCTGCCCATGAAGGCCAAAACCGAGTGTGGCACGTCTCCGATCCCCGCCCTCGCCGACGACGGCTCTACCTCCGTCAAGCGCGGCCACACAGTAAGCTCCCCAAAGTACACCCCGCCGTGCCTAGCGAAACGGCGCAGCTTGATGCCGCTGCGGTACCGGTGCTCCCATTTCCCATTTCTATTCTGTATTGTATTATATAGTAATCCTATGGATTTTGCGATTGTTGCCTATCATCGCTTTGCTTTTCTGCTTCTTTTTTTTGCTTTTCCATATGTGTGTGCGTGTCCTTAGTAGAAGAGGCAGGACACGGGTTAATGTGTGCTGTCAAATTACTGTAGTTCTGTTTATCTTCCAGTTTACATTTGATGTTTTGGAGGCATAGGTTACGATTTTCATAACATGTGCAGAAATTATCTGTATTTTTCTAAATAGCATAGGGTACTACATTTTTTTGTCGATATACTTTTGTGGCCTCCTTGATTCATGTGATCGTCTTCGATCAGACCATATGTCTGAAAAAACTACTAAAACAAGCAAATTCTTCCAGTTATTGAAGGTGGTAGTGAATCACAAATTATAGATGCTGCCACCGCTACCTCTCCTCTATGGCATTCAGTTACTGTTTTACATCAATCTTAAAATATGAAGCTCTCTTCATCTGGGTTAGACTATGTTAGTAAAAAAGAGCTTGTCGTGCTTAATAAATGGCCGCTTCATACTGGTGATGAGAAAACAGAACCCAAGACCAAAGATACTAAAACAGTTAAATATTGGATAAAATCACTCAGAATCTTTTCTGCTGCCTGATCATGATGATTTGGGTTCTGTTTTCAAGCATTGAATACTACATTTTTTTGTCGATATACTTTTGTGGCCTCCTTGATTCATGTGATCGTCTTCGATCAGACCATATGTCTGAAAAAACTACTAAAACAAGCAAATTCTTCCAGTTATTGAAGGTGGTAGTGAATCACAAATTATAGATGATGCCACTGCTACCTCTCCTTTATGGCATTCAGTTACTGTTTTACATCAATCTTAAAATATGAAGCTCTCTTCATCTGGGTTAGACTACGCTAGTAAAAAAGAGCTTGCCGTGCTTAATAAATGGCCGCTTCATACTGGTGATGAGAAAACAGAACCCAAGACCAAAGATACTAAAACAGTTAAATATTGGATAAAATCACTCAGAATCTTTTTCTGCTGCCTGATCATGATGATTTGGGTTCTGTTTTCAAGCATTGAATACTTAAATGAGCGTGCAATACTTTCTCCAGTAAATCAAATTGTACACTTTAAAATAAATAGGTATATTGTAGAAATCAACTGTACACTTTGAAATAAATGGTTATATTGT
The DNA here is from genome assembly GCA_029449295.1 of Zea luxurians. Taxonomy (NCBI): domain Eukaryota; kingdom Viridiplantae; phylum Streptophyta; class Magnoliopsida; order Poales; family Poaceae; genus Zea; species Zea luxurians. The sequence continues at coordinate 8,133,114 of JAOPSE010000080.1, forward strand.
ATATACCATTCTTAGAGAAAGAAAGGAATATCTTAGCATAGATAGATTGGCAAAACGGTGACCCCGCTAACGCCCCTCCGCGGCGCGGCACCACCCAATGCTGGTCCACGCCCCCGTGCCACGCGGTGCTGATGGTGCGGCGCTGCTGCTGCTGCTACAGAAGAGGGAGGCGCTGCTAGTGGCGTGACCACAAGTGTGGTAGATCTCGGCGGAATCGTCGGCGTTAGCGCGCGCCTGGAATTTTTCCTCAACGACTCGCATACCAATATTAACAAAAATATTTAAAATAATAACCACGAAATACAACTTATATAAATTTTTACCCAATACCATGGTATAAGTTTAGCGCATATGTAATTTTCTGATATGCAAAAAACAAGAAATATAGATACGTGAGGGCAATTGATGCCGATTGCAGATAGCTACATCTTACTAGAATTTCAGATTTCTTTGTAGCAAATAGTCATTAGAAGAACAAATATTAATATCCTCTCGAGGTTACCAATACTAACCATTATATATATCCAATTATTTATTTTGTCTCTTTGACATATTAATGTGTATACATAGAATCTCCTGGTAAAACCATCTGGAACCGGAGCTCTATCTGAAGGTAGGCAGAAAACTGCAGACCGAACCTCATCCTCTGATATGGGGAAGTCCAATACACCTAGATCGCCCATGTCCCTGTGGCAAGATCCCAAGTTTAGTGTGAATTCTCTATGTTTAGCCACCCCAACAGGTTGGTATAGAAATCATTCAAAGCTTCATGCTTCTGCTCATGAGAGGTGACCACCCGATCTCCGACTGTCAAACTAGAGATGAAGTTTCTTTTCTTGCGGTAGCAAGCCTGCAAGTGAAAAAAAAGAAGTGTTTGAATCCCCCTCCAGATATCTAACACCGGATCTGAGAGAAAAGCACTTCTTAGTGGTACCATTGGCTTCATCTCAGATTTACCAATTACCAGTACAAGTAAGTTTTCTTGCTTTTGAATATTAGATATCTTGGTGATGAAACAGTAACCTTTCCATTATACATTTTTCTGAAAATTATTACGTTAATATTCATTTATGAAAGTGATGCCCAAAATAAGGTGAACGATCTATATTTTGTCACCTGGACATCACAATTCACAACCTAATCATTTGAGTGCATTTTGTAGCCAATGCCTTATGAGATAACCATGTTACAACTTTCTTAGACACCATCTTGGTTTTCTATTAACTAACACAGTATAACTTTCCTAATTATTAGCTTAGGTTCCTGTTAACTAGGTTAGGAAAATTGGTGCAGGTGAGACAAAGTTGATTCCATTGCAACCAGTAGTTACAGTAATCAGCTATAAAATTATTCATTTGTGAAGAAACATAGAATCATGCTTCATGACCGGCCACACTCAATTTTGATTGAGAATACAGAGGGAGGGATGGAGGGAGACTAATATTCTTAGCTTACAGATTTCCATATTCAAAAAGAAAATTCTTTGGTCAACTTGAATTTGATGTTTTCCTTTTTGACACATTATGACGACAAACTTGAATACAAAAGTAGAAGGCATTGAGTTTGTAATACCACCTCAGAATGCTCTGCAAACCATAGTGTAAGCATAATATGAACATTTGAACTTAAGTAAAAAAAACTACCATTCAGAAGCGCAATGTTGAGCCCAGTTCCTACAACTGCAAGGATGATAAATGGTTTTCTAAGAATGTTTTCCATGCTTCCATATGTAGTATGCAGTTATGCTTTGGAGGAAAAATTTAGGAGCCCTTAAAACCAACCTAGCTGTCTTCAGCTATTTTTTCTCTTTTTTGGTTGTTTAACGTAAAATGGACAAGCTCAAATGATCTAACCATGCTAAGTGTTCGTGACAAAATATCTCATCAATGTAGCCTAAACACTCCATAATGTTAGCTTACTGCCCTTCACATCCAAAAAGAAAAAATGTTTCCTTGCAATTAGTTCTTTGCTGCTGGCTAGAAAATTGGAATGCCTGTGTTAGACATTGTTCAGTTTGTCAATTGTGTTTCAATATTCTTGATACATTATTTATATCAACTTCCAGGTTTGACCCTATATATTTGGATGATGACGTACGGTTTGCCAAGGACATACGAGAAGACTATTTAAAGGTTGAGCGTGCTCCATATTTTTGGAATGGGTAGTTTCTGAAGTACAAAGGTGACCAAAAGAACGTTTGGAGAACCTTATGCTTTCCTAGCCAAGTATTCATGTCTTACTATTATATTTCTTTTCCTATGGTACAGTAAGTCTGATTCATATTGTACGTGTACATGTTACATAGTAGTTAATTACCACTAACCTTTTCAAATCCATTTGTGTTGTACTTGAAGGACATTTCCAGTACTGAAGCGGTGTTTTAAAGAGATGGATTCATATAAAATATGAAAGTTTCTACTATTTTATTTTCCCTTACCTAACTAACTGTCACTTGCATTAGTGTTTTTTTTTAAACGCAAGCGATGGAAATCTGAATGTTTCTCATCATTCTGTGACATGAACATCTTATTGCTCTACTGGTCACCCTAAGACAACCACATTGCAAAATAGGTACGCATTTCAATATTACTTTTACATTTGTTCCGTTTTTCACGTGATCGTTTTAAATCTTTTTCTTAGAATTACATTTATTTTTTCTTTTTTTATATGGTACATAGATGACCAACTTTTTATGTGTTTACTCTATAGTAGCTAATTATCAAATTGTTCCCTCTCTCTGTTTCTTATATCTAGCCACTTACCAATCAAATTAGTATCAATTCAAAACACGCTCGGCTGGGTGCTCCCGTTACGCTTTTTTCTTCGCGCGCGGGGCGCGCGCTATTTACTAGTATATTAGAATGGCCGAAAGGATGTGGTGACAAGTCTGTAGTTCACTGAGAAACCACCCAAAGTAGCCAACGACAGAATTTAATTTATTTTAATCGTCGAGAAGAGGATAAAATGGAATTTAATTTTTCGCACCTGGACTCTAGGAAGACAGATGCCACAGCGACACGCAAATTATTATCGACGCTTGAGCTGTAGGTTTCTGGAACGTTCTCATGGCCGGCGCCCCCATCCGGAAAGCACGACACGACTCCACGTCCCCCTCGCCTCCGGGCCACGCGTCCCCGGAGCGCCGCCGCTGGCCCCTTTTATTTAAGGCTCTCAGTTGACACAACACAACACAAGCTCGACGGAACTGACTAGAACTAGTACGTAGATCCAACACTCGGGACGAAACTAAAAGAGACGACGCATCATCCGGCAGGCATCGCGCGGTCACCACCATGGCGGCGCAGGAGGGCGGCATGAGGCTGGTGTCGCACCCGATCGCGGCGCACGACGGGCGGCTGCCGCGGCAGTACACGGCGGAGGGGCAGGGCGCCAAGAAGGACATGTCGCCGCCGCTGGAGTGGTACGGCGTGCCCGAGGGCGCGCGGTCGCTAGCGCTGCTGGTGCAGGACATCGACGCCGACCCCGTCGTGCCGTGGACGCACTGGGTGGTGGCCAACATCCCGCCCGCCACCAGGGGCCTCCCCGAGGGGTTCTCCGGCGCCGCGGGACCGGGGCCGGGGCGCGAACTCGGCGGCCTGCAGGAGGGGGTCAACGACTGGAAGCAGCCCGGCTGGCGCGGGCCCGTGCCGCCCTCCCACGGCCACCGCATCCAGTTCAAGCTCTACGCGCTCGACGACGAGGTGCACCTCGGCAACAAGGTACGTTCGCGTTGCGCATATATATATACGATACGTGTAATATAAGAATGTTTGATGCTGAGATTTAATTTGTTGGGAGTAGTTATCGATTTGCGGTCGAATTAATTAATTGCATGCAGGTGACCAGGGATAAGCTCATGGAGGCCATCGACGGGCACGTGCTGGAAGAAGCCGAGCTGATCGCCGTGTTCCAGGGTGTCGTCGCCAACAACTAACACACTCAGAGATATCTTTGTTGGCGTGCTTTGTATTTGCTTGTGTGGCTACCATGTAATTTTGATCCAATAAAAGGGAACTTCCACCAGTATAATTTGGCTCTATACAACGGTAGATTTTTTACATCACAAACGTATCAGGCTATTCGAACCGTCTGGGATGTAAGACGGATGTATTAGTATCACAAGCAGTTTTCGTTTAGAACCGTCTATGATGCTTTATTATTTTCACAAATGATATGATGCTTTATTATTTTCACAAATGAACTCTAATGAAAAACCGTCTGTGATTGTGATTTGATTACTATATTAATATTTTAATTTTTAATAGAAATATATAAATACAATTTAAATGAATTTTAATATGCCACACATAGATAATTAGAGAGATTTTAAATTAATTGGCAACCACAATGCATAGTCGATCATACATGATAACAAATACAATTTGATTCATACAACTTTTCATGAACTACTATTTTTCTGTATGTATGACTTTAAGTTCTTATCAATTTTCTTTTCCACACGCTTGATTCTCTCTGGACCGTTAAAGCCGAACATCTCTTCATACTTATTGTATTCCTCATCTCCATCTTCCATATTCTCAACTCCAACAATTTTTTGCTTTCCAGAAATAACTACATGTATCTTCTCATCTGCTAGATCGAGTATATAGAACACTTGTGCAACACATTCAGCGAGAACCCACGGGTCATCTTTATATCCTATTTTCTTTAAGTCTACCAGTGTGAGTCCGTAGTTATCCACTCACCCCCACGGGATGTTGTATCCATTGGCACTTAAATAAGGGTATTTTCATGCTTGGGCCATAATCAACTTCCCATATTTCCTCTACGAATCCAAAATATGTGGTCTTCTGTCCATATAGGTCAAAAGCATCGATACAAACACCGCTATTTTGTGCAACACTTTTCATGTCTTTTGATTTAGTGTAGAATGTGTACCCATTGATGTCATATGCTTGCCATGATGTCACAAAACACGATGGCCCAGAAGCCAAATTTTTCATTGTTTTCTCTTCCATAGAGTCTCCGAATGGAATGTTTTTGTCCATTAACCATTCGCTGAAACGATGTTTGTGCTCCCTCATGATCCAGTCCTGTGTGGTTCTGATTTTCTTTACAAAGCTCATCCAGGTGTTCCTCTATATAAGGCTCGGCTATCGTGAGATGTTGTATTACACTACCATGAGCACAATGTACTAGCTTGTAATCCTCAACGCGAAAAGTTTTTCTGCCCATTCTCCCTCTCCCACATAGTTTACCCTCATGTTTAGGTACATGCACACCTATCATTGTTCTGTCACTGATGTAATCTATACAGCTCTCAATCACTTCTTCTGTAGTGTATCCCTCCATGATTGAACCCTCTGGGTGAGCGCGATTTCCCACATAACCTTTTAATACTCCGAGGTATCGCTCCAACTGAAACATATGATGTAAATATAGTGGCCCTAGTATTTTTATCTGATCCACGAGATGTATGATTAGGTGTACTTGCATATCAAAAAATGATGGAGGAAAACACATTTCAAGCTTGCACATAGTCTCGATGATGTATGCCTTTAGATAGTCCAAGTCTTCTAAAGGTATTACTTTTGTGAAACCGCATTGAAAAAGTAACACAAGCGTGTGATGACAACTTTGACATGCTCTGTTTCGAGGGCTCTTACCGCAATTGGGAGGAACACCGTCATCATCACATGGCAGTCATGAGAGTTGTAGCCAAATAGAGACAAGTCCTTCATCCTGACTAGTTTGCTGATATTGGATGAGAAACCTGTGGGCACTTTGACCCCACGCAAACATTTGCAAATCTTTGTTCTCTCCTCAACTGACAAGTCGTAGCTAGCTGGGGGAGGTAAGGCTTCCCTTTGCCACTATCCACTGGATGAAGTTCTGGTCTGATTCGAAGATCTACTAGATCATTGCGTGATTTAAGTCCGTCCTTTGTCTTACTCGGCATGCCTAGCAAGGTTCCAATGATGCTGTCAAAAATATTCTTTGTTACATGCATCAAATCAATGCTGTGGCAAATTTCCATATCTTTCCAGTATGGGAGGTACTTAAAAAAAATTGGTTGCTTCTTGAAAGCTGTGTAAGTTGAAGGGTCAGTTCTCTTTCTCTTTTCTCCTTTGTTTTTTCTCTTTCCGAATACAACATGAATGTTCTTTACAATTTCAAAAACAAGTTTCCCACTATAAGGCTTTGGTGCACCTTCACTTTCCAGTTCATTGTTAAATTCCTCTTTCATCTTTCGGTACTTATGCTGCTTTATCAAGAACCGTCTGTGTCCCATGAACACCAACTTCTTGGATGATTTAAGGTACATAGAAGCAGTTCCATCGACGCGCACTACACAACCATTCTTTCCTTTAGTCTTTTGCCCTGATAGTGTGGCGCCACCGGGAGAATCATGGATGGTAACAAATATAATTGCTCTTAAGTTGAAATACTCATGGCAATACTCATCCCATATTCTAACTCCTTCATTCCAGAGCTTTGTCATATCTTCCATAAGAGGTTCTAGGAACACATCAATATCAACACCAGCTGATTTTGGACCTTGAATAAGAATAGTCAACATATTGTACTTTCTTTTGTGACACAGCCATGATGGAAGGTTGTACATCATTAAAGTCACGGGCCAGGTGCTATGTACACTTCTTTTTTCACTAAATGGATTCATTCCGTCTGTACCCAAAGCAAATCTTACATTTCTGGTTACTAGACATTCTGCCTTCCTGTTTGGGGAGGAAAGGAGGGACACGGAGGCGGGTTTGGGCTCGATTTCTTTTGAATCACCTTTTCTCCAAGTTCCCTTATTGATGGAACCAGTATATCAGACTAACAGTATATCCTCGGTCGACCCCCTTATTGATGGAACCAGCTGTGCACTAGGTACCTACTAGGATGGATGTGGTCTGCACCAGTGCGTCTAACAGAGTTGATGAAGACGCGACCAAACTTGAATGGCAGACAACGAGCAGCTCCGGTGAAGGGAGCGGGGAGGATAGTTCTAGTGACGACAATCCTTGTCCTCCTATACCTCCAAGGAAGAAAAAACATCAGATGAGCTTGATGCCGACTATATTCCCAACGATGAAGAGGTAAATAGAAATATGCTGACTATATTCTAAAATAATGTTCATATATGAAAGGCCATTAATTATTTCAATATATAGATTTCAAATGAAGAGAATAAAGAGGATGCATGTTCTACACGAAACTCGGAGGATGCTCCGATGCCTGAATCATTCGTTTCACATAAGCGAAAACGAGGGCGACGAGGTCCCAATCAGATGAAAGAAGGTGCAGTTATGTACATAACAAAACTAAATGCAGAGGGGTTTCCTGAAGAACCACTTGACATGGTTACAAAGTTTCGAAATTCCTGCGGGTCTACTGTTAGAGATATAGTGCCAATCACACTTCAAAAATGGAAGGATTTAGATGAAGACACCCGCAATAAGCTATGGACTAAGTTGTCTGAGTCATTCAAGGTCCCAAAAGGCACAGAGGATGCAGTAAGGAAGTCGATGCTCTCTGCTATGGCCAAGATGTTTCGTGGGTGGAAGGCCGAGATGAATAGAGAATTTGTTAAGAAGAATAAGGTTCCTCCGCCCAAGAAAATGGGAAAAATCACTCAAGCTCAGTTGGAGGAATTTGTTCGTCAGAAGACCGAATTGAAGGCCAAAGAACTGGGCAAAACTAATTCTCAGAGAGCAAAGATGAACAAACACCCCCATCGCCTGGGGTCAACCGGATATCACCATAAAGTTGTGCAGTGGAACAGGATAATCGAGGAAGCTATAGCTAACGCCACTTTGGACCCAATATTAAAAGATATCGATGAGCGAGCTATTCGTTGGATCTTAGGTCGGGCAGGTTTGAGTGAGGATGGCAAACTTTTGCATCCAGAATTGGTAGGCGAAGTTTCGACAAAAATTCAAGAATATGCAGAAAAGACAAAAAAGGCGAATTTAAGCCTCGGAGGGAGAATGACATACTAACTGCAGCACTAGGCAATCCTGAGCACACTTGATGGGCTCGGGGAATCTCTTCTAAGATTTCCTGGAGAGAGACGTTTCCAGAGTATGCGGCGTCATATAGGAAACACGAGAAGTCGAAAAGGACCCTTGAAGAGACTATTGATGAAAGGGTACAAAAGGCTATTAATGACGTGATGAACAAAATGAAGAAAACAGAATGCATATCATTTGAACTCAAGCCAGGCCACATGAGTCCACCTATAGTCCCTAGCAGCGTAGGATCTGTGCAAGAATTCGTATCGGGCACCAAGTACCCTGTAGACGATATTGTTGAGGACAAGCCTTGCTTTCTTCATATTCCAATCAATCGATCTGGGACAAAAACAAAACAAGCTGCTACTGGTTTGGTAAAACCAGGACTTGTTAACTACAAGGATAATCCTGTCCCGTCACACTATGCTGTGGTCCAAGTTCTAGAGATCACAGACAGTGGTTGTGAAGATTGGGAGATAGACTTTCCAGTTGAGGGGATCATAACTTTGTAGGAGGCAATGAACGAGTTGGTCCTTTGGCATTGACGCGACCTCAAGTTGGGTGATGAGCCGACCTTAAGCCATGTATCGCGTCATAAGTCACCAACGCCGAATTCAACACCAATGCAACAGAAAGATAGTTCGATCATTCCATACCCCATGGTGCAGGAAAATATAGCACCGACCTCCACAAAAATCGTTGAAACAATCATATCACCTCTTGCGAAGGAACTCGACAAGGGGGACGTAGACAAAATTGTTCCTCAGAATGTCGATGCAAACATCAAAAAGGAAGCAAAGGTTGACATCAATGTTGAAGGGCCAACTACTTCAAAGAAAATTCATCAGCGAATCGCCACTGACGATGTCAAGAAACCGTCAGAATCAGTGGCACGCTACCTGCAAAAATTGAAGAGAGTTATGACAAATCAATCAAAAGCGGAATCAGCATCTCGTGGAGTACGCACACGGTCCCAAATAGACAATTTCGAAGTATGGGAAGAAGATGGAATGATTCATACTCGAGAATCATTACGTCTTAAAATCAATATCCCGATATACAAGAAGGAGGTTGTTCCTCCTAAATTTGTGAATGGGAGGCCGTTCTTGACGATGGTGCAACTTTCTAAGTTGTCAACTCCGGAGATTAGAATGCATGAGTGGTACATGGTGGCTAGCAACAAATACAAACTCAAGGACTTCACATTTGTTGTGCCAGAAGATGCATTTTGGAGCAAAGATAATATAGATCATGTGCGACATTTATTCTTTGACGATCTCTGGTCGTTGTACCACCGACAAAGGATGGAAACCAACTACTTAACCCTCTTTTGCTTGTAAGTACCTCTAAACTTTCATATTTGTTAGTTTTGTACACGCACACATAAAAGAGAGTCTAACGATTAACACTTTTACACGTAGGATGCAATACATGGATGATAAGAAGAAACAACTTAAGATAGGGTTTCTTGACCCGTTGATGATATCCCAAGCTCGCTACAAAGAAGTTGCTCGGAGACATGGAGAAGAATACAAAGACTTGGATGATGATGAATTTGAGAAAGCCGTCAAACAGAATCAGAGAAAGAAAATGAAGGTAATGGCGGCATACATTGGACGAGCCATGTATAATCATGTACAACATGGCAAGGACTTAATAATAGCTCCGCACCACTTTAAGTAAGTTCTCGACATGGTTTTGAACTACAAATTATGGCAATCGTGATCTTAACATGTGTTTTCGTCTATGTCTATATAGTGACCACTACATTTGTATCATGATCTTTCCAAAGCATGGTAAAGTCGTGGTCTTCGACTCACTGAGAATGGAAAAGGCTACGTATAATGACTTCTTGAAGATTTTAGAGAAGTATGATTATTATTGCACACTTGTACTTATTACAACTTAACAAATGTATTCTTAATCTCACAATGCTATTCTTATATGCAGTGCATACCGTTTTTATTAGAAAGATCTTGGCGGCGAACATCTAGAGGACAAGCCTAATTTGTCAATATCTTTATTTCCATATGGTGACAAACAACCTCTGGGTACTGTCCTGTGCGGTTATTATGTATGCGAATGGTGTCGTGTCACCTTCCATTACATGGTCAATCGTGAGGATGTAAGTTCGCTATCATTGTCTATGTTGCAATTTTTATGTTATATTGTTGCTCATCACATTACTCTTAGCACTGCTTGCTTTTTGCTTTCATTGCAGGTTCCTAAATCTAAGATCAATGCTGAATGGTTAGAAAGAGATATGGTTTCCGTCGGCGTGGCTAAGGTTGTAAAAGACTTGCTTTACTTTATGCGCTGTGAAGTTCTTCATCAACAAGGGCTATTCTACAATACAAATGGAAATTTGCAACACTTCCCAGAACTAAGTTTGTACACGATATCACACAGTGTTTAGATCTTTAGTTAGGAACTTTAGATGTTTAGTTGTCTATGGAACTTTGAGATGTTGAGTTGTTATGCAACTTGATATGTGTATAAATCTATGTATGATGGAACTTGATATGTGGATGAATCTGTGTATGGAACTTGTTATGCAACATATCTGTGTTTGAATCTGTTATTAATTCTGTATATGAATTTGGAATCTGGAATATGTATATTGAAATACAGTCGGACTTATATTTAAAACTGCCTGTGATGTGTGGCTAACACAAGCGGCTAGGATTAGAAATCGCCTGTGATGTGTGTCTATCACAGGCGGTTCCTTTAAACTGGACCGCCTGTGATGTGTGTCTATCACAAGCAGTTTCTGATTGACCGCCTGTGATGTTGTTTTACATCACAGGCGGTGCACCACAAGCGGTTCCTAGAACCGCCTGTGTAGAGGCTAACCGGACCGCCTGTACAGAGGTTTACTATTGTAGTGTTCACATGTGCTCAGCTTATTGTGTGACGAAGAGTACGTCATGTGGGCAACTTCAATCACGTGCTTACGTATGTAAAAGAACATGGCCGTCCTGAACAAAATGGTCTTTCAAATGTTAGCAATTGTGAATTTGGCCATGGCAGCATTATTAATTTGCCTGCAGCAACTATATCATCAGTTACTGGTGGAGCTTATTTAAGATGAAATAGTAAACCTGGTTGATGACACATACTATCTGTTTGGTTGGCTCCTCGCCGTAGCCTGGCTTTATGAGTCAGACCGGCGAGAGCCTGGCTCTGAGATACGATCAATTTGCTCGCGCCTGTAGAGCCTGACCCAGGGTGCTTTAAGTATTGTGTAAGCCTGACTCTACATTTCTGACTCTATATTTGCACGCAGATAATCAAACACATACCTCGCATGCGTAGAGCCTGATTGACAATAATCAAACACCGGCTCATTACATCCCACGATGCAAGCACCAACAAATACAAGCAACCAAACACCACATAATGAACCATGGCCTCCCTCTGCACATAAAAGGCACCAGCAAATACAAGCAACCAAACACCACATAATGAACCATGGCCTACCATGGCCTCTCTCTGCACATAAAAGGCTCACTCCACTGCCTCTCAAAGCGCTTCTAAATATAGAAGGCCCACTAAGGATAGTTTACACATAAAAGAACCATCCATCCTATAATTCGTTTCAGACTCCATCCTAAAATATAATTCGTTTTATACTAATTATACATTCATTATATTAATTATATATTTATTAAATAACATATAAATATAGTTTACATGTATGTCTATATTTATTTTATAATATAAATATAGTTTAATGTATGTCTATATTCATTCTATACATTTTAGGACTTTAGTGTATCTAGAAGCATAGGAACTCGTGTGTTTTGATGTTGTCCCTCCATCAATTAACTCGTGGGAGCAAAAAAGCTTCAAGCCTGGGCATAGGTGGAGCTATCTAGTTTCTTAGGTTGTTGTTGTGTTATGTGGTCTTTGTCTCTATAAATTAGGCCCTGGACATAGGTGAAGCTATCTAGTTTTTTAGGTTGTCGTGTCATGTGGTCTTTGTCTCTATAAGTTAGGTCCTGTTTGTTTCAGATTATAATCTCTCCAGATTATATAATCCAGTGCAAACTGGGATTATATAATCCAGCGCAAATAGCCCTGGGCATAGGTGGAGCTATCTAGTTTCTTATGTTGTCGTGTCATGTGGTCTTTGTCTCTATAAATTAGACCCTTTTGTTTCAGATTATAATCTCTCCAGATTATATATCCAGCGCAAACTGGGATTATATAATCCAGCACAAATAATCCAGTAGGTAAACAAACACCTAGATTATGGGTTCAGATTATATAATCTAAAATTCAGATTATGATAATCTCACAATCTTTATTTGAGATTATTTTGGCATTTGAGATTATTTTGGCAAAAGACTCACTACCCATGGTTATGTAAATAGAAATTACAATATATGTCATCCTTCTTTTCTCACCTCAAATAAACAAACAAGGGTATTATTGTCTTTGTGAATAATCTACATTTGTATAATCTAAACTACCAAACAGCTACATATAGATTATAACATATCTAGATTATAATCTAGATTATATAATTTATATTATAATCCAGATTATATAATCTATAAGCTAAAATAAACAGACCCTTAGTCTCTAGAGTGTGTTTGCTGCCGCCTCTCATACTTAGCTCCCGTAATACTTCGCTCCCGTACAAGAGTATATTGTTGAGGAGAAGGCGAATACACCACCTTTCGCTCGACGATTTCTACTTCGCGCTGCTCGGACGAAGACCACATTCGCAGGACCCGTCGGACAGACCAAGGGCGCTGACCACGCGGAGGTCTGTTCAGCCCCCTTCGCTCCGGCGAGAAGGACATAGGACCTCCTCCCTCAGCGCAGGGAGAGGCCCATGTACAATTCAACCCATGTGGCAGGGCCCCGCATGAGCAGTGTGGGTTGGGCCATGTCTGTAATAAAGTATGCCGTAATGACTCGCTGTAACCTCCCCTCGTGGGAATATTCTGAGGATAAACTAGGTAATCGAGGGTCTAAATGTCTTTAATAGGGACAGGTAGCCCCTCGAGTACCTATAAATACCCCCGTACTGTGCCAAAGCGCGAGGAGATTATCGTGACTTTTGACACCCCGTGTTGGCATTACAAACTCTTTCTTCCATTTCCTGTTGGATCTACCTGTCTTGAAGGGCAGGTTCCAACATTTGGCGCTCACCGTTCGTGTGATGAAAAAACAACCTGCGATGGCCCCCAAGAGAGCAACCTCGAAGGCTGCCGCGTCCATTGATGACGCGGCGAAGGCAGCACTCCTGGCAGAGAAGAAAGGCAAAGCCCTCGCAGACACTGCCCCCCATGAGGCCTTCGAAGATGACACTGTCAGCAAGAGACAGCGCCAGGATAACCTCAGCCCTGATGGCACTATACGCACTTGCAGTTCTGAGGGCGCACCACAAGCACCACCACCAGGCTTCGCTCCCCTAGAGGGCAAAGGCACCATAGAGGATGGAGAAGTCATAGGCATCGCAGTCGAAGATCAGCTAAAGCTGCGAGCCTTGCGCATCAAAAACAACCACCTACAGAAGCAGAAAGAAATACTTGAAGCCAAGCGCCAACGAGTCACTATGCAAGCCAAGGTGCGTCTGATGATACAAGATCAGGAGCAGAGAGCTCGGGAGCTAGAACAAGAGATCACACTCATGCAAGGTGAAGGCCCTTACAACCTGCAAAGCGGCCCCCTCGCACCGCTAATGCCTCTCCAGCAACACACACAGGCCGGAGACCCATTCCACCCACAGCGTGGCCCTTCCATCCCCCAGCTGCCGCTTTCTAAGGAATCAACTATCTTGACAAGCGAAGTCCCCTAGCTCCACAGCTCCAAGCAACACCCTAGCCTGCCAACTTTAGGGCCGGTGCCTACCCCAAATACAACGACAGCACCGACCCGGCTCAGTACATCATGAGCTACCAAGTCGCTGTTGCATCGTCCGGAGGGGACGATGTCACCATGGCGAAGTCCTTCGTCATCGCATTCGAAGGCCCGACCTTGACTTGGTACACCAGGTTACCGCCACTGTCAATCGAGTCCTAGAAAGGGCTTCGCGACAAGTTCCTACTCAATTTCCAAGGATACTTACCCGACATAGATGCACTGGCCGAGTTATCCCTCTGCAAGCAGCAGGAAAAGGAAACCCTTCGCGAATACTACAGAAAATTCATGGCGCTTAAATCGCAACTGCTATCAGTTGACAATCACATAGTAATCCACTACGCCATCAGTGGTCTTCGGGCAGGTGTCCTATACAGTCATTGCATCAGGGATCCGCCCAAGCACTTACAGGAACTCTACCAACAATTTGAGAAGTACGCTAGGTCTGAGAAGTTCCATCAGCGCAAAGTTGAATCCTATAGGAAGCCCAAGGACCCTCCGCAATCCAGCAGAACTTGGATCCGACCGGTGTAGTCAGACTCCGGCAGGGACAATTGCAACCAGCAATAGGTGCACACCATAGCCAACCAGCACCCAGCCGGAGAGCCCACCGTCATCAGGAATACCCCCCTCAAGGTCGCGGCAACGACGCAAGAGAAAGGGTCCGAGGACGGACCCAGTAGTCGCGATGATTCTATTGCTTGTTTCACGGCGAAGACTGTGTGCATCCAACAAGGGACTGTCCGGAGACTAAGGCCACCAAGGACAGAATTGCTAGAGCCCAACCAGCCGACAACCAGTGGGTCGTCGCGCACACTTACCACCACCACCAACCCTACCATAACAAGCAAATCTAGCACCAACCCAATCATGCTTACCAGCACCATCAAGAGGTGCAGATTCTACCACCACCGCCTCTGCACCACCCAAATCCTCCACCTCACAACCCCCCACCGCAAGCACCCAAACAAGAAGACTTCACTGAGCCACCGTACCGTGGAGTCATCCACATGATCAATGGGGGATCCAGTGTGGACTTCGACACCAAGCAACAGAAAAAGGACCACTATCAAAGTGTGAACCACGTCGCTCTCACTAGCCCTGTGGTGCAAACAAAGTGGTCCCATGTACTGCTCACCTTTTGAAAGGGAAATGTGCCCTTGGGCCATTTCCAAAGTGTTTTGGTGATTAAGTGTCCAACACATTTTTCTCTAAGTGCCAATTTGTGCCAAAGAGTGAAGAAGTGTAAATCATATTACAAGGTATGTTTCTAGACTTAGTACATTGATTTGAGTACTAATGTATTGTGTCTAAGTGTTAGAAACATGAAAAATTGGTTTGAAATAGAGTTGGCTGTGTACAGCCAAATGCAGCTCGGTGTGGGTGCACCGGACTGTCCGGTGGTGCACCGGACAGTGTCTGGTGTGCCAGACGAGTCCAAGGTGAACTGGCCGCTCTCGAGACTCGACGGCACATACGACTATAATTCACCGGACTGTTCGGTGGTGCACCGGACCGTCCGGTGAGTCGTCCGCGGCGAAGTCGTCGCACTCGAGAAACGTTCAATGGCGTACGGCTAAAATTCACCGGACTGTCCGGTGAGCCAACGGTCGACTGCGCCAACGGTCGGCCGCGCAATCCGCGCGCGACGCGTGGGCGCGCCAATGGTCGACAGGGGGCACCGGACTGTCCGGTGTGCACTGAACAGTGTCCGATGTGCCAACTGCCGCAAATCTGCAACGGTCGGATGCGCTAGAAAAGGAAGGAGATCGCGCACCAGACAGCTACAGGGACTGTCCGGTGGCGCACCGGACTGTCCGGTGTGCCACCCGACAGAAGGCAAGATTTGCCTTCCAAAGTTGCCTCCAACGGCTCCTAGCTGCCTTGGGGCTATAAAAGGACCCCTAGGCGCATGGAGGAGTCACCCAAGCATTCTTTGATCATTCCTAAGCATCCAGACTCCACTCCCACGCATTTGATTCTTTATGCTAGCAATTTGAGCTCCTCTTGAGTTGAGAACTCCGTGTGTTGAACTTAGAGATTAAGTTGTGACTTGTGTGTGTGATAGTACTCTCGTTTTGAGTCTTGTGTGTGTTGCTCTCCCCTCCCTTACTTCTGTGCTTCTTTGTGATCATCAATTGTAAGGGCGAGAGGCTCCAAGTTGTGGAGATTCCTTGCAAACGGGAGAAAGTATAAGAAAGAAGAACACCATGGTATTCAAGTTGATCATTGGATCACTTGAAAGGGGTTGAGTGCAACCCTCGTCCATTGGGACGCCACAACGTGGAAGTAGGCAAGTATTACTTGGTCGAACCACGGGATAACTCGCGTGTTTCTTGTGATTGCTTTTCTGTGTGATTATTGTGTTTCACAAGAGCTCGCTCTATAGCCCTTGGTTTTATCATTCTAACACTTAACCAAGTTTTGTGGCTATTAGTTGTTAAGTTTTACAGGATCACCAATTCATCCCCGCTCTAGGTGCTCTCAATTGGTATCAGAGCCATTCTCTTCACGAAAGGGACTAATCGCCTGAAGAGATGGATCCTAAGAGAAAGGGGATGGTGGTCAATGATAAGGAGGAGTCCATCTTCAACGAGCCGAGGGACGACAGGCCCACTAACTTTGGCTTGAGTCATAAGAAGAAGGACGGGAAGAAGAAGAGGCGCATTAAGAAGATCGTCTACTACGACAGCGACAAGTCTTCTTCTTCCCCAAGAGATGACGACTACGACGAGAAAAAGAAACCGGTTAACTCAAACTTTTCTTTTGATTATTCTCGTATTCCGTATAATTCCAATGCCCATTTGCTTTCCATTCCTCTTGGTAAACCTCCACACTTTGATGGAGAGGACTATGCTTTTTAGAGTCACAAAATGCGTAGTCACCTTTTCTCTCTCCATCCTAGTATTTGGGAGATAGTTGAGAATGGATGCAATTTGATAGTACGGATAACCCTGTATTCATTAACGAACAAATCCATAAAAATGCACAAGCTACCACTGTTTTGTTAGCATCATTGTGCAGGGATGAATACAACAAGGTGAGCAGCTTGGACAACACCAAGCAAATATGGGACACCCTCAAGATTTCACATGAGGGGAATGACGCCACCATAATCACCAAAATGGAGTTGGTGGAAGGCGAGCTGAGATGGTTCGCGATGATCAGGGGGAGGAGCCGACCAAACTTATAATAGGCTCAAGACCCTGGTCAACAAGATCAGGAGCTATGGAAGCACGAGATGGATGGACCACGACGTCGTCCGACTTATGCTCAGGTCTTTTACTGTCATTGACCCTCATCTTGTGAACTCAATCCATGAGAATCCTAGGTACACAAAGATGACGCCCGAGGAAATACTCGGAAAGTTTGTGAGCGGGCGTATGATGGTCAAGGAAGCAAGATATGTTGATGATGCATTGAATGACCCAATTCCCATCTATGAGCCCCAGCCCGTTGCACTCAAGGCAACAAGCAGCAACAGGGAGGCGCTACCTAGCAAGGTGGCACAAGCTGAAGCTGCCAGGCTAAATGAAGATGAAATGGCCCTAATCATCAAGCGCTTCAAGACGACGCTAAAAGGATGAAAGGAGCATCCCAACAAGAGCAAAGCAAAGGGAAAGCGCTCCTGTTTTAAATGTGGTAAGACTAGTCATTTCATAGCAAATTGTCCCGATAATGCTAATGACCAGGAACAAGAAAAGAGCGAGAAGAGGGAGAAGAAGAAGGCCTACAAGAAGGCGAAGGGCGAGGCGCACCTAGGCAAAGAGTGGGATTCGGATTGCTCTTCATCCGACTCCGACAACGAAGGACTCGCCGCCTCGGCCTTCAACAAGTCATCTCTCTTCCCCAACGAGCGCCACACCTGTCTCATGGCAAAGGAGAAAAAGGTAAGCGCTCGAGATACCCCTAAGTATACTACTTCAAGTGATGATGACTCTAGTGATGATGAAGTAGATTACACAAGTTTATTCAAAGGTTTAGATAGAACTAAAGTTGATAAGATCAATGAATTCATTGATGCCTTAAATGAAAAGAATAGATTATTAGAGAAGCAAGAAGATATTTTATATGAAGAGCATGACAATTTTATTAGTGTGCAAAAATCTCTTGCTTTAGAGGTTAAAAGGAATGAAATGCTTTCTTCTGATTATCCGCTTGTCATGAAACTGTGTCTAGCTTGAAGAGTATTAATGATGATTTAAATGCTAAGCTAGAAGTAGTTAATAAATCTAGTTCTTGTGTAGAGCACGTTGTGCTTTGTAATAGGTGTAAGGATTTCGATGTTGATGCATGTGTTGAGCACCTTACTTCTATTACAAAACTTAATGGTGAAGTGGCAAGTCTTAATGCCCAACTTAAGACTTGCAAAAATAACTTTGATAAATTAAAATTTGCTAGGGATGCCTACACCGTTGGTAGACATCCCTCAATTAAGGATGGACTTGGCTTTCGAAAGGAAGCCAAGAACTTAACAAGTCAAAGGGCTTTCATTTCCAACAAGGAGAAAGGGAAGGCCCCTATGGCTAGTAGTAGTCAAAAGAATCATGCTTTCATGTACCATGATAGAAAATTTTCTAGAATTTCTCATTATAATAGGAGTTATAATGCTTTTGACTCACATGCCATGATTGCTTCAAGTTCCAATTCTAATGGTAGGCCTAGGAGAGATTTTGTGTCTCATGCTCCTAGGAAATTATGTAATAAACCTACAACTGTCTTTCATGCTTGCAACACTACATTTGTTCTTTCATGTAAAAATGAAAAAGTGGTTGCTAGAAAGATGGGGTCCAAATGCAAGGGAGACAAGACTTGCATTTGGGTCCCAAAGGCTATTGTAACTAACCTTGTAGGACCCAACAAGAGTTGGGTACCTAAAACCCAAGCCTAATTTGCCTTGCAGGTTTATGCATCCGGGGGCTCAAGCTGGATTATCGACAGCGGATGCACAAACCACATGATGGGGGAGAAGAAGATGTTCACCTCCTACGTCAAGAACAAAGATTCCAAAGATTCGATCATCTTTGGAGATGGGAATCAAGGCAAGGTTAAAGGACTTGGAAAGATAGCCATTTCATCCGAGCATTCTATTTCAAATGTGTTCTTAGTTGAATTGCTCGGGTATAACTTATTGTCTGTAAGTCAACTATGTAATATGGGATATAATTGTCTATTTACCAATGTAGATGTGTCTGTCTTTAGAAGGGGTGATGGTTCATTAGCTTTTAACGGTGTACTAGACGGCAAACTCTACTTAGTTGATTTTTCGAAAGAGGAGGACGATCTAGATGCATGCTTAATTGCTAAGACTAGCATGGGCTAGCTGTGGCATCGCCGTCTAGCACATGTTGGGATGAAGAACCTTCACAAACTTCTAAAGGGAGAACATGTGTTAGGTCTAACAAATGTGTTTTTTCGAAAAAAGATAGACCTTGTGCAGCTTGTCAAGCAGGCAAACAGGTGGGAAGTACTCATCATGGCAAGAATGTGATGACCACATCAAGACCTCTGGAGCTACTTCACATGGACCTCTTCGGACCCGTCGCCTACCTCAGTATCGGGGGAAGTAAGTATGGTCTTGTTATTGTTGATGATTTTTCCCGCTTCACTTGGGTATTCTTTTTGCAGGATAAATCAGAAACTCAAGGGACCCTAAAGCGCTTCTAAAGAGAGCTCAAAACGAATTTGAGCTCAAGCTGAAAAAGATAAGAAGCGACAACGGGTCCGAATTCAAGAACTTACAAGTGGAGGAGTACCTTGAGGAGGAAGGAATCAAGCACGAGTTCTCCGTTCCCTACACACCACAGCAAAATGGTGTGGTAGAGAGGAAGAATAGGACGCTTATAGACATGGCGAGGATGATGCTTGGAGAATTCAAGACGCCCGAGCGGTTTTGGTTGGAAGCTGTGAACACAGCTTGTCACGCCATAAACCAGGTCTACCTTCATCGTCTCCTCAAGAAGTCATCGTATGAACTTCTAACCGGTAGCAAACCCAACGTGTCATACTTTCGTGTATTTGGGAGTAAATGTTATATTCTAGTAAAGAAAGGTAGAAGTTCTAAATTTGCTCCCAAAGCTATAGAAGGGTTTTTGTTAGGTTATGACTCAAATACAAAGGTGTATAGAGTCTTCAACAAATCATCGGGTTTGGTTGAAGTCTCTAGCGACGTTGTATTTGATGAAACTAATGGCTCTCCAAGAGAGCAAGTTGATCTTGATGATGTAGATGAAGATGATGTTCCAACGGACGCAATTCGCACCATGGCGATTGGAGATGTGCGACCACAGGAACACCAAGAACAAGATCAACCTTCTTCCTCAACGATGGTGCATCCCCCAACTCAAGATGATGAACAGGTTCCTCAAGAGGAGGCGTGTGATCAAGGGGGAGCACAAGAAGACCATGATGTGGAGGAAGAAGCACCACGAGTCCCTCCAACTCAAGTTCGAGCGATGATTCAAAGGAATCATCCCGTCGACCAGATTTTGGGTGATATAAGCAAGGGAGTAACTACTCGCTCAAGATTAGCTAACTTCTATGAGCATTACTCGTTTGTCTCTTCTATTGAGCCTTTCAGGGTAGAAGAGGCCTTGCTAGATCCGGACTGGGTGTTGGCCATGCAGGAAGAGCTCAACAACTTCAAGCGAAATGAAGTTTGGACCCTGGTGCCACGTCCCAAGCAAAACGTTGTGGGAACCAAGTGGGTGTTCCGCAACAAACAGGACGAGCACGGGGTGGTGATAAGGAACAAGGCTCGACTTGTGGCAAAAGGTTATGCCCAAGTTGCAGGTTTGGACTTTGAGGAGACTTTTGCTCCTGTGGCTAGGCTAGAGTCTATTCGCATTTTGTTAGCCTATGCTGCTCACCATTCTTTCAGGTTGTTCCAAATGGATGTGAAGAGCACTTTCCTCAACGGGCCAATCAAGGAGGAGGTGTACGTTGAGCAACCACCTGGCTTTGAGGATGAACGGTACCCCGACCACGTGTGTAAGCTCTCTAAGGCGCTCTATGGACTTAAGAAAGCCCCAAGAGCATGGTATGAATGCCTTAGAGATTTCCTAATTGCTAATGCTTTTAAGGTTGGGAAAGCCGATCCAACTCTTTTCACTAATACTTGTGATGGTGATTTATTTGTGTGCCAAATTTATGTTGATGACATAATATTTGGTTCTACTAACCAAAAGTCTTGTGAGGAGTTTAGCAGGGTGATGACTCAGAAATTTGAGATGTCGATCATGGGTGAGTTGAACTACTTCCTTGGATTCCAAGTGAAGCAACTCAAGGACGGCACCTTCATCTCCCAAACGAAGTACACACAAGACTTGCTCAAGCGATTTGGGATGAAGGACGCTAAGCCCGCAAAGACTCCGATGGGAACTGACGGACATGTCGACCTCAACAAAGGAGGTAAGTCCGTTGATCAAAAGGCATACCGGTCTATGATAGGTTCTTTGCTTTATTTATGTGCTAGTAGACCGGATATTATGCTTAGCGTTTGCATGTGTGCTAGATATCAATCCTACCCAAGGGAATGTCACCTTGTGGCCGTTAAGCGGATTCTTAGATATTTAGTTGCTACGCCTTGCTTTGGGATCTGGTATCCAAAGGGGTCTACCTTTGACTTGATTGGATTTCTAGACTCCGATTATGCCGTGTGCAAGGTTGATAGGAAGATACATCAGGGACGTGCCAATTCCTAGGAAGGTCCCTGGTGTCTTAGAGTTCAAAGAAACAAACTTCTGTTGCCCTATCCACCGCTGAGGCCGAGTATGTTGCCGCAGGATAGTGTTGCGTGCAACTACTTTGGATGAGGCAAACCCTCTGGGACTTTGGCTACAATCTGAGCAAAGTCCCACTCCTATGTGACAATGAGAGTGCAATCCGCATGGCGGATAATCCTATTGAACACAGCCGCACTAAGCACATAGACATCCGGCATCACTTCCTGAGAGACCACCAGCAAAAGGGGGATATCGAGGTGTACCGTATTAACACCGAAAACCAGCTAGCCGATATCTTCACCAAGCCTTTAGATGAGAAAAGGTTTTGCAGGATGCATAGTGAGCTAAATGTCTTAGATTCGCGTAACTTGGATTGATCTATAGCATACATGTGTTTTATGCCTTTGATCATGTAATTTATGCATTTCAATCTTGTGTTGTTCATTTGTGGTGCTCAAGTTGTAAACATGATCCCCGGACCTCACAAGTCCATTTGCAAGTGATGCACTTATTTAGGGGGAGGCATGTGAAAGGGAATTAGGCTTACACCTATTTCCTAATTGATTTTGGTGGTTGAATTGCCCAACACAAATAATTGGACTAACTAGTTTGCTCTAGTTTATAAGTTCTACAGGTGCCAAAGTTTCACAATAAGCCAATAAAAAGACCAAGAAAAAAGGTTCAAACAAAAGAGCAAAGGGACAACCGAAGGCACCCTGGTCTGGCGCACCGGACTGTCCGGTGTGCCACCGGACATTGTCCGGTGTGCCAGGGGACTCCAAGCTGAACTCTTCACCTTCGGGAAGTCTCAGAGGCGCTTCGCTATAATTCACCGGACTGTCCGGTGAACCACCGGACAGTGTCCGGTGCTCCAGAGGAGAGCGACTCTGAAATCGCCAGCTTCGGGAATCCGCTCCGCTAAAATTCACCGAACTGTCCGGTGAGTCACCAGACAGTGTCCGGTGCACACCGGACTGTCCGGTGTGACGGCGGAGCAACGGCTAGTTCGCGCGCAACGGTCGACTGCAAAGCATAAAATGCGCGCCAGCGCGCGCAGAGGAGCAGAGCACGCGCGGGTGGCACACCGGACAGCCTATAGGGCCTGTCCGGTGCACCACCGGACAGCCAGGCGGGCCCACAAGACAGAGCTCCAACGGTCGGAACCCAACGGCCGGCTGACGTGGCTGGCGCACCGGACAGTGTCCGGTGGCGCACCGGACTGTCCAGTGCGCCATGCGACAGAAGCCTCCACCAACAGTCAAGTTTGGTGGTTGGGGCTATAAATACCCCAACCACCCCCACATTCAAGTCATCCAAGTTTTCCACCTTCCAACTACTTACAAGAGCTCTAGCATTCAATTCTAGACACACCAAAGAGATCAAATCCTCTCCAAATTCCACTCAAAGCTTTAGTGATTAGAGAGAGTGATTGTTGTGTTCATTTGAGCTCTTGCGCTTGGATTGCTTCTTTTTCTCATTCTTTCTTGCGATCATCTCAATTGTAATCAAGGCAAGAGACACCAATTGTGTGGTGGTCCTTGCGGGGAAGTTTGGTTCCCGGTTGATTGAGAAGAGAAGCTCACTTGGTCCGAGGGACCGTTTGAGAGAGGGAAAGGGTTGAAAGAGACCCGGTCTTTGTGACCACCTCAACGGGGAGTAGGTTTGAGAGAAACGAACCTCAGTAAAACAAATCCTTGTGTCTCACTTCTTTATTCGCTTACGATTTGTTTTTACGCCCTCTCTCGGACTCGCATTATATTTCTAACGCTAACCCGGCTTGTAGTTGTGATTAACTTTGTAAATTTCAGTTACGCCCTATTCACCCCCCCTCTAGGCGATTTTCAATTGGTATCAGAGCTCGGTGCTTCATTAGAGCCTAACCGCTCGAAGTGATGTCGGGAGATCACGCCAAGAGGGAAATGGAGACCGGCGACAAGCCCACTACAAGCCACGGGAAGGCTTCATCGGAAGAGTCCCGCAACAAAGGGAAGGGGAAGGAGAAGAAACCCTCTTCCCACAAGTCGCATCGGAGTGGTGACAAAAAGAAGAAGATGAGGAAGGTGGTCTACTACGAGACCGACACTTCATCACCATCGACCTCCGGCTCCGACGCGCCGTCCGTTACTTCTAAGCGCCATGAGCGCAAGAAGTATAGTAAGATTCCCCTACGCTATCCCCGTATTTCAAAGCGTACTCCTTTACTCTCCGTTCCATTAGGCAAACCACCGGTTTTTGACGGTGAAGATTATAACATGTGGAGTGATAAAATGAGGCATCATCTAACCTCACTCCACACAAGCATTTGGAATGTTGTTGAGTTTGGTGTACATGTACCATCCATAGGGGATGAAGACTATGACTCGGACGAAGTGGCCCAAATCCACCACTTTAATTCCCAAGCCACCACTATACTCCTCGCCTCTCTAAGTCGAGAGGAGTATAATAAGGTGTAAGGGTTAAAGAGTGCGAAGGAAATTTGGGACGTACTCAAGACCGCGCACGAAGGAGACGAGGTGACAAAGATCACCAAGCGGGAGACGATCGAGGGGGAGCTTGGTCGCTTCATGCTTCACCAAGGGGAAGATCCACAAGCTATGTACAACCGCTTGAAGACCTTGGTGAACCAAGTGCGCAACCTCGGGAGCGAAAAATGGGATGACCATGAGATGGTCAAGGTTATTCTTAGATCCCTCGTTTTTCTTAACCCTACGCAAGTTCAATTAATTCGAGGTGATCCTAGATACAAGCTAATGTCTCCCGAGGAGGTTATAGGAAAATTTGTGAGCTTTGAGCTAATGATTAAAGGCTCAAAGAAAATCATCGAGCAAGGCACCTCCTCAACGCCCGAAGCACAACCGGTGGCATTCAAGGCGACAGAGGAAAAGAAGGAGGAGTCTACATCAAGTAGACAACCCATCGACGCCTCCAAGCTCGACAATGAGGAAATGACACTCATCATCAAGAGTTTCCGCCAAATCCTCAAGCAAAGGAGGGGGAAGGATTACAAGCTCCGCTCCAAGAAGGTTTGCTACAAGTGTGGTAAGCCCGGTCACTTTATTGCCAAATGTCCTATTTCTAGTGACAGTGACAGGGGCGACGACAAGAAGGGGAGAAGAAAGGAAAAGAAGAGGTACCACAAGAAGAAGGGCGGCGATGCCCATGTGTGCCGCGAGTGGGACTCCGACGAGAGCTCCACTGACTCCTCATCCGACGAGGACACCGCCAACATCACCGTCACCAAGGGACTTCTCTTCCCCAACGTCGGCCACAAGTGCCTCATGGCAAAGGACGGCAAAAAGAAGAAGGTTAAATCCAAATCCTCCACTAAATATGAGTCCTCTAGTGATAATAATGCTAGTGATGAGGAGGATAAATTGCTTACTCTTTTTGCTAACCTCAACATGCAACAAAAGGAAAAACTAAATGAACTAATTAGTGCCATCCATGAGAAGGATGAACTCTTGGACTCCCAAGAGGACTTCCTAATCAAGGAAAACAAGAATCATGTTAAGGTTAAAAATGCTTATGCTCTGGAAGTTGAAAAATGTGAAAAATTAACTAGTGAGCTAAGCACATGCCATGATTTGATTGCCAACCTTAGAAATGAAAATGCTAGATTATTTGCTAAAGTTGATTCTAATGTTTGTGATGATTCAATTTCCAATCTTAGAGATGATAATGCTAATTTGCTTGCTAAGATTGAAAAATTGAATGATTCTCTTGCTAGCCTTAGAAATGAAAATGAAAAATTAATTGCTAAGGCTAAAGATTTTGATGTTTGCAATATTACTATTTCTAACCTTAGAAGTGAAAATGATATATTACATGCTAAGGTTGTAGAATTAAAATCTTGCAAACCCTCTACATCTACCATTGAGCATGTTTCTATTTGCACTAGATGTAGAGATGTTGATATTGATGCTATTCATGATCATATGGCTTTAATTAAACAACAAAATGATCATATAGCAAAATTAGATGCTAAAATTGCCGAGCATGACTTAGAAAATGAAAAGTTTAAATTTGCTAGAAGCATGCTCTATAGTGGGAGACGCCCTGGCATCAAGGATGGCATTGGCTTCCAAAAGGGGGACAATATCAAAATTAATGCCCCTTCTAAGAAATAGTCTAACTTTGTTAAGGGCAAGGCTCCCATGCCTGAGGATAACGAGAGTTACATTTTGTACCCTGCCGGTTATCCCGAGAGCAAGATTAGGAGAATTCACTCTAGGAAGTCTCACTCTGGCCCTAATCATGCTTTTATGTATAAGGGTGAGACATCTAGCTCTAGGCAACCAACCCATGCTAAGTTGCCTAAGAAGAAAACTCCTAATGCATCAAATGGTCATGACATTTCATTTAAAACTTTTGATGCATATTATGTTTTGACTAACAAATCCGGCAAGGTAGTTGCCAAGTTTGTTGGGGGCAAACACAAGGGATCAAAGACTTGTGTTTGGGTACCCAAAGTTCTTGTCTCTAATGCTAAAGGACCCAAAACTGTTTGGGTACCTAAAATCAAGAACTAAACTTGTTTTGTAGGTTTATTCATCCGGGGGCTCAAGTTGGATAATCGACAGCGGGTGCACAAACCACATGACAGGGGAGAAGAAGATGTTCTCCTCCTACGAGAAAAACCAAGATCCCCAACGAGCTATCACATTCGGGGATGGAAACCAATGTTTGGTCAAGGGTTTGGGTAAAATAGCTATATCTCCTGATCATTCCATTTCCAATGTTTTTCTTGTTGATTCATTAGATTACAATTTGCTTTCCGTATCTCAATTATGTCAAATGGGCTACAACTGTCTTTTTACTGATGTAGGTGTCACTGTTTTTAGAAGTGATGATTCAATAGCATTTAAGGGAGTGTTAGAGGGTCAGCTATACTTGGTAGATTTTGATAGAGCTAAACTCGACACTTGCTTAATAGCTAAGACTAACATGGGTTGGCTCTGGCACCACCGACTAGCCCATGTTGGGATGAAGAATCTTCATAAACTTCTAAAGGGACAACACATTTTAGGATTAACAAATGTTCATTTTGAGAAAGACAGGATCTGTAGCGCATGCCAAGCAGGGAACCAAGTTGGCACTCATCATCCACACAAGAACATCATGACGACTGACAGGCCACTGGAGCTCCTACACATGGACCTATTCGGCCCGATCGCTTACATAAGCATCGGTGTGAGTAAGTATTGTCTAGTTATTGTGGATGATTATTCTCGCTTCACTTGGGTGTTCTTTTTACAGGAAAAATCTCAAACCCAAGAGACTTTAAAGGGATTCTTGAGACGGGCTCAAAATGAGTTCGGCTTGAGGATCAAGAAAATTAGAAGCGACAACGGGACAGAGTTCAAGAATTCACAAATTGAAGGCTTCCTTGAGGAGGAGGGCATCAAGCATGAGTTCTCTTCTCCCTACACGCCACAACAAAATGGTGTAGCGGAGAGGAAGAATCGAACTCTATTGGACATGGCAAGGACCATGCTTGATGAGGACAAGACGCCGGATCGGTTTTGGGCCGAGGCGGTCAACACCGCCTGCTACACCATCAACCGGTTGTATCTACACCGAATCCTCAAGAAGACATCATACGAACTCCTAACCGGTAAAAAGCCCAACATTTCATATTTTAGAGTCTTTGGTAGCAAATGCTTTATTCTTGTTAAAAGAGGTAGAAAATCTAAATTTGCTCCTAAGACTGTAGAAGGCTTTTTACTAGGATATGATTCAAACACAAGGGCATATAGAGTCTTTAACAAGTCCTCAGGACTAGTTGAAGTTTCTTGTGATGTTGTGTTTGATGAGACTAACAGCTCTCAAGTAGAGCAAGTTGATCTTGATGAGATAGGTGATGAAGAGGCTCCGTGCATCGCGCTAAGGAACATGTCCATTGGGGATGTGTGTTTTAAGGAATTCGAAGAGCCTCCAAATGCATAAGATCAACCATCCTCCTCCATGGAAGTATCTCCACCAACTCAAAATGAAGATGAGGCTCAAGTTGATGAAGGACAAAATCAAAATGATGAGCCACCTCAAGATGATGGCAATGATCAAGGGGGAGATGCAAATGATCAAGACAAGGAGGATGAAGAACCAAGACCGCCGCACCCAAGAGTCCACCAAGCAATCCAACGAGATCACCCCGTCGACACCATCCTCGGCGACATTCATAAGGGGGTAACCACTAGATCTCGTGTTGCACATTTTTGTGAGCATTACTCTTTTGTTTCCTCTATTGAGCCACACAGGGTAGAGGAAGCACTCCAAGATTCGGATTGGGTGATGGCGATGCAAGAGGAACTCAACAACTTCACTAGGAATGAGGTATGGCATTTAGTTCCACGTCCTAACCAAAATGTTGTAGGAACCAAGTGGGTCTTCCGCAACAAGCAAGATGAGCATGGTGTGGTGACAAGGAACAAAGCTTGACTTGTGGCCAAGGGATACTCCCAAGTCGAAGGTTTGGATTTTGGTGAAACCTATGCACCCGTAGCTAGGCTTGAGTCAATTCGTATATTATTAGCCTATGCTACTTACCATGGCTTCAAGCTTTACCAAATGGACGTGAAGAGTGCCTTCCTCAATGGACCAATCAAGGAAGAGGTCTATGTTGAGCAACCTCCCGGCTTTGAAGACAGTGAGTACCCTAACCATGTCTATAGGCTCTCTAAGGCGCTTTGTGGGCTCAAGCAAGCCCCAAGAGCATGGTATGAATGCCTAAGAGATTTCCTTATTGCTAATGGCTTCAAAGTCGGCAAGGCCGATCCTACTTTATTTACTAAAACTCTTGACAATGATTTGTTTATATGCCAAATTTATGTTGATGATATTATATTTGGGTCTACTAACGAATCTACATGTGAGGAATTTAGTAGGATCATGACACAGAAATTTGAGATGTCAATGATGGGGG
Source organism: Zea luxurians (assembly GCA_029449295.1). Classification (NCBI taxonomy): domain Eukaryota; kingdom Viridiplantae; phylum Streptophyta; class Magnoliopsida; order Poales; family Poaceae; genus Zea; species Zea luxurians. Next base: position 8,161,613 of record JAOPSE010000080.1, read on the forward strand.
AGTTGAAGTATTTCTTAGGATTTCAAGTGAAGCAACTGCAAGAGGGCACCTTCATTAGCCAAATGAAGTATACTCAAGACATTCTAAACAAGTTTAGGATGAAGGATGCCAAGCCCATCAAGACACCCATGGGAACCAATGGGCATCTCGACCTTGACACGGAAGGTAAATCCGTAGATCAAAAGGTATACCGGTCGATGATAGGTTCATTACTCTATTTATGTGCATCTCGACCGGACATTATGCTTTCCGTATGCATGTGTGCAAGATTCCAAGCCGACCCTAAGGTATCTCACCTTACGGCCGTAAAACGAATCTTGAGATATTTGGCTTATACTCCTAAGTTTGGGCTTTAGTACCCTCGGGGATCCACATTTGATTTAATTGGTTATTCCAATGCCGATTGGGAAGGGTGCAAAATCAATAGAAAGAGTACATCGGGGACTTGCCAGTTCTTGGGAAGGTCCTTGGTGTCTTGGGCTTCAAAGAAGCAAAATTCTGTCGCTCTTTCAACCGCCGAAGCCGAGTATATTGCCGCAGGCCATTGTTGCGCGTAATTGCTTTGGATGAGGCAAACCCTTAGGGACTATGGTTACAAATTAACCAAAGTTCCTCTTCTATGTGATAATGAGAGTGCAATCCGCATGGCGGATAATCCCGTTGAACATAGCCGCACTAAACACATAGCCATTCGGTATCATTTTCTTAGGGATCACCAACAAAAGGGAGATATCGAGATTGCATATATTAACACTAAAGATCAATTAGTCTATATCTTTACCAAGCCACTAGATGAACAAACTTTTACCAAACTTAGGCATGAGCTAAATATTCTTGATTCTAGAAATTTCTTTTGATGTCTTGCACACATAGCTCATAAATATACCTTTGATCATGTCTCTTTTATATATGCTATGACTAATGCGTTTTCAAGTGAATTTCAAACCAAGTCATAGGTGTATTGAAAGGGAATTGGAGTCTTCGGCGAAGACAAGGCTTCCACTCCGCTCCATCAAATCACTCTTCCTTCGCTGTCGCTCAGAGAATCTCTCCTTCTTTTGGTATAATCTTCACTCATATTATTTGCCAAAGGGGGAGAAAGTAGTTCATGAAAGGGCTTATATTTCACTCAAACATCCGTTTTTGGCGATTCATGCCAAAGGGGGAGAGTATTAAGCCCAAAGCAAAAGGACCGCACCACCACCAAATTTTAAAAACTTATGATTTTCAAATTGATATCTCATTGTGTTCTAAAGGGGGAGAAAGTAGCAACTTCAAAATTGGTATCTTAAAACCCTCTTGAACACTAAGAGGAGAATTTTATTGAAGGGGAGTTTTGTTTAAGTCAAAGGAAAAGCATTTGAAACAAAGGGAGAAAATTTCAAATCTTGATAATGCTTCTCTAAATCTTACTCATTTACCTTTGACTATTTGCAAAAGGATTTACAAAAAGAATTTGCAAAAACAAAACATGTGGTGCAAGCGTGGTCCAAAATGTTAAAAATAAAGAAACAATCCATGCATATCTAGTAAGTAATATTTATTGGCTCAATTCTAAGTAACCTTTACACTTACAAATATGCAAACTAGTTCAATTGTGCACTTCTATACTTGCTTTGGTTTGTGTTGGCATCAATCACCAAAAAGGGGGAGATGGAAAGGGAATTAGGCTTACACCTATTTCCTAATTGATTTTGGTGGTTGAATTGCCCAACACAAATAATTGGACTAACTAGTTTGCTCTAGTTTATAAGTTCTACAGGTGCCAAAGTTTCACAATAAGCCAATAAAAAGACCAAGAAAAAGGGTTCAAACAAAAGAGCAAAGGGACAACCGAAGGCACCCTGGTCTAGCGCACCGAACTGTTTGGTGCACCAGGGGACTCCAAGCTGAACTCTTCACCTTCGGGAAGTCTCAGAGGCGCTTCGCTATAATTCACCGGACTGTCCGGTGAACCACTGGACAGTGTCCGGTGCTCCAGAGGAGAGCGACTCTGAACTCGCCAGCTTCGGGAATCCGTTCCGCTAAAATTCACCGGACTGTCCGGTGAGTCACCGGACAGTGTCCGGTGCACACTGGACTGTCCGGTGTGACGGCGGAGCAATGACTAGTTCGCGCGCAACGGTCGACTGCAACGCATTAAATGCGCGCCAGCGCGCGCAGAGGAGCAGAGCACGCGCGAGTGGCACACCGGACAGCCTACAGGGCCTGTCCGGTGCACCACCGGACAGCCAGGCGGGCCCACAAGACAGAGCTCCAACGGTCGGAACCCAACGGCCGGCTGACGTGGTTTGCGCACCGAACAGTGTCCGGTGGCGCACCGGACTGTCCGGTGCGCCATGCGATAGAAGCCTCCACCAACGGTCAAGTTTGGTGGTTGGGGTTATAAATACCCCAACCACCCCCACATTCAAGTCATCCATGTTTTCCACCTTCCAACTACTTACAAGATCTCTAGCATTCAATTCTAGACACACCAAAGAGATCAAATCCTCTCCAAATTCCACTCAAAGCTTTAGTGATTAGAGGGAGTGATTGTTGTGTTCATTTGAGCTCTTGCACTTGGATTGCTTCTTTTTCTCATTCTTTCTTGCGATCATCTCAATTGTAATCAAGGCAAGAGACACCAATTGTGTGGTGGTCCTTGCGGGGAAGTTTGGTTCCCGGTTGATTGAGAAGAGAAGCTCACTCGGTCCGAGGGACCGTTTGAGAGAGGGAAAGGGTTGAAAGAGACCCGGTCTTTGTGACCACATCAACGGGGAGTAGGTTTGAGAGAACCGAACCTCGGTAAATAAATCCTTGTGTCTCACTTCTTTATTCGCTTACGATTTGTTTTTACGCCCTCTCTCGGACTCGCATTATATTTCTAACGCTAACCCGGCTTGTAGTTGTGATTAACTTTGTAAATTTCAGTTACGCCCTATTCACCCCCCCTCTAGGCGACTTTCAGCATGCTACAACTTGACCCTTTGAGACTAACCTTGTGTTTAAGTTCTTGTTTTAGTCTCAAAGGTGGATTGAAAGGGAAAGGTGAACTTGGACCATGCAAAGTCTTCCACTGCACTCCGGTAATAACTCCAAGTTCATATCTATGCTCTTATTGCCTTTTTGCTCTTAATTGACAATTTTGGTGAGGCAATGGGGGTTAAAGGGCCAAGAATGATCCCGTTTTGGTGCTTAATGCCAAAGGGGGAGAAATTAAGGCCAAAGTAAATGGATCAGCTACCACTTGTGAAATTTTGAAAAGAGTAGAGTTAGAACTTTTTGATTTGTTCAAAATACTCTTTTTGTCAAAATTTGATCTCTTGTGGGGAGAATGTTGATTATGGGAAAAGGGGGAGTTTTTGGATCTTTGATCAATTTATCTTGGAATACCTCTATTTATGCCTCAACAAGTGTGTTTGACTTAGAGATAGGAATTTGAATTTGATTTGCAAAAACAAACCAAGTGGTGGCAAAGAATGATCCAAATATGCCAAATTTGAATCAAAAACAATTCTTGTTCTCAATTGCATTGATATTGCACTGCTTTTAGTTGCTTTTTTGATGTGTTGGCATAAATCGCCAAAAAGGGGAGATTGAAAGGGAAATGTGCCCTTGGGCCATTTCCAAAGTGTTTTGGTGATTAAGTGTCCAACACATTTTTCTCTAAGTGCCAATTTGTGCCAAAGAGTGAAGAAGTGCAAATCATATTACAAGGTATGTTTCTAGACTTAGTACATTGATTTGAGTACTAATGTATTGTGTCTAAGTGTTAGAAACAGGAAAAATTGGTTTGGAATAGAGTTGACTGTGTACAGCCAAATGCAGCTCGATCTGGGTGCACCGGACTGTCCGGTGGTGCACCGGACAGTGTCCGGTGTGCTAGACGAGTCCAAGGTGAACTGGCCGCTCTCGGGACTCGACGGCGGCGTACGGCTATAATTCACCAGACTGTCCGGTGGTGCACCGGACCGTCCGATGAGTCGTCCGCGGCGAAGTCGTCGCTCTCGGGAAACGTTCAACGACGTATGGCTAAAATTCACCGGACTGTCCGGTGAGCCAACGGTCGACTGCGCCAACGGTCGGTCGCGTAATCCACGCGCGACGCGTGGGCACGCCAACAGTCGGCAGGGGCACCGGACTATCCGGTGTGCACCGAATAGTGTCCGGTGTGCCAACTGCCGCAAATATGCAACGGTCGGATGCGCCAGAAAAGGAAGGAGATCGCGCACCAGACAGCTACAGGGACTGTCCGGTGGCGCACCGGACTGTCCGGTGCGCCACCCGACAGAAGGCAAGATTTGCCTTCCAAAGTTGCCTCCAACGGCTCCTAGCTGCCTTAGGGCTATAAAAGGGACCCCTAGGCGTATGGAGGAGTCACCCAAGCATTCTTTGATCATTCCTAAGCATCCAGACTCCACTCCCACGCATTTGATTCTTTGTGCTAGCAATTTGAGCTCCTCTTGAGTTGAGAACTCCGTGTGTTGAACTTAGAGCTTAAGTTGTGACTTGTGTGCGTGATAGTACTCTCGTTTTGAGTCTTGTGTGCGTTGCTCTCCCCTCCCTTACTTCCGTGCTTCTTTGTGATCATCAATTGTAAGGGCGAGAGGCTCCAAGTTGTGGAGATTCCTCGCAAACGGGAGAAAGTATAAGAAAGAAGAACACCATGGTATTCAAGCTGATCATTGGATCACTTGAAAGGGGTTGAGTGCAACCCTCGTCCATTGGGACGCCACAACGTGGAAGTAGGCAAGTATTACTTGGCCGAACCACGGGATAACTCGTGTGTCTCTTGTGATTGCTTTTCTGTGTGATTATTGTGTTTTGCAAGAGCTCGCTCTATAGCCACTTGGTTTTATCATTCTAACACTTAACCAAGTTTTGTGGCTATTAGTTGTTAAGTTTTACAGGATCACCTATTCACCCCCCTCTAGGTGCTCTCACCTTTGACCCCAGGGATGTCGACTTGCGCAGCGCTCTGCACACAGACGCCATGGTCATCAACTACAGGGTAGCAGGCTAGGATCTACACAAAGTGCTGGTCGACAATGGCAGTCAGACCAACATCATTTTCTTGCACGCCTTCGATCATATGGGAATCAGCCATAGCCTCCTCAAGCCTATAGATAATCCCCTCTACAAATTCGGCGGTAAGGGCACATTCCCTGTCGGCAAGATAGAGCTCCCCCTATCGTTCGGTGTAGCGCCCAACGCGCGAAGTGAGTAGGTCACGTTCGACATTGTCGACATGGTCTACCCGTACAACGCCATAATGGGGTGTGGCTCGATCAACAAATTTGAGGTGGCCATTCATGGACTCTACCTCTGCATGAAAATACCAGGCCCACGGGGTGTGATCACTGTCTACGGTGACCAGCAAACAGCGCGCAACATCGAAAGAGACTTCGTTTCAAGGCAACAAAATGTACACTGCCTCACAGAAGAGCGCGAAGGCTTTGAGAGCAAGCACCCAATCGAAGGCAAAAAATTCAACACCTAGCTCTAGAGTAACAATGGGACGAAGACAGTACCCCTCGACTCAGCAACCCCGAAGCAAACAGTCATAATCAACGAAGACCTGACATCGCGAGACGAGGAAAAACTCCTTTCCTGTCTCACCCGCAACAAGGATGTATTCGCCTGGTTCGCCCTTGATCTAGTCAGGGTCAGCCGCTCCATCATCGAACATAGTCTGGGCATCGACCCCTCGGTGCGCCCAAAAAAGCAGTGGCTGCGGAAAATGTCTGACGAAAAGAAGGAGGCAGCCAAGGCTGAAGTGCATCGCCTGTTGGAAGCCAGATTCATTGAACCAATCGCTTACCCGACATGGCTTGCCAACGTTGTAATGGTGCAGAAGAAGAGCGGCAAATGGCGCATGTGCATCGACTTCACGAGCCTCAACAAGGCGTGCCCCAAGGACAACTTCCCTCTACTGCGAACCGACAAAATTGTCGACAGCGCAGCAGGCTGCGAAGTCATGTCCCTCCTAGATTGTTTCTCAAGCTACCACCAAATCTACATGAAAGAGGAGGACAAGGCCAACACCAGCTTCATCACACCCTTCGGCGCGTACTGCTTCGTACGGGTGCCTGAGGGACTCAAGAACGCTGACTCAACTTTTTCTCGCCTCACCAAGAAGGTCCTCGAAAACCAAGTAGGCCGCAACATCTACACCTATGTGGACAACATTGTCATAGCAAGCAAAAGCAAAGAGGACCACCTGACCGACCTTGCAGAGACATTCACCAACATGCGCGATGCAAGACTCTAACTCAACCCAGAGAAGTGTGTCTTCGGGGTACGTCAAGGAAAAATACTTGGCTACTTGGTATCGCACCGAGGGATTGAAGCCAACCCATCCAAAATCCAAGCAATTATGGACATGGCACCACCGCAGTCCACTAAAGATGTCCTGCGACTAACAGGCAGACTGGCGGCCCTGAATAGATTCATCTCCAAGTCCACCAAACGAAGCCTGCCTTTCCTCAAAACATTGCGTGGCACGAAAGACTTCGTCTAGGGCCCAGAGCAGGCAGCAGCCTTTGCGTCGCTCAAACAACACTTGTCTGACTTAGCAACCTTGACGAGACTTGACCCCTCGCTCCCACTACTTCTCTACATCGCGGCCTTGCACTGTGCAGTCAGTGCAGCGCTAGTCAAAGAACAGGACAGAGACGACAAAAATTAGCAGTGCTCGGTATACTACGTCTCCGAAGTCCTCACAACTTCCAAATGCAACATGACTGAGCTCGAGAAGATTTCATATGCAGTGGTCATGGCTTCGTGCAAGCTTTGACACTACTTCGAGGCGTTCAAAGTACGAGTCACTTCAGACAGGGGTCTGGGAGAACTGTTCAGGAACCTGGAGGCATCCGCCCGAATTGCAAAATGGGCAGCGGAACTGTCAGGGTACAACATCATTTTCGAGCCTAGAACAACAATAAAGTCGCAAGTCTTGGTAGATTTCGTCGTCGACTGGACAAGACCTGTGGGGTCGCAGCAAGAGCAATCAGAAATAATTTGGACCATCCACTGTGATGGCGCATGGTGCCATGCGGGGCAGGCGCCGCGACGATCATCACATCACCCACTGGGGTCAAATACAGATACGCCGCGCACCTTAGCTTCGCTCTAGAGTCTGACAGATGCACCAATAACATAGCAGAATACGAAGCTGTCATCCTGGGTCTTCGCAAACTGTGGGCCCTCGGTGTCACCACATGCATCATTAGAATAGATTCCAAGGTTGTCGCCGATCAGATCGAAAAGGAATACTCAGCAAAAGAGCCTGTGCTGATGCAATACCTCACCGTTGTCTGTGGCCTCGAAAAGCAGTTAAAGGGCTTCACCCTATAGCACATTGAGTGAAACAAAAGCGAAGAGGCCGATGCATTGGCCAAAGCAGCAGCCAAAGGAAGGCCCTGCCCTCCGACGTGTTCTACCACGTTATCAGCACACTAGCCATCCATAATCCTGAGGGCTTACAAATAACACAAGACGTCGATGGCCACTGGATCGTTAACCTTATAATGGCCGAAGACTGGCAGGCCCCAATAACACTGTACCTCTAGGGCCACTACCATCCATCCGATCGCAATGAGGCCAAAAGGCTGAAACACAGGAGCAGGGACTTCGCAATAGTCGAGGGTCAGCTTTACAAATAGGGCATCAGCCAGCCTATGCTGAAATGCATAACTGAAACTGAAGGCCTAGAGATCCTCCACGAAATCCATGGCAGAACCTGCAGGTCACACTCAGGACTAAGGGCCCTCGTAGCCAAGGTAAATCGTTAGGGATTCTATTGGGCCACAATAATATGCACGGCCAACCGAGTCACCAGATCATGCGAAGCATGCCAAAAATTCTCTCCTCGCTCAGGCGCCCCTTTGCAATTTACCAAGCTCATCGCCCACACTTGGCCACTTCAACGATGGGGGTTGGACATTGTCGGACCACTGCCTACGGCACAAGGGAACCTAAAATTCACCTTCGTCACCATCGAATACTTTACCAAATGGATCAAGGGCAGAGCAGTCTCCACAATAACAGCGAAGACCGCGCAGAAATTCTTCAGAACATCGTCTGCCGGTTCGGAGTCCCATCCGAGCTAACAGTCGATAATGGTAGGCAGTTTGACAACCAGGACTTCCAAGAATTCTGCAGTTCCATTGGCACCAAGGCAGTGTTTGCCTCTGTCTACCACCCACAGTCCAATGGTGTCGTCGAACGCGCCAACGGCAAGATCTTCAGCGCTATCAAGAAAAGGCTCCTCGACGACAAGAAGGGCAAGTGGGCAGACCAACTACCCGAAGTCATATGGGCGCTAAATACAATAGAATGTCGAGCAACCGGTTTCACACCCTTCCGCCTAATGTATGGGTCCGAGGCAATGACACCACAAGAGTTAAAGCACGGATCCCCACGAACAAACCAATTAGCCATCCCTGATGTCGATGAACTAACTTCCAAAGATCTTATCGACAGAGACTGTGTCCTTGTCTTGCAGGCCCTGAATAAATATCAAGCTCAGACTAAGGCATGGCGCGACCACATCGTCATCCCAAGAGAATTCAATGAAGGGGACTTGGTACTCACAAGGACCCCTAGAATAGAGTCCCGGGGCAAGGTAGAGCCAAAGTGGGAAGGGCCATATATAGTCAAGACAAAAGCATTGCTAAACGCTTACAGGCTAGCCACACCATCTGGCGAAGACTTAGAGCACTCATGGAATATAGATAACCTACGTAAATTCTTTATTTAAGATCTGTTGGGGGCCTTCGTCTTCCGAAGGTCCTCAAAAACATGACTAACATGCTTTCCAAGTGTAATATGCTATTACAATGACCTTCGGACTTGGTATGGAACTGTACACAATGAGGAAAGCACGGTTTGGGAGAAGGTCGAACCAGTTCCGAAGCTACTCGTAAAGATGCTTCGGCTTAGTGATGGATAATGTAACCGACCTAAAGGGGAAAAGGCTATCTGGTCCTTGACAGATTGTTCTTGAGTTAATAGTGAATGTCATGGGCATGAATGTAATTTCACACAGGCTGCATCCTGTGACTATAAATAGGTGAACAGTACCCCCGTACTGTTCACGCTGGCTTGTATTCGCTCGTGCGTCACACCCGAATCTTTGCCTTTTGTCAAGCCGAAGGTATAAATGTAATTCAATATTGCTCTTATTCATTCATGACTATATAAAAAGGACACATAAATGATGTTATATGATTATTCATGTTATTTCTCATGTTTCATATGCTTCTTCTTTCATCAATGTAAACTGTGATGATGAAGGTATGTCCTTCATGACCTTCGTCCGAAGATTGTTATATCCCAAGGGAAATAATGCTTCGATGGACGAAGGCCATTAACCATTAACTTCTTTCTATGTTGCCTTGTTCTTAATTCATAGCATTTGAGAACAAGTCCACAACATTGGCGCCCACCTCCAGTGAACTCATTCGACCACCTTCGACAAGCTGTGACCTTCGTCATGCCGCTGAAGAAAGCTTCAGGGCTAGGGGCTGCACTACAGCCACTAGACATCAACCAGGACACGCTGCGTGAAGCCCGGACTCAAAAGAGGAAGGCTACAAGTCCAACCCCCAAGAGGACGAGCTGGATCAGGAGATAAGGGACCTCGAAGCTATTCATCAATAGGTCTAGAGGAAGAAGGATAAGATGCTTCGCCTCTTCGAATTACAGAGGAAGATTGATGAAGCTACTAAGGAAATGCGTCATCTCACTCAAGATGACCAGGACCGAAGACCTCCACAGAGAGAGCTTCGTCAAGACAATTGCTACAGTGATGATGATTGGTATGAAGATTTCCATCATGGAAATTTTGCTTTTGATGATGCTTCTCCTCTATCAGCAGAACTGCAGGCTACAGCATGGCCCCCATCATACAAGCCACCTCAGCTCCCCATGTATGATGGGCACTCAGATCCAAAGCAGTTTCTGATGAGCTACGAAGCAACTATATCTTCGTACGGGGGCAACACTGCAGTCATGGCAAAATCCTTCGTCATGGCAGTCCAAAGCGTGGCCCAGACATGGTACTCTTCTCTTTGGCTAGGGACGATCACGTCATGGCAAAAGCTAAAGGACATGCTGGTCACCAGTTTTCAAGGCTTTCAAACGAAGCCAGTTACAGCTCAGGCCTTGTTCCAGTGCACACAAGACCATGAGGAATACCTTCAGGCGTATGTCTGAAGGTTTTTGCGACTTAGAGCACAAGCACCCACAATGCCCAATGAGATCGTCATTGAGGCAATGATCAAGGGTCTTTGACCAGGGCCTACAGCCAAATACTTCACCAGGAAACCCCCTCAGACTTTGGAGAAGCTGCTTCAGAAAATGGATGAGTACATCCGGGCGGACAACGACTTCCACCAAAGAAGGGAAGAAGCTTACAGATTCTCTGAGATGACTAGGGGCTTTGGAGGAAGAATCCACCCTAGGCATGTCAGATCAATCTACAGCTCTAGTCAGAATGATGACAAAGGAAGCCAGCTTCAGAGGCCACAGCACACCTCACAGTCTTCAGGACAGCAGCAAAGCTCCTTCAGGCCACCAGCTCCAAGGGGCAGAGGCGGCAGGGGCTTTGGAGGAAGATATGGGGATCAACCTAGGAAAATTTATTGTTTATTCTGTGGTGAGGACAAGGGCCACACTACAAGAATGTGTCAAATCACTATTCTGAAGCAAAAGGAAATTGCTGAAGCAGAAGCTCGGCAGAATCAGCCGAAGTAGGTCTTACACACTGCTTCGTGCCACTCTCCTTACATACCAGAATACGTGGGCAATCAACCTGCAGCCTCTGTTGCTTCGGCAAGCCATTCACAAGCTTCTTGGCCTCAGCTTCCACCGCCACCACCAGTGCAACCTACTTATTCCCGAAGTTAGCAGCCAGAAGGGCGCCAACACTCCCAACAACAACGTGACTTTAGGGAGGAGTCCGAAGCTCGTACAGTCAACAGTACTGTACTAGAATCAAAGCACATATACTGAGCAATATCCTACTTCTGAAATGCTTTTGTGTTCTATACCATTTTGCTTTTTAATAAGAAACAAGTAATGTAAATTTAGTTTGAAATTCTTGTAATGATTTTGCTTCTATTAGAATAAAATATATCTTCGTCACAGATTTACAAAGCTCAAAAGTCGTTCCTAAGGGAATGCAGAGCCAAAACCGACGAAGCTACAAAAAGTCGTTCTTAAAGAGCGCAGTGTAAGTTTTCTGCTCAAAAGTCGTTCCAAAGGGAATGCAGAGCCAAAACCGACGAAGCTACAAAAAGTCGTTCTTAAAGAGCGCAGTGTAAGTTTTCTGCTCAAAAGTCGTTCCAAAGGGAATGCAGAGCCAAATACCGCCAAAATAGAAGGCGAAGAAGTTCAAAAATCGTTCCTAAGGGGATGCAGAACTTATACCACCGAAATAGAAGGCGAAGAAGTTCAAAAGATGTTCTTAAGGGGATGCAGAACTTATACCAAAAAATAAACGGTAAAGCAGAAAAATAAACGGCAAAGAGACTCCAAAGTCATTCCCAAGGGAATACAGAGTTTTGTGTACGGGCATGTGGCTATGTGTCTTCAGCATTCCCATCATTTTGCATCGTGTCATCATGTCATATCATACATCATGCATAATATTGCATCAATAGACACAAGAATCGAATATGGAGCTAATCTTCGGAAAACGCTTCATCAAAGTGAAAGTGTGCTAAGATACGAAGTAAGCTTCGGAAAGTACAATTTTATCAGTCTTGTTACGAGAAGGGATCTCTCTTTACAAAGCAAGGATGTCTTTCTTTACGAAGCATGGATCTTTTTCTTTACGAAGCATGAAAAGAAGGGAAGGTGTTTTTTCGCCGAAGGCTCAAAAACGGTATGTGCGTAAATTTCATACATCGTAAAGAAATAAACTGCAATAATTTACATATTCAATTCAAAACTACATACGCCAAATATTACATAGTTTTTGCCACAGTATACATCAGGCTTTCCAAAATGTTTATTACAATTCCTCTTTAACGACCTTCTCTGCAACTTCGTTCAGCAACTTGTTGACGACTTCGTCGATAATGGATTCAACCATGTTTATGATGTCCAGCGTTTCCTTCATTTTTAGATCAGCTAGGGGATCGAACGGTTCTGGTGGCAGAGATAATTCAGCTAAAATAAGAAAAATTAATCAGTTTGAAGCCAAAAAAAAAACAAACGCCGAAGCTAAAAACCAAAATTAATACCTATACGCTTTTCGCGTTCTGTAGCTTCTTCAGCTCGCCTTGCTTCTGCTCAGGTGTCATGGGTGTCCTTTTCACTTTTCTTTATAATTTCATGGGCCATCTGTCGGCCACCATTCACCCAGACATCATTATAGAATTTTCCGCCCATCAAGGTTGCTTCAGCTGAAGGATCCTTCATATCATCTATGGAGAACGCAGCTTCGGTCTGGGCCATGGTTTTAATATGGTCGCATCCCGCCTTCTCCAAGATGGCTGAAATTCCCCGCGCACCGGAAAACACGCAAACATCCTCGCGATCACTTAAAATTTCTTCGAAGGTCTCGGCCTCTCCACTTATCCATTCAATAACGCTTTTGGGGTCGCCTCGTATGAAGTTTTCTTCGGCAGAATAGACACCCACTTTGGCGAAGCTAGCTTTTATTTTATTTACGCAATCCAAGGTTTTTTGAAAGCACCTTTCCTTGGATGTGCGAAGTACTTCAACATTTTTCTCTAGATGATTTTCCCAATATTCGCTAATTACTTGGTTAGCTTGTGCGAGTGCACATTTTTCCTTAGCTTCGGGCAGTTGCCTCCGAAGGTCTTCAATTTCAGTCCTTTAGGCTTCGGCCTGAGCTTTGAAGCTAGATTCGTTTTTCTTCACTTTGTTTACCAGAGAAATTAAGATTTTGTCTTTTTCAAGACCTTCGTTTCTCAATTCAATCACCTCTGAACGAAGATTGTTCAGAGCCATCGTATACCCTTCGTCTTCAGTATCTTTTTGCGCCCTAAGGGCATTACTTAGAATTAAACCCTGCAATAGGAAGAAAGAATTGAGTATGACACATGAAATATTTCATTCTCTAATTCAAAGTTAACTTCTATACCTTTATACTGTTGTACGCTAGACTGTCAGCAAGATCATCCTTCGACAAAAGTGAAAGGTCGTCTTCCAGCTTCAGGAATCCCATGCTTTTACCTATCTCTCGGCAAACAGATATTTCTTTGTTGTCCAGGAGACAATATAAGAAATCATCTTCATTACTCCCGTTAAAAACCAAGGCTCCCTTCGGATATTTCAACTTTCGTGCATAGTTCCTGGCTTCCAGAATTTCATCTTCGGACAGCTTCTTCCCCGAAGCGTGTCGAATGATGTAGTCAATATTTTCATTCAAAGCTTTGGAAGCAAAGGTCCTGATTTTTTCAGGAGCAATTTGCTCTGCTGATTTTTCTTCAGACACGACAGGATCCGTCTCGATGGGCACTAAAGGCCCAGCTTCGGCTTTAGCTTGAGATTGTGTAGCTTCGGCTTCTGCTTGCCCAGTTTCGGCTTCGGCCTGCGATTTGGCTTCAGCTTGAACAATTTTCTTTACAGGAGCAGGGCTCAATGCCTTTGTTGTCTCCAGTACAGCATCTAGCACATTGGCCATCCTTCTCCTCTTGGGGGTCGTGGCAGAAGTTTTTTGCGCCTTCGGCACATTTGCCTCTGTTGGAGGGCTCAGAATTTTTGGCATTTTTATTATTTCTTCAACTTTCGGCTCTTCAGCCTTATCAACCTTATCTTCGACTGGTTCAATTGTATGCATCTTCGGCATTACAGTTGGTTCTACAGTGCTCTATGCAATCGGAGCAGTTTGTGTTGCTTCGACTGCTGAAGAGGACCCTACGCCAAAGTCAGGAACCACAGTCGGTTCAATGTAACGTGGCCGGTTGGTCAGAACTTTCACCTTTTTGCTCTTCGGCACAGGCTCATCTGGGGTGACCAAAGCAGTCTTCCTCTTTTTCTCTTGCCCTCGCAGCGGGTAGCGATAGTCGAGGTATATGAAGTCGATCGTATCAAAACTCTGTTCAGTCTTTTCTTCCCTCGACCTCTGAAGGCTACGGACAGAGCGTTATCTTCAACCTTGGAGTAAGCTCCAAGCAACTCATCGCTGGTAGCTTCAATACACTTTAGCCAATCGTCGTTTGGCTCATCAAACTTCTCCCTAAATCTGAAGGTATATTTCAGTCGGACCAGACCACCATCACTAGAATCAGTGGTGGTCTTCTTCAGCCTTTCCCAGCCTTCGACAAGCGGCCATACCCTGAAGGATACATGTTCTTGAATCAAATCTCTTGTGCCAATGAAGGAGCAAATAGTGCTGAAAGCCCTCTGTCACGCTTCAACAGCATCGTCAATTTCCACCTTCGGCCTTCGAAGGCCGAAGCGTGACCAGATGGGGCGTTGGATGATCTCTTTAATGTCTTCCTGTGCCTTTATATCATTCTTCACATAAAACCATTCTTCCATCCAGGCTCCGGGCCATCTCTTCCGAAATGTTGGCACCGGATAGCTAGCGTTGGGGCGAGTGATGAATCCATAACAGCCGAAGTTGTTGTGATACTGTTCTTTGCCAATGGCCTTCGTCTCATATAAAAGCTCGTGCATATTGCAAAAGCACTTCGCGCTTGGCTCCAATCCCTAGCTTTTTAGAGCCCAGACAAAAATTCCCATCCTCAGTATAGCTTCAGGGGTGAGCTGATGATGGAAAATCTGGAATACCTTCAGTACTTCAACTACAAACTTGCTTAAAGGAAACCGAAGACCAGCCTTAAAAAAGCTTCGGTAGATAACAACTTCATTCCCCTCAGGGACGGGGGTCGTGTTGTCTCCACCAACTCTCACAATAGATGTGTCACGAAAGTACCTTCCTCTCATATTGTCAAGATGATGCTATTTAATAGTCGATTTCCCGAAGACAGTATGGCTTGGTCGCCAAGGCCGATCTTCAGAATCTTCGTCCCCACTCTCCACATCATAACTATCGTTGTCATCAGTATCTTCAGACAAGCCTTCTAGAATCTCTTTAGTAATCTTCTCTGTGTTTGTTCTTGACATAGATTCAACAAACCCGGCGATAAAAGGATCCGCCTTTTTCTTCTCTTCAAACAACTTCGTCTCCTCAATGAGCTTCGTTTCTGCATTCAATTTCTTTTCCTCCGTTATCTTTTCCCTAGACATGGTGAAAAAGCGTCTTTTAATCGAAGCTCAAAAAGCTTGAAAATCTAGCGAGCGCTGCTGAACAAGAGCTAAAAGTTTGAGAAATTAATGCAAATAGCTGAAATAGCGCATCAAATGCCGCTGCTGTGGGTTCATATTTATACGCTCAGAGCCTTCCAACTTGGCGGGACCTGCCTGTCATTGACTATCGCTATTCTAGCAAAGGGAAGGTGTTTTTTCGAACCTTCGGCTTAAGGCCTTCGTTCAAGTCGCAGTCTAAATTCGTTATTTTTACAAATTAATACTGCAAGGGGCTACTGTTGGGGGCCTTCGTCTTCCGAAGGTCCTCAAAAACATGACTAACATTCTTTCCAAGTGTAATATGCTATTACAGTGACCTTTGGACTTGGTATGGAACTGTACACAATGAGGAAAGCGCGGTTTGGGAGAAGGTCGAACCAGTTCCGAAGCTACTCGTAAAGATGCTTCGGCTTAGCGATGAATAATGTAACCGACCTAAAGGGGAAAATGCTATCTGGTCCTTGACAGATTGTTCTTGAGTTAATAGTGAATGTCATGGGTATGAATGTAATTTCACACAGGCTATGTCCTGTGCCTATAAATAGGTGAACAGTACCCCCGTACTGTTCACGCTGGCTTGTATTCGCTCGTGCGTCACACCTGAATCTTTGCCTTCTGTCAAGCCAAAGGTATAAATATAATTCAATATTGCTCTTATTCATTCATGACTATATAAAAAGGACACATAAATGATGTTATATGATTATTCATGTTATTTCTCATGTTTCATATGCTTCTTCTTTCATCAATGTAAACTATGATGATGAAGGTATGTCCTTCATGACCTTCGTCCGAAGATCGTTATATCCCAAGGGAAATAATGCTTTGAAGGACGAAGGCCATTAACCATTAACTTCTTTCTATGTTGCCTTGTTCTTAATTCATAGCATTTGAAAACAAGTCCACAACAAGATCCAAGGCCCATGTGCCTTTGTAATTCTTCAAACAACGTCGTTCATGCCCGCACTCTTTTCCTCCTAGGGGTGAGGTTTTTAACGAGGTAGAGCCATGTAATATAATACCGAAAAGCCCCCACACAAACAATCCAGCCAGTAGCATGGCCACGGGTGTCAAAAAAGACCGTAGCAACGGTCTTCGACATTCGACGCACAAAACAGTCATCGCAAGAGGTAGCCTAGACTGCCCTCGTGTGCGACACGTCCGAGCAAAAGTCGCCTAAGGGTGTAGCCGGGCATGCACAATAAGTGCGAAGTCTTTACCATAAGACACGTCCGAGCAAAAGTCGCCTAAGGGTGCAGCCGGGCATGCACAACAAGTGCGCGACATCACCCACAGGGTGCGAAGTCTTTACCATAAGACACGTCCGAGCAAAAGACGCCTAAGGGTGCAGCCGGGCATGCACAAAAAGTGCGCGACATCACCCACAGGGTGCAAAGTCTTTACTATAAGACACGTCCGAGCAAAAGCCACCTAAGGGTGCAACCGGGCATGTAGGAAGCAAGGTCCTCATCCCACCTGAGTACCACGCCAACATGATTACAAATCGAGACAATCTTACAATAAACGCAGCACGCGATACAGCATCATAGTTTACATACATACAACGAAGGGCCCATCGGCCACTTCGCACAAGTAACACAAATCGCATATTGTCGCCCTCCCTCTCTATTGCTGAGAGCACCTAGAGGGGGGTGAATAGGTGATCCTGCAAAATTCAACACTAATAACACAAACTTGGTTTATAAAATATTAGTTAGATTAAACCAAGTTGCTATAGAGCGAGCTCTTGAGAAGAAATCAATCACAGTGAAAAGCAACACAAGAGACACGGTGTTTTATCCCGTGGTTCGGCCTATGCCTACTCCACGTTGTGGTGACCTCCTTCGGTCAAGGATTGCACTCAATCCATCTCATGTGATCCAATGATCAACTTTGAGTACCACGGTTTTCTTCCTTAGTAGTCTTTTCCCATTTGCGAGGAATCTCCACAAGTTGGAGCCTCTTGCCCTTACAATGCTTGATCACAAGAATGGCACAAGAGTAAGGGAGGGAAAGCAACACATACAAGACTCAAATCGTAGCAAACACACGCACACAAGCCAAGACGTGAGCACAAAACACGATGCAGGGAGTTTACAACTCAAACGGTGCTCAAATCTCTAACACGATGATCCGAGTACGTGGTGGCGAAGTCTAGGTGTCTTAGAATGATCAGAGAATGCTTGGTGTCCTGCTCCATGCGCCTAGGGTCCCTTTTATAGCCCCAAGGCAGCTAGGAGCCGTTGGAGATCCAATTGGAAGGTAATTATTGCCTTCTGTCGGGTGGCGCACCGGATAGTCTGGTGCCCCACTGGACATGAACAGTAGCTGTCCGATGCCCGATCTCCTTCCTTTTTTGGCGAAGCCGACCATTGGGTCTTTGGTCCCCTTGGCGCACCGAACACTGTCCGGTGCACACCGGACAGTCCGATGCGACCAAGTGACCGTTGGCTCGGCCACGTGTTGCCCGTTGATCGCGCAGCCGACCATTGGCTGCAGGCGCCGTTGGCTCACTGAACAGTCCGGTGCACACCGGACAGTCTGGTGAATTTTAGCTGCGGCACCTTCGCTTTTTCCCGAGAGCGACGAGTTCGCCGCCGGGCCAGCCTAGGCACCGGACACTGTCTGGTGCACCACAGGCTGGTGCTGGTTTGGATGAACTTAGCCAGAACTTCTCCTGTTCTATTCCACTTTTCTTGATAATATTCCTGGCACTTAGATAAATATGTTAGTACTCATAAACAATTTACTAAGGCCGGAGACATACCTTGTTCTTTGATTTGCATCTTAGCACTTATGAACCAATGTATTTTGTGTTGGGCATCTAATCACCAAAACATTTATTGAAATGGCCCAAGGGTACATTTCCCTTTCAATCTCCCCCTTTTTGGTGATTTATGCCAACACATTAAAAAGCAACCAAAAGTGCAACATTATTCTCAAAAAGTGCAAATTTGAAGACCAAATTTTCTTACTCGGTATTTGGCATATTTGGATCACTTTTGCCACCACTTGGTTTATTTTTGCAAAACAAATTCTTTTTCCTATTTCTAAGTCAAACACACTTGATTGAGCAAAGAGAGAAATATTTCAAGAGTAAAATTGATCAAGTGCCAAAAACTCCCCCTTTTCCCATAATCAAAATTCTCCCCCATATGAGACCAAATTTTGCAATAAGAGGATTTTGGAAAAAATACAAATTCTAACTCTACTATTTTCAAAATTCACAAGTGGTTGGCCGATCCATTTGATTTGGCCTTAATTTCTCCCCCTTTGGCATTAAGCACCAAAACAGGAAAACTTTTGGCCCTTTAACCTCATTGCCTCACCAAAATGTAAAATAAGAGCAAAAAGGCAATGAGAGCATTAGTATGAACTTGGAATGAGATACAAGTATACTAGAGTGCAGGGGAAGTCCTTTCTTCGTCCAAGTTCACTTTTCCCTTTCAATGTTCCTTCGAGACTACTTCAAGTGCACTCAAACAAACAAGTTAGTCTCAAAGGAGTCAAGTTGTAGCACATCTCCTCCTAAACATGTGCATCATTTGCATAAGGACTTGTGAGGTCCGGGGATGACTTATACAACTTGAGCACCACAAATAAGCAATAAATGATGTAAATGCTCAAAGTAATATGATCAAAGGCATAGAACACATGTATGTGATAGATCAATCCAAGTTACGTGAATCTAAGACATTTAGCTCACTACGCAACCTGCAAAACCTTTTCTCATCTAAAGGC
This sequence comes from Zea luxurians, assembly GCA_029449295.1. NCBI lineage: Eukaryota > Viridiplantae > Streptophyta > Magnoliopsida > Poales > Poaceae > Zea > Zea luxurians. The sequence goes on from JAOPSE010000080.1 coordinate 8,180,627, forward strand.
TTGGTGAAGATATCGGCTAGCTGGTTCTCGGTGCTAATATGATATCTCCCCTTTGCTGGTGGTCTCTCAGGAAGTGATGCCGGATGTCTATGTGCTTAGTGCGGCTGTGTTCAATAGGATTATCCACCAAGCGGATTGCACTCTCATTGTCACATAGGAGTGGGACTTTGCTCAGATTGTAGCCAAAGTCCCTGAGGGTTTGCCTCATCCAAAGCAGTTGCGCGCAACACTGTCCTGCGGCAACGTACTCAGCCTCAGTGGTGGATAGGGCAACAGATGTTTGTTTCTTAGAGCTCTAAGACAACAGGGACCTTCCTAGGAACTGGCACGTCCCTGATGTGCTCTTCCTATCAACCTTGCACCCGGCATAGTCGAAATCTGAGTATCCGATTAAGTCAAAGGTAGACCCCTTTGGATACCAGATCCTAAAGCAAGGCATAGAAACTAAATATCTAAGAATTCGCTTAACCGCCACAAGGTGACACTCCTTGGGGTTGGATTGAAATCTAGCACACATGCATACACTAAGCATAATGTCCGGTCAACTAGCATAAATATAAAGTAATGAACCTATCATTGACCGGTATGCCTTTTGATCAACGGACTTATCTCCTTTGTTGAGGTCTAGATGTCCGTCAGTTCCCATCAGTGTCTTCGTGGGCTTGGCATCCTTCATCCCAAACCTCTTGAGAAGATCTTGAGTGTACTTCGTTTGGGAGATGAAGGTGCCTTCCTTAAGTTGCTTCACTTGAAATCCAAGGAAGTAGTTCGACTCGCCCATCATTGATATCTCAAATTTTGGCATCATTACCCTGCTAAACTCCTCACAAGACTTTTGGTTAGTAGAACCAAATATAATGTCATCGACATATATTTGGCAAACAAAAAGATCACCATCACAAGTCTTTGTTAAAAGATTTGGATCAGCTTTCCCAACCTTGAAAGCATTAGCAATAAGAAAATCTCTAAGGCATTCATACCATAGAGCGCCTTAGAGAGTTTATACACGTGGTCAAGATACCTGTCGTCCTCAAAGCCAGGGGGTTGTTCCACATATACCTCCTCCTTGATTGGTCCATTTAGGAAAGCGCTCTTCACGTCCATTTGGAACAACTTAAAGGAATGGTGAGCGGCAAAGGCTAATAAAATCTGAATTGATTCTAACCTAGCCACAGGAGCAAAAGTCTCCTCAAAATCCAAACCTGCAACTTGGGCATAACCTTTTGCCACAAGTCGAGCTTTGTTCCTTGTCACCACTCCGTGTTCGTCTTGATTGTTGCGGAACACCCACTTGGTCCCCACAACATTTTGCTTTGGACGTGGCACCAGACTCCAAACTTCATTTCTTTTGAAGTTGTTGAGCTCTTCCTGCATGGCCAACACCCAGTCCGGATCCTGCAAGGCTTCTTCTACCCTGAAAGGCTCAATAGAAGAAACAAACGAGTAATGCTCATAAAAATTAGCTAATCATGAGCGAGTTTTTACTCCCTTGCTGATGTCACCTAGAATCTGATCCACTGGGTGATTTCTTTGGATCGTCGCTTGGACTTGAGTTGGAGGGGCCCATGATGCTTCTTCCTCCATAACTTGTTCTTCCTATGCTCCCCCTTGATCCTGCCCCTCTTCTTGAGGTACCTGTTCATCGTCTTGAGTTGGGGGATGCACCATCATAGAGGAAGAGGGTTGATCTTGTTCCTATAATTCTTGTGGTCGCACATCACCTATTGCCATTGTTCGCATGGCGGCCGTCGAAATCTCATCTTCATCTACATCATCAAGATCAACTTGCTCTCTTGGAGAGCCAATAGTCTCATCAAATACAATGTCGCTAGAGACTTCAACTAATCCTGATGATTTGTTGAAGACCCTATATGCCTTTGTATTTGAGTCATATCCTAGTAAAAACCCTTCTACAGCCTTGGGAGCAAATCTCGAATGTCTACCTTTCTTCACCAGAATGTAGCATTTGCTCCCAAATACACGGAAATAAGAAACATTGGGTTTGTTACTAGTTAGGAGTACGTAGGAGGTCTTCTTGAGGAGATGGTGCAGATAGAGCCGGTTTATGGCATGGCAGGCTGTGTTCACAGCTTCCAACCAAAACTGCTCAGGCGTCTTGTACTCTCCAAGCATCATTCTCGCCATGTTGATTAGCGTCTTGTTCTTCCTCTCTACCACACCATTTTGCTGTGGTGTGTAGGGAGCAGAGAACTCATGCTTGATTCCTTCCTCCTCAAGATATTCTTCAACCTGTAGATTCTTGAACTCAGATCCATTGTCGCTTCTTATCTTCTTCACCTTTAGCTCAAACTCATTTTGAGCTCTCCTTAAGAAGCGTTTTAGGGTTCCTTGGGTTTTGGATTTGTCCTGCAAAAAGAATACCCAAGTGAAGTGGGAAAAATCATCAACTATAACAAGACCATACTTACTTCCCCCGATGCTGAGATAGGCAACGGGGCCAAAGAGATCCATGTGTAGGAGTTCCAGTGGTCTTGATGTCGTCATCACATTCTTGCTATGATGAGTGCTTCCCACCTGTTTTGTAAGGGAAATGTGCCCTTGGGCTATTTCTATAATGTTTTGGTGATTAAATGCCCAACACGGTTGATTAAGTTCTTATGTGCTAAATAAGTGAGAAGTGCAAATCATATGACAAGGTATGTTTCTAGACTTAGTAAATTGGTTTTTGAATACTAACATGTTTATCTAAGTGCTAGAAACAGAGCCAAGAAAAGAAGGTTTGGATTGAAGAAGAGTTGGCTATGTACAGCCAACACCAGCTCGGGTCTGGCGCACCGGACAGTGTCCGGTGCCCCAGGTGAGCCGACGGTGAACCGGATGCTCTCGGGAAACGACAGAGCGACGCAGCTATAAATCACCGGACTGTCCAGTGAGTCGTCAGCGATGAACTCGTCGCTCTCGGGAAAAGAAAAAGGCGACGTGGCTATAATTCACCGGACTGTCCGGTGGTGCACCGGATTGTCCGATGAGCCAACGGTGCCAGCGGCCAACAGTCGTCTGCGCGATCAACGCGCGACATGTGGCCCACTCAAACGGTCGGCTGGGTGCACCAGACTGTCCGGTGTGCACCGGACTGTCTGGTGTGCACAGGACAATGTTCGGTGCGCCAACCGACCCCAATGAGCAACAGTCGGATGCGCCCGATATGGAAGGAGATCACGCACTGGACTGCTACAGTGGCTGTCTGGTGGTGCACCGGACTGTCCGATGCACCACTCGACAGAAGGCAGGATTTGCCTGCCATGTTGAACTCTGAAAGGATCATGATGCCCAAGAGGGGGGTGAATTGGGCTTTTCTAAAAATCAGCACTAATTAAAACCTAAGCAAGAGCTAAACAAGAGCCCAACTTCACCCCAACAACTAGCACTAAGATAATAAAACTAGAAATACAATAGTGCTAAGACAATACTTCAAATACTTGATAAACAAATACACAATGTAAAGTACTTGAATTAAGTGCGGAATGTAAAGCAAGGTTTAGAAGACTCCTCCAATTTTTCCCGAGGTATCGAAGAGTCGGCACTCTCCACTAGTCCTCGTTGGAGCACACGCGCAAGGGTATCGCTCCCCCTTGGTCCTCGCAAGAACCAAGTGCTCACTACGAGATGATCCTTTGCCACTCCGGCGCGGTGGATCCCTCAAGACCGCTTACAAACTTGAGTCGGGTCACCAACAAGATCTTCACGGTGATCACCGAGCTCCCAACGCCACCAAGTCGTCTAGGTGATGCCGATCACCAAGAGTAACAAGCCGTAGACTTTCGCTTGACCAAGAGAAGCCTAATGCAAGTGGTGTGTGCTCTAGGTGGCTCTCGCTAGCGCTAATAAGGAACAAATGCGGGATTTAGATTCTCTAATCTCCTCACTAGGCTTTTGGTGCTTACAATGCTCTAGCAATGTGCTGGAATAAATGTGGGGTGCAAGACATTGAATATGGTGGGTGGAGGGGGTATAAATAGTCCTCACCCACCAACTAGCCGTTACCAGCAACCTTCTGTGCATTGGCGCACCGGACAGCCCGGTGCGCCACCAGTGCGCCAACGGTCGTTTCCAACGGCTAGTTCTGACAGGTAGCTGTTGGACTCATGGCACACCGGACAGTGAACAGTCACTGTCCGGTGCACTGTCCGGTGCGCCACTATAATTCAACTCTAAAACCTGCGCTCTCGGGTTTCTGCGTGGAGAAGGCTCTTCCACGGGCCAGCCTGGGCCCCACCTGGCAGGGTGCACTGGACAGTCCGGTGCACACCGGACAGTCCGGTGCCCCAGGGCTAGAAACCCTACCTCTTGTTTTTCAGCTGATTTTCAAATCGGTTTTCGTTCTAACTTGTGAGTGAGTTCTAGAGTGACACCTAGCACTGTATGTGAGTGTGATTGTGCACCAACACTACACTAGAACTCTCTTGGTCAAACTACTCATCGACAACCCCTCTTTATAGTACGACTAAAAGAGAATAAAAGACCTAACTAAATCATGAGTGTCCACATCTCCTTGACACTCGGACTCCGTAGTCCTTCACCTTTTGTTTCGTCGTTTTAGCCGTCGCTTCGAGTTCTTATCTCCGGGATTGTGTTCACGGTTGTAGTACTTCTACCTGTAATGCGACCTAACTTACCATTTGTCTCTGCAAAACACACGTTAGTCACATATAACATTACGTTGTCATTAATCACTAAAACCAACTAGGGGCCTAGATGCTTTCAATCTCCCCCTTTTTGGTGATTGATGACAACCCTACAAGATTTGTGAGAGTAGTTTGTTTTGAAGTTTCTGTCAATAGAAAGGATGGTTAGTTATACTCAGTAATCTTTGACAGAAAGAACGTGTACCATAATAATAAGAGTGAGCGCATACACATCGTAAGATTCTTGTTCATATAAAAGTGAAGTTAAATCAATGAATCAAGAACTAGAAGACTCGTGATAAAATATAAGGTGAAAACATAATACACACAGTCAATCATAAGCAACGAGAGTATATATAGAGTTTGTGAGCCAAAAACACCAAGCTAGTACAGAGAGTAGCAAGCACATATATTACATCAAAATGACTCTCTACTAACTCTCTACTAACTCTCTAACTCACCCTAGCTCTCACAACTCATATCTCTCCCCCTTTGGTGTCAAACACCAAAGGGCACCCAAACCTAAACATCAGAAGTGGGAGGAGGCGGCGGAGGCGCATCTGGTCGCGGTCGAGGCAGCAGAGCAAACGTCGGCTGGGGGTCAGAGTCAGTCTCGGATCTAGGATCTGCTGTAGAAGCTAGAGCTGGTACTGACTCGGACTGAGGACGCTCTGCAGAAGCTGCTGGAACTGAAGTGGTCACAGATACTGCCACAGCAGTAGTGGTAACAGCAGAAGCTGGTGGCACTAGCGGCTGAGGGCAGACAGAGCTAAGAACCGGTGACGTGAAAGCCAGGGTGACCGGCCGGAGCGGAGAGGAAGAAGGAACAACAGAAGTAAGAGGGGGTCCTGACTGAAGTGCTGGCACAACAGGATCCAGAAGCGGAGGAGGTGGTCCAGACTGAACCGGGGAACCGAGACACCAGAATGCTGTAGCATAAGAGCCATGAATGCCCTGCTCTCAGCCCGATCCTGAAGAAGCTGCTGCTGAAGAGAATCCTGCCTGTCTTGTATGGTCTGAAACATCGAGAGCATCCTCTCGGATAACCGGGTCTGCTCGGCGGCCAAGTGAGCCTGCTGCTGAGTGAGAGACTGGAGAATCGAAGCAATAGCAGGGTCAATAGCTAGAGGGGCAGCAGGGGTAGCACTAGAATTCCCAGCCTCATGATCATGTGAGCGTGGAGGCATAGGAGGCGGAGGCGGAGGTGGAATCCCAAAATCATCGTCATCATCATCATCATCATCAACTGCTGCATCCTGAGCTTCGCAAATTTGGCTGGCAGTAATAGTGACATCCTCTCGCTCAAAACGAAACCTCATCCAGTGATGGTCAGGGTCGATCCATACAGTCAAGTAGAATACTCGGACCCATTCCTCAACATACCTGCCGCTGGTAGACAAAAGAGTCAGAAGGCCAGGCAGATATGTGAGGTGCACCTCAGAGTCAGCACCAGCGGCTAGCAGAAAGGCTGGAAGATCCAAAAGCCGGTGCACTCGCAGAGCAATCTGTGCAGACAACTGTGCCCTGAAGAAGGATTCCTGAATCCTGGTGCTGAAAAGGTCAACTGCTGTAGGGTCCCTCTGAGCTAGTAACCAAGACTCCACGGGTATGTACCTAAACCTGCATACCCGTGCCGCTGTAGCACGATGAAGGTCAAATAACCTGGGATCTGCAGCCAGAGGTCGCACCTCAGTCTCATCGCGCTCCCAGAAACGAGCAGGTGGGATAGGTGGAGCGGAAACGGGAGGAGGAGCAGTGGAAGCTGGTGTAGTGGAGATGGTGGATGGTGCAACAGGGGTGACATGAGCAGGCAAAGTGGGAGGAGGAGTGGAAGCTGAAGCAGTGGTGGTAGTGGAGGAGCGAGGCCGGGAGACGAGACGACGAACACGGTACGCAATCTGATCTGAAGGTGTCTGAGGCTGATCTCCAAGCTCGGCCTGCGCAGCGGCTGCTGCTGCTGCTGCCACTGCACGGGCTGCTCTATCCATACGCCGCTTCTTGCGGCCTTCCTGCTGCTCCAAGTGTACTGTCTTGCCCTTGACTTGCCTGAAGGGGCGACGAGGATCCTCATCTTCGCCTCCCCCTGGTGCCGACACATTCTTCGTGCATGGCATCCTGACCTGATGACTGCAAATGAGAAAGAGAGACTAAGCACAGATCGATAATATCCGATAGAATATCAAGGGATGAGATGACTACCTGGAAAGCTCACACGAGAGGTGACGATCCAGACAGGACAGGAGATGGCACACAGGCAATCAAGGTCACTGAAATGACAGAAGAGGTGAGCACGTATTAGTCACATAGTCATAAGTATATGAAATGTAAATAAATACATACACAGAGAAATATGGCACAGAAAACAAGAGATGAGATGATCGAGAGGTCAAACGACGTGAAAACGGCGTTGGAACGATAAAAAGTGCCATAGGAGGTTTGGAATTCGAATTGAGGCACGAAATGACGTGGAATTGAGCCGATACTTCACGAATAGGTTTATATGGGTGAATATGAGTGAAGTGTGTGTTTGGTTTGAATTTAGGCGAAGAAAATGAGATTTGGGCACTCGGCTCGGAAACGATCGCTCGAAACGGGGAATTGGATGAAATTAAAGCCTGGAATATCGGGTGGGCGTGGAATTTGGCGAATATGTTACTGGATATGTTGTGAAGGTGCCTGAAAAATTTGGGTTCAATTGGAGCATTTTTAGCTGGTTTGGGCATTTCACCGAACACGTGGGGGCGGAGTTTTAGGGTTTCGGGGAAATGGCCATTTGAGGTGTGAAAACCCTCTCGAAGGAGCTAGGAACCTGCAGGAATGTTCAAGGCACACAGATAAACACATACCACAACTTGGTTTCACAGGATTTCACAAGAATTTGAAATGCGCACAAAGGGGTGGAAGAGGAGCTCACTGCCCAGAGAAATGGAGAGAGAGAGAGAAGACAGAGGGAGAAGGGAGCTGCTCATCGAGCGAGGGCAGGAGAGGAGCACTGGGTCGAGGTCGCCGGAGAACAGTGGACGCAGGTGAGGGATGGTCGCCGGCGAGGGGGGGAGATCGCCAGAGACAGAGAGGAGAGGCAGAACAGAGAAGAGAAATGCCAGGCCTCGGGCGCGAGAGGGGAAAGATTTTTTAAAAACCGGATATGGGCGCACCGGACAGTCTACAGTGCCTGTCCGGTGCACACCGGACAGCGCACAGTAGTTGTCCGGTGAACCACCGGACAGCGCACAGGAGAATGGAGATTTAGCGCGCGGCTGCCGGTGCACCGGACATTGCACAGTGCAGTGTCCGGTGCACACCGGACTGTCCGGTGAGCCCAGACAGAGGGAAAATTTGGATTTTTGAATTTTTCTATCTAGTTCCCAACCAAACCAGATCCCAACTTATAAACACACAAAGTAACACTTGTTGGGACATGTATTGGCACCCTCATATATTTTCTCATATTTTTCAAAATATTTTGCCATAGGCTAGATAATTTTTAGAGAAAATAGGCAAATAGTGAAATTTGCATTTTGGCTTGCACTAGGGGTTTTCATGAGAGATTTGAGTTTTGAATACTCCCCCTAAGTGCAGTACCTCATGCATATTTCAAGAAGCAACAATTGCATAAAAAGTAAGAATTTAAGTGCTAAAAGCTTAAAAACTAAGACTTGTCAAGTTTTATCCGAGTTAAGCTTTTTCACTCGCTTTGTTGGCGGTTATCTCAACTAGGTTAGACAAGCCCTAGATGCAATACAAGAAATTTAAACATGCAATGCAAGCTTGACAACACCATTTGACATTTTACATAAAATTTCTGAGATCAAGAATATTTAGTTCATTCCTCAACATGCAAAAGCGGGTCTTATCATGTGGCTTAGTGAAAATATCTGCTAATTGATCTTCCGACCTCACTCCTTCTAAAATGATATCTCCTTTAGCAACATGATCTCTAAGGAAGTGATGACGGATATCAATGTGCTTGGTGCGAGAGTGTTGTACAGGGTTATTAGCAATTTTAACAGCACTCTCATTATCACACAACAAAGGTACCTTTTCTAGAACTACGCCATAGTCTAGAAGAGTTTGTTTCATATATAAAATTTGTGTGCAACAAGCACCTGCGGCAATGTATTTCGCTTCGGTGGTTGACAAGGCAACACTATTTTGCTTTTTGGATGTCCATGAAACTAGTGATCTACCAAGCAGATGGCATCCCCCAGAAGTACTTTTCCTATCAATTTTGCAACCGGCATAATCCGAATCGGAATAGCCAATTAAATCAAAAGTAGCTCCTTTAGGATACCACAGACCAACACTTGTGGTGTGCCTGAGATACCTAAGAATTCTTTTAACAGCGCGAAGATGAGCTTTCTTAGGATTAGATTGAAATCTAGCACACATGCAGACACTAAACATGATATCAGGCCTAGATGCGGTAAGGTACAATAAACTACCAATCATAGAACGGTAGAGAGTTTGATTAACCGGGTTACCTCCCTCATCTAGGTCGAGATGTCCATTTGTTGGCATAGGTGTCTTGATTGGTTTGCACTTCTCCATGTTGAACCTTTTCAACAAGTCTTTGGTATACTTCTCTTGTGAGAGAAAGTTACCATCTTTCATTTGCTTGACTTGAAAGCCGAGGAAGTACGTCAGCTCACCAATCATTGACATCTCGAACTCCTTCGACATCAACTCACCAAATTCCTTGCAATCATAGTCATTTGTCGAGCCAAAGATTATATCTGTTGGGGACTTGTTCTCAAGTGCTATGAGTTAAGAACAAGGCAACAAGAAAAGGTTAATGGCTAATGCCCTTCGTCCTTCAGAGCATTATCTCCCTTAGGATATAATGATCTTAAGACGAAGGTCATGAAGGACTTACCTTCGACATCACAGTATATTTAAATGAAAGAAGAAGCATATGAGGCATGAGAAATAACATAAATAATCATATGTCATCATTAATATCATTTAATCATATAATCATGGATGCACTTGAACAATATTGAATCACATTTTTACCTTCGGCTTGACAGAAGGCAAAGGTCCAAGCGTGACGCGTGAGTGAATACAAGTCAGCGTGAACAGTACGGGGGTACTGTTCATCTATTTATAGACACAGGACACAGCCTGTGAAGAATTACAATTATGCCCCTCATAAAAATTTACAACATTGACTCGGACCTTTATGGACTAAAAGGTCATTCTATCTTTAAGTCGGTTTGTAATGCCGAAGCTTCATGAAGAGGAACCTTCGGTCATCTTCTGCGGACAGCTTCAGCCGAAGCTGCTTCTTCCTACAAGACCTTCGGCGCAACGAAGCATGACCCCAACAGTAGCCCCTTTCGCGGCGCTAGATCGTTTTTCGTAACGAGCTTGATCCGTGAAAAAAGCCTCTTAAGCTTCGGGAAGCCGAAGGTCCAAAAAACACCTTCCCTGAGCTCGTTGCCGAGAAACGATTCAGTTTCCGAGCGCGTGTCAGGCCCACCTTGCAGAGTTACTGTTTGGTTTCTGCGGTCCACAGCGCAGCGAGTGCAAGTGACCGCCCGCCTGGTGTAAAAATCCTGGTGTTTCGCCTTCTTACCTGCAACACTATATAAACAGACGGGTAGGTGTGAAGTTACCACAGCATTCATTGCTATTTGCACTGTTTTGCTGCCAAAATTTTTAACCATAGCCGAAGCTTGACTCTCGGAATCGAACGAAGGTCCAACTCGAAGTCTGCTTCGCCAGAAGGAAAGGCTTCGGGAGAAAAAAGTATTCAATTTCCACAAACTCAGAGTTAAATGGCCAGAGTGCGATCTACTGCCAGGGTTGAGCGTGAAGGAGACGAAGCTGAAGGTTCGGAGTCTGTTCCCATCTCCGAAGCAATGCAACGATCCGGACTGGTGACTTCGGAGGAAATCCCCACTGTTGAAGCAGAACAAGCAACTGCCGAAGCAGCAGATGAGAACATTGAAGATACTGATCCCGAAGATGATTATCGCATTGCCATGCCAAGTAAACCCAGCCACTTGGACTTCAGAAAATCGACCGTTTCGAAGGCTGATCTCTCCAAGATGGTAAAGTCGGGTTATTTCAGTGAAAATCAGAAGAAGCTACTTCGCTTCGGGGGTGAAGAAACTACCCCGAAACCAGAGAAGGATGAGATAGTCATTTTCAAGAGCTTTCTAAAGGCTGGGTTAAGATTCCCCCTCCATGGGATTATTGCAGATGTATTGAAGAAGTTTGGTATCTATTTTCACCAGTTAACTCCTAACGCTATCGTTAGGCTTAGCGTTTACATCTGGGCCCTCCGAAGCCAGGCGGTGGAACCGTTTGCCGACAGTTTTTGTCGAGTTCATGAGCTACATTACCAGACGAAAGCCAGAAAAGATGGATTACATGATAACTTTGGTTGCTACAATTTTGCCTATCGGAAGACCACAAAGTTTCCTGTTATTAGCTACCGAAGCAAATGGCCGGCAGGCTGGAAGTCAGAGTGGTTTTATGTGAAGGTTGACGAAGACGAAGAGAAGTTGGTACAAAGCCCACTTGAATTGATCTTCGGAGAAACAAGGCCGCGGTGCCACATGACATTAGAAGGTCCCACCTGGGCTGCACTGGGTGAATTTAAAACTATTTCAGAGCATATCAGTACCAGGGACCTAGTTCAAGAGTTCTTGGCCTTCAGGGTTTTCCCTACTTTAAAAGAATGGAAAATGCCGAAGCTGGAAGGGGAGAAGAAAGAAGGGGAACTTGTCCGACTTCCTTACCATTTCAAGTTCAAGAAATACTTTAAAAAACCTTGCCAAGAGTGGCTGGACACAGTTGAAGTAATGTGCAATGAAATTCTTGGAAATTACTCGAAAAAAGAAGATCAATTGATGACTGCGGCCTTCGGCACCCGTCCGAAGCGAAGGCTCAATCGAGTGCTGGACGCCCTGGGTTTTGAGTACCCTGATTATGAAAATCTGAGCAAAGGTGCCGGGGGCCAAAAAAGGAAAAGGGGAGCCGAAGCTTTAAATGAAGATGAAGAAAAACCACCAAAAAAGAAGAATGTTCCGAAGAAGAAAATATCATCTCCGAAGCGAAAAGTATCCGACGAAGAGGGGACTCCTGCATCACCCTCTTCCAACGACGTGGAGGAAATCTTAAAGGTAATGACTGAACCCCTGCCCAAGAAGCTAAGTCCATTAGGGCCTCAACTGACGAAGCTTTTTCGAAAGGTGGAAGAGCCCGAAAAATCGAAGAAGATAACCAAAACAAAGAGACAAAGAATTATTGCAGTAACTGAAGTCATTGACAAGACGCCACCGAGGGCTTCAACTCGGAAAGCGCCAGCGGTTGAGGGCACAACAAATGTCGAAGTCGCACCTTCGGAGGTCGCGGCTACCGAAGCCGCTTCGGCCGAAGATGTGAACTTGGAAACTACAATTGAAGATATCGACAAAATACTGCTAGACATGGCCGCAGAAGAAGCTGCCACTGCTGCCGAAGAAACCATGGCCACAGTGCCTGGAAAGGGAAAGGAAATAGCCGAAGATACTTCGGAGGACGAAGCCTACATATTTCAAAATTTAGTTGGGCAAGAACTGTCGAAGGCCGAAATAGAAGAGCTTAAAGAATATGCCAAATCTTGCGGATATAAGCCAGGAGCTCTTCTTTTCGGAGGTATTGACGATGAAAAGTTAGGCTGCATCCGGGATCAAACTGGAGCCAAGGTCATCGGTACTCTATCAAAGAATATCGGTTTTCCGAAGCTAGAAACGGATATCAGCCGCTACCGACGACAACATATCGTTGGTAGCTTATTTTATTCCAACTTCAAGGTAAACAACTTTTCTCTGACTTTTATTGTTTTTAATAATGAAAATGTTCCTAACGAAGGTTGTTTATGTGCAGAGCATGCTACTGAGCAAAGCTTTGAAGATGCAACAGGATCTAGAGGATAAGAAACACGAAGCCATAATTGAAAATTTAGAAAGCAAAATAAAAGAGCAATCAGCTATTATTGAAAAGAAAGACTTCGAACTCCAAACAACTGAAGGCTTATTGGCAGAGACTGAAGCTAAAGTAGCAGAATTGAATTCAAAGCTTCTCTGCCAATCAAAACAATTTGAACAAGAGAAGCAAGAGCTTAATTCAAAATTTGAGGCCGAAGTCCAAGAAAATTCAGATTTGAAAAAATCATTGACCAGCCTTCAAGACAAATGTTTGAAATTTAGTAACAACTGTATTCAACAATTAAAAAAGATCTTTTATTCAGTTGGAGCCAGCAGTGGAAAGTTCACCCCTTCAGCTGAAAATTTGCCAAGAACCTTCGAACATATTGAAGCTGAAATTGATGAGCTTGACGAAGTTATAGCCGGGCACGGTGACTTCTGTGCCTGGGTAGCTTCTCGAGGTACTGCTGCAGCGTTTCTGAAGGCTGGCTGTGATCATGGAAAAATCGTCAACAGGCCCAATTTCACACTATCTCCATCAATTCTAGACGATATTCCTGACCTCGCCTGAAGCATTTCAAACAGATTTATAAAAATGATATGGACAAAAGGCGGGCGAGAAAAGGCTGGAGATGAAGCTCGAAGTCATCTTGAACCAGTAAGAAATCATACCTTGTGCTTACCTTCTCCTTCACACTTGATTTTTACTCCCAACACCTTGATTCATGTAGGATGACGAAGCTAAAACTGATGCTTAATAAGCAGCCGAAGCTGAAGCCTGGTGAAGATTAGTAGGAGTAGACTGTAGAAAAAACTGAAGAGACTTTTGTACTAACTTTTGTAAATACAGCTAAACTGCTCTTAATGAGCTTTGTTCATATCATGTAATATATCCTTACCCTTCCATTGAGGCACTTTGATTGTGGACGAAATTAGTATTTTGAGCCGAAGGCGAAAAAACACCTTCCCTTCTTTTCGTACACAACGAAGCATAAAAGACTGCTTCTTCTTTTTTGCCGAAACAACCACTTACGCCATGAATGAATGTTTATGAGTGCAAATGCTATGATGTAATGTGATGTGCGAATGAATGTCCAAACACATATCCGAAGCCATTATTTCCTTAGAAACAATCACACATTAGCTCTGCATTCCCTTAGGAACGACTTTGGAGCTTCTTCGCCTTTTACTTTCGGCGGAATCAGCGTTGACTTTTCGCTGTAAGCTCTGCATCCCCTTAGGAACGACTTTGGAGCTTCTTCGCCTTTTACTTTCGGCGGAATCAGCGTTGACTTTTCGCTGTAAGCTCTGCATTCCCTTAGGAACGACTTTGGAGCTTCTTCGCTTCTTCTTTTTTCGGCACTCGATGGTGCGTTCTCAGCTTTTACATTTACATTCCTTGGGGGATTTTGCTCTTATAAAACTAAAAAGAAGATTACATATGATGGCCCCATTAAAAACCTTTCTCCCCCTTTAGAAAGGAAAAGGGTGCCATAAAAAAGAAAAAACATGAGAAAAGTTACATCATATTACACATAATATCGCCGAAGCTCATCCGAATTCCAAGATCTTGGAATGTCGTTGCCGTCCATGTCCTTCAATCTGTATGAACCAGGTCTTGACGAAGATACTACCAAGAAAGGTCCCTCCCATTTCAACTGTAACTTGCCCACTGTGTCTGGGTTGGCCACTCTCCGAAGCACCAAATGTCCCGGCTCAATATTCTTTAGCTGAACTTTTCTATCTCGCCATTTGACTGTTTCGGCCTGATATTTATTGATATTTTCCACAGCTTGAAGCCTGATCCCTTCTAAAGCATCTTTTTCCACAAAACAAGCATCTTCAGGGCCTGATTCTGCCGAAGCTACTACTCTTATTGATCCAGTTTTAGCTTCTTCCGGAGTTATTGCTTCGTCACCGAATAATAACTTGAATGGAGTAAAGCCTGTAGATCTTGATGTTGTTGTATTGTGGCTCCACACCACTTTGGTTAACTGATCTGGCCACTTTCCCCTGGGTTGATTGAAGATTAACTTCATTATTCCTGTCATTATAATGCCGTTGGCTCTTTCAACGAGCCCATTTGACTCCGGATGCCTGACTGATGCAAAATGGATCTTCGTACCAATTTGATCACAGAAATTTCTGAAAGCTTCGGAGTCGAATTGTGTTCCATTATCCACAGTGATGGCCTTCGGTACCCCGAAACGACAAACAATATTCTGCCAGAAAAACTTTTGGACAGTGGCCGAAGTTATTGTGGCTAATGGCTTTGCCTCAATCCATTTAGAAAAATACTCCACAGCCACTATGACATATCTTAAATTCCCTTGTGCCGGTGGTAATGGTCCTAACAAGTCAAGGCCCCACCTTTGCAATGGCCAGATGGGTTGAATGAGCTGTGTTAAAGACGAAGGCTGTTTTTGATCTCTTGCACATTTCTGACAGCCTTCACACTTTTGAACTAACTCCGCTGCATCCGAAGCTGCCTTCGGCCAATAAAACCCTTGGCGGAAAACTTTTCCAAGTAACGGCCTAGATCCAATGTGGGATCCACACAGGCCTGCATGTATTTCTTTCATCAACTCTATGCCTTCGGTTCTAGATAAACACTTGAGTAGCGGAGCACAAACTCCATGCTTGTACAACTCCCCTTCTATCATGACATATGGACGAGCTCTTGCCTCTATTCTCCTGTTATAAGCTTCGTCATCTGAGAGGAACTTACCCTGAAGGTAAGAGATGATCTCAGTTCTCCAATCTTCGCTATAAACAGGTGATATGTTGAGGACTGCTCTTTCAAGGAGGTCCACTGAAGGTGCCTTTATTGTTTCGAAGAACACATCCGAAGGTAACGGCAGCCCCTGTGCTGCTGACTTGGCTAGCAAATCAGCATGCTCATTTTGTCCTCGAGGGATGTTTTTGACAGAAAATCCTTCGAAGGAAGCTTCGATTCTTCGGACCGTGTCTAGATATTTTTCAAGCTTTGGATCTTTAGCCTTGCAACTTTTGTCGATATGACCCGAAACAACCTGGGAATCAGTTTTAAGAATCGCCCTTCTGATTCCCATTGCCTTTAATTTCCGAAGACCCAGGAGCAGGGCTTCGTACTCAGTAATATTGTTTGTACAGCTGAAATCAAGTCTTGCCGCATAACAAGTTTTAACCTTGGATGGTGAGACCAACACAGCGGCTGCTCCTGCTCCGAAGGTTCCCCAAGAGCCATCACAAAACACTGTCCACACTTCGGCATCTTTATTTGCTTCTTCATCCTGAGCCCCTGGCGTCCAATCGGCAATGAAATCTGCCAACGCTTGAGACAGGATCGAGGATCTATGCACATAATCAATGCAAAATTCATTGAGCTCTGCAGCCCATTTTCCAATCCGTCCAGTAGCTTCTCTATTTCTCATAATATCCTTCAACGGCTGCGAAGAAGGAACAACAATATTGTATGCTTGAAAATAATGCCGAAGCTTCCTGGATGCCATCAAAACGGCATATAATACCTTCTCCAGTTCTGTATAGTTTTTCTTTGATACACTAAGGACTTCAGATACAAAATACACTGGAACCTGCTTCTTGACTTGGCCAACAAGCTTCTCCTGGACAAGTGCTGCACTTACTGCTGAGTGCGAAGCTGCCACATATAACAACAAAGGAGCCCCTGGCGTTGGTGGAGTTAATGTTGTTAGATCTATCAAATATTGCTTCAGCTCTTCGAAGGCTTTTTGTTGGCTTGGTCCCCATTGGAAGACTTCAGCTGACTTCAGCACCTCGAAGAATGGTAAATTTCTTTCTGCTGATCTGGATATGAATCTATTGAGAGATGCCAGCCTCCCTGTCAATCTTTGAGCCCCCTTTCTTGTAGTTGGTGGCTCCATTCGAAGTATAGCTTCAATTTTATTTGGATTAGCTTCAATTCCCTTTGTTGAAACCAAGCATCCAAGAAATTTCCCCTTCTTTACTCCGAAGACACATTTTTCTGGGTTCAGCTTTAAGCCAGCTTGCCTGAAACTGGCGAAGGTCTCCTGCAAATCAGCAATATGATTTTCCTGTTTCGTGCTTTTTACAATGATGTCATCAACATAAGTTAGCACATTTCTGCCTATCTGAGACTGGAGGACCTTCGCAGTCATTCTGCTAAAACTTCCTCCAGCATTTTTGAGTCCCTCAGGCATCCGAAGATAGCAATATGTGCCACTTGGGGTTATGAAGCTAGTCTTCGGCTCATCTTCCTTCTTCATCCAGATTTGGTGATAACCTGAGTAACAGTCTAGCAGACTCATGAGCTCTGAAGAAGCTGCTGCATCAACTAAAGAGTCTATTCTTGGCAATGGGAATTCGTCCTTCGGACAAGCCTTGTTGAGATCTGTAAAGTCTATACACATTCTCCACCTGCCATTGGCCTTCTTCACCATAACAGTGTTAGCTAGCCACTCTGGGTACTTTACTTCTCTGATAACTCCTGCACTGAGGAGTCTTTTTACTTCATTGCGAGCCCCTTCGGCCTTGTCATCAGACATTTTCCGAAGCCTCTGCTTTCGGGGTCTGAAGGATGGGTCAACATTGAGCGAGTGTTCAATAACATCCCGATTTACTCCGCAGAGGTCATTAGCTGACCATGCAAAAACATCTTTGTTGTTGAACAAAAACCTTATCAAGGTTTTCTCCTGCTCTTCGGATAATTGGGAACCCAACAGCACCTTCTGCTCTGCTATGTCCTCACATAAAAGCATGGGCTTCGGCTGATCTGCTGAAGCTGCTTTCTCCCTTCTGAATTTGTACTGTTCACAAGCTTCAGCTCCATCTATGTTATGGATTGCTTTGGAGTCAGTCCAGCTTCCTTCGGCCCTTCTAGCAGCTTCCTGACTTCCATGAATAGCAATAGGCCCTTGGTCCGAAGGTATCTTCATGCAGAGGTAAGCTGGGTGGAGAATTGCTTCGAAGGCATTGAGAGTACCGCGACCAATGATAGCATTGTAAGGATACTCCATGTCAACAATATCAAACACAATTTGCTCAGTCCTTGTGTTGTTAACAAATCCGAAGGTTACTGGCATGGTAATCTTCCCAAGTGCTACAATCTGCCGTCCTCCGAAGCCACAAAGAGGGTGCGTAGCATCATGGATCTTGTCTTCGGGCTCTTGCATTTGCCTGAAGGCCTTAGCAAATATGATATCAGCTGCACTGCCTGTATCAACCAAGACATTGTGAACCAGAAATCCTTTGATCACACAAGAGATAACCATAGCATCATTGTGTGGGTAATCCTTGAGTTGAAGGTCCTCTTGGGAGAAGGTAATAGGAATGTGAGACCATCTCGACTTGATGAAGGGTCCTTGCACCCCAACATGCTGTACCCTTCTCTGTGCTTCCTTCTTCTGTTTCTTGTTGGCTGGCTCTGAACATGATCCGCCTGTTATCGGGAACAGCAGCTTCGGAGCCGAAGCAGCTCCAGCTTGATCGTTGAACGAAGCCATCAGCTCAAAAAAGTGGAAGTGAGTTCACCGGAGGTGGGCGCCAATGTTGGGGACTTGTTCTCAAGTGCTATGAGTTAAGAACAAGGCAACAAGAAAAGGTTAATGGCTAATGCCCTTCGTCCTTCAGAGCATTATCTCCCTTAGGATATAATGATCTTAAGACGAAGGTCATGAAGGACTTACCTTCGACATCACAGTATATTTAAATGAAAGAAGAAGCATATGAGGCATGAGAAATAACATAAATAATCATATGTCATCATTAATATCATTTAATCATATAATCATGGATGCACTTGAACAATATTGAATCACATTTTTACCTTCAGCTTGACAGAAGGCAAAGGTCCAAGCGTGACGCGTGAGTGAATACAAGTCAGCGTGAACAGTACGGGGGTACTGTTCATCTATTTATAGACACAGGACACAGCCTGTGAAGAATTACAATTATGCCCCTCATAAAAATTTACAACATTGACTCGGACCTTTATGGACTAAAAGGTCATTCTATCTTTAAGTCGGTTTGTAATGCCGAAGCTTCATGAAGAGGAACCTTCGGTCATCTTCTGCGGACAGCTTCAGCCGAAGCTGCTTCTTCCTACAAGACCTTCGGCGCAACGAAGCATGACCCCAACAATATCATCAACATATACTTGACAAATGAAAATATCACTGTTATGTTTCTTTGTGAATAGAGTTGTGTCGACGGTCCCGATCTTGAAGCCCTTTTCGATGAGGAAGTCGCGGAGGCGCTCATACCAAGCCCTTGGAGCTTGCTTTAGCCCATATAGCGCCTTGGACAACCTGTAAGCATGGTTCACTACCGGAATCCGAGCCTTTGCCGAGTGCCGGACGCTTTGCCGAGTGCCTTTTCTCGGGCACTCGGCAAAGATGGCTTTGCCGAGAGCCGCACTCGGCAAAGCTCGGCTCTCGGTAACAAGCGTCTTTACCGAGCGTAGGACACTCGGTACAGGTCCACACTCGGCAAATACATGTTTGCCGAGTGTCAAACACTCGGCAAAGGGGGCTCTCGGCAAAGGGCCGTCAGCGGCCGTCCCAAAGCTGACGGCCGTCAGTCTTTGCCGAGTGCCAACCGTCGGCTCTCGGCAAAGATGCTTCTTTGCCGAGTGCCGCGCAGCTGGCACTCGGCAAAGGAAGCTTTACCGAGTGTCTTATCCAGACACTCGGCAAAGTATATTTTTATTTTTTTGATTTTGTCTCCCAAACTTTTTGTGGTATGTTCCTACACTATCTAGACCTACATGTATCATTTGTGGACAATTATAACATAGTTTTCAATCATTAGTAGATTTAGTTCGTTTTTTGAAATTCTTCGGAAAATTCAAATTTGAACTGCAGGTCACTCGAAACTTGGAAAACCGTGCATTAAAAAATGATATTCATGTTACTTAGCATAAGTTACGACCGATTTCAGAAGCGTACCAGAAACTTCGAGCAACATGCTCACTAAACATGGCCGTCAACTTGGCATGCACATGTTTAAAAATTGTATAAAACACAAATAAAGTCAGAAAATCATGAAACTTGTCCACGTGTCATGATATCATATGTAGAGGCTGTGATAAAAAATTTAGAATGTTTGGAGAAAGTTGTGAGACACTATGTGTAGAAACCTTCTAGATTCACATTGAAACTCTATGATTTCATGTGTAGTCCTCTTAGGTTTCTACACATAGTGTCTCACAACTTTCTCCAAACATTCTAAAATTTTTATCACAGCCTCTACATATGATATCATGACACGTGGACAAGTTTCATGATTTTCTGACTTTGTTTGTGTTTTATACAATTTTTAAACTTGTGCATGCCAAGTTGACGGCCATGTTTAGTGAGCATGTTGCTCGAAGTTTCCGGTACGCATCTGAAATCGGTCGTAACTTATGCTAAGTAACATGAATATCATTTTTTCATGCACGGTTTTCCAAGTTTCGAGTGACCTGCAGTTCAAATTTGAATTTTCCAAAGAATTTCAAAAAAACAAACTAAATCTACTAACGATTGAAAACTATGTTATAATTGTCCACAAATGATACATGTAGGTCTACATAGTGTAGGAACATACCACAAAAAGTTTGGGAGACAAAATCAAAAAAATAAAAATATACTTTGCCGAGTGTCTGGATAAGACACTCGGCAAAGCTTCCTTTGCCGAGTGCCAGCTGCGTGGCACTCGGCAAAGAATAGGGAAAGAGTCTTTGCCGAGTGTCGCCCAAGGGACACTCGGCAAAGACGGCTTTGCCGAGTGCCAGCGATCTGGCACTCGGCAAAGCTTATTTTAAAATTAAAAAAAACTTTGCCGAGTGCCAGATCACGGGCACTCGGCAAAGCGCCCTACATACAACGGCCAGCGGGCATCTTCCTCACTCTCTCTCTCACTCACTCAACGCCGCCGCCGACGCCACGCCCTCACCGTCGCCGCTCCCTCGCTGCCGCTGCCGTGCCGTTCCTCGCGCCCGCGCCGCGCCGCCGCCGTGCCCCCTCGCCTGCGCCGCCGCCGCGCGCCCGTGCGCGCTCCCTTGCCGCCGCCGCGCGCCCGTGCCCGCGCCGCCTCCGCGCGCCCTCGCCCGAGCGCGCTCCCGTGCCTGCCGCCGTCGCGCGCCCTCGCCCGCGCGCGCTCGCCCTCGCGCTCGCCGAAGCCGCGCCCGCCGTGCCCGCGCTCGCCGTGCCGTGCCTACGCTCGCCGTGCCGTGTCCGCGCTCGTCGTGTTGTGCCCGCGCTCGCCCTCGCGCTCGCCGTGCCGTGCCCCTCGTCGTGTCGCGCCCTCACGCTCGCCGTGCCGTGCTCGCGCTCGCCGTGCCGTGACAACGCTCGCCGTGCCGTGTCCGCACTCGTCGTGTTGTGCCCGCGCTTGCCCTCGCGCTCGCCGTGTCGTGCCCCTCGTCGTGTCGCGCCCTCGCCCGTCGTCGTGCCCCTCGCCTAACCCCTCGCCCTCGCCCGTGCCCCCGCCGTTTCCTCGCCCACCGCCCCCGCCCGTGCCCCCGCCGCACTCCTCGTCGTGACCCCACCGTTTCCCCGCCGTGCCCTCGCCCGCGACCTGTCGTCTCGCCCGCGCCCCGTCGTCTCGCCCGCGCCCCGTCGCCTCGCCCGTGCCGAAACCTCTAAGGTGATTACTTGATTTATGTTATACGTGTATGATTTATATGAAATGATTAGTTTTAATATTAAGTTAATTATATACGTGCATGATTAGGTTAATATGTAGTATTGTGGATTGCTGGCCATCGTGCCGTTGAATTATGCGTGGATGTCAGCCATCGTGCTGATAGTTTTATTTGCAGGATTTTGAAACCTCCCCGTGCAGGGGAGGTGCTGCCAAAATTTTCTGTTGCTAGGCTTTTGTATTAACAGACTTGTGTTTCTTTTTTATAGAGAAGATACTTGTCTTCCTAGCCGCTGCGGGTCTCCCTGCACCGCGTCCCGTCGCCACTGCACCGACCCGCCACAGCCCCACTAGCCTGACTCCACCGCCACCCTAGGTATAACCTCTACATCCGCATCATGGTCGTAGATCACCTAACCCAGTTAGGCGTCTCCCGTTCGAAAGTGATACGGTGTAGATATGCAGATCTTTGCATATCTACAAATGTATCAGTTTCGAATTGTCCACGTTTTTTGGACAGCCCGCGGTTGCGTAGATGGTGTTAGTTTCATGCTCTACTCCGGTCTGAGATAGAGTTTCGGCGTCACCTCCCTGTTGTTCTCCGGACAGTACACTCTCCCTGCCAGGACGTGTATCCGGAGAACAGCGGGGAGGTGCTGCCGAAATTCTATCTCGGATCGGAGTAGAGCATGAAAACTAACTCCATCTACGCAACCGCGGGTGGGATTAGGACCTATCGTCACCTATTAGAAGGTAGGAACGTAGTGTACATGCATTACATGTCTATATTAAACTATACTCGGTTATATATGTTAGAGGATGGAGGACTGTGAGTGGATGTACACGAGCCGTAGAGGAAGGAACGATGTCACCACTGAATGGATTAGAAAGACCGATGATTTCGTGGAACGGGCATATGGCGAAGCTGCTAAAGGAGCGAGTCTAGTCCCATGCCCGTGCAGCAAATGTGACAACCGGAAAAGAAAACCAAAGAAGACCATGGTAGAACATATTTGGAAGAATGGATTTACGCCGGGCTATACTCGGTGGATATTTCATGGTGAAGCGCATCGTACGAGAGAAGAGGTGCTGAGACAACGTGTCGAGGATTATGACGCGGATGCGGGGGTAGCGGATATGTTGAACGACTATCAGGAGGCACAGTACACGGGAGGATGAATGGATGACGAGCCAGAGCCGACTGCAAAGGCGTTCTACGACATGTTCGACGCGGCACAGAAGCCCCTTCACGGCCAGACAAAGGTTTCTCAACTGGATGCCATTGGGCGTGTAATAGCGTTCAAGTCGCAGTACAACATCAGTAGAGATGCATTCGATGGCTTGTTGACAGTTATTGGGAGTCTGCTTCCGGATGATCACGTTCTGCCAAAGAGCATGTACGAGGCACAGAAACTACTTCGTGCACTTAAGATGACGTATGAGCAGATTCATGCTTGTCCGAAGGGCTGCGTGCTATTTAGGAAAGAATACGCGGAGGCAAAGTACTGTCCCAAGTGTAATTCGTCTAGGTTTATGGAGGTAGACTCTGGTGATGGACAGAAGAGGCAGCTCGACATCCCCTTGACAATCCTACGACACCTTCCGTTCATACCGAGGATCCAGCGTCTTTACATGACAGAGGAATCCGCGAAACAGATGACATGGCACAAAAATGGAAAACGATACAATCCTGACAAGATGGTGCACGCGTCAGATGGTGAAGCATGGAAACACTTTGATGACATTCACCGTGAGAAAGCCGAAGAGGCTCGTAATGTACGTGTTGCGTTGGCCACAGATGGGTTCAATCCCTATGGAATGAGCGCTGCCCCGTACACATGTTGGCCCGTGTTTGTTATCCCAATCAATCTCCCCCCTGGTGTGTGCTTTCAAAGGCAGAATATATTCGTGTCGTTGATAATTCCCGGACACCCGGACAGCGCACAGTAGTTGTCCGGTGAACCACCGGACAGCGCACAGGAGAATGGAGATTTAGCGCGCGGCTGCCGGTGCACCGGACATTGCACAGTGCAGTGTCCGGTGCACACCGGACTGTCCGGTGAGCCCAGACACAGGGAAAATTTGGATTTTTGAATTTTTCTATCTAGTTCCCAACCAAACCAGATCCCAACTTATAAACACACAAAGTAACACTTGTTGGGACAGGTATTGGCACCCTCATATATTTTCTCATATTTTTCAAAATATTTTGCCATAGGCTAGATAATTTTTAGAGAAAATAGGCAAATAGTGAAATTTGCATTTTGGCTTGCACTAGGGGTTTTCATGAGAGATTTGAGTTTTGAATACTCCCCCTAAGTGCAGTACCTCATGCATATTTCAAGAAGCAACAATTGCATAAAAAGTAAGAATTTAAGTGCTAAAAGCTTAAAAACTAAGACTTGTCAAGTTTTATCCGAGTTAAGCTTTTTCACTCGCTTTGTTGGCGGTTATCTCAACTAGGTTAGACAAGCCCTAGATGCAATACAAGAAATTTAAACATGCAATGCAAGCTTGACAACACCATTTGACATTTTACATAAAATTTCTGAGATCAAGAATATTTAGTTCATTCCTCAACATGCAAAAGCGGGTCTTATCATGTGGCTTAGTGAAAATATCCGCTAATTGATCTTCCGACCTCACTCCTTCTAAAATGATATCTCCTTTAGCAACATGATCTCTAAGGAAGTGATGACGGATATCAATGTGCTTGGTGCGAGAGTGTTGTACAGGGTTATTAGCAATTTTAACAGCACTCTCATTATCACACAACAAAGGTACCTTTTCTAGAACTACGCCATAGTCTAGAAGAGTTTGTTTCATATATAAAATTTGTGTGCAACAAGCACCTGCGGCAATGTATTTCGCTTCGGTGGTTGACAAGGCAACACTATTTTGCTTTTTGGATGTCCATGAAACTAGTGATCTACCAAGCAGATGGCATCCCCCAGAAGTACTTTTCCTATCAATTTTGCAACCGGCATAATCCGAATCGGAATAGCCAATTAAATCAAAAGTAGCTCCTTTGGGATACCACAGACCAACACTTGTGGTGTGCCTGAGATACCTAAGAATTCTTTTAACAGCGCGAAGATGAGCTTTCTTAGGATTAGATTGAAATCTAGCACACATGCAGACACTAAACATGATATCAGGCCTAGATGCGGTAAGGTACAATAAACTACCAATCATAGAACGGTAGAGAGTTTGATTAACCGGGTTACCTCCCTCATCTAGGTCGAGATGTCCATTTGTTGGCATAGGTGTCTTGATTGGTTTGCACTTCTCCATGTTGAACCTTTTCAACAAGTCTTTGGTATACTTCTCTTGTGAGAGAAAGTTACCATCTTTCATTTGCTTGACTTGAAAGCCGAGGAAGTACGTCAGCTCACCAATCATTGACATCTCGAACTCCTTCGACATCAACTCACCAAATTCCTTGCAATCATAGTCATTTGTCGAGCCAAAGATTATATCATCAACATATACTTGACAAATGAAAATATCACTGTTATGTTTCTTTGTGAATAGAGTTGTGTCGACGGTCCCGATCTTGAAGCCCTTTTCGATGAGGAAGTCGCGGAGGCGCTCATACCAAGCCCTTGGAGCTTGCTTTAGCCCATATAGCGCCTTGGACAACCTGTAAGCATGGTTCACTACCGGAATCCGAGCCTTTGCCGAGTGCCGGACGCTTTGCCGAGTGCCTTTTCTCGGGCACTCGGCAAAGATGGCTTTGCCGAGAGCCGCACTCGGCAAAGCTCGGCTCACGGTAACGAGCGTCTTTACCGAGCGTAGGACACTCGGTACAGGTCCACACTCGGCAAATACATGTTTGCCGAGTGTCAAACACTCGGCAAAGGGGGCTCTCGGCAAAGGGCCGTCAGCGGCCGTCCCAAAGCTGACGGCCGTCAGTCTTTGCCGAGTGCCAACCGTCGGCTCTCGGCAAAGATGCTTCTTTGCCGAGTGCCGCGCAGCTGGCACTCGGCAAAGGAAGCTTTACCGAGTGTCTTATCCAGACACTCGGCAAAGTATATTTTTATTTTTTTGATTTTGTCTCCCAAACTTTTTGTGGTATGTTCCTACACTATGTAGACCTACATGTATCATTTGTGGACAATTATAACATAGTTTTCAATCGTTAGTAGATTTAGTTCGTTTTTTGAAATTCTTCGGAAAATTCAAATTTGAACTGCAGGTCACTCGAAACTTGGAAAACCGTGCATGAAAAAATGATATTCATGTTACTTAGCATAAGTTACGACCGATTTCAGAAGCGTACCGGAAACTTCGAGCAACATGCTCACTAAACATGGCCGTCAACTTGGCATGCACATGTTTAAAAATTGTATAAAACACAAATAAAGTCAGAAAATCATGAAACTTATCCACGTGTCATGATATCATATGTAGAGGCTGTGATAAAAAATTTAGAATGTTTGGAGAAAGTTGTGAGACACTATGTGTAGAAACCTTCTAGATTCACATTGAAACTCTATGATTTCATGTGTAGTCCTCTTAGGTTTCTACACATAGTGTCTCACAACTTTCTCCAAACATTCTAAAATTTTTATCACAGCCTCTACATATGATATCATGACACGTGGACAAGTTTCATGATTTTCTGACTTTGTTTGTGTTTTATACAATTTTTTAAACATGTGCATGCCAAGTTGACGGCCATGTTTAGTGAGCATGTTGCTCGAAGTTTCCGGTACGCATCTGAAATCGGTCGTAACTTATGCTAAGTAACATGAATATCATTTTTTCATGCACGGTTTTCCAAGTTTCGAGTGACCTGCAGTTCAAATTTGAATTTTCCGAAGAATTTCAAAAAAACAAACTAAATCTACTAACGATTGAAAACTATGTTATAATTGTCCACAAATGATACATGTAGGTCTACATAGTGTAGGAACATACCACAAAAAGTTTGGGAGACAAAATCAAAAAAATAAAAATATACTTTGCCGAGTGTCTGGATAAGACACTCGGCAAAGCTTCCTTTGCCGAGTGCCAGCTGCGTGGCACTCGGCAAAGAATAGGGAAAGAGTCTTTGCCGAGTGTCGCCCAAGGGACACTCGGCAAAGACGGCTTTGCCGAGTGCCAGCGATCTGGCACTCGGCAAAGCTTATTTTAAAATTAAAAAAAAAACTTTGCTGAGTGCCAGATCACGGGCACTCGGCAAAGCGCCCTACATACAACGGCGAGCGGGCATCTTCCTCACTCTCTCTCTCACTCACTCAACGCTGCCGCCGACGCCACGCCCTCACCGTCGTCGCTCCCTCGCCGCCGCTGCCGTGCCGTTCCTCGCGCCCGCGCCGCGCTGCCGCCGTGCCCCCTCGCCTGCGCCGCCGCCGCGCGCCCGTGCGCGCTCCCTCGCCGCCGCCGCGCGCCCGTGCCCGCGCCGCCTCCGCGTGCCCTCGCCCGAGCGCGCTCCCCTGCCCGCCGCCGTCGCGCGCCCTCGCCCGCGCGCGCTCCCGTGCCGCCGCCGCGCGTCCGCGCTCGCCCTCGCGCTCGCCGAAGCCGCGCCCGCCGTGCCCGCGCTCGCCGTGCCGTTGCCCGCGCTCGCCGTGCCGTGCCTACGCTCGCCGTGCCGTGTCCGCGCTCGTCGTGTTGTGCCCGCGCTCGCCCTCGCGCTCGCCGTGCCGTGCCCCTCGTCGTGTCGCGCCCTCGCGCTCGCCGTGCCGTGCCCGCGCTCGCCGTGCCGTGACTACGCTCGCCGTGCCGTGTCCGCGCTCATCGTGTTGTGCCCGCGCTCGCCCTCGCGCTCGCCGTGCCGTGCCCCTCGTCGTGTCGCGCCCTCGCCCGTCGTCGTGCCCCTCGCCTAACCCCTCGCCCTCGCCCGTGCCCCCGCCGTTTCCTCGCCCACCGCCCCCGCCCGTGCCCCCGCCGCACTCCTCGTCATGACCCCGCCGTTTCCCCGCCGTGCCCTCGCCCGCGACCCGTCGTCTCGCCCGCGCCCCGTCGTCTCGCCCGCGCCCCGTCGCCTCGCCCGTGCCGAAACCTCTAAGGTGATTACTTGATTTATGTTATACGTGTATGATTTATATGAAATGATTAGTTTTAATATTAAGTTAATTATATACGTGCATGATTAGGTTAATATGTAGTATTGTGGATTGCCGGCCATCGTGCCGTTGAATTATGCGTGGATGTCAGCCATCGTGCTGATAGTTTTATTTGCAGGATTTTGAAACCTCCCCGTGCAGGGGAGGTGCTGCCGAAATTTTCTGTTGCTAGGCTTTTGTATTAACAGACTTGTGTTTCTTTTTTACAGAGAAGATACTTGTCTTCCTAGCCGCTGCGGGTCTCCCTGCACCGCGTCCCGTCGCCACTGCACCGACCCGCCACAGCCCCACTAGCCTGACTCCACCGCCACCCTAGGTATAACCTCTACATCCGCATCATGGTCGTAGATCACCTAACCCAGTTAGGCGTCTCCCGTTCGAAAGTGATACGGTGTAGATATGCAGATCTTTGCATATCTACAAATGTATCAGTTTCGAATTGTCCACGTTTTTTGGACAGCCCGCGGTTGCGTAGATGGTGTTAGTTTCATGCTCTACTCCGGTATGAGATAGAGTTTCGGCGTCACCTCCCTGTTGTTCTCCGGACAGTACACTCTCCCTGCCAGGACGTGTATCCGGAGAACAGCGGGGAGGTGCTGCCGAAATTGTATCTCGGATCGGAGTAGAGCATGAAAACTAACTCCATCTACGCAACCGCGGGTGGGATTAGGACCTATCGTCACCTATTAGAAGGTAGGAACGTAGTGTACATGCATTACATGTCTATATTAAACTATACTCGGTTATATATGTTAGAGGATGGAGGACCGTGAGTGGATGTACACGGGCCATAGAGGAAGGAACGATGTCACCACTGAATGGATTAGAAAGACCGATGATTTCGTGGAACGGGCATATGGCGAAGCTGCTAAAGGAGCGAGTCTAGTCCCATGCCCGTGCAGCAAATGTGACAACCGGAAAAGAAAACCAAAGAAGACCATGGTAGAACATATTTGGAAGAATGGATTTACGCTGGGCTATACTCGGTGGATATTTCATGGTGAAGCGCATCGTACGAGAGAAGAGGTGCTGAGACAACGTGTCGAGGATTATGACGCGGATGCGGGGGTAGCGGATATGTTGAACGACTATCAGGAGGCACAGTACACGGGAGGATGTATGGATGACGAGCCAGAGCCGACTGCAAAGGCGTTCTACGACATGTTCGACGCGGCACAGAAGCCCCTTCACGGCCAGACAAAGGTTTCTCAACTGGATGCCATTGGGCGTGTAATGGCGTTCAAGTCGCAGTACAGCATCAGTAGAGATGCATTCGATGGCTTGTTGACAGTTATTGGGAGTCTGCTTCCGGATGATCACGTTCTGCCAAAGAGCATGTACGAGGCACAGAAACTACTTCGTGCACTTAAGATGACGTATGAGCAGATTCATGCTTGTCCGAAGGGCTGCGTGCTATTTAGGAAAGAATACGCGGAGGCAAAGTACTGTCCCAAGTGTAATTCGTCTAGGTTTATGGAGGTAGACTCTGGTGATGGACAGAAGAGGCAGCTCGACATCCCCTTGACAATCCTACGACACCTTCCGTTCATACCGAGGATCCAGCGTCTTTACATGACAGAGGAATCCGCGAAACAGATGACATGGCACAAAAATGGAAAACGATACAATCCTGACAAGATGGTGCACGCGTCAGATGGTGAAGCATGGAAACACTTTGATGACATTCACCGTGAGAAAGCCGAAGAGGCTCGTAATGTACGTGTTGCGTTGGCCACAGATGGGTTCAATCCCTATGGAATGAGCGCTGCCCCGTACACATGTTGGCCCGTGTTTGTTATCCCAATCAATCTCCCCCCTGGTGTGTGCTTTCAAAGGCAGAATATATTCGTGTCGTTGATAATTCCCGGACACCCGGGGAACAAAATGGGCGTGTACATGGAGCCTTTGATCGATGAATTGGTACGTGCCTGGGAGGAAGGGGTATGGACATATGACCGAGCTACGAAGATTAACTTCAGAATGCATGTTTGGTACCAGTACTCCATGCATGACTTACCGGCGTATGGGCTATTCTGTGCCTGGTGTGTTCACGGTAAATTCCCATGCCCAGTTTGTAAGGAAGCTCTCAGGTTCATTTTGTTGAAAAAGGGTGGCAAATATTCGTCCTTCGATAAACATCGACAATTTCTTCCTGCTGACCATCCATTCCGCCTAGACATCAAGAACTTTACGAAAGGTGTCGTAGTGACAGACCGCCCACCTGCAACGATGACTGGTGCCGAAATTCGTCAACAGATAGATGGGCTCGTGGCCAATACAGAAGGTGGTTTTGTGGGATATGGTGAGCAGCATATGTGGACACATAAGTCTGGCTTGACTCGGCTCCCCTATTATGATGACCTGCTCCTTCCACACAACATTGACGTGATGCACACTGAAAAGAATGTTGCCGAGGCACTGTGGGCAACAATTATGGACATTCCTGATAAGTCAAAGGATAATGTGAAGGCAAGAGTGGATCTGGCAGCGTTATGTGATAGACCAAAACTAGAGATGAAGCCGCCAAGTGGCGGAAAGACGTGGAGAAGGCCTAAGGCCGATTTCGTCCTAAGCAGGGCCCAGAGGAAGGAAGTACTTCAGTGGATAAAGATGTTGATGTTCCCTGATGGATATGCAGCTAACCTGAGTAGGGGGGTGAACTTATCTACTATGCGAGTCTTAGGGATGAAGAGTCATGACTTCCATATATGGATTGAACGGATTCTTCCTGTGATGGTTCGAGGCTATGTCCCTGAGCATGTCTGGCTAGCGCTTTCAGAGTTGAGCTATTTCTTCCGTCAGCTTTGTGCAAAAGAGTTATCTCGGACCGTGGTTGCAGACTTGGAAAGATTGGCCCCCGTGTTACTGTGTAAGCTTGAGAAGATATTACCACCTGGCTTCTTCAATCCAATGCAGCATTTGATTCTTCATCTCCCCTATGAGGCACGAATGGGGGGCCCCGTGCAGGGACGTTGGTGCTATCCAATCGAGAGATGTCTAAAGACTATTCGAAAGAAATGTAGAAATAAATGCAAAATCGAGGCTTCCATTGCAGAGGCATACATTCTAGAGGAGGTCTCAAACTTCACAACAACTTATTATGGTGACAAACTGCCGAGCGTGCATAATCCACCCCCTCGTTACAATGATGGCGACAATGAATCGAACCTTAGCATATTTCGAGGCCAACTCGGAAGCGCAAGTGGCTCGACCACCAAGACCCTGACACATGAAGAGTGGCGGCATATCATGCTATACGTATTGACCAACCTTGAAGAGGTGACGCTATACATGGAACAATTTCTTCATGAATTCTGGCGTCGATCAAGGGACCCCACTCCACAGGAATATGACGCTCTTCTTAGAAAGGGTGCGAGAAATGGGTTGCCCGATTTCATTTCCTGGTTCAAACATAAGGTACGTGCTTAGTTTGTAAAAGAGATACGTCTTTAAACTCAATTTAGCGTCTTTTAACTTGCGAATACTTGCAGGGCCAAAGAGATCCGTCTATGAGTGCCGAATTGAGACAAGTAGCCAACGGCTTTGCTTATAGGGTCAAGAAATATTCTGGGTATGACGTCAATGGATACCATTTTCGCACAACACACTACGACAAAAGTCGGCCCAATCGGAAAACAACGTGTTCTGGGGTCTTTACGCCGGGCCTTGACAATGTCGATTATTTTAGACGAATCGAAGAAATATATGAGCTCAATTTTTATGGTTCCAAACCTCTTACTCCAGTGATATTCAAATGTCATTGGTTTGACCCTCAAGTGACGAGACGGACACATTCTAATCTTGGGATAGTCGAAATTCGACAAGATTCCACCTTAGCAGGAGACGATGTCTATATCGTTGCCCAACAGGCCACACAAGTGTATTATCTCCCATATGCGTGTCAAACGAAAGAACATCTTAAGGGTTGGGATGTTGTGTATAAGGTATCGCCGCACGGGAGGTTACCTGTTCCTAACGATGAAGATTACAACTTAGACCCGGACACATATGATGGAGAGTTCTTCCAAGAAGATGGGCTAGAAGGGCGATTTGAGATAGACTTAACCGAAGCTATCGGAATGGACGTAGATATTGAAATGGTTGTTGATGAGGAGGATGATGAGGTGCAGAATGATAATGACTTAGTAATCCTTGAAGGCAATGACATTACTGACGAACTTGCGTCTTCCGATGGTGTGGAGATTGAAATGCTTGATAGTGATGATGAGAGTTATGATCCGGCTAACCCCGACACATATGAAGATTATTTTTAATCGATGTAATGCTATATGACTTTTTATTTCGCACCTGTTTTTAAATACATCTTTTTATATGTGCTTATTTGTTTACTCTTAATTGCAGGTTGTTGGACAAATATGGTGGGCGGTTTCCTGAGGAGGAGGAGGGGGAGGAGGAGTAGGACGACGGACGATGCAGAGCAGGCAGCGCAACAGGACGAGGCAGAGCAGGCAGCACAGCAGCAGGCGGCGCCTCAGGACGACGACGACCAGCAGCAGGACGACGACGACCAGCAGCAGGACGCCTCAGGTTCAGGCGGCTCTAGTTCGAGGAGCATCTACCTGCGAGGCCCCGCGAGTCTCCCTCAGCGTCCCATACTTCGGGACAGACGGCCGCTGATTCGGCCGGAAGGGGAGAGGTATGTAACTTTATGTTCTTCATTCTTGTTCATATTATGTGTTCAAAATCATAATATAAACTAATACTTTTTATTTATCACTTGGACAGGTCTTGGACGGTTTTGGATTATGCTGGGGGTCATCGTCGCCCCCCCAATGGCATCCTCGGCCTGCTATGCAGGGAACACTTCCCTGGACTTGTGGAGTACGCCGGAGTGACAGGCCCAGCCTTCACCTTTGACCACTACGCCGTCGCCCCCGATGCAGTAGACCGGGACGGCAGGGAATTCAATAACAAGGCGGAGCGGGTGAAGCAAGAGCTGTGGGTAAGTCTTAGTATAATGTAAAATATGTCGCATTCGTTGCAAATTCTTGAAATAATGTATGGATACATCATTTTTGTATGCAGGATTTCTTCAGATGCGATGCTGGATACGAGGCTAGGGCGGATGTGGTGGCCACCACGAGCTGTAAGAAGCTCGTCGTGGACATGCACTATGAGGCCCGCATCCAGGCCATCATCACCTACCACGGCTCCGTCCTTGGGGAGAAGGTGACCAAAACTCAAGCCCGAACCATGTCGTTGACCAGGGAGCAGTACCTGCAGGTAAAGTCATGCATGTTTGGTACCAGTACTCCATACATGAATTTTATTTTATCTTCTGATATGCACTTTACGTGTTTACTTTGCAGATGATTCCACATTGGTGCGCCGCACATCCTCTGTGCTGGGAGCAGATGGTGGATAGGTGGTGTTCGGCTGAGTGGGACGAGGCGCACACAGCTAGCCGGGAACGGCGTTTGATGATGCAAGGCCCCTCCCACCACCAAGGCAGCCGGAGCCTGGGCCAATATGCCGAAGCATGGGTACGCCACCTTTTTTATTTAGATATATAGCACTAAGTTAGATATTATTTCTAACTATCTCGTTGGTTTTCATTGCAGTCGGCGTCACATGGTGGAAGGCCTTGCTCCACCTTCTCGGCCTATGCTATGGCCCATAAGGGTAAGGCGACGTCCGACGTCACCTACAACCCGGATGACGGGCCCGAGGCCTACACCAACCCCGCCGTCTACAGCCGCCTCCATGACTACACCGCCATGGCGCAGGAGGTCCATGGCCCAGACTATGATCCGAGCACCCAGCCGATCGACACCGATGTGCTCATGAGGGTCGGAGGAGGCAAGAGACATGGGCGGTACTGGATTGCCGACGGGGCAATCGACTCGTCCTCCACTCCCACTCTGTCTCAGGTGAGAGCAAGGAGCACGGGCTCGAGTCCAGCCATACGACCTCGGCACGACAGCTCACAGCATCGCATACAGCAACTCGAGGTTAGTGCTTCTGTAACTCGTCCTTTCTTGAGTTATATACCTTCTCTTTGAGTTACTATAAAGTTGGCTTGTAATATTACAGACCCAACTAGAAGAAGAGAGGAGGGAACGTCAAGAGATGGAGGCGAGGATAATGGCGGAGCGGGCGGCGGCTGATCAGAGGATGATAGAGATGTTCTAGTACATGCAGAGCCTTGGCGCCGCACAGGGCATCCCTCCGCCACCTCCATTGTTCCCTCCAGTTGACCCTACGTCCTTCCACACTCCTGTGAGTATCAAAATTGTAGTTAGATGTTTGTAATGCATCTGGTATAACACTTGCAATCTCTTCTCTGTGCAGGGCCAATCTGGGGCGGCATCCAACAACCCTCCGGAAGGGTTCAGCCCAACGCAGCCCCGGTCAAACCGCCCACCTCCATGAGTGTTGTGTTTTCATTGTTTTAGACTTCAGAACTTATGTATAATACTTATGTCTGTGTTTGATACTTATGTGAGAGCTTGCGACGTTTGAGACTTATGTTTGTGTTTAATACTTGTGTTGAACACTTATGTTTGTGATGGATATTTATGTTTGTGGTGACGGTTTTATGTTTGTGTTGGCTATTTATGTCTGTGATGATATCTGTGATGTATATATGTGATATATATGTGATATCTTCTGTTTGTGTGGATGGAATACAAAAAACAAATTAAAAAGGTATATACTGGTCACTTTGCCGAGTGTTACACTCGGCAAAGAGGCTCTTTGCCGAGTGTCCGGGTCATAACACTCGGCAAAGAGCACAGACCTGGGCACCGGCTTAGGTTCTTTGCCGAGTGTTACGTCCCTGGCACTCGGCAAAGAGGTCGGCTTTGCCGAGTGCCACTCGGGACACTCGGCAAAGAACCTGACATGGGGACCCTCCCTGGCGGGTTCTTTGCCGAGTGTCCCAAGTGGCACTCAGCAAAGATGGATTCTTTGCCGAGTGCTGCACGGAAGACACTCGGCAAAACTAACTTCTTTGCCGAGTGTCACAGGGGACACTCGGCAAAGCCGCCGTCTCCGTCACTCGACAACGTAACGGCTGCTTTTCTTTGCTGAGTGCTCTCTGGCACTCGGCAAAGATCTTTGCCGAGTGCCCGATAAAAAGCTCTCGGCAAAGAAGGCTTTGCCGATGCACTGTTCACCGAGCCTTCTTTGCCGAGTGTAACACTCGGCAAAGCTTTTGCCGAGTGTTTTGAACGCTTCGCCGAGTGCTTCAGGCACTCGGCAAAGCGATTGATTCCGGTAGTGGTTAGGATATCTAGGGTCTTCAAATCCAGGTGGTTGCTCAACATATACAAGTTCATTTATGAAGCCATTTAAAAATGCACTTTTTACATCCATTTGATAAAGTTTTATATCATAGCATGATGCATATGCAAGTAGGATACGGATGGCTTCCAGTCGAGCAACCGGTGCAAAGGTCTCTCCAAAATCTAAGCCTTCAACTTGAGAGAATCCTTTTGCAACAAGTCTTGCCTTGTTCCTTACAATCACACCTTGATCATCTTGTTTGTTTCTGAACACCCACTTTGTTCCAATGATTCTTGCATCTTGTGGGGGCTTCTCTAGGGTCCAAACTTGGTTGCGGGTGAAGTTGTTAAGTTCTTCATGCATAGCGTTCACCCAGTCCGGATCCTGTAGTGCCTCATCTATACAAGTAGGCTCAACACAAGAAACAAAGGAGTGATGTTCAATAAAAGAAGCATGTCTATGGGATCGAGTAATAACCCCTTGTGAAGGACTCCCGATGATTTGGTTTTGAGGATGAGCTTGAAATAGTGATGAATTTCTCCTGTTAACCACTTGGGAAGAAGATCCTGGAGCATCAACATCTTTGGCTTGTACCCTTGCTTGTTCATGAGAGACAAATGTATCTTCATTTGCATGCCTCTCATCTTTTTCATCATCTTGTGGTACATTTGATGAAGAAGGCCTGTCAATGTTTTGCACCTCTTCTTCATCTTCTTTTGGTTTGATAGCTCCAATTGGCATGTTCTTCATTGCTTCCCTAAGTGGCTCATCACCTACATCATCAAAATTCTCAAGTGCTCCTTGGGAGCCATTAGTCTCATCAAATTCCACATCATATGTTTCTTCTACCACGCCAGTGGCATGATTGAATACTCGATATGCTTTGGACTTTAATGAATAACCCAAAAGAAAACCAATATCACAACGCCTTTGAAACTTCCCTAGGTGATGGCGTTTCTTGAAGATGTAGCATTTGCATCCAAACACCCGGAAGGAGACGTCTGGCTTTTTCCCATTTAGCAGTTCATAGGGAGTCTTCGCAAGTAGCCGGTGAGGAAATAGCCTGTTTGATGCATAACATGCAGTGTTGATAGCTTTGGCCCAAAACCTCTCCGGTGTGTTATACTCATCAATCATTGTTCTTGCAAGTGTGATCAAGGTCCTATTTTTCCTTTCAACAACTCCATTTTGTTGAGGTGTATATGTTGCAGACACTTCATGCTTGATCCCAATTTCATCACAGTACTCATGAATGTTGGTGTTGTCAAATTCTTTGCCATTATCACTTCTAATCTTCTTGATCTTGCAATCGAATTCATTTTGAGCTTTCTTGGCAAACTTCTTGAAAATAGATGCAACTTCAGGTTTGTCATGGAGAAAGAACACCCAAGTGTATCTTGAGAAGTCATCAACAATCACTAGACAGTAGAGGTTACCACCAGCACTTACATAATTTGTAGGTCCAAATAAATCCATATGAAGTAGTTCCAGTGGCCTAGATGTTGACATGAAAGCTTTAGTAGGATGTGTATTAGCAACTTGCTTCCCAGCTTGACATGCACTACAAGGCTTGTCCTTTTCAAACACCACATCCTTTAATCCTCTAACCATGTCCTTCTTTAATACCTTCTTGAGTGTGCTCATCCCAACATGTGCAAGCCTCCTATGCCAAAGCCATCCAAGTGAAGCTTTGGTGAAGAGGCAAGTTCTTAAGTCTGCATCTTCTGATGTGAAATCCACTAAGTAGAGATTGTTGTATCTAAATCCTTTGAACACCATTGATTCATCATCCATTTTTGATACAATAACCTCTGTTGGAGTGAATAAGCATTGAAGTCCAAGATCACAGAGTTGACCCACTGATAATAAATTGAAGCTCAAAGGTGCAACCAAGAGAACATTTGAAATTGATAAATCATTCGAAATTGCCACCTTGCCAAGTCCTTGCACTTTCCCTTTTGAATTGTCTCCAAATGTGATTTTATCTTGTCCATCAACATTCTCATCAAGTGAGGTGAACATCTGTGGGTTGCCTGTCATATGTTGCGTGCATCCACTGTCAATAACCCAATGGCTCCCACCGGTCTTGTAGTTCACCTACATCCATAGACAATTCAAGCTTGAGTTTTGAGGGCCCTATACTGCATAGGACCAGTGACTCTCTCAATCAAAGACTTTGCAACCCAGATTTGTCTAGGTCTACTCTTGTTTGGTGGACCTAGGAATGTAACTTTGACCTTTCCATTTGCAACCTTTCTTAGAACATAATGAGCATTGAAAGCAAATGGTCTTGAGTGCTTAGGCAAGGGAGTTGGTGATTTGGCTTTGCAGTTGTGGGCAAAATGACCTTCATTTCCACACTCAAAGCATTTGATAGGCTTGTGAGTCTGCTTTGGCTTGTATTGAGTGGTAGCTTTCTTTTGCACAAAAGCATTGTATCCAATACCACTCTTGTTGTTTTTCATGACAGTGTTCATAAGCAGCTCATTTTGGAGGTATTGACCCTTGTTGAACTTTTGCACACTTGTTGCAAGATGTTCATTTTCACTTTTTAGTTTCTTGACCTCATTTTTAAGCCTTTGATTATCCACTGCCAACTCGTTGTTGAAATCATTGTTCTCAATAGCAACCTTTCCTCTAGTAGTTGCATCAGTCAAGTATTTCTTCAATTTTTGGTTGTCTAAAGTCAGGACTTCAACTTTTTCAGTCAATTCAGCATGTAGACTAGTTTGCTCTCCTTGACTCAAATCATCACATGAGGTTGCTACATCAATCTTAACAACAAGGTTAATAGCCTCATGTGTTTTGCAAGATAAAAGTTCATTTTCAACAAGAAGATTGTCATGATCAAATTTAATTTGAGTATAGTCTTCCTTGATTTTTACTAGTCTATTTTGCAACTCCCTATTAGCTTCATTTAGCTTGTCACATTTATCCTTAGCATCTTTTAGGGAGTTTGTGAGCTCATTTACAGATGATGACATAGTTTTATTTTCTTCTTTCATTTCATCACTAGCTTTCATAACTATGTCATATTTGGCATTTAAAGATTCATTTTCATTTTTCAACCTATCACATTTAGCTTTTGACTTTCTAATGATTTGAGCATATTCTTTAAGCAAGTCAGCTAGCTCATCATATGAAGGTGAAGCAAATTCCTCATCACTATCACTATCACTATCATCAGTAATATTAATATCATTTTGTACCTTCCGTTCACCCCTAGCCATGAGGCATAGGTAAGAAGTCGATGATGGCGATGGCGGTGGTGAAGAGAAGTCCCTGGCGATGGCGGCAACTTTTTCATCATTCTCTTCTTCACTTGAAGAAGATCCACTTGATGACTCAATGTCAGTGAGCCAGTCACCAACAATGTATGCCTTTCCATTCTTTTTCTTGTGGAACCTCTTTTGCTTCCCATCTTTCCTCTTGAAGAATTTCTTTTCCTTTTTCTCATCATCGCTGTCATCTTCTTTCTTGCCCTTGAATTTGTTCTTCTTGGGCTTGGTACATTGATGAGCAAGATGACCAAGCTCTCCACAGTTGTAGCAATCCATCTCAGAAATGGGCTTTCTTTTGCTAGAAAAGAATTTCTTCTTTCTTGAATCAAATTTGATGCCTTCTCTGTTGAGCTTTTTTAACATCTTGGTGGTCTTCCTCACCATCAAGGCAATGTTAGCATCAAGGTCATCATCACTTGAGGATTCTTCCTCAATTTGTACTTTGGATTTTCCTTTTCTTTCTTGATTTGCTTTGAGAGCCAAATCCTTTCTCTTGGAAGATGACTCATCTTTGTCATTGATGTGCATGTACATCTCATGAGCATTGATCTTAACCAATATCTGTGTAGATGTGGTAACTGAAAGATCCATTTGATGTAGCACAGTGACAATGTGTCCATATTTGTCTATTGGGAGGACACTGAGAATCTTCCTCACAACATCCGGTTGTGAGATTTGAGTAAGCCCCAATCCATTTACTTCCTCTACAAGAATATTGAGACGTGAGTACATAGCATTGGCATTTTCATTAGTAAGCATTTCAAAAGAATT
Source organism: Zea luxurians (assembly GCA_029449295.1). NCBI lineage: Eukaryota > Viridiplantae > Streptophyta > Magnoliopsida > Poales > Poaceae > Zea > Zea luxurians. Next base: position 8,219,164 of record JAOPSE010000080.1, read on the forward strand.
TAACTTTCTCATGGCAATGTGATATCTCTCCTCACGCTCACTTCTAGTTCCTTCATGTAGAGCACAAATATCCATCCACAAATCATGAGTGTTTTTATGATTTCTTACTCTATTGAACACATCCTTGCAAAGGCCTCTAAAAAGGGTGTTTTTGGCCTTGGCATTCCATTTTTCATAATTAAACTCATCACCTACAAGATTTGTGCGATCTCTAGGTTCGGGGAATCCTTGTGTGGCGACTTTATAGACACCAATGTCTATAGCCTCTAAATATGCTTCCATACGAATTTTCCAATAAGGAAAATCGTCACCATCAAAAACGAGAAGAGGTCCATCCCCACCGGACATCATAACTCTTAGCGGTTAAGCTAATCTAAGAGCAACAAGGCTCTGATACCAATTGAAAGGATCACGATGCCCAAGAGGGAGGTGAATTGGGCTTTTCTAAAAATCAACACTAATTAAAACCTAAGCAAGAGCTAAACAAGAGCCCAACTTCACCCCAACAACTAGCACTAAGATAATAAAACTAGAAATACAATAGTGCTAAGACAATACTTCAAATACTTGATAAACAAATACACAATGTAAAGTACTTGAATTAAGTGCGAAATGTAAAGCAAGGTTTAGAAGACTCCTCCAATTTTTCCCGAGGTATCGAAGAGTCGGCACTCTCCACTAGTCCTCGTTGGAGCACCCGCGCAAGGGTATCACTCCCCCTTGGTCCTCGCAAGAACCAAGTGCTCACTACGAGATGATCCTTTGCCACTCCGGCGCGGTGGATCCCTCGAGACCGCTTACAAACTTGAGTCGGGTCACCAACAATATCTTCACGGTGATCACCGAGCTCCCAACGCCACCAAGCCGTCTAGGTGATGCCGATCACCAAGAGTAACAAGCCGTAGACTTTTGCTTGACCAAGAGAAGCCTAATGCAAGTGGTGTGTGCTCTAGGTGGCTCTCGCTAGCGCTAATGAGGAACAAATGCGGGATTCAGATTCTCTAATCTCCTCACTAGGCTTTTGGTGCTTGCAATGCTCTAGCAATGTGCTGGAATAAATGTGGGGTGCAAGACATTGAATATGGTGGGTGGAGGGGGTATAAATAGCCCTCACCCACCAACTAGCTATTACCAGCAACCTTCTGCGCATTGGCGCACCGGACAGTCCGGTGCGCCACCGGTGCGCCAACGGTGCGCCACCGGTGCGCCAACGGTCATTTCCAACGGCTAGTTCTGACAGGTAGCCGTTGGACTCATGGCACACCGGACAGTGAACAGTCACTGTCCGGTGCACACCGGACAGTTCGGTGCACTGTCCGGTGCACCACTATAATTCAATTCTGAAACCTGTGTTCTCGGGTTTCTGCGTGGAGAAGGCTCTTCCATGGGCCAGCCTGGGCCCCACCTGGCAGGGTGCACCGGACAGTCCGGTGCCCAGGGCCAGAAACCCTACCTCTTGTTTTTCAGCTGATTTTCAAATCGGTTTTCGTTCTAACTTGTGAGTGAGTTCTAGAGTGACACCTAGCACTGTATGTGAGTGTGATTGTGCACCAACACTACACTAGAACTCTCTTGGTCAAACTACTCATCGACAACCCCTCTTTATAGTACGGCTAAAAGAGATAAAAGACCTAACTAAATCACGAGTGTCCACATCTCCTTGACACTCGGACTCCGTAGTCCTTCACCTTTTGTTTCGTCGTTTTAGCCATCGCTTCGAGTTCTTATCTCCGGGATTGTTTTCACGGTTGTAGTACTTCTACCTGTAATGCGACCTAACTTACCATTTGTCTCTGCAAAACACACGTTAGTCACATATTGTCGGTGTTTCGAAACCCGGGGGGTCCCTGGACCGACGAGTGAATTGTCGCCGCGTGCCCCAGCCCAGATGGGTCGACGTGAGGCGGAACGCGAAGGGGGGAAAGGAAGCAGCCGGAGGGAGGCAGGCGTGAGAGAGTGGATCCCGTGGCCTTCATGTTAGCCCCGCGCCTGAGTCGGGTGCGCTTGCAGTAGGGGGATACAAGCGTCCACGCGGGAGTGGGAGCGAGCGGCCTTACGCGAGCGCCGTCCCATCCTTCTCCGCGCGGGCCAACCTTCTGTAAGAGGGCCCTGGTCCTCCCTTTTATAGGCATAAGGAGAGGATCCAGGTGTACAATGGGGAGTGTAGCTAACGTGTCTAGCGGTGGAGAGCTAGTGCCCTAAGTACATGCCATCGTGGCAGCTAGAGAGGTCTTGGCGCCCAGTTCGCGTGGTGTCGTGACCGTCGGAGGAGTGCTGGAGCCTGGCAGGAGGACAGTTGTTGGGGCTGTCGAGTCCTTGCTGACGTCCCCTTGCTTCTGTAAGGGGGCTGAGAGCCACCGTCGCCACAGGGCATGCGGGGCGCCATCATTACTCACATGGTGGAGCGAGCCAGATGGGACGCCGGTCTGGTTCCCCGTAGCCCGAGTCAGCTTGGGGTAGGGTAATGATGGCGCTTCCTGTTGACGTGGTCGGTCCGTGCCCTAGGCTGGGTGAGGTGGAGGCTCCTCCGAGGTCGAGGTCGAGGTCGAGCCCCCGGGTCGGGCGAGGCGGAGTTCATCGTCTTCCGGGGTTGAGCCCATGTCCGAGCCCTGGGGTCGGGCGAGGCGGAGTTCGCCGTCTTCCGGGGCTGAGCCCAAGTCCGAGCCCTGGGGTCGGGCGAGGCGGAGTTCGACGTCTTCCGGGGCTAAGCCCAAGTCCGAGCCCTGGGTCGGGCGGAGCGGAGTTCGCCGTCTTCCGGGGTTGAGCCCATGTCCGAGCCCTGGGGTCGGGCGGAGCGGAGTTCGCCGTCTTCCAGGGCTGAGCCCATGTCCGAGCCCTGGGGTCGGGCGAGGCGGAGTTCGTCGTCTTCCGGGGCCGAGCCCGAGTCCGAGCCCTGGGTCGGGCGGAGCGGAGTTCGCCGTCTTCCGGGGCTGAGCCCGAGTCCGAGCCCTGGGGTCGGGCGAGGCGGAGTTTCCTATGACGCCCGAGGCCGGCCTTGGCTGCTGTCAGCCTCACTCTGTCAGGTGGCTCAGCAGTCGGAGCGGCGCAGGTGGCGCTGTCCTCTTGTTAGACCGGTCAGTAGGGTGGCGAAGTGACTGTGGTCACTTCGGCTCTGTCGACTGGAGGGCGTGCGTCAGGATAAAGGTGTCAGGCCACCTTTGCATTAAATGCCCCTGCGATTTGGTCGGTCGGCGTGGCGATGTGGCCAAGGTTGCTTCTCGGTGAAGACTGGGCCTCGGGCGAGCCGATGGTGTGCCCGTTGCTGGAGGGGGGCCCTCGGGCGATACGTAGGTTCTCCAGGGTCGGCTTCCCTTGCCCGAGGCTAGGCTCGGGCGAGGCACGATCGTGCCCCTTGAATGGACCGATCCTTGACTTAATCGCACCCATCAGGCCTTTGCAGCTTTGTGCTGATGGGGGTTACCAGCTGAGATTTAGGGGTCTTGAGGGTACCCCTAATTATGGTCCCCAACAGTAGCCCCCGAGCCTCCAAGGGAGTACTAATACTCGCTTGGAGGCTTTTGCCGCACTTTTTTGCAAGGGGACCAGCCTTTTTTGGTTGCATTCGATTCCGGTGGGTGCGCGCGAGCGCACCCGCCGGGTGTAGCCCCCGAGGCCTCGGAGGAGTAGTTTTACTCCTTCGAGGTCTTAGTGCGTTTCGCAACACTTCGGCTGGTCTAGTTGTTCCCTCATGCGAGCTGGTCGTAGCCCGAGTGCACGGTCGGGTCCCAAGTTCTCGGGCTGGTATGTTGACGCTGTCAACGGTTTGGCCGGAGCCGGGTTTGCGAGAGCAGCCCCCGAGCCTCTGCACAGGGCGAGAGGACGGTCAAGGACAGACTCGTCTTTTTTACATATGCCCCTGCGTTGCCTTTCCGCAAGGAGGAGGGGGGAAAGCGCCATGTTGCCCTCGGAGGGCGCCGAACATGGTGTTTCCGGTGAGCTGCTGGCGGGTAATCCGAGCGGACGCCCATGCCCCATTTGCTAGGGGTCGGCTAGAGGCCCGGAGGCGCGCTCCAAAAGTACCTGCGGGTGATCTGCCGGACCCGGTCCCCTTTGACAGGGTCCGAGGGCTCGATGCCTCCCTCTGATGGGATTCTGTTACAAGATCGCTCCCGCTGGTCTTGGAAATGTCCTAGGGTACCTCGGGAGCATAGCCCGAGCCTTGGTTATGTATCGAACGTACCCAGGGTCATCCCTCGCTCTGTGTCTGAGGCGACTGGGAACCCTTTGAGGGCCAGCCTACAACCCCTGATCAGTAATGGGCGCGGAGCCCGAGTGGCCTGAGGCGGCCGTTGAACCCTTCGAGGGGCCGGCCATCGAACCTCTGACCAGTAGTGGGCGCAGAACCCAATCGATCTGAGGCGACCGTTGAACCCCTCCGAGGGGCCAGCCTTCGAACCTCTGATCAGTAGGGAGGCTCGGAGCCTGTTTCCTTCACGGAGAAGGGTCCTTTTCGGGGTATCCCCCTTTCCCGGTCCCTGTTGTAAGAGAGAGAAAGAGGAAAAGGAAAAGGATACGAAGTCGAATGACGTGGCATACCTTTTTTTGACACGGTTATTATGGCGAAGGCGAAGCGTCGCTTGCTTCTCCCGCCTGAGGTGCCGCCTGTCCTGCCGTGGAGTTAATGCGACTGGGCGAGCGGTTCGCGAGGCGGTCGTTGCGCGTGTGCGAGCCGTTCGAGGAACGGATCACGGGCGCACCGTCTTCACTCCGTGAGAGAGGGCTCCCTCGCTGCCCCTGGATGGGACGTAAGCTTGGGTGACGACGTGACCGCTGCTCCTGCCCGCCTGTCACCGCCATTACTACCGACCCATTTTTGACCGCATTTGACCGTCGCGCTTGGCTGGCACTGCAGGGTTGCCTCGAGTCGTGGTATTGACTCCGCAGTCGAGGAGGCGCGGTAGTGGCGCGAGTGGCGGTGCAGTTGCTCGCACGTAGCAACCGGCGTGCCGGTTGCATGACGCGTGGGCCTGGACCTCCATGTTGGGCGCATTGGAGTCGAAGGGGCGCGCCCACTTGGCACGGTTGCATGCCGCCTGCATGGCTGTCCGCCCTTTCACCCGCTGGTCTGGGCGAAAGTGGAGGAGTGCTTGTAACCGCCGGGTGGTTGCATGCACCGCGTGCGTGGCGGTTTGACTTCTTCTCCCCTGGACCGGCTTGCATGACGTGTGGGACCCAGCCCCTGTGCCGTGGGGGGGAGAATCTTGGAGCGTGTTGGAGAAGACTCAACCCGCAACGGTTGAGGGCGCAAGTGGGGAGAGTCGCCTTTAAAAGGGGGGCGACCCCCTTGGAGGGCAACCATGTCTTCGCGCTCCCCTCATGCATCGTGCCTTTCCACCTTCCGAGCCCCCCGGATGGGGGACGCCCGCAATCCTTCCGCCTTGTCGTCGGAGGAACGCAACTTCGTTGAGGTTGGTACCTTTCAGCCATCGTTCGGCTTCAAGGATTTTCATCATGCAGCCCGGCTGCATCCCCTCACCGGTGGTCACCCAAGACGGTGACCTCCAGCTTGATGGCGGGGAGAAGCGAACCGGGCTGCGGCCTCTGCCCCACCCTCAGCTTCGAGGATCTTCATCATCCTTGCTGGGGTGGAGGATGAGGCGAGTCGGGGGGCTGCCTCCGCGTGGGTCGGTAACCCTTTTCTTCCCCTGGCGTCAGAGGGAGAAAGGCATCTCCCAGCTCCACGGAGGCTTCCCTCAGCCACGCCGGGGTGGGCGGACCTCCGCTGCTCAGCCAGGATGCAGCATTACGTCCTTCGTCCGGACGATGGTCGCACCGCGGACGGGGCGGCCACGTCCAGGCCTTCCTTGCGCCGGCGGCCGCATCAGTGGGTCGCCTAGCACGTCGAGCGCTCATGTTCTGGGTGGTTCCGGCGAGGGCGAGGATCTGCCGGCGCGCTTTGAGGCGTCCGGTGCCTGCTGGCGCGGTGTTGAGGCGGTGGCAGCCGAAGAAGGCTTCTCTACCGACGAGATTGCCGACTCCGCCCGCACCCCTGGGCCTCCGTCTCCCGGCTTGAATGGCTGGTTCTCGTCCTCGGTGAACGAGAGCCCTCCTGCCGTAGCACCCGCCCCGAAGCCGTTGCTGAAGCTACTTCGTCGCCCGGGGCGGAGGTCGTTGTCGCTGTTGCCGGATCGGGCGGCGGTGAGCCACCCGTCGGCCCTCAATTGCTCCGCGGGTCCCCCAATCTTGTGGGGTTGTTCGTACCCGCGGAGACAGAACCGGAGTTCCGTTTGTAATGGCACCTTGAGTGTCGGTGTTTTGTTCATTGCGGCTGTCGAGGCTTGAACGTGTATGTATTTTCGGCACGGAGCCGTGTTTTTTCTTCATTTCGAGCACTGAGACTCGCCTTGTCGATTATCTGAACCGCTTCACCGAGCGTGAGTTGCCTCGTGCAAAGGTGACGAGTGAGGTATCCGTATCCCGGAGGAGTAGGAGTCCCTTGGCTCGGTTGGCCTTGCTGTCCGAGGCCCCTCTTGCTTAGTTAAAGGAACCCCTCGGCCGCCCTTCGATGAGCCGAAGCCGGAGGTAGCGGTGTCAGCACGGACAGAGGCAGAGTTGGCTTCGAAAAGGAGGTGTGGTTAGCCAGAGCCTGGCCGGGTCGACCACTGGTGGAACCGACGCCGGAGTTGAGCTGCCGAGGCCACGAGCCGAGCTGATGTCTTTGGGGGACAGTTGGCCGAGGCCTCGGGGTGGCCGGCTGAGCCGCCTGCTCGGGCCGGATTCTCGAAGAAGACCCTGGCGGCGATGGCCCGGGTGTGGTGCTGATGTCGTTTTTCAGAGTGGGGGCCCTCCGACCGCGTCGCCGTCCAAGGCTAGGTCAGACCCCGCCGAAGGTGTAGTTGATGCCGAGGGTGCTGCTGCCCCCTTCGGTTGTCGACGTCCGAGCCTGCAGGATCAGGTTGTCTTGTAGTGTGTGTATGTTTTCTGCGGCCGCCGAGGCCTAAACACACTGTCGTCGTGTTGTAAAGCTGCATTTCTTTTCCTCTTTTTTTGAGTATCCAGACTCATTTGTCGGTAACAGAATTGTTTGTGCGGGCGAGAGTTGCTTTTCACAGAAGGTGATGAGTGAGGTATCCGTATCCCGGAGGCGTAGGAATCCCTCGGCTCGATCGGCCTTGCCGCTTATGCGTGCTCTTACTCGTCCATAGGGTTCTATTACCGACGCAGTCGAGAAGGCCCGAAAAATCATTTCAGCAGAGGAGCTCTCGAGCATGAAGACTTGTTCGGTCCGCGGAGTCACTTATCCGAGCGCGAGTTACTTATCGCAGAAGGTGATGAGTGAGGTATCCGTATCTCGGAGGCGTAGGAGTCCCTCGGCTCGGTCAGCCTTGGCTGCTTACGTGTACTCCGTCGTTTTCAGGATCCACTTTTGAAGTAGTCGAAGAGCACGAAAGGCATTCTGGCAGAAAAGATTTTTTTTCTTTTTTCGAGGAAAATTTTGACGCAGAGGGGGTGGAAAATTTTGACGCAGAGGGGGTTGCCCCCTTCTAGCCCCCGAGGGAGGGTCGGGCTTTGCCGAGGCAAGGCTGACCCTTCCTTGACGACCAGACTTGGTGTGTGAACGAGGTATACGAGCAACTTGAAAGCATCTTAAGGGTAGAAGCGACGTAGCTGTTAGATGTTCCAAGCGTTGCCGTAGACCTCGCCTTGACTGTTGGCCAGCTTGTATGTTCCGGGCTTCAGAACCTTGGCGATGACGAACGGCCCTTCCCAGGGAGGCGTGAGTTTGTGCCGCCCTCGGGCGTCTTGTCGCAGCCGAAGCACCAGGTCGCCCACCTGGAGGTCTCGGGACCGAACCCCTCGGGCGTGGTAGCGTCGCAGGGACTGCTGGTACCGCGCCGAGTGTAGTAAGGCCATGTCCCGAGCCTCCTCCAGCTGGTCCAGTGAGTCTTCTCGGTTGGCTCTGTTGCTTTGGTCGGTGTAGGCCATCGCCCTCGGGGAACCGTATTCCAAGTCTGTGGGCAAGATGGCCTCGGCCCAATAGACTAGAAAGAACGGTGTGAAGCCCGTGGCTCGGCTCGGCATTGTTCTCAGACTCTAGACCACCGAGGGGAGTTCCTTCATCCACCGCTTGCCGAAATTGTTGAGGTCGTTGTAGATCCGAGGCTTGAGTCCTTGTAGGATCATGCCGTTAACCCGCTCCACTTGCCCATTCGTCATGGGGTGAGCCACGGCAGCCCAGTCCACCCGGATGTGGTGATCCTTGCAGAAGTCTAGGAACTTTCTGCCGGTGAACTGGGTACCGTTGTCAGTGATTATGGAGTTCGAGACCCCAAAGCGATGGATGATGTTGGTGAAGAACGCCACCGCCTGTTCGGACCTGATGCTGTTTAGGGGTCGGACCTCGATCCACTTGGAGAATTTGTCGATGGCGACCAACAGGTGCGTGTAGCCCCCGGGTGCCTTCTGCAAGGGGCCAATGAGGTCCAAACCCCACACAGCAAACGGCCAGGTGATGGGTATGGTCTGCAGAGCCTGAGCGGGCAGGTGGGTCTGCCTCGCGTAGAACTGACACCCTTCGCGGGTGCGGACAATTCTAGTAGCGTCGGTCACCACCGTCGGCCAGTAGAATCCTTGTCGGAAGGCGTTTCCAACGAGGGTCCGAGGTGCTGCGTGATGGCCGCAAGCCCCCGAGTGTATCTCTTGCAAGAGCTCCTAGCCTTCGGCGATGGAAATGCATCGCTGGAGGATGCCTGAGGGGCTGTGGTGATAGAGCTCCTTCCCATCTCCCAGCAAGACGAAAGACTTGGCGCGCCGCGCTAACCGTCGAGCTTCGGCTTGGTCGAGGGGCAGCTCTCCTCGGTGGAGATATTGCAGGTACGGGGTCTGCCAGCTTTGATTAGGCGTGACCTCACTCTGTTCCCCCTCGACACGCAGTGCCTCACCCTCGGGGGCCGAGGGTACCTCGGGCTGAGCCGAGGGTACCTCGGACCGTGCCGAGGGTACCTCGGACTGGGCCGAGGGTACCTCGGACTAAGCCGAAGGTGACTCGGGCTCGAGCGTGTCCTCGGTCTTGACGGAGGGTTGATGCAGGTCTCGGGAGAATACGTCCGGGGGAACTGTTGTTCGTCCCGAGGCTATTTTAGCCAGCTCGTCCGCAGTCTCGTAGTAGCGTCAGGCGATGTGGTTGAGCTCGAGCCCGTAGAACTTGTCTTCCAGGCGCCGAACCTCATCGCAGTAGGCTTCCATCTTTGGGTCGCGGCAGTGGGAGTTCTTCATGACTTGGTTGATGACGAGCTGCGAGTCACCGTGAGTGTCGAGGCGTCGGACCCCTAGCTCTATGGCGATTCGCAACCCGTTTACCAGAGCCTCGTACTCTGCTACATTTTTGGACACCGGGAAGTGGAGGCGTAGCACGTAGCGTAGGTGCTTCCCGAGGGGCGAGATGAAGAGGAGGCCTGCGCCGGCCCCCGTCTTCATCAGCGACCCGTCGAAAAACATGGTCCAGAGCTCCGGTTGGATCGGAGCCGTCGGGAGCTGGGTGTCGGCCCATTCAGCCACGAAGTCCGCCAAGACCTGGGACTTGATGGCCTTCCGAGGGGCGAACGAGATCGTCTCGCCCATGATCTCCACCGCCCACTTCGCAATTCTACCCGAGGCCTCTCGGGACTGGATGATCTCTCCCAGGGGGAAGGATGACACCACAGTCACCGGATGAGACTCGAAGTAGTGTCGCAACTTCCGCCGTGTCAGGATCACCGCGTACAGCAGCTTCTGGATTTCTGGGTAGCAGATCTTGGTCTCGGACAGTACCTCACTGATGAAGTAGACTGGCCTCTGGATGGGCAATGCATGCCCTTCTTCTCGTCTCTCAACCACGATCGCGGCGCTAACCACCTGGGTGGTTGCGGCGACGTAGATCAAGAGGGCTTCTCCAGCAGCGGGGGGCACCAAGATGGGCGCGTTCGTGAGGAGCGCCTTCCGGTTCCCGAGGGCTTCCTCGGCCTCGGGAGTCCAAGCGAAGCACTCGGCCTTCCTTAAGAGGCGGTACAGAGGCAGACCTCTTTCGCCGAGGCGCGAGATGAAGCGGCTCAGAGCCGCGAGACATCCCATGACCCTCTGTACGCCTTTCAAGTCCTTGATTGGCCCCATGCTGGTGATGGCTGCAATCTTCTCCGGGTTGGCTTCGATGCCCCGCTCGGAGACGGTGAACCCCAAGAGCATGCCTCGGGGGACCCCGAAGACACACTTTTCGGGATTAAGCTTCACGCCTTTCGCCTTGAGACATCGGAATGTCGCTTCAAGGTCAGAAAGGAGGTCGGAGGCCTTCCTCGTCTTGACTACGATGTCATCGACGTAGGCCTCGACCGTTCGGCCGATGTGTTCGCCAAACACATGGTTCATGCATCGCTGGTACGTTGCCCCCGCATTCCTCAAACCAAACTGCATTGTAACATAGCAGTACATGCCGAAGGGTGTGATGAATGAAGTCGCGAGCTGGTCGGACTCTTTCATCCTAATCTGGTATTACCCTCTTTGATGAACCCTGCCGCCAGTAGCTTGTGGATCTCCTCGCCTATGGCCCTGCGCTTTTCTTCGTCGAATCGGCGCAGAGGTTGCTTCACGGGTCGGGCCCCAGCTCGAATATCCAGAGAGTGCTCGGCGACTTCTCTCGGTATGCCGGGCATGTCCAAGGGACTCCACGCGAAAACGTCGGCGTTCGCGCGGAGAAAGTCGACGAGCACTGCTTCCTATTTGGGGTCGAGCTCGAAACTGATCCGGATCTGCTTGGAGGCGTCGTTGCAGGGGTCGAGAGGGACGGACTTGGCCGTCTCCGCTGGTTCGAAGTTGCCGGCGTGGCGCTTCACGTCGGGCGCCTCCCTAGAGAGGCTCTCCAGGTCAGTGATGAGGGCCTCAGATTCGGCGAGGGCCTCAGCGTACTCCACGCACTCCACATCGCATTTGTACGCGTGTCGGTACGTGGGCCCGACGGTGATGACCCCGTTGGGGCCTGGCATCTTGAGCTTGAGGTAGGTGTAGTTGGGGACGGCCATGAACTTGGCGTAGCATGGCCTCCCCAGTACTGCATGGTAGGTTCCTCGAAACCCGACCACTTCGAACGTGAGGGTCTCCCTTCGAAAGTTGGAGGGCGTCCCAAAGCAGACGGGTAGATCGAGTCGTCCGAGGGGTTGGACGCGCTTCTCGGGGATGATCCCGTGGAAAGGCGCAGCGCCCGTTCGGACCGAGGACAGATCGATCCGTAGGAGCCGGAGGGTCTCGGCGTAGATGATGTTGAGGCCGCTGCCTCCATCCATGAGGACCTTGGTGAGCCTGACGTTGCCGATGATGGGGTCGACAACGAGTGGGTATCTCCCCGGGCTCGGCACGTAGTCTGGATGGTCGGACTGGTCGAAGGTGATGGGCTTGTCGGACCAGTCTAGGTAGACTGGCGCCGCCACCTTTACCGAGCAGACCTCCCGACGCTCTTGCTTGCGGTGCCGAGCCGAGGCGTTCGCCACTTGCCCGCCATAGATCATGAAGCAGTCGCGGACCTCGGGGAACCCTCCTGCCTTGCGATCTTCCTCCTTTGCGTCGTCGAGGGCCTTGCCACCCTCCGCGGGCGGCCCGGCCTTGTGGAAGTGTCGTCGAAGCATGGCACACTCCTCAAGGGTGTGCTTGACGGGCCCCTAATGATAGGGGCACCGCTCCTTGAGCATCTTGTCGAAGAGGTTGGCACCTCCGGGAGGTTTCCGAGGGTTCTTGTACTCGGCGGCTGCGACAAGGTCCGCGTCGGCGGCGGCGCGTTTCGCTTGCGACTTCTTCTTGCCCTTCTTCTTGGCGCCGCGCTGAGTTGACGCCTCGGGAGCATCTTCTGGTGGGCGGCCCTGGGGCTGCCTGTCCTTCCGGAAAATGGCCTCAACCGCCTCCTGGCCAGAGGCGAACTTGGTGGCGATGTCCATCAGCTCGCTTGCCCTGGTGGAGATCTTGCGACCCAGCTTGCTCACCAGGTCGCGGCAGGTGGTGCCGGCGAGGAACGCGCCGATGACATCTAAATCGGTGACGTTGGGCAGCTCTGTGCGCTGCTTCAAGAATCACCGGATGTAGTCCCGGAGAGACTCTCCCGGCTGCTGGCGGCAGCTTCGGAGATCCCAGGAGTTCCCAGGGCGCACGTACGTGCCCTAGAAATTGCCGGCGAAGGCTCGGACCAGGTCGTCCCAGTTGGAGATCTGCCCCGGGGGCAGGTGCTCCAGCCAGGCTCAAGCGGTGTCGGAGAGGAACAGGGGGAGGTTGCGGATGATGAGGTTATCATCGTCCGTTCCACCCAGTTGGCAGGCCAGCCGATAGTCCGTGAGCCACAGTTCCGGTCTCGTCTCCCCCGAGTACTTTGTGATAGTAGTCGGGGTTCGGAACCGGGTCGGGAACGGTGCCCTTCGTATGGCGCGGCTAAGAGCCTGCGGACCGGGTGGTTCGGGCGAAGGACTCCGATCCTCCCCGCTGTCGTAGCGTCCCCCACGCCTGGGGTGGTGGCCTCGGCGCGCCCTGTCGTCGAGGTGGGCCCGACGGCTGTGATGGTGGCGCTCGTTGCCGAGGCGACCCGAGGCCGCAGGCACTGTGTTGCGCGTGCGCCCGGAGTGGACCGAGGCTTCCTGCATGAATCGGGAAGTCGCGGCGCGATGTTCCGAGGGGAACCCCTGCCTTCGGGAGGCAGAGCTTTCGGCCCGTCGGACCGCGGCGTCCTCCAGGAGATTCTTGAGCTCTCCCTGGATACGCCGCCCCTCGGTGGTTGATGGCTCCGGCATCGCGCGGAGGAGTATTGCCGCTGCAGCCAGGTTCTGGCCGACTCCACTGGAATCCGGCGGTGGCCTCACCCTGACGTCGTCGGCGATGCGGTGCTGGATGTACTGGGGGAGATGACGCGCTTCTCCGGCCGGGGGTTGGACCGCCCATTCCTGCCCGATGTCCCGGCGGATCGGCACAAGTGTTCCTGCTCCCTCGTCGAGCCTGGCCTGCCTCTCGCGGATTTGCTCGAGCTGTGGGTCAGGACCCCCCGCCGGGACGGGGACCACAGCTAGCTCCCGAAGGATGTCAACGCGAGGCACGGGCCTAGGGGGATCACCGTTTTCCGGCATACCAAGATGGTTGCCTTCACCGGTACCCTCTAGATCGACGTGGAAACATTCACGACTTGGGCCGCGGTCCTCGTTGTCGAGGCCGCGGCTGCCGTCGGAACAGTCGGAAAGGCAGTAGTCACATGCGGTAATGAAGTCCCGCACGACACTGGGGTTACCAAGTCCGGAGAAATCCCAACAGAGGTCGGGCTCGCCATCTTCCTCGGACCCCGAGGGCTCATAGGTCGAGTCGGCCGTCAGTCGGTCCCAGGGTGACCGCACACGATACCCTAGAGGGTTTGGACTCACCTCTATGAGAGTGCTCACCGAAGCAGAGTCGCTTGGTGGGTCGAGGCCGAATCCAAAAGACGCGAGATGGGAATCGGTCGGTACCTTTCGGTCAACGGGCGGTGGCGAGGTCGCGTCTGGGACTGACTGCACCGTTGTCTCAGGTACGAGGGTGACGCCCAACAAGTCCTTCGCGAGCGTGCTGGCATCGTGCGTTTGCTTGAGATTGGCGTGTTGCGCAGAGGCGGCGCTCGTCTTCGTCTCAGACGCGAGATCGATGCCCGACGCGCCCTCCGTTGGGGCGCCGGCGCCATCGACTCACTCGACAGCCAACGAGGTGCCGCTTCCCGCTTGGCCTTGGTTGCCCCGCCTCCTCCTCCGTCGGCGGAGGAGGGGACGGGACAAACCCGAATGTCGTCCTTCCACCACGTGGGGAAGGCGTCGTCGATTTCCCCGCCGGCGAGCGGGTTGTCGACTGCCATTGTCGTTGTCGCGCAGCGGGGGAAGGAGTATCATGTCGTAGCTCCCGTCGAGCGACATGAACTCAAGATTCCCGAAACGGAGCACCGTCCCGGGCCGGAAAGGTTGCTGGAGACTGCCCATCTGGAGCTTGATGGGAAGCTGTTCGTCAACACGCAGCAGGCCCCTATCTGGTGCGCCAACTATCGGTGTTTCGAAACCCGAGGGTCCCTGGACCGACGAGTGAATTGTCGCCGCGTGCCCCAGCCCAGATGGGTCGACGCGAGGCGGAACGCGAAGGGGGGAAAGGAACCAGCCGGAGGGAGGCAGGCGTGAGAGAGTGGATCCCGCGGCCTTCGTGTTAGCCCCGCGCCTGAGTCGGGTGCGCTTGCAGTAGGGGGATACAAGCGTCCACGCGGGAGTGGGAGCGAGCGGCCTTGCGCGAACGCCGTCCCGTCCTTCTCCGCGCGGGCCAACCTTCTGTAAGAGGGCCCTGGTCCTCCCTTTTATAGGCGTAAGGAGAGGATCCAGGTGTACAATGGGGAGTGTAGCAATGTGCTAACGTGTCTAGCAGTGGAGAGCTAGCGCCCTAAGTACATGCCATCGTGGCAGCCGGAGAGGTCTTGGCGCCTAGTTCGCGTGGTGTCGTGGCCGTCGGAGTAGTGCTGGAGCCTGGCGGGAGGATAGCTGTTGGGGCTGTCGAGTCCTTGCTGACGTCCCCTTGCTTCCGTAAGGGGGCTGAGAGCCGCCGTCGTCACAGGGCATGCGGGGTGCCATCATTACTCGCATGGTGGAGCGAGCCAGATGGGACGCCAGTCTGGTTCCCCGTAGCCTGAGTCAGCTTGGGGTAGGGTAATGATGGCGCTTCCTGTTGACGTGGTCGGTCCGTGCCCTAGGCTGGGCGAGGTGGAGGCTCCTCCGAGGTTGAGGTCGAGGTCGAGCCCCCGGGTCGGGTGAGGCGGAGTTCGTCGTCTTCCGGGGTTGAGCCCATGTCCGAGCCCTGGGGTCGGGCGAGGCGGAGTTCGCCGTCTTCTGGGGCTGAGCCCAAGTCCGAGCCCTGGGGTCGGGCGAGGCGGAGTTCGCCGTCTTCTGGGGCTAAGCCCAAGTCCGAGCCCTGGGTCGGGCGGAGCGGAGTTCGCCGTCTTCCGGGGTTGAGCCCATGTCCGAGCCCTGGGGTCGGGCGGAGCGGAGTTCGCCGTCTTCCGGGGCTGAGCCCATGTCCGAGCCCTGGGATCGGGCGAGGCGGAGTTCGTCGTCTTCCGGGGCCGAGCCCGAGTCCGAGCCCTGGGTCGGGCAGAGCGGAGTTCGCCGTCTTCCGGGGCTGAGCCGTAGTCCGAGCCCTAGGGTCGGGCGAGGTGGAGTTTCCTATGACGCCCGAGGCCGGCCTTGGCTGCTGTCAGCCTCACTCTGTCGGGTGGCTCAGCAGTCGGAGCGGCGCAGGCAGCGCTGTCCTCTTGTCAGACCGGTCAGTAGGGCGGCGAAGTGACTGCGGTCACTTCGGCTCTGTCGACTGGAGGGCGTGTGTCAGGATAAAGGTGTCAGGCCACCTTTGCATTAAATGCCCCTGCGATTTGGTCGGTCGGCGTGGCGATGTGGCCAAGGTTGCTTCTCGGTGAAGACTGGGCCTCGGGCGAGCCGATAGTGTGCCCGTTGCTGGAGGGGGGCCCTCGGGCGAGACGTAGGTTCTCCGGGGTCGGCTTCCCTTGCCCGAGGCTAGGCTCGGGCGAGGCACGATCGTGCCCCTTGAATGGACCGATCCTTGACTTAATCGCACCCATCAGGCCTTTGCAGCTTTGTGCTGATGGGGGTTACCAGCTGAGATTTAGGGGCCTTGAGGGTACCCCTAATTATGGTCCCCGACACATATAAAATTACGTTGTCATTAATCACTAAAACCAACCACGGGCCTAGATGCTTTCAAACTCCAATGGCTCCTAGCTGCCTTGGGGCTATAAAAGGGACCCCTAGGCGCATGGAGCAGTACACCAAGCTTACAAGAAACATCCTAAGACACCTAGACTCTGCATTCACGCAATCGGATCATAGTTCTTGAGATTTGAGCACTTTCGAGTTGTAAACTCCTCGTGCTGTGTTTGTGTGCTCACTTCTTCTCTCGTGTGCGTGGTTGTGCTGTGGATTTGAGTCTTGTGTGCTTTGCTTTACCTCCCTTACTCTTGTGCTTCTTTGTGATCTCTATTGTAAGGGCGAGAGACTCCAAATTGTGGAGATTCCTCGCAATCGGGAAAAATACTCTAAAGGAAAAGACCGTGGTATTCAAGTCGATCATCGGATCACTTGAAAGGGGTTGAGTGCAACCCTCGTCCATTGGGACGCCACAACGTGGAAGTAGGCAAGTGTTACTTGGCCAAACCACGGGATAAAATCGCTTGTCTCGTGTGTTGCTTTTTGTGATTGTCTTATTCGCACGTGCTTGCTCCATAGCCACTTGATTACACTAACACCTTAATAATCAAGTTTGTGGCTATTTAGTGGTTGATTTTATAGGATCACCTATTCACCCCCCTCTAGGTGCTCTCAATTGGTATCAGAGTCGTACTCTTCATTTAAGGGACTAACCGCCTGAAGAGATGGATCCTAAGGGTAAGGGGATGGTGATTAACGACAAGGAGAAGGAATCCCTCTTCAATGAGCCAAGAGACGACAAGCCTACCGACTTAGGCTCGAGCCACAAGAAGAGGGATAGGAAGAAGAAGAGGCGCATCAAGAAGATCATCTACTACGACAGCGATGCCTCATCTTCTTCACCAAGGGACAATGATGACGACTCCTCGTCAAAGAAAGAGATGGTCAATCAAAATTATTCTTTTGATTACTCTCGCATTCCCTACAATTCAAATGCGCATTTACTATCAATTCCCCTTGGAAAACCTCCACACTTTGATGGAGAGGAGTATTCATTTTGGAGCCATAAAATGTGTAGTCATTAATTCTCTCTCCATCCTAGTATATGGGAAATTGTAGAAAATGGGATGCATTTTGATAGTACCGATAATCCTGTGTTTATTAATGAGCAAATCCATAAAACTGCCCAAGCCACTACTGTTTTGCTAGCATCTCTATGCAGGGATGAATACAACAAGGTTAGTGGCTTGGACAATGCTAAGCAAATCTGGGACACCCTCAAGATATCTCATGAGGGAAACAACGCCACTATGATCACCAAGATGGAGCTAGTGGAGGGCGAGCTAGGGAGATTCATGATGATCAGGGGAGAGGAGCCAACATAGACGTACAACAGGCTCAAGACCTAGTCAACAAAATCCGAAGCTACAGGAGCACAAGATGGACGGATCATGACGTCGTCCGACTCATGCTCAGGTCATTTACTATTATTGACCCTCATCTTGTCAACCTTATTCGTGAAAACCCCAGGTACACCAAGATGACGCCCGAGGATATTCTTGGAAAATTCGTGAGCGGGCGCATGATGGTGAAGGAGGCACGATATGTGGACGATGCGCTAAATGGTCCACTTCCCATCTACGAGCCACAGCCAGTTGCTCTAAAAGCAACTAGCAGCAAGGAGGCGCTACCAAGCAAGGTAGCACAAGTGGAGGCAGCCGGACTCAACGAGGACGAAATGGCGCTTATCATCAAGCGCTTCAAGACCGTGCTAAAAGGACGCAAGGAGTACCCCAACAAGAATAAAACAAGGGGAAAGCGCTCCTGCTTCAAATGCGGTAAGACTGGTCATTTCATAGCACAATGCCCTAATAATGATAATGACCAGGGACAAGAAAAGCACGGGAAGAGGGAAAAGAAGAAGAACTACAGGAAGGCGAAGGGCGAGGCGCACCTTGGAAAGGAATGGGATTCTGACTGCTCTTCATCCGACTCCGACGATGAAGGGTTGGCTGCCTCTGCCTTCGACAAATCTTCGCTCTTCCCCAACAAATGCCATACTTGCCTTATGGCTAAGGAGAAGAAGGTACGTATTAGAGATACCCCAAGTACTCTTCTTCTAGCGATGAGGAATCTTCCGATGATGAAGTAGATTACACTGACTTGTTTAAAGGACTAGATAGAGCTAAGATAGACAAAATTAATGATATAATTGATGCTCTAAATGAAAAAGATAGACTGTTAGAAAAGCAAGAGGATATATTATATCAGGAACATGATAAATTTGTTAGTGTTCAAAAATATCTTGCTCTAGAAGTTAAAAGAAATGAAATAGTATTCTCTGAGTTGTCTGCTTACCATGAATCTGTCTCTAGTTTAAAGAATTTAATGATGAACTAAATGCTAAACTAGAGGAAGTTAATGAAACTAGGGCATGTGTAGAGCATGTTATTATTTGTAATAGATGTAAGGATTTTGATGTTGATGCATGTAATGAACATCTTGCTTCTATTGCTAAATTGAACAATGAGGTGGCAAGTCTTAATGCTCAACTTAAGACTTGCAAAGTTGATTATGACAAACTGAAATTTGCTAGGGATGCCTACACTGTTGGTAGACACCCCTCAATTAAGGATGAACTTGGTTTTCAAAAGGAAATCAAGAACTTAAGGAGCCAAAGGACTTCCGTTCTCAACAAGGAGAAAGGAAAGGCCCCCATGGCTAGTAGTTCACAAAAGAATCATGCCTATATTTATGATAGGAAATTTTCTAGGAATGCTTATAATGATAGATGCTATGATCATATTGTTTTACGTAATTATCATACTTCTCATGCTATGGTTGCTTCTAGCTCCACTTTTGTTCATGGTAGAAGTAGGCCTAGGAGAAATCATGTTGTGCCTCATGCACCTAGGAGGATGTGCAATGGATCTTCTACTATTTGTCATGCTTGCAATACTTCTTTTGTACTTTCATGCAAGAATGCAAAAGTAGTTGCTAGGAAGTTGGGATCCAACTGCAAGGGAGATAAGACTTGTATTTGGGTTCCAAAAGTTATTATGACTAACCTTGCAGGACCCAATAAGAGTTGGGTACCTAAAACCCAAGCTTAAATTGCCTTGCAGGTTTATGCATCCGAGGGCTCAAGCTGGATTATCGATAGCGGATGCACGAACCACATGACGGGGGAGAAGAAAATGTTCACCTCCTACGTCAAGAACAAGGACTCCCAGGATTCGATCATCTTTGGAGATGGGAACCAAGGAAAGGTTAAAGGATTGGGAAAGATAGCCATCACATCCGAGCATTCCATCTCTAATGTGTTGTTAGTTGAATCGCTCGGGTACAACTTATTGTCTGTGAGTCAATTATGTAACATGGGTTATAATTGTTTATTCACAAATGTAGACGTATATGTCTTTAGAAGGAGTGATGGTTCATTAGCCTTTAAGGGTGTATTAGACGGCAAGCTTTATTTAGTTGATTTTCGAAAGAGAATGCCGATCTAGATGCATGCTTAATGGCTAAGACTAATATGGGTTGGCTTTGGCATCGCCGTGTAGCACATGTTGGGATGAAGAACCTTCATAAGCTTCTAAAGGGAGATCATGTGGTAGGACTAACCGATGTCTGTTTTGAGAAAGACAGACCTTGTGCAGCATGTCAGACAGGGAAACAGGTGGGAAGCACTCATCACAGCAAGAATGTGATGACAACATCAAGACCACTGGAGCTTCTTCACATGGACCTCTTCGGACCCATTGCCTACCTCAGCATCGGGGGAAGTAAGTATGGTCTTGTAATTGTTGATGATTTTTCCCGCTTCACTTGGGTGTTCTTTTTGCAGGACAAATCAAAAACCCAAGGGACCCTAAAGCGCTTTCTAAGGAGGGCTCAAAATGAATTTGAGCTAAAAGTGAAAAAGATAAGGAGCGACAACGGGTCCGAGTTCAAGAATCTACAAGTTGAAGAGTATCTTGAGGAGGAAGGCATCAAGCACGAGTTCTCCGCTCCCTACACACCACAGCAAAATGGTGTGGTAGAGAGGAAGAACAAGACGCTAATCGACATGGCGAGAACGATGCTTGGAGAGTTCAAGACGCCCGAGCGGTTTTGGTCGGAAGCTGTGAACACAGCCTACCACGCCATAAACCAGCTCTATTTGCATCGCCTCCTCAAGAAGACCTCCTATGAACTCCTTACCGGTAACAAACCCAATGTCTCTTACTTTCGTGTATTTAGGAGCAAATGCTACATTCTGGTGAAGAAAGGTAGACATTCTAAATTTGCTCCCAAGGCAGTAAATGGTTTTTACTAGGATATGACTCAAATACAAAGGCGTATAGGGTCTTCAACAAATCATCGAGATTAGTTGAAGTATCTAGCGATGTTGTATTTGATGAGACTAATGGCTCTCCAAGAGAGCAAGTTGATCTTGATGATATAGATGAAGAAGTTCTGACGGCCGCAATGCGCACGATGGCGATAGGTGATGTGCGACCTTAGGAACTACAGGAGCAAGATCAACCATCTTCCTCGACAATGGTGCATCCCCCAACTCAAGACAGTGAATAGGTACCTCAAGAAGAGGGGCAGGATCAAGGGGGAGCACAAGAAGAACATGTTATGGAGGAAGAAGCACCACAGGTCCCTCCAACTCAAGTTCGAGCGATGATCCAAAGACGTCACCCCATCGATCAGATTCTGGGTGACATCAGCAAGGGAGTAACTACTCGCTCACGATTAGCTAATTTTTGTGAGCATTACTCGTTTGTCTCTTCTATTGAACCTTTCAGGGTAGAAGAGGCCTTGCAAGATCCGGACTGGGTGTTGTCCATGCTGGAAGAGCTGAACAATTTCAAACGGATTGAAGTCTAGAGCCTAGTGCCACGTCCAAAGAAAAACGTTGTGGGAACCAAGTGGGTGTTTCACAACAAGCAAGATGAGCATGGAGTGGTGACAGGAAACAAGGCTCGACTTGTGGCAAAAGGTTATGCCCAAGTCGCAGGTTTGGATTTTGAGGAGACTTTTGCTCCTGTTGCTAGGCTAGAGTCAATTCGGATATTATTAGCCTATGCTGCTCACCATTCCTTTGGGCTATTCCAAATGGACGTAAAGAGCGCTTTCCTCAACAGGCCACTCAAGGAGGAGGTATACGTGGAACAACCCCCTGGCTTTGAGGATGACAGGTATCCCAACCATGTGTATAAGCTCTCTAAGGCGCTCTATGGACTTAAGCAAGCCCCAAGATCATGGTATGAATGCCTTAGAGATTTCCTTATTTCTAATGCTTTCAAGGTTGGAAAAGCCGATCCCACTCTTTTCACAAAGACTTGCAATGGTGATCTTTTTGTGTGCCAAATTTATGTCGATGACATATAATTTGGTTCTACTAACCAAGAGTACTGTGAGGAGTTTAGTAGGGTAATGATGCAAAAGTTCGAGATGTCGATGATGGGCGAGCTGACCTACTTCCTTGGATTCCAAGTGAAGCAACTCAAGGACAGCACCTTCATCTCCCAAACGAAGTACACTCAAGATCTTCTCAAGAGGTTTGGGATGAAGGATGCCAAGCCCGTGAAGACTCCGATGGGAACTGACGGGCATCTTGACCTCAACAAAGGAGGTAAGTCTGTTGATCAAAAGGCATACCAGTCAATGATAGGTTCATTACTTTATCTTTGTGCTAGTAGACCGGACATTATGCTTAGTGTATGCATGTGTGCTAGATTTCAATCCGACCCTAAGGAATGTCACCTTGTGGCCGTTAAGCGAATTCTTAGGTATTTAGTTTCTACGCCTTGCTTCGGGATCTGGTATCCAAAGGGGTCTACCTTTGACTTGATTGGATACTCAGACTCCGATTATGCCGGGTGCAAGGTTGATAGGAAGAGTACATCAAGGACGTGCCAATTTCTAGGAAGGTCCCTGGTGTCCTGGAGTTCCAAGAAACAAACATTAGTTGCCCTATCCACCGCTGAGGCCGAGTACGTTGCCGCAGGACAGTGTTGCGCACAACTGCTTTGGATAAGGCAAACCCTCTGGGACTTTGGCTACAATCTGAGCAAAGTCCCACTCCTATGTGACAATGAGAGTGCAATCCGCTTGGCGGATAATCCTGTTGAACACAGCCGCACTATGCACACAGACATCCAGCATCACTTCCTAAGAGACCATTAGCAAAAGGGAGATATCGATGTGTACCACAGTAGCACCGAGAACCAGCTAGCCGATATCTTCACTAAGCCTTTAGATGACAAAAGGTTTTGCAGGTTGCGTTGTGAGCTAAATGTCTTAGATTCGCGTAACTTGGATTGATCTATAGCATACATGTGTTCTATGCCTTTGATCATATTACTTTGAGCATTTACATTATTTGTTGTCTATTTATGGTGCTCAAGTTGTACAAGTCATCCCGGACCTCAGAAGTCCATATGCAAATGATGCACATGTTAAGGGGGAGATAAACTACAACTTGGCCTCTCGAGACTAACTTGTTTGTTTGAGTACACTCGATGTAGTCGTGAAGGTACATTGCAGGGGAAAATGAACTTGGACGACGCAAAGACTTCCACTGCACTATGGTATTAGTGTATTTAATTCCAAGTTCATACTTGTGCTCTCATTGCCTTTTTGCTCGTATTTTGACATTTTTGTGAGACAGTGGGGTTAAAGGGCAAAAAATGATCCCGTTTTGGTGCTTAATGCCAAAGGGGGAGAAATTAAGGCCAAAGCAAATGGATCAGCCAACCACTTGTGACTTTTGAAAATAGAAGAGATAGAAATTTGTTTTTGTCAAAATACTCTTATTGCAAAATTTGGTCTCTTATGGGGGAGAATTTTCGATTAAGGGAAAAAGGTGGAGTTTTGACACTTGATCAATTTCACTCTTGAAATACCTCTTTATTTGCACAAACAAGTGTGTTTGACATAGAGATAGGAAAAAGAATTGGATTTGCAAAACCAAACCAAGTGGTGGCAAAGAGTGATCCAAATATGTCAAATCCTAAGTAAAAGAGTATTTGGTCTTCATTTGCATTGATGTTGCACTTCTTTTTGTTGCTTTTTGATGTGTTGGCATGAATCACCAAAAAGGGGGAGATTGAAAGGGAAATGTGCCCTTGGGCTATTTCTATAATGTTTTGGTGATTAAATGCCCAACACGGTTGACTAAGTTCTTATGTGCTAAATAAGTGAGAAGTGCAAATCATATGATAAGATATGTTTCTAGACTTAGTAAATTGGTTTTTGAATACTAACATGTTTATCTAAGTGCTAGAAACAGAGCCAAGAAAAGAAGGTTTGGATTGAAGAAGACTCGGGAAACGATGGAGCGAAGCAGCTATAAATCACTGGACTTTCCGGTGGTGCACCGGACTGTCCGGTGAGTCGTCAGCGACGAACTCGTCACTCTCGGGAAAAGAAAAAGGCGACGTGGCTATAATTCACCGAACTGTCTGGTGGTGCACCGAACTGTCCGGTGAGCCAACGGCGCCAGTGGCCAACGGTCGTCCGCGCGATCAACGCGCGACATGTGGCCTGCTCAAACGGTCGGCTGGGTGCACCGGACTGTCCGGTATGCACCGGACAGTGTCCGGTGCGCCAACCGACCCCAAGGAGCAATGGTCGGATGCGCCCGATATGGAACGAGATCGCGCACCGGACTTCTAAAGTGGTTGTCCGGTGCACCACTCGACAGAAGGCAGGATTTGTCTGCCATGTTGAACTCCAACGGCTCCTAGCTGCCTTGGGGCTATAAAAGGGACCTCTAGGCGCATGGAGCAGTACACCAAGCTTACAAGAAACATCCTAAGACACATAGACTCTGCATTCACGCAATCGGATCATAGTTCTTGAGATTTGAGCACTTTCGAGTTGTAAACTCCTCGCGTTGTGTTTGTGTGCTCACTTCTTCTCTCGTGTGCGTGGTTGTGCAGCGGATTTGAGTCTTGTGTGTGTTGCTTTACCTCCCTTACTCTTGTGCTTCTTTGTGATCTCTATTGTAAGGGCGAGAGACTCCAAATTGTGGAGATTCCTCGCAATCGGGAAAAATACTCTAAAGGAAAAGATCGTGGTATTCAAGTCGATCATCGGATCACTTGAAAGGGGTTGAGTGCAACCCTCGTCCATTGGGACGCCACAACGTGGAAGTAGGCAAGTGTTACTTGGCCGAACCACGGGATAAAATCGCTTGTCTCATGTGTTGCTTTTTGTGATTGTCTTGTTCGCACGTGCTTGCTCCATAGCCACTTGATTACACTAACACATTAATAATCAAGTTTGTGGCTATTTAGTGGTTGATTTTACAGGATCACCTATTCACCCCCCTCTAGGTGCTCTCATGTTTCCCTGCTTGGCACGCTGCACAAGGTCTGTCTTTCTCAAAACAGACATCGGTTAGTCCTAACACATGATCTCCCTTTAGAAGTTTATGAAGGTTCTTCATCCCAACATGTGTTAGACGGCGATGCTAAAGCCAGCCCATATTAGTCTTAGCGATTAAGCATGCATCTAGATCGGCATTCTCCTTTAAAAAATCAACTAAATAGAGCTTGTCGTCTAATACACCCTTAAAAGCTAATGAACCATCACTCCTTCTAAAGACAGATACATCAATGTTTGTAAATAAACAATTGTCGCCCATATGACACAATTGACTTACAGACAATAAATTATACCCGAGCGACTCTACTAAAAACACATTTGATATTGAGTGCTCGGTCATGATGGCTATCTTGCCCAATCCTTTAACCTTTCCTTGGTTCCCATCTCCAAAGATAATAGTATCCTGAGAATCCCTGTTCTTGATGTAGGAGGTGAACATTTTCTTTTCCCCCGTCATGTGGTTTGTGCATTCGCTGTCGATAATCTAGCTTGAGCCCTCAGATGCATAAACCTAAAGGTAATTAAGCTTGGGTTTTAGGTACCCAACTCTTGTTGGGTCCTACAAGGTTAGTTACAATAACTTTTGGAACCCAAATGCAAGTCTTGTCTCCCTTGCATTTAGATCCCAATTTTCTAGCAACTACTTTGGCATTCTTGCATAACAATACAAAAGAAGTATTACACGTTTGATACATAGCAGATGGACCAGTGCAAACTTTCCTAGGCGCACGAGAAATAGTATGATTGCGCCTAGGCCTACTCTTATCATGAACATATGTGGAACTAGAAGCAAACATAGCATGTGAATCATGATAAGTAGGTAAAGTAGCATGATTATAAGTTTATAACATTTATCATGATGAGAAACTTTCTTGACATGAGCATAAAGATAAACATGGTTCTTCTGATCATGTGAAGAACTACTAGCCATAGGAGCCTTCCCTTTCTCCTTATTGAGACCGGAAGTCCTTTGGCTTGTTAAGTTCTTGGTTTCCTTTTGAAAACCAAGTCCATCCTTAATTGAGGGGTGTCTACCAACAGTGTAGGCATCCCTAGCAAATTTAAGTTTCTCATAATTATCCATGCAAGTCTTAAGTTGAGTATTAAGACTTGCAACCTCATTGTTTAACTTGGCAATAATGGAGGCATGTTCATTGCAAGCATCAACATCAAAGTCTTTACATCTATTGCAAATAACAACATGCTCTACACATGAACTAGTTGCATTTACTTCATCTAGCTTAGTATTCAAATCATCATTTAAATTCTTTAAGCTAGAAATAGATTCATGACAGGAAGACAATTCAGATGACAGTATTTCATTTTTCTTAACTTCTAGAGCAAGAGATATTTGAACACTAATGAATTTACCATGTTCCTCATATAGAATACCTTCTTGCTTTTCTAGCAGTCTATCCTTTTCATTAAGAGCATCAATTAATTTATTTACTTTGTCTACTTTAGCTCTATCTAAACCTTTAAACAAATTAGTGTAATCTACTTCATCGTCAGAGGATTCCTCATCACTAGAAGAAGAATACTTACGAGTATCTCGAATACGTACCTTCTTCTCCTTAGCCATAAGGCACGTGTGTCGTTCGTTGGGGAAGAGCGAAGACTTGTTGAAGGCCGAGGCAGCTAGTCCTTCATCTTCGGAGTCAGATGAGGAACAGTCAGAGTCCCATTCCTTCTCGATGTGTGCCTCGCCCTTGGCCTTCCTGTAGTTCTTTTTCTTTTCCCTCTTCCCATGCTTTTCTTGTGCCTGGTCATTATCATTATCGAGGCATTGAGCTATAAAATGACCAGTCTTACCGCATCTGAAGCAGGAGCGTTTTCCCCTTGACTTGTTCTTGTTGGGGTACTCCTTGCGTCCTTTAGTGCGGTCTTGAAGCGTTTGATGATGAGGGCCATCTCATCCTCATTAAGCCCGATAGCCTCCACTTGTGCTACCTTGCTAGGTAGCACCTCCCTGCTGCTGGTTGCTTTGAGAGCAACGGGCTATGGCTCGTAGACGGGAAGTGGGCCGTTCAAGGCATCATCCACATATCGTGCTTCTTTCACCATCATACGTCCACTTACAAATTTTCCGAGGATTTCCTTGGGCGTCATCTTGGTGTACCTGGGGTTCTCACGAATAATATTTACAAGATGGGGGTTAATAACTATAAATGACCTGAGCATGAGTCGGACGACGTCATGATTCGTCCATCTTGTACTCCCGTAGCTTCGGATTTTATTGAACAGGGTCTTAAGCCTGTTGTAGGTCTATGTTGGCTCCTCTCCCCTGATCACCGCGAACCTCCCTAGCTCGCCTTCCACTAGTTCCATCTTGGTAATCATGGTGGCGTCATTACCCTCGTGAGATATTTTGAGGGTGTCCCAAATCTGTTTCGCGTTGTCCAAGCCGCTGACCTTGTTATATTCATCCCTGCACAGAGATGCTAGCAGAACAGTAGTAGCTTAGGCATTTTTATGTATTTGTTCATTAATAAATACAGGGTTGTCAGTACTATCAAAATGCATTCCATTTTCCACAATTTCCCAAATGCTAGGATGGAGAGAAAATAGGTGACTACGCATTTTATGGCTCCAAAATGAGTAATCCTCTCCATCGAAGTGTGGGGGTTTTCCAAGTGGAATAGAAAGTAAATGAGCATTTGAATTATAAGGAATGCGGGAGTAATCAAAGGAGTAGTTTTGATTAACCATTTTCCTTTTGGACGAGGAGTCGTCATCGTCGTCATCCCTTGGTGAAGAAGAGGAGGCGTCGCTGTCGTAGTAGATAATCTTCTTGATGTGCCTCTTCTTCTTCCCGTCCCTCTTCTTGTGACTCGAGCCTAAGTTAGTGGGCTTGTCCTCTCTTGGCTCGTTGAGGAGGGACTCCTTCTTGTTCTCGTTGATCACCATCCCCTTGCCCTTAGGATCCATCTCTTCGGGCGGTTAGTCCCTTAGATGAAGAGTACAGCTCTGATACCAATTGAGAGCACCTAGAGGGGGGTGAATAGGTGATCCTGCAAAATTCAACACTAATAGCACAAACTTGGTTTATAAAATGTTAGTTAGATTAAACCAAGTTGCTATAGAGCGAGCTCTTGAGAAAAAATCAAAATAACAGTGAAAAGCAACACAAGAGACACGGTGTTTTATCCCGTGGTTCGGCCAATGTGATACAACCAGCCCAGGTGGGGTTGGCCGAGGCCCAACTAGTTAGGGTTGCCCGAAGCCCAACAGTTCGTTAAGCACACCCAACTCAAGGAAAGGCCCAATCGCCCCGAAAGACTAGTCCAATGGGGGAAGGGTGGCTCTCCCTTTTAAAGTGGCTTCCTCCTCCCAAGTTAAGTGAGGTGGGATAATTCTGAGGCTCACACGGTCACCGACTGACTACAATTGGGCCAACTGGACCAATTGCGTCTTTGCCAATGTGGCGGAACCTCCCAAGTAATTAGGCCCACCTACAGTTGTCCTTGTCCAACGGACCTCAGACAACCCTATAGGTGCCCCTGAACTACTTGACAAGCTCGGTATCTTTCCTTACCTTTCCAGGAACGTCTCACCCGTCTTGCAGACATTACAGAACATCGGAGATAAAGAAATGCGGAAGCGATTACATAACTTACATTTATTAAAAAGTAAGATCGAGTTGTTTATTACAGACCAGGAATATAAACGAGTGCAGAGTAATATTATTACACATACCAAGGGAGGTAAAAACTCCTCCCGACAGCTATCACACAAAAAGTCTTAGTGGAGGATCCTTTCCTCCCGCACTTCATTCTTGTTTATCTTCATTAGGAACCACCTTGGTACAGAAGCAACAGAAATCTGTTGCCTCCTCACCTAAAAACAACAAGGGGATAAACCCTGAGTATGGAATTACTCAGCAAGTCTTACCCGACTAAGGAAAAGACTCTCAAGGGTATGCTGGGTAAATAGGAATCAAGGAGAGGCTTTAGCAAAAATCAACTCTAGATACCTTTGCAGAAACAGCTTACTAAAGTAAGTCCTTACTTTCAATCTTTTAATGCCATCTTAAGTATTAATAGACTCTGTTTGCCTCCAGTCTAATTTCATTATTTCATCAGTACAACATCATTTTTATCCATACTGTTCACATCCTGACTCTAGGTTGCAGGGAAGTGACCAAGTCTTCATAACCGCGAAGGTACGGCGATCCGAATCGATTATACTCAGCTGAGGATCTCCAATCACACGACATATGTAGCACTTAACCCTTGCATATGTCAACCCGCCACCGAGTTTCTTAAGACCAGATCAGGTTCACGCAAACCGAGAGCACAGATACACCACCGTCCAGCCTCTTGCCACGGTGGGTACACGCTACTCCCGCCACCGCTCCACGCCCATTTCGTGTTATCTTATTCTGGCCTTAGTCTGCCCGAGGCAAGGCTTACCCATGACGAGGCATGTGACCAGTTAAAGGGTCCTCGATCAGCACGCCTACATACACGTTCAATCCTTAATCAACCTGGGTAGAACATCACCTGTTCCTA
The DNA here is from genome assembly GCA_029449295.1 of Zea luxurians. Lineage (NCBI taxonomy): Eukaryota > Viridiplantae > Streptophyta > Magnoliopsida > Poales > Poaceae > Zea > Zea luxurians. The sequence continues at coordinate 8,247,716 of JAOPSE010000080.1, forward strand.
ACCCAAGTTTCGATTTAAGTACTTCCATCCTTAGGATTGTTTCTGTTCCTTAGGATGAAAAGAGCATCACAGGGAACTTTGCAGTAAGATCCCACCATTGCTCCAAAGAAAATATTCTTGCAGGTAGAAGTCATCTTTCCTCAGGATAACCCCTGAGCTAGGCAGTACAGCAAAAGACAACCTCTATCCACAAGACCTAAGCAGGGCTAAGCATTCTTGTAAAACAATTTTGATACTTCATCAGAAGTATCCATAAAGGTGTGGATATCAAGGAAAGCAATGCATTAAAGGGTTTCAAGCAATCCCGATAACCTAATGCACATTTCACTAGACTTTAAGTGTGCGAAAAGTATTTAAAAACACAAGGAAAAGGGTTGCATGCACCGGGGCTTGCCTTTGTTAACAGGTGAGTCCGGCTCGGATCCACAAATATCAAAGTAAAAGCAGTTGCCTGCTTGAGAATCCGAGGGTGGTGGTGTCCTTTCTTCGGTGATTTCCTCTTCTTCTTCGTGTTCTAACATAACCATATATATGTATAAGAATGGATGCCATGGGATGCTCATGAGGGTGCAAAGATAATATAAACTTATTATCTAGGTCTTGAATACAACTTTCCTTCACGGTACTCCGAGAACTTAGGGTTTCCGGAGTCAGTAAAGGAGTTCATAGGGCAGGGGGGTGTTTTGGGGTTTGGTGATCAAACAAGGTCCAAATCAACCCAAATTCTACCCAAGGCTTCTAAATAATATGAGGAATTCATATAAAAAGTTTAGGCAATTTTGGGATTATCATTTAATTTCTAAAAATCCAGAACTATTAGTTTAAGCTATTTTAAATGCCTTAAAATTCCTTATTTAACCTAAAAATCACAAAACTATTTTTACTAAATTCTAGGGAAAATAAGAAACCTAGGAAAATTGGTTTCACAATTTTATCATTTTTCTACTGTTTTCTATAATTGTTTTAACTCTAGAGTAAAAAGAAAAAGAAAAGCCTATGAATAGTACTGGGCTGATTTCAGCCCAGTAGCCCAACTCAGAGGGAGAAAGCGCCCGCGCGTGCCCGCGCGATGCCGGGTTTGCAGAAAAGCCCTCGCCTTTCTGAACAACCAGAAACAGAACCGAAGTGCTATTCACAGAGTCACTGACGCTTTCCAGAAAACCCCTCGGACTTCTAATTCTTCGCAGGGGAGGGTCCTCGACGGCGTCGCGCGGAGGACGAACTCTGGTGAGCGCGTAGACCGGCCGAATTGCTCCAAGACCGGTGCCTAGTCTAAGGCCAAACCAAATTCATGACCAGGGGAGCATTTCCCCCAACATAATTGCGCTAATGCGCAAAGGGTGTGCTCTGGCCACGGTGGCTGAGAACATGGCGGCTAGATCGTCGCGTTCCCGGTGATCCCAGGCGACCCGGTTCAATTAGGTGGGTCGGTGAGCCTCACAGATGCATGAAAATGCTTGGACAAAGGAGCAGCAGGGAAGAGCTGACCTGAATTGGGCTGACCACGACGAGGTAGAGTTTACGGTGTTCTAGAGCCGGATTGGGGCGAATCCAAAATTCGTGCTCACAAGCGAAGGATTCGGGGGACAAATGGGTGCAACAGCTGCTTGAGTTCATGGCGGAGCTGGGGGCGCGGTTAATTTATAGGCCGTCGGTTGTAAATGGATGAGGATTGGGGAGATTGGGATTGCGCTGGCGAACATGCCGCGCGGCGGATTCCGGTGACAGCGCGGTTACCGCCGTTTAACCGGAGCCTACCACCTCGGTGAGGTTCTGACACGTCGCCGGGGCTTTTACCGTGACCGCCGACGACCAATCCGAGCCACAGTGGCATCCTTATCGCCGGCGACGAGCGCTCCAGCTGGCAGTCCGATCTTCTTACTGTACCATGGTGATGTAGGATTACGGGGAGGCTACACTAGCGCAAAACAAAATTTTCAACCCCATAATACCAAGAACTACTGCGGTTATAGGTCATGGAATTACCACTAGACGCGCAGAGCAGCGGAAGACGTCTCGATGTAGACGAACGCGTCGAGCAGTGCCGTGCAGTTGCCGGCGTCCTTCACGTCCTCGCACGGTTCGTCTAAGTGCTCCAGATGCAGCACCTCCGAGGTATCCACACGTACAGGGAGGAAGCGCCGCGTACCGAACTGCTAGGTTCGCGACGGCGGCTTGGCGAGGGCGAGAGGCGAGCGGCGGCTGCTGCGGCGGCTGCTGGTTTGCAGGTGGCGAATTAGGTTATCTGTTAACCGTGCCCCCGCCCCTCATTATATAGGCGTTATGGTGGGCTTCTGACGCCGAGGCCCATCATTAACCCTAAAGCCCAGTCTAATTTCGGATCTAATCCGAATTAGGCTTCCTTCCCCTTAAGTGTGTGACCCTATAGGTTCACGTACAAATAGACATAGCCCGAGTACTCTTACTTGGCCCAATAATTGACAGCGGCCTCTAGCAAGACATGTCAACTCCTATGTGTACGTAAAGATCATATCAGACGAACCATTGCGACATTACGTACATGCTGTTCCCTTTGTCTCACGATATTTGGTCTGGCTCTAAGCTGACCTCTCTTTCTCGATACTGTGAATTGGAATCCTTTCAATGGTTAACTCTTAACCCTAGCACGGCCATGCATTTCTTGATCCAATCACTCGAGGGGCCCAGAGATATCTCTCTCACAAAGAGAGGGACAAATTCCATCTTGACTGACCATGCCTCACAGCATGCTTCCTGACAAACCCAAAACTACCTTTATAACTACCCAGTTACGAGATAGCGTTTGATAGTCCCTAAGTAAGTCAATTCACATCTTGAGAACATGCGACAATCTCAGGTCTAAGGATACATTATTCATGTTGCAAGAAGAGAACTATATTACAATATCTCACGTTGGGTCGGTCCAACCTCATGTCATACATGCGCCCACATTATTAGTTTAACATCTCCATGTTCATGACTTGTGAAATGTAGTCATCAACTAATACATGTGCTAGTCATCGACTCTGACCAGGGACATCATTTAGAATAACCATATAAGTAAAGAATCTCACAAACAATTCACATAATTGCTAATCAATACAAGGTGCCTTCCATGGATATTCAATTAAGCAATATATATATATCATGGATACAAAGAAATATGCTCATCTCTATGATTATCTCTAGGGCATATTTCTAACAGGTGAACACCCCATCAGAGCACCTGACAGAGCTTCTTGGAGCTTAATTTACTCCCGATTTTGTGTGAAACCTATGCCAACTTTCCGCAGCAAAGTTATAGAGCTATATTCCAGTGATAACTTTGCTACAATGTGCTCCCACAAAAAGTCACTGGATCCCACTCAAAATCGAGCTCAAAGTTCATCCCATCACCCTGTTAATCTGAAATTCAGTCTTCAGGCAGTCTGACAGTCCATCTTTGGTTGAAATTTTCTCCAAATTTCTCTTAAGAACATGGCTTAAACCCTTAAACAAAGTTGTTCTCCTATGTTTGGTCTTCAACTTTGATGTGGTCACCTAATATGAATTCTCACTATTTTGAAAGCTACACAGCCCCAAAGTTGGGCCTATAACCCTGTTTTCAGACTTAGCATAGGAATCAAAATTGAGGTCCTTTTTGCAAATGAGTCCAAAACTTAGGGTTTGGCTTGCAAATTCACATATATGTGACCCAAATGACTAAAGATACCTATTTAACTTGGTTTTTGCACTTTAGTCCAAAAGTGGACTAATTTTGCACTTAGGCCCCTAGGGTTTGGTTTTAGGGTTTTCCAGGGTTCCAATTAGGGTTTCTGGGATTCTAGGGGTATAAATGTGATTCAACTTTGTTTTTGGGGATATTTTATGACTCTTTCCCTAAAGTCTTTAGGTTTGCTCATCATGGATTGGGTTTTACCCCTTTACTCTCTATTTAGGGTCAAGTCCCTTAACCAGGGTTCTATTTGCAAAAACACTTAAACAATACAATTTGTTTGAAAATTTTACCTAGTGAATGCACTCTAGGTATGTCAAACATATGCAATGTCAATGCTTATGATGCCATGCTCAAGTTTTAGTTACAGTAACACCAGGGGTGTTACATCCTTCCCCCCATAAAAGAATCTCGTCCCGAGATTTAAAGTCCTAGGGTGAGTAACGGAAAAGGAAATGCTTCACTTTTGTATTTCCTTATTTTTGGTACAAGGCAGGGGTGGTGTGGGGGTTCACTTCTGTACACTTTTACAAATTACATGAGGCTAGAAAGCCTAGGAAATTCTTATTCAAGAAGTCTTGAGTTTCCCACGTAGCCTCTTCTTCAGCATGTTGGTTCCATTGTATCTTGTAGAACTTGAGAGTCTTTCTCCGGGTAACCCTGTCCTTTTGATCCAGAACTCGAATAGGATGTTCCGAGTATGTTAAATCTGGTTCCAGGACAACATCTGTCACTTCAATGGTTCGATCGGGAACCTGAAGACACTTCTTCAATTGCGACACATGGAACACATTATGGATGGCAGACAGAATTTCGAGGAGTTGCAGTCGATATGCCACTGGCCCACATTGCTCAAGTACTAGAAATGGACCAATATATCTGGGTGCAAGTTTCCCTTTAACCCCGAAACGCGATACACCCTTCATTAGTGAAACTTTCAAGTAGACATAATCGCCTACCAGAAAGCATAAGGGTTGTCGTCATCGGTCTGCATAACTCTTTTGTCGAGTCTGAGCTTTCTTCATATTGTGAATAATTTTCTGAACCTTTTCTTCGACCTCCTTTACCATATCAGGTCTAAAGAAGTACCTTTCTCCAGGTTCAGACCAATTTAGCGGAGTTCGACACCGTCGCCCATATAAAGCTTCAAAAGGTGCCATCTTGATACTTTCTTGATAACTGTTATTGTATGAAAACTCCGCTAAGGGCAAACATTCATCCCATTTCTGTGAGAAGTCCAGAACACAAGCCCGCAGCATATCCTCAAGTATTTGATTGACCCTCTCAGTCTGTCCACTTGTTTGAGGATGATAGGCCGAACTGTGGAGCAATTTGGTACCCAAGGATTTATGAAGTTCTTCCCAAAACTTGGATACGAACTGAGGTCCCCGATCCGACACTATAGTTTTTGGAATACCATGCAAACTGAGAATACGGGCAATATATAATGCTGCATAAGTGGTTACTGTATATTTGGCCCTGACGGGTAAGAAGTGGGCAATCTTTGTGAGGCGATCAACGATAACCCAAATAGAATCATACCCTTTGGCCGTTCTGGGCAGTCCCACAATAAAGTCCATACTTATATCTTCCCATTTCCATGTTGGGATTGGCAAAGATTGTAATGGACCAGCAGTTTTCATGTGTATGGCCTTGACACGTCTGCAAGTGTCACACTTAGCCACATAGCGTGCAATTTCTATCTTCATCTTTGTCCACCAGTAATGTTGCTTCAAATCTTGGTACATCTTAGTGCTTCCGGGATGAATATAATAACGACTAAGATGTGCTTCATCAAGTATTTGCTGGCGGAGTTCTTCGTTCTTTGGCACTACTATGCGGTTTTTAAACCATGGCACACCTTGATCATCTTCCTTGAAACATTTGGCTACTCCAGCCCTTATCTTTTCTCGTATGTGCTTCATGCCCACATTATACTTTTGAGCATCAATTATCCTTTGCAAAATAATTGACTCAAGCTTTAGCTGATTCAGAGTCCCTTGCTGGATTATCCCCAGGTTTAACTTTTCCATTTCCTGACACAGAGTGTTGTCAGGGGTCTTCACCATAAGACAGTGGCAGGAAGCCTTACGGCTTAGTGCATCTGCCACCACATTGGCTTTGCCTGGGTGATAATGGATCTCCAGTTCATAGTCCTTAATAAGCTCAAGCCATCGTCTTTGCCTCATATTTAATTCTGACTGGGTGAAGATGTACTTTAAGCTTTTATGATCTGTATATATATGACAGATATTTCCCAGCAGATAGTGACGCCAAATTTTCAGGGCATGAACCACAGCAGCTAGCTCCAGATCATGAGTTGGGTAATGCTCCTCATGTCGGCGCAACTGCCTTGAAGCATATGCAATTACTCGGCCCTCTTGCATTAATACACAGCCGAGTCCACTGCCTGACGCATCACAATATACATCAAAAGGCTTAGTGATGTCCGGTTGAGCCAATACCGGAGCAGTGGTTAATAATGTCTTCAATTGCTCAAAGGCTTCATTACACTTAGAAGACCAATTGAATTTAATGTCATTTTTCAATAAACTTGTGATTGGCTTCACAAGCTTAGAAAAATCTGGTATGAATCTGCGATAATATCCAGCTAGTCCAAGAAAACTCCGGACTTGGTGAACAGTGGTTGGGGGTTTCCACTCCAGAATATCCTTGACTTTGCTAGGATCTACCGCAATCCCTTTGGCTGATAACACGTGCCCCAAAAATTGAATTTCCTCTAGCCAGAACGCGCACTTGCTGAACTTGGCATAAAGCTGATGTTCCCTCAGGCGCGTCAATACAATCCGTAGATGTTGAGCATGCTCCTCTTCATTTTTAGAATATATCAAGATATCGTCGATGAAGACCACCACGAACTTGTCCAACTCGGGCATGAACACCGAGTTCATCAAATAGGTGAAGTGGGCAGGAGCATTAGTGAGCCCGAAAGACATTACCAAGTATTCAAACAATCCATACCGCGTAGTAAACGCGGTCTTCGTTATATCCTCGGGCCGAATACGGATTTGATGATAGCCCGACCTGAGATCAATTTTGGAAAATACCCTCGCCCCAGTCAGTTGATCAAATAAGATATCGATCCTTGGAAGAGGGTACTTGTTCTTGATAGTGACCTCATTCAGGGGTCGATAATCCACGCACATTCACAAGGTTTGATCCTTCTTTTTAACAAAAATGGCGGGGCAACCCCATGGAGACGAGCTTGGCCGGATGAATCCCTTATTCAGTAGATCTTGTAATTGAATCTTCAATTCCTCCAACTCATTAGGGGGCATACGGTACGATCTTCGAGAGATGGGAGTTGTACCGGGCTTTAGCTCAATTACAAATTCTACATCTCTTTCAGGGGGCAGTCCAAGCAAATCTTCTGGAAATACATCTGGAAACTCACATACTACCGGAATGTTCTTGATCTCCGGTACAATGGCTTCATATATTCTACCAGAAGCTTTGGCTGGATTGGTTACGGGGAGAGACAAAAGAATCTCTTCTTGATTATAGCTCAACCTGACGGTTCTGAGTTCAGTGTTGAGAATTGCCTTGTGTTGGGTTAACCAATTCATACCCAAAATTACATCTATATCCTGGCCTTTCAGAACAATCATGTTAGCAGGAAAGTTCCGTCCGACCATTGTTACTGGCACTTCATAGGCCACTTCTCGAGTAAAAATATGTCCCCCAGGTGAATGAATTTTAAATCCCTCTTTTGATTCATGGCATGCAATGTGATGTTGCTCCACAAATTTCTTGCTAATGAATGTATGCGAAGCACCAGAATCAAAAAGAATAATTGCAGGGTTGTAAGGAAAATGGACCCCGGGCCTTTTGGCTAATTGAGTTTTGGTGTTTGATGAACAACACAATCCGTGAACTAATAAGTTTTCTAGTGTTTGTATTTGTAGTTCACAGGATGCGAAGAGAATTGGACCAAGGCAATGAGGATGCAACACCTCAAAAGAAGACATAAAAAGATGCATAGGAGTCCAATACTCAAGAACAAAGAAGCCCGAAGAAATCAGCGAAGAAATCCAAGATAAGGGCTGTCAGCCAGCGCCTGGTGGCGCACCGGACATCGGTGTCCGGTGTGCACCGGACTGTCCGGTGAGACACCAGACAGTCTGCGCAGAGAGGCCGCAGACAGGCGCTCTCTGGCTGTAGCACCGGACTGTCCGGTGTGCACCGGACTGTCCGGTGTGCCAACGGGCAGACGGCAACGGTCGAATCCAACGGTCGGATCCAACGGTCGACTGCTACAGGCGCCAACGGTCGGCTGACGTGGGGGCACCGGACATGCTACAGTGCAGTGTCCGGTGTGCACCGGACTGTCCGGTGCACCCGACGACAGAAAGCTGCTGCTTTCTGTCCAACGGCTAGTTTGGGGTGTGGAGGCTATAAATACCACCCCAACCGGCCATTCTCAAGTGTGAGAGCCCAAGAAACATACCAAGGCATATAGTGCATATTTCCAAGAGCTCAAACACCCAAGTGCTTAATAGAATCACTCGGTGATTAGCGTAGGTGCTTTGCGAAGTGCTTAGGTTAGTTAGACCGCTTTAGCGCTTGCTCTAGGTGAATCCTAGTTAGTTGAGTGAGTTTTGTAAAACCACACAACCCCTCGGCTCTTGCGTGAGTCGTTGTAATTGTACCGAGTGGGGCGAGAGTCTTGCGAGACCGTGACAACCGCGTTTGTGTCACGGCCGCCACCGTGTACCGGAGGGAACGAGGCCCGCGGCGTTTCGGCCGGAAGCTCGATAGTGGAGACGGTGGGGAGCGTCCGAGAGGAGCCGGAAGCGGAGCACCACTTGCGCGTGGAGAAGGCCCGTGGCTCTCTACGGAGTTACTCGACCGTGGTGCTTGGCCCTCGCGTGGGCTTCCCTTTGCGTAGGGGCACCAACGAGGATTAGTCGGGACCTTGCGTGGTTCCGGATACCTCGGTAAAAATACCGGCGTCATCCACGAGAGTTTGCTTCTCTACTTAGCTCTTTACATTCCGCATTTATATTAAGCATTTAAGTTTCAATCTTGTAGTCATACTTATTTAGTGTAGATTGAAACTTAACCTTTGCGGTAGAGATAGCAACACTTAGACAAAACCTAGGTTGCACATTCTAGTTTTGATTACTTGCATAGGTTTTGCTCTAGGGATTTAATTGTGGCCTAGTTTAGTAAAAGTTTTAGAAGTCCTAATTCACCCCCCCCCCCCTCTTAGGCGTCACCCGTTTCCTACAAGTGGTATCGGAGCCCGGTTTGGCTCATTTGAAATGCTTTAGCTTCACCGCTAAAAGAGCCGACGCTTTTTAGAGGAAGGGATGGATACCCATAGGCCACCACACTTTGACGGCACTAACTTCCCATATTATAGTGCTAGAATGGCTTGTTACCTAGAGGCCGTTGATCTAGGTGTTTGGAGAGTCACTCGTGATGGGATGAAACCCCTCAAGAATCCCGAGAAACCCACCACGAGTGAGGAAAAAGAAATTCATTTAAATGCTAGAGCCAAAAATTGCTTGTATGAATCTCTTAGCATGGATATTTTTAATCAAGTATTTACCTTGAAAACTGCTAATGAGATTTGGCTAAAATTGCATGAGCTCCATGACGGCACATCCAATGTCCGTGAGCAAAAACATTGCCTAGTCTTAAATGAGTATAATTCTTTTGCCATGAAAGATGATGAGCTTGTTAGAGACATGTATTCTCGTTTGAATCTAATAATTAATGAGCTCAACTCTATTGGCATTAATAAGCTAGGTGATGCGGACATTGTGAGGAAGATTACCTCCCTGCTACCACAACAAAGATATGGGAGCATCATCACCATTCTTCACAACATGGAGGATTTGAGCAACATGACCCCGACCATTGTGATTGGGAAAATCGCGGCATTTGAGATGTCGCGAAAAATGAGCCGGGGAGAGGAGCCAACTTCCTCAAGACCATATGCTTTTGCATGTGATGAAAGGAAGGGCAAAAAGAAGGCTCCCACTCCAAGTTCCTCAAGTGAAGAAGAGGAAGAAGAAGAAAGTGATGATGATGAAGATAATCAACCATGCACATCATCCTCCGAGGACGAAGAAACAATCCGACGCGTCGGAAAGGTAATGAGGATGATCCGCAAGATTAATCTAATGGGTGTGCCCCTGCAGGTCGAGGATCTTCTCTTTAACATTGACAGGAAAAAGCAAAGGAAGAGAGGATGCTTCGCATGTGGGGAGAAGGGCCACTTCAGGGACAACTGTCCAAATATGGCCAAACCCAAAAAGGAGAGGAGCAAAGGCAAGGCGCTCACAAGTGTTAGAACTTGGGATGATTCTTCAAGTGAAGATGAACCTCCAAGGACGCGCAGCCACCGGTCCTCGTCACGATCATCACGGTCATCACACAAATGCCTTATGGCAAGAGGTAACAAAAGCATTCCATCCTCTAGTGATGAAAGTAGTAGTGATGATGAAGGCGAGGGAAAGGCCTCTCTAGAAGAGCTTGCGGAAGCCGTAAATTTTTTCCAGGATGTTTGCACTAAGCAAAAAGCTCAACTTAAAACTTTGAAAAATAAGTTGGTTAGCTCTCAAAATGATTACAAAGGTTTGCTAGAAAAATTTGAAACTTTTGCAAACTTAAATAGTGAGCTATCAACTAAAATTGAGCTATTAGAATCTAGTGCTCCATCCACTGCTACCGATGAAAGCCTTATTAAAAAGAATGAAAAACTTAAGGCTAAGTTAGCTAGCTCCCAAGAAGCTATTGAAAATTTGCTAGAGAAAATGGAAATTCTTAGCATACACAATAATGAGCTAACTACTAAGCTAGAAAACATTGGTAGCACCCCAGCAGCATCTTTAGTTGAAATACCTGAAATAATTAAGAAAGATGCTTCTACTTCCTGCTTTGATTTAATTGATGATTCTAACCCCTGCAACCAAGTCGTTGTTGAGAATATTGTTGTAGAGACATGTTCGGATGAGGTTGCAAAGGAAAATGAACAATTAAAGCAAGAAGTGGCTCGCCTTGGCAAGGCTTTGTATGACAAGAAAGGCAAAGCCAAACAAATCCGACCTCCACAGGATAACACCACTGCGGGAGTGAACAAGCCTGTAGAGGGAGAAACTGTGATTTGTAGGCTATGCCATAAGGAAGGCCACAAGTCTTTCCAATGGAAGGCGATGACCGGGGATAAACAAAGGCAAAAGCTCAAGCAAAAGCCATCAAGCAAAATCTCCAACACCTACATCAAAAAGGTGAACAAAAAGGATGCTACACCATATTTGATCAAGAAGAAAAGGAACGGAAAGGTGATAGCAATCAAGGCCAACAAGCAAGCCAACAAAGGAAAAGGGGCCAAACGCATCTGGGTGCCAAAGGAGATAATCTCAACCATGAAAAGCACCAAGAAGGTTTGGATCCCGAAAGGGAAGTGAGTGGACCGAAGGTCTTCGGGAAATTTGGAGACTTGGCTAAATTGGGATGTATATCATGGGATACATCATATTGGATCAAGTTTATTGCCAAGTGGGTTAGTGAAAATTTTGGACCCAAATTTCCCACCCATGACTAAGGTAACTAGTTTTATTGTATTTCTCATTTTTAGATATGCGTATCTATTTACCTTGTATCTAGTTTACCTTTCTTGCCTAGTATTACATGTGTTATGTACTTTTGTTTAAAATCATGCATACTGGGTAAATCTCATGGTAGGATTGCTTGCTTTCAATTCATATACTTAAGCAAACCTACATGGTTTAAAATGTTTATTTAAGCACGGCACATAGCTTCTATATCACTCCATGGTAAATGATGCATGAATTGAAAATTTTGATTTCTACAAAGTGTATCTTTTAACTTATATGTGCCAAAGTTTGGATTATGGATAATTTGCCCCTCTTGATATCAAATCAAAGTGCATGTCTCCTACAAGTATTCAAAACTTGTATGCACACCTTTAGGGGGAGGTTACTCTATAATCTAACACTTTGAGACTAACACCTTTTCAAGTCTATTTCATGTGATAGTCTCATTGTAAGGAAAATGAAGTCCCCGGAGAAAGACAACAATCTTCCACTGCAAAATCTCCAAGAACTCTCATGTCTCTCAAGCTCGCCATTGATCTTCAATTGGTATCTTTTGAGACTACATTTAGTATCATTTACATGTCTTCTCCAATATTTGATTAGACTATATTTCATATCACATGCTTCCCTGTTGCTAAAAATGCATATATAGTTAACTCATATTCTGTTACCTATGCATAAGGGAAGTTAGTCTTTTCGAATCATGTCTTGCACCTCTATTTTTCACATGCTTTTTCCTAAGTAGAGGATCTCTGTCAGGGGGAGTATTTCTTCATCTCTAAAGGGGGAGAAAAACTCTTTCTAAAGGAGCACACTCATTTAGGGGGAGTAATCTTTTGAGGACTCCTTCAAGTGGTATCATTCACATAATTTAATTTAATATCCTTCTAGTGATATCACTTGATACAATTCTTGATGAGGGCAAGCTTTTATTTACTTCCTACATGCTTTTAATGTCTTCCTTTTCGGTGGTTGATGCCAAAGGGGGAGAAGTTTAGGGACCAAAGCAATGAAAACTATATCAAACACCAAACACCACCAATTTAAAATTTTATATCTACAAATGGCTTTTCAAGTGGTTTTGGTTATTTGGTCCAAAAATAGGAAGTAAGTGAATTATGGAGTTAGGGGGAGGCTTAAGTCCATAATATCACATTGTGGGGACAATCATGCATCTTAGCAAGTAGATTGCATATTTTCACTCAAATACTTGTATTATTTGCTTGCTTTGGTTGTGTTGTCATCAATCACCAAAAAGGGGGAGATTGTAAGGAAAATGGACCCCGGGCCTTTTGGCTAATTGAGTTTTGGTGTTTGATGAACAACACAATCCGTGAACTAATAAGTTTTCTAGTGTTTGTATTTGTAGTTCACATGATGCGAAGAGAATTGGACCAAGGCAATGAGGATGCAACACCTCAAAAGAAGACATAAAAAGATGCATAGGAGTCCAATACTCAAGAACAAAGAAGCCCGAAGAAATCAGCGAAGAAATCCAAGATAAGGGCTGTCAGCCAGCGCCTGGTGGCGCACCGGACATCGGTGTCCGGTGTGCACCGGACTGTCCGGTGAGACACCAGACAGTCTGCGCAGAGAGGCCGCTGACAGGCGCTCTCTGGCTATAGCACCGGACTGTCCGGTGTGCACCGGACTGTCCGGTGTGCCAACGGGCAGACGGCAACGGTCGAATCCAATGGTCGGATCCAACGGTCGACTGCTACAGGCGCCAACGGTCGGCTGACGTGGGGGCACCAGACATGCTACAGTGCAGTGTCCGGTGTGCACCGGACTGTCCGGTGCACCCGACGACAGAAAGCTGCTGCTTTCTGTCCAACGGCTAGTTTGGGGTGTGGAGGCTATAAATACCACCCCAACCGGCCATTCTCAAGTGTGAGAGCCCAAGAAACATACCAAGGCATATAGTGCATATTTCCAAGAGCTCAAACACCCAAGTGCTTAATAGAATCACTCGGTGATTAGCGTAGGTGCTTTGCGAAGTGCTTAGGTTAGTTAGACCGCTTTAGCGCTTGCTCTAGGTGAATCCTAGTTAGTTGAGTGAGTTTTGTAAAACCACACAACCCCTCGGCTCTTGCGTGAGTCGTTGTAATTGTACCGAGTGGGGCGAGAGTCTTGCGAGACCGTGACAACCGCGTTTGTGTCACGGCCGCCACCGTGTACCGGAGGGAACGAGGCCCACGGCGTTTCGGCCGGAAGCTCGATAGTGGAGACGGCGGGGAGCGTCCGAGAGGAGCCGGAAGCGGAGCACCACTTGCGCGTGGAGAAGGCCCGCGGCTCTCTACGGAGTTACTCGACCGTGGTGCTTGGCCCTCGCGTGGGCTTCCCTTTGCGTAGGGGCACCAACGAGGATTAGTCGGGACCTTGCGTGGTTCCGGATACCTCGGTAAAAATACCGGCGTCATCCACGAGAGTTTGCTTCTCTACTTAGCTCTTTACATTCCGCATTTATATTAAGCATTTAAGTTTCAATCTTGTAGTCATACTTATTTAGTGTAGATTGAAACTTAACCTTTGCGGTAGAGATAGCAACACTTAGACAAAACCTAGGTTGCACATTCTAGTTTTGATTACTTGCATAGGTTTTGCTCTAGGGATTTAATTGTGGCCTAGTTTAGTAAAAGTTTTAGAAGTCCTAATTCACCCCCCCCCCCCCTCTTAGGCGTCACCCGTTTCCTACAAGGGTGACTGGCCACGGGAAACGTACCCATCATCACCGGCTCTCCTTCCGGTGTAGTAGCCACTTGGGTGTAATATACACGCCCTGTCTTCCTTGTATTCTTCCCCACAGTATTTCCCTTAGGTTGAGTTGACTTCCCAGATCCTTGCGGAGCACTGGATTGATTTTGCTTGGGATATGGGCAGTCTTTGATAAAATGTCCCGACTTGCCGCAATTGAAACACCCAGTTGAAGAGCTGGGCAAGGCAGGGAATCGAGTGCCTGGGGCACCCGGCTGATTTGGGAGAGTGGGGGTATTGTTGGGGCGAATAATAATTGGCTGTTTGAAAGGGAATGCAGGTGGACGTGAGAAAGTGCGATTTTGGCTAGAAGGCCGGATGACGAACCGTTGCCTCTTCGCTTGGCCCTGATTAGGCCTCTCACCACCGAATCCCTTGTTCTTCCCAGAATTTGCATATTTTGCTTCAACTGATAAGGTTGTACTGACAGCCTTTCCATACGTGAGATCAATACATGTGGCCATCTTTCGCTGCAACCGGTCATTTAGACCCCTCATGAAGCAGTTCTTTTTCTTCAAATCAGTATTCACCTGGTCGATGGCATACTGCGACAGGTGATTAAACTTGTTGAGATACTGGTTGACGGTATCTCCTCCTTGTTTCAGCTTCATGAATTCCTCTTGTTTCATATGCAGCACACCTTCAGGTATGTAGTGCTCACGGAATGCTGCTTTAAATTCCTCCCAGGTGATTTGATGGTTGACAGGTTGAATAGCCACAAGATTTCCCCACCAGGTACTGGCAGGGCCACGTAGTTGTTGCGCTGCGAATAATGGCTTCTGCGTTTCTGAACAACGGAGAAGACCAAACTTTTGTTCAATGACCCGTATCCATTCGTCGGCTTCCAGCGGGTCCTCTGCCTTGACGAAAAGGGGTGGACGAGTTTCAGAGAAGTCCAGATAAGTGGTTTCACGGGGGCCTTGCTGATAACCCCTTCCTGCCTGCTGCTGGAATTGCTGTTGACCCGCCATTTCCCTAAGGAAACGGGTATTGTCTGCGGTGGCATTTACCAAGGCGGCAATCGCCTCGGCCAACGTGGGCGGAACCGGAGGTGGATTTGGGGTGACATCCCTACCCCCAGAAGTTCCTGCTGTGTCCTGTCCGCGAGTCCTGGTCGGCATCTAAGGCAAGGAACATTTGAAATAAACATAATATGCCAAAGAGACCTTCCATTTTACATTACTATAAAAAGTAATGATACAGACTCGATTTTACATAATAGGACACATTACCCATTATACAAAAGTTCCACCTATTAAACAACATACTATTTCTATTTTTACAACTATACTACTACTCCTGCTTATTCTTAGTGGCTTCATCGTCAGGGGTGGGAGACCATACGTCGACCAGCCTCAAAGAAGGAGGGGGCCTAAAAAGGTCTAACTCGCCACCAAGCGCTTCGCCCGCAGTGTGCGAGGGTCCGGCTTCAGACCTGACGGGATCCACAGGGACATTTGGGTGTAATTGCGAATACAGTACATGAACTTCTTCATGTAAAGTATTGCAATATACCCAATAGCAACGCTAAGTTCGTTGACTCGTGCTCGAGCCTTTGCTTCCTTAGCTAAAGCTACCGAACGAGACTGCACTGCCCAATCAAGTGCCAAATCTCGGTCAGCTAGTAGATCTTGCAGGGTGCGGATGTAACTTCTTAAATCATTGATTCGGTCACCGTCCGCAACCCATAGATTAGTCCTGCGCTGTAACTCCGCTTGGAGATGATTCACGCGAGCTTCGAGATCACCAATAGGATCGTTGCTCCCGCTACTGCTGTTTTGCTCTTGCTCTCGTGGGGCAAGTTGATGCCGAGGCACACCGATGGGTCCAGTGTGCTTACGTGCCGTTTTTCTTGTACATGACGGCATTTGCTAAGGGGGAAAATTTATTAGTATAATTCTTAGCATGATGCATGAATAAGTACAGAATCAACCTTAGTCGATTCAACCTTCTATACATTGCACTCTTTCTATCTGGTCCTTGAAATAAACTCTTCAGAAATACTTAGGTAAGAAGAGAAGCAATTTTCTAGATAAGTCTTAGAAAATCCTTTTGAAGATGCCACATAATATCTGGCAAGAAGGGCTACGCTCCGATACCAGCTGTGGCGGAACCTCCCAAGAAATTAGGCCCACCTACAGTTGTCCTTGTCCAACGGACCTCAGACAACCCTATAGGTGCCCCTGAACTACTTGACAAGCTCGGTATCTTTCCTTACCTTTCCAGGAACGTCTCACCCGTCTTGCAGACATTACAGAACATCGGAGATAAAGAAATGCGGAAGCGATTACATAACTTACATTTATTAAAAAGTAAGATCGAGTTGTTTATTACAGACCAGGAATATAAACGAGTGCAGAGTAATATTATTACACATACCAAGGGAGGTAAAAACTCCTCCCGACAGCTATCACACAAAAAGTCTTAGTGGAGGATCCTTTCCTCCCGCACTTCATTCTTGTTTATCTTCATTAGGAACCACCTTGGTACAGAAGCAACAGAAATCTGCTGCCTCCTCACCTAAAAACAACAAGGGGATAAACCCTGAGTATGGAATTACTCAGCAAGTCTTACCCGACTAAGGAAAAGACTCTCAAGGGTATGCTGGGTAAATAGGAATCAAGGAGAGGCTTTAGCAAAAATCAACTTTAGATACCTTTGCAGAAACAGCTTACTAAAGTAAGTCCATACTTTCAATCTTTTAATGCCATCTTAAGTATTAATAGACTATGTTTGCCTCCAGTCTAATTTCATTATTTCATCAGTACAACATCATTTTTATCCATACTGTTCACATCCTGACTCTAGGTTGCAGGGAAGTGACCAAGTCTTCATAACCGCGAAGGTACGGCGATCCGAATCGATTATACTCAGCTGAGGATCTCCAATCACACGACATATGTAGCACTTAACCCTTGCATATGTCAACCCGCCACCGAGTTTCTTAAGACCAGATCAGGTTCACGCAAACCGAGAGCACAGATACACCACCGTCCAGCCTCTTGCCACGGTGGGTACACGCTACTCCCGCCACCGCTCCACGCCCATTTCGTGTTATCTTATTCTAGCCTTAGTCTGCCCGAGGCAAGGCTTACCCATGACGAGGCATGTGACCAGTTAAAGGGTCCTCGATCAGCATGCCTACATACACGTTCAATCCTTAATCAACCTGGGTAGAACATCACCTGTTCCTAACCCAAGTTTCGATTTAAGTACTTCCATCCTTAGGATTGTTTCTGTTCCTTAGGATGAAAAGAGCATCACATGGAACTTTGCAGTAAGATCCCACCATTGCTCCAAAGAAAATATTCTTGCAGGTAGAAGTCATCTTTCCTCAGGATAACCCCTGAGCTAGGCAGTACAGCAAAAGACAACCTCTATCCACAAGACCTAAGCAGGGCTAAGCATTCTTGTAAAACAATTTTGATACTTCATCAGAAGTATCCATAAAGGTGTGGATATCAAGGAAAGCAATGCATTAAAGGGTTTCAAGCAATCCCGATAACCTAATGCACATTTCACTAGACTTTAAGTGTGCGAAAAGTATTTAAAAACACAAGGAAAAGGGTTGCATGCACCGGGGCTTGCCTTTGTTAACAGGTGAGTCCGGCTCGGATCCACAAATATCAAAGTAAAAGCAGTTGCCTGCTTGAGAATCCGAGGGTGGTGGTGTCCTTTCTTCGGTGATTTCCTCTTCTTCTTCGTGTTCTAACATAACCATATATATGTATAAGAATGGATGCCATGGGATGCTCATGAGGGTGCAAAGATAATATAAACTTATTATCTAGGTCTTGAATACAACTTTCCTTCACGGTACTCCGAGAACTTAGGGTTTCCGGAGTCAGTAAAGGAGTTCATAGGGCAGGGGGGTGTTTTGGGGTTTGGTGATCAAACAAGGTCCAAATCAACCCAAATTCTACCCAAGGCTTCTAAATAATATGAGAAATTCATATAAAAAGTTTAGGCAATTTTGGGATTATCATTTAATTTCTAAAAATCCAGAACTATTAGTTTAAGCTATTTTAAATGCCTTAAAATTCCTTATTTAACCTAAAAATCACAAAACTATTTTTACTAAATTCTAGGGAAAATAAGAAACCTAGGAAAATTGGTTTCACAATTTTATCATTTTTCTACTGTTTTCTATAATTGTTTTAACTCTGGAGTAAAAAGAAAAAGAAAAGCCTATGAATAGTACTGGGCTGATTTCAGCCCAGTAGCCCAACTCAGAGGGAGAAAGCGCCCGCGCGCGCCCGCGCGATGGCGGGTTTGCAGAAAAGCCCTCGCCTTTCTGAACAACCAGAAACAGAACCGAAGTGCTATTCACAGAGTCACTGACGCTTTCCAGAAAACCCCTCGGACTTCTAATTCTTCGCAGGGGAGGGTCCTCGACGGCGTCGCGCGGAGGACGAACTCCGGTGAGCACGCAGACCGGCCGAATTGCTCCAAGACCGGTGCCTAGTCTAAGGCCAAACCAAATTCATGACCAGGGGAGCATTTCCCCCAACATAATTGCGCTAATGCGCAAAGGGTGTGCTCTGGCCACGGTGGCCGAGAACATGGCGGCTAGATCGTCGCGTTCCCGGTGATCCCAGGTGACCCGGTTCAATTAGGTGGGTCGGTGAGCCTCACAGATGCATGAAAATGCTTGGACAAAGGAGCAGCAGGGAAGAGCTGACCTGAATTGGGCTGACCACGACGAGGTAGAGTTTACGGTGTTCTAGAGCCAGATTGGGGCGAATCCGAAATTCGTGCTCACAAGCGAAGGATTCGGGGGACAGATGGGTGCAACAGCTGCTTGAGTTCATGGCGGAGCTGGGGGCGTGGTTAGTTTATAGGCCGCCAGTTGTAAATGGATGAGGATCGGGGAGATTGGGATTGTGCTGGCGAGCATGCCGCGCGTCGGATTCCAGTGACAGCGCGGTTACCGCCGTTTAACCGGAGCCTGCCACCTCGGTGAGGTTCTGACACGTCGCCGGGGCTTTTACCGTGACCGCCGACGACCAATCCGAGCCACAGCGGCATCCTTATCGCCGGCGACGAGCGCTCCAGCTGGCAGTCCGATCTTCTTACTGTATCATGGTGAACACCCCATCAGAGCACCTGACAGAGCTTCTTGGAGCTTAATTTACTCCCGATTTTGTGTGAAACCTATGCCAACTTTCTGCAGCAAAGTTATAGAGCTATATTCCAGTGATAACTTTGCTACAATGTGCTCCCACAAAAAGTCACTGGATCCCACTCAAAATCGAGCTCAAAGTTCATCCCATCACCTTGTTAATCTGAAATTCAGTCTTCAGGCAGTCTGACAGTCCATCTTTGGTTGAAATTTTCTCCAAATTTCTCTTAAGAACATGGCTTAAACCCTTAAACAAAGTTGCTCTCCTATGTTTGGTCTTCAACTTTGATGTGGTTACCTAATATGAATTCTCACTATTTTGAAAGCTACACAGCCCCAAAGTTGGGCCTATAACCCTGTTTTCAGATTTAGCATAGGAATCAAAATTGAGGTCCTTTTTGCAAATGAGTCCAAAACTTAGGGTTTGGCTTGCAAATTCACATATATGTGACCCAAATGACTAAAGATACCAATTTAACTTGGTTTTTGCACTTTAGTCCAAAAGTGGACTAATTTTGCACTTAGGCCCCTAGGGTTTGGTTTTAGGGTTTTCCAAGGTTCCAATTAGGGTTTCTGGGATTCCAGGGGTATAAATGTGATTCAACTTTGTTTTTGGGGATATTTTATGACTCTTTCCCTAAAGTCTTTAGGTTTTCTCATCATGGATTGGGTTTTACCCCTTTACTCTCTATTTAGGGTCAAGTCCCTTAACCAGGGTTCTATTTGCAAAAACACTTAAACAATACAATTTGTTTGAAAATTTTACCTAGTGAATGCACTCTAGGTATGTCAAACATATGCAATGTCAATGCTTATGATGCCATGCTCAAGTTTTAGTTACAGTAACACCAGGGGTGTTACATCGGGTAATAGTGGAGGATGTCCTCATCATTCCCACCTTCTTAAAATGGGCCCTAGCTCTAATACTAGATGATACACCCAACCCAGGTGGGGTTGGCTGAGGCCCAACAAGTTAGGGTTGCCCGGAGCCCAATAGTTCGTTAAGCACACCCAACTCAAGGAAAGGCCCAATCGCCCCAAAAGACTAGTCCAATGGGGGAAGGGTGGCTCTCCCTTTTAAAGTGGCTTCCTCCTCCCAAGTTAAGCGTGGTGGGATAATTTTGAGGCTCACATGGTCACTGCCCGACTACAATTGGGCCAACTGGGCCAATTGCATCTTTGCCAACGGGTAATAGTGGAGGATGTCTTCATCACAATGCCTACTCCACGTTGTGGTGACCTCCTTCGGTCAAGGATTGCACTCAATCCCTCTCAAGTGATCCAATGATCAACTTTGAGTACCACGGTATTTTTTCCTTAGTAGTCTTTTCTCGTTTGTGAGGAATCTCCACAAGTTGGAGCCTCTCACCCTTACAATGTTCGGTCACAAGAAAGGCACAAAAGTAAGGGAGGGAAAGCAACACACACAAGACTCAAATCGCAGCAAACGCACACATACAAGCCAAGACGTGAGCACAAAACACGGCGCAGGGAGTTTACAACTCAAACGGTGCTCAAATCTCTAACACGATGATCCGAGTGCATGGTAGCGAAGTCTAGGTGTCTTGGTATGATTAGTGAAAGTCGCCTAGAGGGGGGGTGAATAGGCGAAACCTGAAAATTAAAACTTTATCCCCCAACTAGATCCCTTGATTAGTGGTTAGAACAAGATATACAAATATCGGAGAATAGAAACTAAGTTCTTGCTTGAAAGGAGTATTGCTAAGTAATGTGGAAGTGATAAATCAATAGAACTAGTAAGTTATAGAATAACAAAGCAAGAAGCCTTAGATGAGAAGAGCACTAGGACAAGTTCTTTCTTGCAACGTGTTGCTTCACTAAATGGGAATTTAACTTGAAACAACACCAAATGATATTAGTAAATAAAGGCGCAAGAAAACTTAGAGCAAGGGAAACAAACAAATCACAAGCAATAAACACAATGGACACGGGTGATTTGTTTTACCGAGGTTCGGCCCTCGAAGGCCTAGTCCCCGTTGAGGAGTCCACTTAAGGACGGGTCTTTTTCAACCCTTTCCCTCTCTCCCCCGATCACACAAGGATCGGTGAGCTCTTCTTCTTTTCAAGGATCACTCTCGATCCCACAAGGACCACCACAATCTTTGGTGTCTCTTGCTAGCTTTTACAAGCCTCCAAAACTTTGGAGGAAGTTCAATGGGAGTCAAAACTCCACGCGCAAATGAACACAAAGATGAAGCACACACTATCTCTCGATGAATCTCACAAGGCACTAGTGCTAAACTCAAATGAGTAGCTCTCTTTTGCTTGCTCTCTCTTTTGTGGCACTTGTGTTGGTTGTAGTGGTCTAAATCTTGTGTATAGGATGGATCAATGAATATATATGGTTGGGAGGGCTTGAGTATGTCAACTATATGACTTGGAATGTTGCTTGGGCTCCCACACATGAAGTGGCCGGTTGGGGTGGTATTTATAGCCACCAAACAAAAACTAGCCGTTGGTGAAGGCTGTCTGTCGTATGGTGCACCGGACAGTCCGGTGCACACCGGACATGTCCGGTGTGACAGCCACGTCACCAAATAGCCATTGGAGATGGAGCTGGTCGACCGTTGGAGGCTTTGTCCTCATGCGGCACCGGACAGTCCGGTGCACACCGGACAGTCCGGTGCCTCTCTGATCCTCTGCTCTGACTCTGCTGCGTGTACTTTTACTGTCAGAGTCGACCGTTGGCGCCGAAGTAGCCGTTGCTCCGCTGGCACACTGGACAGTCCGGTGCACACCGGACAGTCTGGTGAATTTTAGCGGAGCGGCTGCCGCGCGAACCCGAGGCTGACGAGTTCCGGAGACCGTGCTTCCTTGGAGCACCGGACATGTCCGGTGCACACCGGACAGTCCGGTGAATTATAGCGCGCCGGCTTCCGAGAAATCCCGAGGGCGAAGAGTTTGAGTTGGAGTCCTCTGGTCGCACCGGACACTGTCCGGTGCACACCGGACAGTCCGGTGCCTCCAGCCAGAGGTGCCCTCGGTTGCCTCGATGCTCCTTTGTTGAATCCAAAACTTGATCTTTTTATTGGCTGAGTGTGAACCTTTTGCACCTGTATAACTTATGCACTAGAGCAAACTAGTTAGTCCAATATTTGTGTTGGGCAATTCAACCACCAAAATTATTTAGGAACTAGGTGTAAGCCTAATTCCCTTTCAATCTCCCCCTTTTTGGTGATTGATGCCAACACAAACCAAAGCAAATATAGAAGTGCATAATTGAACTAGTTTGCATAATGTAAGTGCAAAGGTTGCTTGGAATTGAGCCAATATAAATACTTGTATGATGCGTATGGATTGTTTTCTTTGTTTTTGACATATTGGACCATATTTGCACCACATGTTTTGTTTTTGCAAATCCTTTTGTAAGTTCTTTTCAAAGTCCTTTTGCAAGATAGTCAAAGGTAAATGAATAAGATTTTGCAAAGCATTTTTAAGTTTTGAAAGTTTCT
The DNA here is from genome assembly GCA_029449295.1 of Zea luxurians. Lineage (NCBI taxonomy): Eukaryota > Viridiplantae > Streptophyta > Magnoliopsida > Poales > Poaceae > Zea > Zea luxurians. Next base: position 8,270,348 of record JAOPSE010000080.1, read on the forward strand.
TCCTTTGTTCCAAAATGCTTTCCCTTTGACTAAACAAAACTTCCCCTCAAATAAATTCTCCTCTTGGTGTTCAAGAGGGTTCTAAGACATCAATTTTGAAAATACTACTTGCTCCCCCCTTTAGAACACAAAGAGATACCAATTTTGAAATTTACCAATATAAAATCATCAAATTTATAACATTAGGTGGTGGTGTGGTCCTTTTGCTTTGGGCTCATACTTTCTCCCCCTTTGGCATGAATCGCCAAAAACGGATACTTTGAGTGAGACATAAGCCCTATTAGAAATACTTTCTCCTCCTTTGGTCATAAAATAAATGAGTGAAGATTATACCAACGTTGGAGAGTGATGCGGAGCGACGGCGAAGGATGAGTAGTAGAGTGGAGTGGAAGCATTTTTCTTCGTCGAAGGCTCCAATTCCCTTTCAATATACTTATGACTTGGTTTGAAATATACTTGAAAAACACATTAGTCATAGCATATATCAAAGAGACAGGATCAAAAGGATATATCAAATTAAGCATGATCATAGTTCTGTATAACATAGATTGCTCCCCCTGAGTATGTGCATGGAGATGAACACATATTTTGGCCTTAAATGCCAAATGCACATAATTAGGTTAATGAGAACATATCTATATTATACAAAATGTGAAGTGCATTGTGTCATATTATAAGTGTGATGCTCATGACAGTTTATGCACTTATGAAAGCATGTTGTAAACATTTCAAGCATTTTCCCTTAAGGATTTCAAAGAGGCTTAAGGACCATCCACCTTTGGAACAAAGGCAGCTTATCCTCGTTACAAGGTTAAGCTTTAAGCTCTTTGACAATTAAATCACTTCATCTAGTTTCAACAAAGATGCACTAAGCAGGAATGAATTTTGGGAAATTAAACTAGGTATGAAGCAGGGATATGCATGGACATGCTTTCTCTTCCTTTTATACAAGATATGCAAAGAAAATATAGAAAAGGAAGATTTAGGTACAAGTTTAAATGAAAGAAGATAGTTTTACCTTTTTGTACCTTTACATGGGAATACTCTCTTCATTGTGCATTGTCCTTAGTCTTAGATGCTTAAGACCTATACTTATTGACAATATATGGAAATATTTTGCACAAGAGAGAGTTCTACAACTAGTGATCTTTTCAAGTTATTGTTAGCACATATCAAAAAGGATCACAAGTTGCATAAAAGTATCATGAATTCTCCTTTTAACTTAGTGCATATCAAGAGATATTGATTGATAGAATATGAGGCACTAAGAGGCATGGTTGTTAATGAAAGTCATTCAATTGATCAAACAAATAACACATGTGGTCAAAAGAACAACATACGCATTAGATTATCAATTAAGCTTAGGATAGGAGAATCCAACAAATACTTCATAAGAAGCTCATTCTCATGCAAGAGACTATATGAAATTTCTAAGATAAAGCAATAGTCTTAACATAATCAAGATATAAAAAGAGGCTCCCCCTAAAGATATGCATCAAGTATTTGAATGAATTGAATGGATGCATTTACTTTAAAGACAAATAGAGAGAAGCATTATACATCTTGATCAAGGCTTATTAAATTTTGCAATAAACAACTTAAGCCTAGTATTCTCATAATGAAAGTATTTAGAATACTCACAACCACACCATTGATTGTTTTGTAGAAGTAGGTGGTGTTGTTCTTGATGTTCTCCTCTTTCATTTGAGAGTCCTCCCTTTGCAGTGGCTTCTTTTTCCTTTCAAACTTATTGAAAATACTCAAGAAGGATGTTAGTAATACAAGGGAGTATATAATGATGGATGATTTCTTTTAGATAGGAAATAAGCATAATTCATCATCCATGAGTCACATAGACATGAAGTAAATTCCTTAACATTAGTGCACTTTTATTTAAAAGGAGGAACATGCACTATTAAACAATTTTCACACTCATAGAAATTTACTTCTTCATATTGAACTTTATTATCATGACTTAGAAGTGCATCAATATGAGAATGGATATAGCAAAGGCATGAATTAGATTCTAATGGACAAACACATTTATGAAAATGATCTTGAATGCACACTTAGTTAATTTAGGTCCAATAAAGAATCTATTCCTCACAAGGGTAGAATATGATAATTTAGATTATATACCCATTGAGATGGGAACCAAACTTAATTAAGAAGATGAGTTCCCATACCTTTGCTTTTACCTTTCTTCCTTTGGGTGAAGATCAACCCATGAGGCTTGTGCACTTTCTCTCTTGTAGATTTTCATAATTGAACTCAAGAGAAATGTTAGTAGCAACACAAGCACTAGTTTCCCTCTTTTGTAATCATTTTTGATAAGGAATGAAAAGCTAGATTAAAAACAAGGAAACTTCATAGCATGAACTAGATTATCCATAGACGATGTTATGCTCAATTTTAACTCATAAAACAAGCATAAATAATCCCTTGAGATTAACGGAATAAATCTAATTCATGATATGTAAAGCGATAAATGTGAAAGAATCAAATCCAATATAGGTAAGGAGCAAATCAACATAAATCATTGGATTGATTTTTCTCTTTATGTTAGATTACACGCTTCCAAAGAGAAACTTATTCTCTACAAGTGAGACTACTTTGGGTTACTTAAATAAAATCAATAGTCTCACTATTTTAGTTATAGAGAGAGTTTTCCTTTTACAAGTGTCCTAAGGATTTGAATTCCTTACATGACACCTTATTCTTTTAAGAACATGAAATATCCCTCTATATCTAGAATCATGGCAACAACAAGATAATTAGAAGAAGAATATGCCATGACAAACTTGCAACAATTTAAAGCATGTAGATTGCCATAGTATGGAAATGATGAATGTGCAATCTACCATATGAGAGGAAATTCTTCAAAGAATGGTAATATCAAATTAAAGACATTTGAAGTGCTTCAATGTGACTACACAAGACACATAAGAAATGATTTTCTAAAATACTTGCACTTAAAAAACATAGAAGTTACCATCCTTTGACTTTCCTCCATGTTGTAGGCCTTGAATTTTTCGTATATGATATCTCTTCACTTCCTACAACATATAATATCTTTCTCGAGATGATATGAGTTTAAGACATAGGAATTTGAAAAATAACCTTGGGTCAATCATGTATATAGATCATTGAAGATTGATAGCTTGAGTTGATAAGAGTTGAATTCTCTCAAGCACCCCAAAGACTTCATATCATCTCCTTCCTCTACAAAGCTTGTCAAGTATATTTTGGTACCCATCGCTTGATGGGTCCATCACGGTTAGTCAACAAAGATCTAGGAACCCAAAAGTCCTTTGTGTTAGCATTAGGTAAACTCATTACCTTTCTAGCACAAGTTGCAATTTTGGGTTGCCTAGTTATATGAGAAGTAATTGACAAACTAGGAGTGGAAGATTTACCTATGGGACAATCCTTGCATTGATGTCCCTTCTTTCGGCATATGTAGCATAGGCGATCTTCAACTCTTGAAGATTTCTTCCTTCCTTGTTTCTTGCTTGCTACATGGTTAGTAAAAACTTTCTTTTCTAACCCTATGCCTTTTTGTTTTAAATGGGGACAAGATCTAAGCAAGTGTCCCTTCTTGGAGCATTTAAAACAAAGTCTATCATCCTTGTTAATAATCAAGCCATTTTTAATGTAGGGACATGACCTAATCAAGTGCCCCTCTTCAAAGCATTCACTACACCTCTTAATGTGAAGTGTGGCTTGATCATTACCTTGGATGTTGCCTTTTGTGGAGGCGTGGTTGAGGCTTTTGGAGGAGGTGTTGAATTTCATCTTTTGTTTCTTCCTCTTGGTAGTCCTCAAATCCTTGACATCTTCTTTAAGGGATGTAGTGCATGCCACAGTTGCTCCCGTCTCAAGCTTCTTCACCATGTGATCACGGTTATCTTGAGAAGGTTGGGCAATGCATTTCCCTTTTAGTTGTGTCAAGCTCATCTTTAGCCTCTCATTTTCTTCTTTGAGCTTTTGATATGTATCATCATTTGTTCCTGCAAATTCTAACTCAAAGGAAGATTTGCTTGTCGATGGACAACAAGCATTAGCACATGGTAATATAGCATTAATTTGAATGCATGTGCATGAGTGAGGTTGTTGGGATTTTAAGTTTTCTATCACAACCTCATGAGTCAAATTCAATATGATATGATCATCCATAAGATTTTCATGAGAACATAGAAGCATATCATATTTTTCTTGAAAAGCTAGATTTTCAATTTTTAGCTTTTCTACATGGTCCTTAAGCAAGGTATTCCTATTTACTAATTGAGCAATACAATGTAAAGCGTTATTATGCTCAATTGAAACAGTTTCATACCTTTGGACCAAATCAACATGAGAGCACTTAAGCTCCACATGTTCTTTAGTCAACTCGTCAAAGTGTAGCATTTTCATAGAGAGAACATCTTCTAGCCTTTGACGAGCTTCGCCTTGCTCTCTCGCTCTTTCTAGAAGTTTGAGCATGACCGCCTTATCTTCTTGGCTTAGGCGAGCGTAGAGTTGCAAGAGACTTCTTTCTTCCTCCTCATCCTCATTTGTCCTTCCGCTATAATTTTCATTAGCCACACAACACATGTGGGAATCGAAATGGGAAGACAAACCTTTTGGAGAAGTGGATTCATCGTTTGGTCTCCACCGTTCATTTTCTTCTTCTTCCTTGCAAGGGTTAGTATCACAAAGACTAAAGGAAGTAGAAGCATCAAATGAACTATCATGTTTGGACTCATCAAATTTGTTTTTAATTCTAGTCCAAATATCATGCACATCATAGAAAGATTCGTCATAGTTTGATATGAAGGCATGATAATCTTCTCTACTAAGAGAATTAGTTAAGATGTCAAAAGCTAGATAGTTTAAGCGATAACATCTTTGATCCTCCTCGGAATTAATTTTTCCATTGAAATTAGAGGAAAAAATACTCTTGTCTATAATTTGTTCTAATCGTGGATCTATGGTTCTAAAAGCATTTATCACACTAGTAGACCATGAATCATAATTAGAACAATCATCAAGTAATATTTCAAGAGTTACCTCTTTTTGAGTTACGTTCGATGGAGGAGTCTTCTTGTTCTTTTGGGATCTTCTACGAGCCATCACTTCGAGTTGTTAGACTCAAGATGAAGTGCCTAGCTCTGATACCAATTGAAAGTCGCCTAGAGGGGGGGTGAATAGGCGAAACCTGAAAATTAAAACTTTATCCCCCAACTAGATCCCTTGATTAGTGGTTAGAACAAGATATACAAATATCGGAGAATAGAAACTAAGTTCTTGCTTGAAAGGAGTATTGCTAAGTAATGTGGAAGTGATAAATCAATAGAACTAGTAAGTTATAGAATAACAAAGCAAGAAGCCTTAGATGAGAAGAGCACTAGGACAAGTTCTTTCTTGCAACGTGTTGCTTCACTAAATGGGAATTTAACTTGAAACAACACCAAATGATATTAGTAAATAAAGGCGCAAGAAAACTTAGAGCAAGGGAAACAAACAAATCACAAGCAATAAACACAATGGACACGGGTGATTTGTTTTACCGAGGTTCGGCCCTCGAAGGCCTAGTCCCCGTTGAGGAGTCCACTTAAGGACGGGTCTTTTTCAACCCTTTCCCTCTCTCCCCCGATCACACAAGGATCGGTGAGCTCTTCTTCTTTTCAAGGATCACTCTCGATCCCACAAGGACCACCACAATCTTTGGTGTCTCTTGCTAGCTTTTACAAGCCTCCAAAACTTTGGAGGAAGTTCAATGGGAGTCAAAACTCCACGCGCAAATGAACACAAAGATGAAGCACACACTATCTCTCGATGAATCTCACAAGGCACTAGTGCTAAACTCAAATGAGTAGCTCTCTTTTGCTTGCTCTCTCTTTTGTGGCACTTGTGTTGGTTGTAGTGGTCTAAATCTTGTGTATAGGATGGATCAATGAATATATATGGTTGGGAGGGCTTGAGTATGTCAACTATATGACTTGGAATGTTGCTTGGGCTCCCACACATGAAGTGGCCGGTTGGGGTGGTATTTATAGCCACCAAACAAAAACTAGCCGTTGGTGAAGGCTGTCTGTCGTATGGTGCACCGGACAGTCCGGTGCACACCGGACATGTCCGGTGTGACAGCCACGTCACCAAATAGCCGTTGGAGATGGAGCTGGTCGACCGTTGGAGGCTTTGTCCTCATGCGGCACCGGACAGTCCGGTGCACACCGGACAGTCCGGTGCCTCTCTGATCCTCTGCTCTGACTCTGCTGCGTGTACTTTTACTGTCAGAGTCGACCGTTGGCGCCGAAGTAGCCGTTGCTCCGCTGGCACACCGGACAGTCCGGTGCACACCGGACAGTCTGGTGAATTTTAGCGGAGCGGCTGCCGCGCGAACCCGAGGCTAACGAGTTCCGGAGACCGTGCTTCCTTGGAGCACCGGACATGTCCGGTGCACACCGGACAGTCCGGTGAATTATAGCGCGCCGGCTTCCGAGAAATCCCGAGGGCGAAGAGTTTGAGTTGGAGTCCTCTGGTCGCACCGGACACTGTCCGGTGCACACCGGACAGTCCGGTGCCTCCAGCCAGAGGTGCCCTCGGTTGCCTCGATGCTCCTTTGTTGAATCCAAAACTTGATCTTTTTATTGGCTGAGTGTGAACCTTTTGCACCTGTATAACTTATGCACTAGAGCAAACTAGTTAGTCCAATATTTGTGTTGGGCAATTCAACCACCAAAATTATTTAGGAACTAGGTGTAAGCCTAATTCCCTTTCAATTAGAGAATGCTTGGTGTCCTGCTCCATGCGCCTAGGGGTCCCTTTTATAGCCCCAAGGCAGCTAGGAGCCGTTGGAGATCCAATTGAAAGGCAATTCTTGCCTTCTGTCGGGTGGCACACCGGATAGTCCGGTGCACCACCGAACATGAACAGTAGCTGTCTGGTGCCCGATCTCCTCCTTTTCTGGCGAAGCCGACCGTTGGGTCTTCGGTCCCCTTAGCGCACTGGACAGTCCGGTGCGACCAAGTGACCGTTGGCTCGGCCACGTGTCACCCGTTGATCGCGCAGCCGACCGTTGGCTGCGGGCGCCGTTGGCTCACCGGACAGTCTGGTGCACACCGGACAGTCCGGTGAATTTTAGCCGCGGCGCCTTCGCTTTTTCCCGAGAGCAACGAGTTCGCCGCCGGGCCAGCCTGGGCACCGGACAGTCCGGTGCACCACAGGCTGGTGCTGGTTTGCCTGAAATTAGCCAGAACTTCTCCTGTTCAATTCCACTTTTCTTGACAATATTCCTGGCACTTAGATAAATATGTTAGTACTCATAAACAATTTACTAAGGCCGGAGACATACCTTGTTCTTTGATTTGCATCTTAGCACTTATGAACCAACGTATTTTGTGTTGGGCATCTAATCACCAAAACATTTATTGAAATGGCCCAAGGGCACATTTCCCTTTCAATTGCGAAGCGGGGGAGGGCAGCATTTTCACTCACTGTCGCAACACGAGAGCGAGGCCAGCAAAAATGCTACATCGGCTCCGCCTTCGGAATAAGACCCGCCTCCCAGAAATTAAACAACATCATCATCAACTCTTTGCCCTTAAATAGATTCCGCAAGTTCCCCTCCCTAATGCATGTCCCGGCCGTCGAGGACAGTAGATCGCATTGGCTACCCCGATCTAATTGAAGACAGAATTGTTCCATACCCATCCGGTGATGCCTCCCACTTCGTGACATCCCACCTACACTCTGTTTCGACACCACCTTTCGCCTGCGGTGGTCTTTGGTTATCGCCCTGGCCGGGGGAGTAGACTCTTCGCGTGCATCAGATTGCGGCGGGGACTCCGATGCAGCCAAATCCAACACAGCGAAGTAGTCTAAATCTTCCTCAGAAGACTCCTCAATCCACGAAAGCAGGCTACTAAAAGAGAAATAGGGTCAAACCTTTTCCTATAAATGATTTTGGTGGTTGAATGCCCAACACAAATATTGAACTAACCAGTTTGCTCTAGATTATGTATTCTATATGTGCATAAAGGTTCAACAGAAACCAATAAAAAGATCAAGTTAGGGTTCAAAAGAAAGGAGCAAAAGAAACCAAAGAGAACCCTGGTCTGGCGCACCGGACTGTCTAGTGCACCACCGGACAGTGTCCGGTGCACCAGGGGTCGTACAGTCTGAACTCTTCACCTTCGGGTTTCTCAGGCGCCGCTCTGCTATAATTCACCGGACTGTCCAGTGGGCCACCAGACTGTCCGGTGAGCCACCAGACTGTCCGGTGCGCCAAGCGGAGCAACGGCTAACAGCGCAACGGTTGTCTGCAAAAGTATGAACAGTGCGTGAACAGTGCGCGCAGAAGTCAGAGCAGGCGTTAGAGGCGCACTGGACAGTGAATAGTACCTGTCTGGTGCATCACCGGACTGTCCGGTGCGACATGAAGTCAGCGCTCCAACGGTCAGAATCTTTAGAACCCTAACGGTTGGGTGACGTGGCTGGCGCACCGGACTGTCCGGTGCGCCCATCAACAGACAGCCTCCCCAACGGCTATGTGGTGGTTGAGGGCTATAAATACCCCCCAACCACCACCACTCCAAGTATCCAAGTTTTTCAGACATCTCATTCAATACAAGAGCTAGTGCAATCAATACAAGACACAATTCAAAAGAATCAAAGCCTCTCCAAGTCCCAAATTCACTCCGAACTCCTAGTGACTAGAGAGAGAGTTTTGCTCGTGTTCTTTGAGCTCTTGTTCTTGGATCGCTTTCTTCTTCCTCATTCTTGTTCTCTAAGTGACTTATAATCAAAGCAAGAGTCACTAAGTTTGTAGTGGTCCTTGCAGGGTCTAAGTGACCCGTTTGATTAAGGAGAAAGCTCACTCGGTCTAGGTGACCATTTGAGAGAGGGAAAGGGTTGAAAGAGACCAGGTCTTTGTGACCACCTCAACGGGGACTAGGTTCTCAAGAACCGAACCTCGGTAAAACAAATCACAGTGTCATCCGCTTTATTTCTTGGTTGATTTGTTTTTGCCCTCTCTCTCTCTGACTCGATTTTAATTCTAACGCTAACCCCGGCTTGTAGTGTGTGTTTTAAGTTGTAAATTTCAGATTCTGCCTATTCACCCCCCTCTAGGTGACTTTCAGCTACCAAAATCATCCCCGTCTGAGGACCACGACTCAGTTTCAGAACCCTTAGACACATTTCTATTAAAGGGTGTTGCATTAGCGGCCACCAAAATACCAGAATCAATATCAGCGGCGGTTGCTTGCGCAGGCTCGGACGTCAGAATCTGCGCAGCAACCGACCTTCAGTATCACGAAAAGAAACCTAAAAACCCAACAACCCTAGCGCAACCCTGCCACCTGTGAAGGAGAAGCCACCGCTGCAGAGTCTTCGCAAGGGCTAGCTTGAGGCGCTGAGTGCCCTTCAGCCCCCATCTCCACGCCCTCTGTCCGAGTCATCGAGCTTTCAAGGCCGCCGAAGTCCTCAAATTATTCATCGTTCATCATCTACGAAGGCAACAAAAACTTTCAAAAAAGAGATGAAAAAACGCATAGAGACAACAATACCTGCGCCAATGTTCAGTCGGCCCTCTCCCGAACAGTGTCACGGCCGTGAGGGCCCCACATTCTGTCATAAAGCGCCCCAGCGGACTGCTTTAGCACCTCGTCTCTGACCTAGAAGATTCCACGGTCAAAGCCCTCGGTTACCCGATCGAAGGCTTCGAAATGCCTACACCCTTCACGGGACAAGGCATTCGCCGCCCCCTCGCAGGTAACGAGCAAGGCGTAGGACATGAGGCCGGTCGCGATAGCCAGGAGCGATTCTAGCTCCTCCTGTAGCCACCCGAGAAAGCGAAGGCCCACCTCTTCGCTAGATTTCTCAAAAGGGGTGGTTCGCGCGTCGAGCTCGCGGTACGCATCCATGAACAGCGAGTGCGCCCGTTCAACCCCAGCGCGAGTGGAGGCCTCCGCCTTCTCGGTGTAGCTACGCAAGCTCTTCAGCCCCGACTCCGCATCGGCGGTGTGCTTAAGGGCAAGGCTGGCCTTAGCACGGGCAGCCTGGGCCTCTGCGCGGGCCTTTTTCGCGCCCTCCCTCTCCTCCACAAGCCGACGGCTGAGATCCTCTTTCTCCGCCTCCGCCGTCGCCAGCTTCTCAAGCAGGTTGCGGCTCTTGTTCTCTGCCGCCGATTTGTCTCGGACCGCCTCCGTATGTTGCGTCCGAAGGCGCTCAATCCTCTCCTCAAGTCACCGCCTCTCGGTAGAAAACTCCGAGCGGCGGTCGAGGCAATCTCGCCCTCGGCGCAGAACTTGGACCATGGATCCTCTAGGGCCCCACGTCACACTTTGCCATGGTAGCCGTGGCCATCGGGCCAGCTGCCGCCGCCGCCGCTGGGACAACATTCAGGTGCTCTAACTCCATCCCTACACCATGGTCAAGTCAGAAACGCAGACCTTGCAAAAAAACACCTCACCAGTAGGAGCCAGTCCCGTGTGGGCATCGAACATAGCAACCCCGCCCACCAGGTAATCGTCCACGGAGAGCTCCATGGAGACTTTGGTGTCTGCCACCATTGCCTCAGCAGCACGCGGTGGCGAGGGAGGCCTTCGCTCAATTGTGGGTGCGGGAGGCGGAGGCATGCTGGCGCCCGGGGTAGCAGGCTTCATGCTAGGTCGTGCCATTTTTGCCTCGTGCCTCAGGTGTGCCAACCTGGCGTACGGATGGTGCTTCCACGGCGCATCTTGATGATCCTCCATCACTGCCAATACAACAGCAACAACATTCCTTTCGTAAGGGAAAATCTTCATCTCATGAGCTAATCGATACGTAAAGATGTCCTCGTCGGCCGCCCGGGGTATCGGAACATTCCTAGGCCAGTGACCCCTAGTAACCTTCAGCATTCGCGCAGAAGATTCCCGGAGCTCGGGCGAAGACATCGTCTCCCCGGGAGCCGCACACGTCTCCAACAAATCCACAACAAAACGATCGGAAGCCCTCAACCCCTCAGCTGCTGTACCTAATTTCCTTTTCTTGGCGGCTGCGCCCAGAGCCTTGTCCTGTGAGGGGCCCTCGTCGCCCGTTGACATCGCCTGTTTCCCTCGGCGGACAGCAACGTCGGCATAGTCATCCCCCGGGTAACCACCATACGGCAAGTGGTTTAACTCAAGAACACGGTTCAACCTAACATTTGAACCGCGAACATCCCAACTCCTTAGAATCTCCATCTTCGGCACATATTTTCCTACAATTTTCATGGCCTCAACCTCCACTTCACACACAAACGCGGCCGCGTCGTGACCGCATAGATCCACTCCGAAGGCTGGACTTCGCACCATCTGGCCGCCCAGGGTAGGCATCCGGTGGGGGGTCACTTCGCCCAATACCCAACCATGTGCCAAGGGCCACACCCCATAGGCAATAAACTCCTCCACTAGGTCACGCCCGCTACTTAGGCGAGCAGCATGTCGAAGGGCCCCTTCGTCTTCGTCTTCCTCCGCCACCTCGAATCGAGAGAATGCCACATAAAAATGTGAGCACAGGATGGCCGGAGGCAAACTCGGCAAGCCTTCGACATCGCCAAGAGCCACATAGAACCAAAAATGCCACCAGTTGCACCACTTGTTCCAAGCGCAGGGGACTATCTCCACAACCTCAGCCAAAGTCTTCCTAGTCCTCGGCGTGAAGGTGCACGATCCAAATTGGGCTATCTTATTCTCAATCTTCCTCTTCTGCCAATGTAGGCAATAATTTTTGGCGAAGACCTCCACAGACGGCTGCCCGCCATAGGAAGAAACTGCCCAGACGTACTTCACAAGCGCCACCACTGCGTTCGGTGTCAACTGGTGGACTTGCACCTCAAACCTTCATAACACCTCCACCACGAATCGATGCGTCGGGAGGTGAAGACCGGCAGCGAAAAAGGCCTAAAAACTATCAATTCACCCTCAGGCTCAGGGACCTCCTCTACACTCGGGGCCCGCCTAACACCATTACCAAAGTAACCAAGTCGCTGCATCTCCAGCACGCGGCCCGAGAAAATCCTTGAGGTCCTAAACTCCACGGTGTGGCCGGGTTGCAACTCAACCACTGCCAAGTCACTCAAGGTCTCCTCGGACGACGGTACGGCCAGCGATGCGCTCGCAGCAGACGAGGAAGAAGACATTGCAACGTACCGTCGGCGACGGCGCACGGTCTGCTTGATACGGGCCAGATTTTTGGCACAGAACGAGCAAGGAGGGCAGGCGAGTAACTGTGAAAAGCTAGGGTTTTTGCAGCACAATTGCAAGCAAGCAATGGTCTCGGTCGAGGCCAGCTTTTTATAGGCACGACGCGACGCCTCGGGAAGCCCACAGTCCAACAGTAACACATCCATCAACGGTCACACTTCAAAAACCCCCGTGGGACCACTTCGAGCGAGGGCAGCGTCTTCACCATCTCACAAGCGGTCTTCGGCACCAGCTGACTTGGTCGAACAAGCCCCTTGGAGGGCAAATATTGGGGCAAAGGCGAACACGCCACCCTTCGCTCGACGATTTCTACTTCGCGCTGCTCAAACGAAGACCACATTCGCAGGACCCGCCGGACAGACCAAGGGCGCTGACCACGTGGAGGTCTGTTCGGCCCCCTTCGATCTGGCGAGACAAAGACGAAGGCCCCACGAAGGCCATAGGACCTCCTCCCTCAGTGCAGGGAGAGGCCCATGTGGCAGGGTCCCGCATGAGCAGTGTGGGTTGGACCGTGTCTATAATAAAGTATGCCGTAATGACTCGCTGTAACCTCCCCTCGTGTGAATATTTCGAGGATAAATTAGGTAATCGAGGGTCTAAATGTCTTTAACAGGGACAGGTAGCCCCTGGAGTACCTATAAATACCCATGTACTGTGCCAAAGCGCGGGGAGGTTATCGTGGCTTTTGACACCCCATGTTGGCATTACAAACTCTTTCTCCCATTTCCTGTTGGATCTACCTGTCTTGAAGGGCAGGTTACAATATATATATAGGGTTGAGGTAATGGAAGCCCTGGGCTTCCATTATTGGAGAGAGCCCTGGCCAGGCTAGGTGTGCGGGCGCAGGATGACGTGGCAGGTGGTGGCAGTACCACGCGCATGCAACAAGTCATGGTGGGGTCATATGTGGGCGGTTACGCGTTTATGCATACAGAATTTGAATGAAACGGATGCGTAAATGGTAATAGTGGGTGTGCTCGGGTACGGTGGGATCATGGGATGTCAGACGTGGGCCGCGCGTTTATGCTTGCGTATTTTGTCGATATTGGCTACGTAAATTCGCATAGTTGTGTCTAGGGACGTGATCGGGAGGTGGTTCAACTTTTATGCTTTTTTAAGTTACCAATAACAAATGCATATTCATCTGACGTGACGTGTGTGGTCAGATCGGGTAGTGGGGGTGTTGCGCGTGTCATCCGGGAACGTGGTGGGGTCAAACGTGGTGGTGAGCCATGTTTATGGAGCTGTAACACAATAGGCAGGTAATCGTAACATGTCGGTTCACGTAAATCTCACGACATGCAAATCGCGCAGGATATTTGGAACATGCCATGAATATCAGCCAGAACGGTTTAGGCAAGTATAGGAGAATAGCTACCAAAAAACGGGCTACACACCGCCGCCGCCGCTTTTGTTCAATGCCCTTGGAGAGTTAGGGCATACACGATGGCAATGGCTAGGGGATCGGAGCAGTGTGGAGAAGCTACGGCGATGACGGCACCCTGTATGTCCGATGGCCGGCATGCTGTAACTCCCCCGGCTGCGTTACCGGTGCCAAGAATTCTTAAAGACAGCAACACAATTCATCCAAGTTTGGTGGGAGCAACTCAACGGATACCCATGAGGACAATTGGTGAACATGAGAAGGACACACCACACATTCTCCAAAGCCATGTAAGTTCACGGAATACCCATGTATTTGTTATACAGTCCATGCAAGTTATGAAGTCGCCGAATACCCATGTATTTGTTATATTGTCCGTGCAAGTTATGAAGTCCTAGAAATTCACCATGTTGTAAGATTATTTTGTATATATGTGCACTGCATGACGACTCCATTAATTGAATAGGATGATAGTATAGATCAACGATTGGTACCGAAGGTTGGTATGACATTTAGTAATGTGGACGAGGCGTACCAATTCTATAGCCGATATGCATATGAAGTTGGATTTCTGTTGAAGAGATATAGGGAGAGAAAAAATTGCAAGTGGTTGAATTGTTCAATGGAAGGCAAGCGTGCCGAAAGAGGATATGGTAATCCAAAAGTGTGTAATACAAGTTCCAAGCGAACACAATGCAAAGCTAGAATGAAACTTAAAAAATCTATGACGATGCCAAAGAGAATATTATTTCAGTGCGGATTGATCTTATTCATTTGGAACATAATCATGAGTTCTTCAGGAAGGATACAGAAAAGAATCAGTTACAGTGCAACAAGACACACGATCCAGAATACATGGAGTTCCTTACTGCGATGCAAGAAAGTAGGATTCCGCAACACTGTATTATGGATTTTGTTTCAGAAATGCATGGTGGACCAGAGAATGTCCCGTTAACTACACAAGACATGATTAACCTGTAAGTCATATTGTTATTATTTACATTGATATAATGACATAATGACATTGTGTACGCATTGACGTATGGCATATTTGTAACACCCCTGGTGTTACTATAACTAAAACTTGAGCATGACATCATAACATTGGCATTGCATATGTTTGATACACCTAGAGTGCATTCACTAGGCAAAAATTTCAAACAAGTTGTATTGTTTAAGTGTTTTTGCAAATAGCACCATGGATAGGAAACTTAACCCTAAATAGGGATTAAAGGGGTAAAACTTAACCCAAGTGAGAAAACCTAAAGACTTTGGGGTAAGAGTCATAAAATATCCCCAAAAACAAAGTGGAGTCACATTTATACCCCTGGGATACCAGAAACCCTAATTGAAACCCTGGAAAACCCTAAAACTAAACCCTAGGGGCTTATGTGCAAAATTAGTCCACTTTTGGGCTAAAGTGCAAAAACCAAGCCAAATAAGTTTCTTAAGTCCCTAGGTTCACAAATGTGTGGACTTGAAAGCCAAATGTTGAGTTTTGGACTCAAATGCAAAAAGGACCCCCAATTGAGATTTCTCTAAGTCTGAGTTTCAGATTAGTAAGCTCAACTTTGGAGCATTGGATCTTCCAAATTATTGAGAATTTGTCCTAAGTCACCACATCAAAGTTGAAGACTAAACATAGGAGAACAACTTTGTTTAAGGGTTCAAGCCATGATCTTATGAGAAATTTGGAGAAAAACCCAAGCAAAGATGGACTGTCAGACTGATTCAGTCTGAAATACAGATTAACAGTGCTGTGAGATCAACTTTGAGCTCGATTTTGATAGGGATCCAGTGACTTTTTGTGAGTACACATTATAGAAAAGACGTAGATGGATTATAGCACTACAACTTTGCTATAGATCACTGGGTGTGTTGCCATTTGAAAATCAGAGAAATAATGGCCCAAACATTGACTGTCAGGCGACTGAATCAAGTTTTAGCCATAGTACAGTGCTCTGTCGAAGATCAGACCGCCAGCGCCATATCCTCATCGCCGGCGACCTCTCTGCGCGAAGATTTGCGCCGCCGCCGTCCTGATTCGTGCACCGGGCTTGAAGATAACGATTTGGGTGGAAAAATATCGTCTCCCCTGCGCTGGACGCCACTCCGGCTCGTCACCGTGCTTCCCCCCTGGTTACAGCCGTGGATAAAGCTTTTCACCGCCGTCGTGCCTTCGCCGTGGTCTGCCGCGTGGCTTTGGTTTCCACCGCGTCGCCGTGGCTTCTCACAGCCGTCAAATCAACGCCGGTGAGCTTGCCACGCCGTTAGCCACGAACTCACTGCGCCAGGGATTCTTCCCTATCTCCGGCCGCCACCCATCTTCGTTCAAATTAGCGGCCACCGCCCGCTAACACTATAAATTGACCCCTCCCCGAACTCCGTAGGGTAGTAAGCTGTCCAGCCACCACGAATCAGCCGCAGTCGTTCACTGGAATCCGCGAATTTGGAATTCTCCCCAAATCCACTTTCCGCCACCGCGAAGAACACCTCGCCGCGGCCAGCGCAAATCAGGTCCGATACTGTCATCCTCAGTCTTGTTCTAGCATTCTCATGTGCCCTTGATGCTCTCCAAACCATCCAATTGAACTAGACTGCCATGAATCGACGGGAACACATTCATCTGCCCGCAAGGTCCACGGTCACTGCGGCCAGAGCAAACCTAGTAGCCATCCTTGCACTTGATTTGGGGAAAATACTCAGGGTAGTACCGATTTCGTGTCCGCTGCTCGGAGAACCCTGTCGTTGTCCTAATCGGCCGGCGCTAGTGCTCGCCGGAGCTCGGCTGTGCACGAGCGCCGTCGTGGACTTCCAACCATGAATAGGTAGATATGCAGGGGTCTTTTTGTAACGGTCAGTGACTGTTACAAATAGTGTCCGAACCCATTCACAGTTTAACAGAAGCGCGGGGGCCGTTCTGCAAAACCTCCCGGGCGCGGGCGCTTTCTCCCTCTGTGCTGGGCTACTGGGCTGAAAGCAGCCCAGTACTATTCATCAATTTGTCTTTTTCTTTTATCTCCAAAGCCAAAATAATTATAGAAAAATGTAGAAAAATGCTAAAATTGTGAAACTAATTTTCCTAGGCTTGTTATTTTCTCTAGTATTTAGTAAAAATAGTTTTGTGATTTTTAGTGGAAATAAGAAATTTTAGGGTATTTAAAGTAGTTAAAAGTATTAGTTATGGATTTTTAGAAAATAATTGGTAAGTCCAAAAATGCCCAAACTTTTTATGGGCACTTAAACCAATAATTAAAAGCCTTGGGTAGAATTTGGGTTGATTTGGACCTTGTTTGATAACTAAACCCAAAACCACCCCCCTGCCCTATGAACTCCTTTACTGACTCCGGAAACCCTAGGTTCTCGGAGTACCGTGAAGGAAAGTTGTACTCAAGACTTAGATAATAAGTTTATATTATCTTCGCATCCTCATGAGCATCCCATGGCATCCATTCTTATACATGTATATGGTTATGTTAGAACACGAAGAAGAAGAAGAAGAAGAAGAAGTCACTGAAGAAGGGGCACCACCATCCTCAGATCCTCAAGCAGGCAACTGCTTTTATTTTGATATTTGTGGATCCGAGAAGGACTCACCTGATAACAAAGGCAAGCCCCGGTGCATTTGCCACCTCCCTTGATGTTTTTAAAATCTTCCTCACTTGCTTGCTGCATTAGGTGATAGGAGTTGATTGATTAAACAATTCCTGCATTATCTTCCTTGATCTTGATTACCCTCCTTGAAACCCTGTTTTACAAAGAGGTTTTACTATGCTTAGTATTGCTTAGAAAAAAACAAAAGGATTTGTTTTACAAAAGATGTTTGGCAAAGTGGGAGGGTTGTTTTCGAAAATAAAACTTGATGGTGAATCCATCATGGCCATGATGGGTTCAACATCGGAAAAGATGTACCTCTGCCAGGTACCAAGTTTTTGGGATTAAATGATTAAGCTGAGACCGGGCGGGTGACTTGCACGAGAAGAGAGTCTCGGTGTAGTGTCTCCGTCTGAGTCGATTAAGGACCGTCTCGATGTAGGCTTGATGATCGAGGACCCTTTAACTGGTCACATGCCTCGTCATGGGTAAGCCTTGCCTCGGGCAGACTAAGGCCGGAATAAGATAACACGAAATGGGCGTGGAGCGGTGGCGGGAGTAGCGTGTACCCTCCGTGGCAAGAGGCTGGACGGTGGTATATCTGTGCTCTCGGTTTGCGTGAACCTGATCCGGCCTTAAGAACCCCGGTGGCGGGTTGACATATGCAAGGGTTAAGTGCTACATATGTCGTGTGATTGGAGATCCTCAGCTGAGTATAATCGATTCGGATCGCCGTACCTTCGCGGTTATGAAGACTTGGTCACTGCCCTACACGTAGCTTTCCACTAAATATGATGGGTTTTTGTTAAGAAATTGGCTAGTGCAGGACCAGTGATTGAACTAGGATAGAAAGAACTCTAGTTGCAAGTAATTGAACTTAACTTGACAAATAAAATTGGATTTTTAAGGATCCACTTTAGTAAGCATTTTCTGCAAAACTGAGTCTTTGATTATTGAAAAGCCTTACCTTGACTCCCATATAACCAGCATACCCTTGAGAGTCTTTTCTTTAGTCGGGTAAGTCTTGCTGAGTAATTCCATACTCAGGGTTTATCCCTTCGTTGTTTTTAGGTGAGGAAGTAGCAGATTTCTGCTGCTTCTGTGCCAAGGTGGTTCCCAAAGAAGAAACCCAAGACTGAAGTGCGGGAGGACTTGGTCCTCCATATAGAACTTTTACTTAAATCTTCTCGGGAGGAGTTTTTGCCTCCCTTGGTTTGTATAATATTACTACTCAGCACTCGCTTTTAGTTCTGGTCTGTAATAAAAACAACTTGTGCTTGCTTTTAAATAAATGTGAATTATGTAATCACTTCCGCAATTCTTTATCTCCGATGTTCTGTAATGTCTGCAAGACGGGTGAATCGTTCCTGGTAAGGTAAGGAAAGATACCGAACTTATCAAGTAGTTCAGGGGCACCTACAGGGTTGTCTGAAGTCCGTTGGACAAGGACAACTGTAGGTGGGCCTAATTACTTGGGAGGTTCCGTCACAGCTGGTATCGGAGCGTAGCCCTTCTTTGCAGACATTATGAGGCATCTTCAAAAGGATTTTTGAAAGTCTTACCTAAAAATTCTTTTCTCTTCTTACCTAAGTACTCTGAAGAGTTTATTTTAAAGACCAGATAGGAAGAGTGCAATGTATAGAAGGTTGAATCGACTAAGGTTGATTCTGTACTTATTCATGCATCATGCTAAGAATTATACTAATAACATTTTCCCCCTTAGAAAGATGCCGCCACGCACAAGGCTAACGGCACGTAAGTCAACGGGACCAATTGGAGTACCTCGGCATCAACTAGCCCCTCGACACGAAAGCAGCAGCAGCGGAAGTAATGACCCCATAGGAGACCTTGAAGCCCAAGTGAGTCGACTTCAAGCAACGTTGCAACACAGGACCAATGCTTGGATCGCAGACGGAGATAGAATCAATGAACTAAGAAGGGACATCCGTCACCTGCAGGATCAGCTTGCTGATCGAGACTTAGCACTTGACTGGGCAGTGCAGTCTCATATGCTGGCATGTGCTAAGGAAGCAAGGGCTCAGGCCCGAATTAAAGAACTTAGCTCAGCTGTCGACAACCTGTAGGTCTACTGCAATACGTTGCACGAGGAAGTCCATATACTATACTCACAATTACACCCTAGTGTGCCTGCTCACTCTGCTGAGGCGGATGCCGGACCCTCTCACGTTGCGGGACGCGCGTTGGGTGGGGAGTTAGACCTTTTTGAACCCCCTCCTTCTTTGAGGTTGGTTGACGTCTGGACTCCCACACCTGACGATGAGGCCGCCAAAAGTAACGGAAAGCAGGACTAATGGTGTAATAGAAGTAGAGTAGGGTATTGTAGGGTGCACTGTTGTATAATAGGTTGAACTTTTGTATAATGGGTAATGTATCCTGTTATGTAATATCGAGTCTGTATCATTACTTTTTATAGTAATGTAAAATGGAAGGTCTCTTTGGCATATTATGTTTATTTCAAATGTTTTTGCCTCAGATGCCGACCAGGACTCGCGGACAGGACGCAGCCGGAACGTCTGGGGGTCGGGATGTCACCCCAAATCCACCTCCGGTTCCACCCACGCTAGCCGAGGCGATTGCCGCCTTGGTGAATGCCACCGCAGATAATACCCGCTTCCTTAGGGAAATGGCGGGTCAGCAGCAGTTCTAGCAGCAGGCAGGAAGGGGTTTTCAGCAAGGCCCCCGCGAAACTACTTACTTGGATTTCTCGGAAACTCGTCCACCTTTATTCACCAAAGCAGAAGACCCACTGGAAGCTGACGAATGGATACGGGTCATTGAACAGAAGTTTGGTCTTCTTCGTTGTTCTGAAACGCAGAAGCCATTGTTCGCGGCACAGCAACTCCGTGGCCCTGCCAGTACTTGGTGGGGAAATTTTGTGGCTATCCAACCTGACAACCATCAAATCACCTGGGAAGAATTTAAAGCAGCCTTCCGTGAGCACTACATACCGGAAGGGGTGCTGCATATGAAACTAGAGGAATTCATGAAGCTGAAACAAGGAGGAGACACCATCAATCAGTACCTTAACAAGTTTAATCACCTGTCGCAGTATGCCATCGACCAGGTGAATACTGATTTGAAGAAAAAGAACTGTTTTATGAGAGGTCTAAATGACCGGTTGCAGCGAAAGATGGCCACATGCATTGATCTCACATATGGAAAGGCTGTCAGTACAGCCTTATCTGTGGAAGCAAAATACGCAAGTTCTGGGAAGAATAAGGGATTCAGTGGTGAGAGGCCTAATCAGGACCAGGCGAAGAGGCAACGGTTCGTCATCCGGCCTTCTAGCCAAAACCGTACTTTTTCCCATCCACCAGCATTCCCTTTCAAACAGCCCATTATTATCCGCCCCAACAATACCTCCACTTTCCCAAATCAGCCGGGTGCCCCGGGCACTCGATTCCCTACCTTGCCCAGCTCTTCAACTGGGTGTTTCAATTGCGGCAAGTCAGGACATTTTATCAAAGACTGTCCATACCCCAAGCAAAATCAATCCAATGCTCAGTAAGGAACTGGGAAGTCTACTCAGCCCAAGGGTAATGCTATGGGGAAAAATACCAAGAAAACGGGGCGTGTATATTACACTCAAGTGGCCACTACACCGGAAGGAGAGCCGGTGATGATGGGTACATTTCCCGTGGCCAGTCACCCTGCAATTATTCTTTTTGATTCTGGTGCTTCGCATACCTTCATTAGCAAGAAATTTGTGGAGCAACATCACATTGCATGTCATGAATCAAAAGAGGGATTTAAAATTCATTCACCTGGGGGACACATTTTTACTAGAGAAGTGGCCTATGAAGTGCCAGTAACAATGGCCGGACGGAACTTTCCTGCTAATATGATTGTTCTGAAAGGCCAGGATATAGATGTAATTTTGAGAATGAATTGGTTAACCCAATACAAGGCAATACTCAACACTGAACTCAGAACCGTCAGGTTGAGCTATAATCAAGAAGAAATTCTTTTGTCTCTCCCCAAAACCAATCCAGCCAAAGCTTCTGGTAGAATATTTGAAGCCATTGTACCGGAGATCAAGAACATTCCGGTAGTATGTGAGTTTCCAGATGTATTTCTGGAAGATTTGCCTGGACTACCCCCTGAAAGAGATGTAGAATTCGTAATTGAGCTAAAGCCTGGTACGGCTCCTATCTCCCGAAGATCGTACCGTATGCCCCCTAATGAGTTGGCGGAATTGAAGATTCAATTACAAGATCTACTGAATAAGGGATTTATCTGGCCAAGCTCGTCCCCATGGGGTTGCCCCGCCATTTTTGTTAAGAAGAAGGATCAAACCATGCGCATGTGCGTGGATTATCGGCCCCTGAATGAGGTCACCATCAAGAATAAGTACCCTCTTCCAAGGATCGACATCTTATTTGATCAACTGACTGGGGCGAGGGTATTTTCTAAAATTGATCTCAGGTCGGGCTATCATCAAATCCGTATTCGGCCCGAGGATATACCGAAAACCGCATTTACTACGCGGTATGGATTGTTTGAATACTTGGTAATGTCTTTCGGGCTCACAAATGCTCCTGCCCACTTCACCTATTTGATGAACTCGGTGTTCATGCCCGAGTTAGACAAGTTCGTTGTGGTCTTCATCGACGATATCTTAATATACTCTAAAAATGAAGAGGAGCATGCTCAGCATCTACGGATTGTATTGACGCGCCTGAAGGAACATCAGCTGTATGCCAAGTTCAGCAAGTGCGCGTTCTGGCTGGAGGAAATTCAATTTTTGGGGCACGTGTTATCAGCTAAAGGAATTGCGGTAGATTCTTGCAAGGTCAAAGATATTCTGGAGTGGAAACCCCCAACCACTGTTCACCAAGTCCGAAGTTTTCTTGGACTAGCTGGATATTATCGCAGATTCATACCCGATTTTTCTAAGCTTGTGAAGCCAATCACAAGTTTATTGAAGAATGACATTAAGTTCAATTGGTCTTCTAAGTGTAATGAAGCCTTTGAGCAATTGAAGACATTATTAACCACTGCTCCGGTACTGGCTCAACCGGACATCACTAAGCCTTTTGATGTATATTGTGATGCATCTGGCAGTGGGCTCGGCTGTGTGCTGATGCAAGAGGGCCGAGTAATTGCATATGCTTCAAGGCAGTTGCGCCGGCATGAGGAGCATTATCCAACTCATGATCTAGAGCTAGCTGCTGTGGTTCATGCCCTGAAAATATGGCATCATTATCTGCTGGGAAATATCTGTCACATATATACAGATCATAAAAGTTTGAAGTACATCTTCACCCAGTCAGAATTAAATATGAGGCAAAGACGATGGCTTGAGCTCATTAAAGACTATGAACTAGAGATCCATTATCACCCAGGCAAGGCCAATGTGGTGGCAGATGCATTGAGTCGTAAGACTTCCTGCCACTGTCTTATGGCAAAGACCTCCGAGAGCACTTTATGTCAAGAAATGGAGAAGCTAAACCTGGGGATAATCCAGCAAGGGACTCTAAATCAGCTAAAGCTTGAGTCAATCATTCTGCAAAAGATAATTGATGCTCAAAAGGATAATCCGGGTATGAAGCACATACAAGAAAAGATAAGGGCTGGAACAGCCAAATGTTTCAAGGAAGATGATCAAGGTGTGTTATGGTTTAACAACCGCATAGTAGTGCCAAAGAATGAAGAACTCCGCCAGCAAATCTTAGATGAAGCACATCTTAGTCGCTATTCTATTCATCCGGGAAGCACTAAGATGTACCATGATCTAAAGCAGTACTACTGGTGGACGAAGATGAAAATTGAAATTGCACGCTATGTGGCTAAGTGTGACACTTGCAGACGTGTCAAGGCCATACACATGAAAACTGTCGGTCCATTGCAGTCATTACCAATACCAACATGGAAATGGGAAGACATAAGCATGGACTTCATTGTGGGATTGCCCAGGACTGCAAAAGGATATGACTCTATTTGGGTTATCATTGATCGACTTACCAAGATCGCCCACTTCCTCCCTGTCAAAGTAAAATATCCCGTCATTACCTATGCGGAGTTGTACATCGCCCGTATTCTCAGTTTGCATGGTGTTCCAAAGACTATAGTGTCGGATCGTGGACCACAATTTGTATCTAAATTCTGGGAAGAACTTCATAAATTCCTGGGTACTAAACTGCTCCACAGTTCGGCCTATCATCCTCAAACCAGTGGACAAACTGAGAGAGTGAATCAGATACTTGAAGATATGCTGCGGGCATGTGTCCTGGATTTCTCACAGAAATGGGATGAATGTTTACCTTTGGCGGAGTTTTCCTATAATAATAGCTATCAAGACAGTATCCAGATGGCACCCTTTGAAGCTTTATATGGACGACGATGTCGGACTCCGCTAAATTGGTCTGAACCTGGTGAAAGGTGCTTCTTTAGACCTGATCTGGTGAAAGAAGCCGAGAATAAGGTTCAGAAAATTATTCATAATATGAAGAAAGCACAAGCTCGTCAGAAGAGTTATGCAGACACACAGCGAATGCCCTTGTATTTCCTGGAAGGAGACTATGTTTACCTGAAAGTCTCACCAATGAAAGGAGTATCGCGTTTTGGGGTTAAAGGGAAGCTTGCACCCAGGTACATTGGTCCATTTCCTATTCTCAAAAGATATGGGCCAGTGGCGTATCAACTTCAACTTCCCGAAACATTGTCTGCTGTACATAATGTGTTCCATGTATCGCAATTGAAGAAGTGTCTACGGGTTCCCGATCGAACCATTGAAGTGACAGATGTTGTCCTGGAACCAGACTTAACATACTCGGAACATCCTATTCGAGTTCTGGATCAAAAGGACAGGGTTACCCAGAGAAAGACTCTCAAGTTCTACAAGGTACAATGGAACCAACATTCTGAGGAAGAGGCTACGTGGGAAACTCAAGACTTCTTGAATAAGAATTTCCCAGGCTTTCTAGCCTCATGTAATTTGTAAAGTGTACATAGTTATTGCAATAAAGGAGTGAATCCCACACCACCCTGCCTTGTACCAGAAATGAGGAAATAAAAACATGACACATTTCCTTTTCCATTACTCACCTTAGGACTTTAAATCTCGGGACGAGATTCTTTTATGGGGGGAAGGATGTAACACCCCTGGTGTTACTATAACTAAAACTTGAGCATGACATCATAACATTGGCATTGCATATGTTTGATACACCTAGAGTGCATTCACTAGGCAAAAATTTCAAACAAGTTGTATTGTTTAAGTGTTTTTGCAAATAGCACCCTGGATAGGAAACTTAACCCTAAATAGGGATTAAAGGGGTAAAACTTAACCCAAGTGAGAAAACCTAAAGACTTTGGGGTAAGAGTCATAAAATATCCCCAAAAACAAAGTGGAGTCACATTTATACCCCTGGGATACCAAAAACCCTAATTGAAACCCTGGAAAACCCTAAAACTAAACCCTAGGGGCTTATGTGCAAAATTAGTCCACTTTTGGGCTAAAGTGCAAAAACCAAGCCAAATAAGTTTCTTAAGTCCCTAGGTTCACAAATGTGTGGACTTGAAAGCCAAATATTGAGTTTTGGACTCAAATGCAAAAAGGACCCCCAATTGATATTTCTCTAAGTCTGAGTTTCAGATTAGTAAGCTCAACTTTGGAGCATTGGATCTTCCAAATTATTGAGAATTTGTCCTAAGTCACCACATCAAAGTTGAAGACTAAACATAGGAGAACAACTTTGTTTAAGGGTTCAAGCCATGATCTTATGAGAAATTTGGAGAAAAACCCAAGCAAAGATGGACTGTCAGACTGATTCAGTCTGAAATACAGATTAACAGTGCTGTGAGATCAACTTTGAGCTCGATTTTGATAGGGATCCAGTGACTTTTTGTGAGTACACATTATAGAAAAGACGTAGATGGATTATAGCACTACAACTTTGCTATAGATCACTGGGTGTGTTGCCATTTGAAAATCAGAGAAATAATGGCCCAAACATTGACTGACAGGCGACTGAATCAAGTTTTAGCCATAGTACAGTGCTCTGTCGAAGATCAGACCGCCAGCGCCATATCCTCACCACCGGCGACCTCTCTGCGCGAAGATTTGCGCCGCCGCCGTCCTGATTCGTGCACCGGGCTTGAAGATAACGATTTGGGTGGAAAAATATCGTCTCCCCTGCGCTGGACGCCACTCCGGCTCGTCGCCGTGCTTCCCCCCTGGTTACAGCCGTGGATAAAGCTTTTCACCGCCGTCGTGCCTTCACCGTGGTCTGCCGCGTGGCTTTGGTTTCCACCGCGTCGCCGTGGCTTCTCACAGCCGTCAAATCAACGCCGGTGAGCTTGCCACGCCATTAGCCACGAACTCACTGCGCCAGGGATTCTTCCCTATCTCCGGCCGCCGCCCATCTTCGTTCAAATTAGCGGCCACCACCCGCTAACACTATAAATTGACCCCTCCCCGAACTCCATAGGGTAGTAAGCTGTCCAGCCACCACGAATCAGCCGCAGTCGTTCACTGGAATCCGCGAATTTGGAATTCTCCCCAAATCCACTTTCCGCCACCGCGAAGAACACCTCGCCGCGGCCAGCGCAAATCAGGTCCGATACTGTCATCCTCAGTCTTGTTCTAGCATTCTCATGTGCCCTTGATGCTCTCCAAACCATCCAATTGAACTAGACTGCCATGAATCGACGGGAACACATTCATCTGCCCGCAAGGTCCACGGTCACTGCGGCCAGAGCAAACCTAGTAGCCATCCTTGCACTTGATTTGGGGAAAATACTCAGGGTAGTACCGATTTCGTGTCCGCTGCTCGGAGAACCCTGCCGTTGTCCTAATCGGCCGGCGCTAGTGCTCGCCGGAGCTCGGCTGTGCACGAGCGCCGTCGTGGACTTCCAACCATGAATAGGTAGATATGCATGGGTCTTTTTGTAACGGTCAGTGACTGTTACAAATAGTGTCCGAACCCATTCACAGTTTAACAGAAGCGCGGGGGCCGTTCTGCAAAACCTCCCGGGCGCGGGCGCTTTCTCCCTCTGTGCTGGGCTACTGGGCTAAAAGCAGCCCAGTACTATTCATCAATTTGTCTTTTTCTTTTATCTCCAAAGCCAAAATAATTATAGAAAAATGTAGAAAAATGCTAAAATTGTGAAACTAATTTTCCTAGGCTTGTTATTTTCTCTAGTATTTAGTAAAAATAGTTTTGTGATTTTTAGTGGAAATAAGAAATTTTAGGGTATTTAAAGTAGTTAAAAGTATTAGTTATGGATTTTTAGAAAATAATTGGTAAGTCCAAAAATGCCCAAACTTTTTATGGGCACTTAAACCAATAATTAAAAGCCTTGGGTAGAATTTGGGTTGATTTGGACCTTGTTTGATCACTAAACCCAAAACCACCCCCCCCCTGCCCTATGAACTCCTTTACTGACTACGGAAACCCTAGGTTCTCGGAGTATCGTGAAGGAAAGTTGTACTCAAGACTTAGATAATAAGTTTATATTATCTTCGCATCCTCATGAGCATCCCATGGCATCCATTCTTATACATGTATATGGTTATGTTAGAACACGAAGAAGAAGAAGAAGTCACTGAAGAAGGGGCACCACCATCCTCAGATCCTCAAGCAGGCAACTGCTTTTATTTCGATATTTGTGGATCCGAGCAGGACTCACCTGATAACAAAGGCAAGCCCCGGTGCATTTGCCACCTCCCTTGATGTTTTTAAAATCTTCCTCACTTGCTTGCTGCATTAGGTGATAGGAGTTGATTGATTAAACAATTCCTGCATTATCTTCCTTGATCTTGATTACCCTCCTTGAAACCCTGTTTTACAAAGAGGTTTTACTATGCTTAGTATCGCTTAGAAAAAAACAAAAGGATTTGTTTTACAAAAGATGTTTGGCAAAGTGGGAGGGTTGTTTTCGAAAATAAAACTTGATGGTGAATCCATCATGGCCATGATGGGTTCAACATCGGAAAAGATGTACCTCTGCCAGGTACCAAGTTTTTGGGATTAAATGATTAAGCTGAGACCGGGCGGGTGACTTGCACGAGAAGAGAGTCTCGGTGTAGTGTCTCCGTCTGAGTCGATTAAGGACCGTCTCGATGTAGGCTTGATGATCGAGGACCCTTTAACTGGTCACATGCCTCGTCATGGGTAAGCCTTGCCTCGGGCAGACTAAGGCCGGAATAAGATAACACGAAATGGGCGTGGAGCGGTGGCGGGAGTAGCGTGTACCCTCCGTGGCAAGAGGCTGGACGGTGGTGTATCTGTGCTCTCGGTTTGCTTGAACCTGATCCGGCCTTAAGAACCCCGGTGGCGGGTTGACATATGCAAGGGTTAAGTGCTACATATGTCGTGTGATTGGAGATCCTCAGCTGAGTATAATCGATTCGGATCGCCGTACCTTCGCGGTTATGAAGACTTGGTCACTGCCCTACACGTAGCATTCCACTAAAGATGATGGGTTTTTGTTAAGAAATTGGCTAGTGCAGGACCAGTGATTGAACTAGGATAGAAAGAACTCTAGTTGCAAGTAATTAAACTTAACTTGACAAATAAAATTGGATTTTTAAGGATCCACTTTAGTAAGCATTTTCTGCAAAACTGAGTCTTTGATTATTGAAAAGCCTTACCTTGACTCCCATATAACCAGCATACCCTTGAGAGTCTTTTCTTTAGTCGGGTAAGTCTTGCTGAGTAATTCCATACTCAGGGTTTATCCCTTCGTTGTTTTTAGGTGAGGAAGTAGCAGATTTCTGCTGCTTCTGTGCCAAGGTGGTTCCCAAAGAAGAAACCCAAGACTGAAGTGCGGGAGGACTTGGTCCTCCATATAGAACTTTTACTTAAATCTTCTCGGGAGGAGTTTTTGCCTCCCTTGGTTTGTATAATATTACTACTCAGCACTCGCTTTTAGTTCTGGTCTGTAATAAAACAACTTGTGCTTGCTTTTAAATAAATGTGAATTATGTAATCGCTTCCGCAATTCTTTATCTCCGATGTTCTGTAATGTCTGCAAGATGGGTGAATCGTTCCTGGTAAGGTAAGGAAAGATACCGAACTTATCAAGTAGTTTAGGGGCACCTACAGGGTTGTCTGAAGTCCGTTGGACAAGGACAACTGTAGGTGGGCCTAATTACTTGGGAGGTTCCGTCACAATATTGTTTAATGTTGACAGGAAGAAAGCGCGACAAAGAGAAAGAAATGCGAATGATGTGTCTAAGCTCCTATCTTTTTCTGCATTGTGTAAAAAAGATAACCCACAGTTTTTCTCTGACTTCCAACTGGATCAAGAAGGAAAGATTTTGAGCATTTTTTGGTCCCATGCTAGCCAGCAAGCAATTTACATTGACTTTGGTGATGCAGTTACCTTTGATACAACTCATAAGACAAATCCATATGACAAACCCCTAGGAATGTTTGTTGGTTGTAACCACCATTTGTAGTGCACCGTATTTGGTTTCACATTGTTGGGAGACGAAACTGTAGACACATTCGAGTGGGCTTTCAATGCATTCAAAACGTGCATGGGAGCTGAAGGACCACGAGTAATGCTTACAGGTATGATTAATAAGCTTATCAATTATTACGTTCTACTATGATTGTATTGAATGCAATTATAGTTGGTAATGTGTTGCATAATGTTGTGAAAATTTATGATTTCAGATCAAGACCCAGCAATGCCAGTTGCACTAGGCAGGGTATTTCCAAACACAATCCATCGCTTGTGTTTGTGGCATGTTCAGAACAGGTATATGCCGTATTTAAACGAGTTGTACGCTAGATTTGAGGAAGAGGATTTCAAATCAAGGTTCCAATCTATAATACATCATCCTTTGACTATAACTGAGTTTGAGACTGCCTGGGCAATGTTGATTGATGATTTCCACCTACATGATAACATCAGTCTTTCCAGAATGTATGAAATTCATAAGGATTGGATACCAGCTTTTTTCAAACATGATTATTGTGGGTTGATGGTCTCTACACAGCGTAGCGAGAGCATGAACAAACTCGTAAAAAGTGCTCATGTCGATGCAAACACGCCACTACATCAATTCGCCAAGCAAATGTTGAAGCTTCTACACAGTAGGAAAATGAAAGAGGCAAAAGAGGCACTAGGATGCATGGTGAGTACGTAGAATATTATTGTGTCATAATATTTGACGTACCGTAGTATAACGTCTATTTTTGTCTACTGTAGGGTGAAAAGGAAACAAATACATTGTATATGTTTGAGATACGTGTAGCGAGGACATACACAAGGGTTGTAATGAATAGGTTTCACGAGTCTTTGAAATATGCTATTGCATACAAGATATCACATGATCCAGATGGTGGTGTGAATGATTTTGTGGTTCAGCATACTTCAAGGTCGAATAAGATTGTGGGGGGGCAACACCAATTCAAAGTAATGGCTGATGTAGATGCTGGAAAGTATGAATGTGAATGCAAGCATTGGGAGCATACATGTATGTTATATTGGATAATTGTTGTATAAAAATGTTTATTTATAATGAGTGAACATAAACGAACACATTATTTACATGTTTTGCTGTAGGTCTGCTTTGTGTGCATCTTTTACGAACATTTATGCATCTTCAGATTGATCGAATTCCTTCGGAATACATCCTTCAGAGATACACCTACTCTGCTATACAAGATGTGACTTTTTCAAGGGATGATAAGAATTTGAAGGGTAAAAACGGTGAGACTAAATCATATAGGCAAAAGATGTTGCTTAAAAAGGCAATGAAAGTAGTACATCATGCAAGTCTTTCAAAGGCGGGGCATGATAGAGCCCTAGAGATGATGGATGAACTATTTTTGCTACTTTCGCGGTTGGAGCTAGATATAGAAGGTGATGATAGTACTAGTGATGGCAAAGGAATCCAGGTATTTGTTATATTATTTGAAATAGCCGTGTATTTTAAATAATATACTAAGTTTTTAGTCTGGGTAAATGGGAAATATGTGAAACTTGCCTGGAACAGGGCAACAGGGATGATGTAAGAGACATGCCAGGACAAAATCTACTGACAAGAAGGGCGCAGGCTGGTGTATGTATACATATTTTATATGATGTTTACTGTGTATAATGGTGTCTATTGTTTGTTAGAAACACAGCTATCTATTGTCAATCGTATGATTTGTCAGGAAATTCAATTAGTGTCTACTTTACAAGAAGGTGGTGTGTGCGATACTGTAACATCCCACTTTCTAACCCAGGTTTGAAACCCTAATCTAACCCCCTCCCCTTCTTTTACCTATTCCAAAAACTCCCTTAGATTCTTCCCATCATATGCATACACTTTGTTTGAATATGAACACCTCACTTAGATTTTATTTTCCAGCACCTAGATTATCTATTAAGTAAGTTGTTCAAAAGAAAAATATACAAAAATGAAAATAGGAATTAGAAAATAAAAAGAAAAAGAGAAAACCCTCCCCCCTTTGCTGGGCTGAATCCAGCCCATGCCGGCCGCTCTCCCCTCCCCCCCCCCCCTCGCGCCCGTGTTTCTTCCCTTTCGGCCCATTTCCGGCCCGTTTCTCGCGCGCGCAGCCGCTCCGCTCCTCTCTCTCTCGCTGGCAAGCCGGCCCCACCTGGCAGCTGCTCTCTCTCGCGCGCCCCCTCCCGCTGGCAGACCGGCCCCACCGGTCAGCCGCTTCGTCGTCCTCCTCGCGTATGGCTCGCCGCCGTCCCCTCCATCGCCGTCCCCTCGTCCATCCCCTCGCCGCACAGGAAAGTTGGGCACCGCCCGTCCTCGCCGCTTGACCGTGTACTCACCGGTACCCCCCCCCCCCCCCCGCCGTGAAGTCTCGTCGTCGCCGCTGTGCGGCATTAATGCCGGCACTATGCACCTCACCGGCGCCCGCCGCGCCGCTCCCCTTCCCTCGGGCGCCTATAAAAAGGTCGCCCCGAGCACCTCCTTCCCCGCACCGGCCTCAGCCACCACTCTCCTCCCTCGCCCGAGCCCAATTCACGGAAGCGCCACCGTCGTCTTCCTCTCCGGTAAGCCACCCCCCTCTCCTCCCTTCCCCTCTGTTGGTCCAGCGAGCAATTAGGTTGGCCTACCCACTCCACCACATCGCCGTGAACTCAAAACGCTACTCCCCCACCCGAGTCCCTCGCCCGGAGCTCACCGCCGATGACTCCCGCCGCGGAGCTCCGCCACCTCCCCGCGGACAGCCCCCTCCCGGACCCCTCTAGCCAAATTAAGCCCACCCCTAGGTTTGCCAGACCCTCCCCGTGCTAAGGCCACCACCCATTGCCCAAGAACCGGGCCACCGGCGGCCGGGTTTCTCCCCCGCACGGCCGGTTCGCCTGCACCGTCAACCCGTGGCGCCGTTCCCCCCCCCTCCGCTCTCGCTGGCATGTGGGCCCGTGGCGACAGCGTCCTCCCCTCGTGCCCGCACCGTCACCTCGCCCTGGGCCGCAGCTGGGCCGGCGCCCTCGCGCGCGCGCGCTGCGCCTGGCTGGGCCAAAATTCCCCCCCCCCCCCCGGCCCACCAATGCTGGAATCCCTTTTCTTTTTCCTTTTTCCAACCTTTTCTCATTTAATTAGTATTTCTCAATATTTTATGCACCTAAAATTATCAAAATGATTCCTAAAGTCACATGTAATAATAATGTTAGAAAATGACACACTACAATTGGTAAACCACTATTGATGTATTGTTTTATTGACTGTTTTTACTAGAAGAAGCGGGGACCGTTGATCCGGAACCCGTAGCCCCGGAAGAAGGGTCGGAGCCCGATCTCCCGGAAGTAGATCTTTTGTGCCAGGAAAGCTTCGACGAAGGCAAGTCCATCCTTCCCTTGATGCATAAAATACCTATTCTTTCTACCACTACCTAGGCCGGGATTTCAGGGTGGGATATTTGCATTGTGAGTAAAGAGATAGCCTGCATTAACATATTTGGATACAAAATGTGGGTTGGGAGAAAGGGCAATATGTTACTTCAAATAGGGTTCTTTTAAAGGGATGTGCGAAAAGGGTACTCACCCTCATCACCTTGGGAGTGGGATGATCAAGGACTCCCCGGTTTAGGGGAGGGCCTAAGGCGAAGGCTTAGCTGGTTTAGGCGTGAGCAGAAGGATTGTCCCCTCAAATAAGGACCGGTTTGTCATCTTCACTACCTGTACTCTTTAATAGTACAACCACTCGAGACTGTGTGGGCAGTCACTCAATCTGAACTCGTACGGTCCAGCCCCAGGGTTATGAAGGGTGGGGAGCACCGGGAGGATAAGGAGGGGAATGTTTTGTCCGGTTTGGACATGGCGGTGGCCTGACTCCTTCCGGGATAACCGTTAAGGTTAGGGCGTGCGAGGAAGGAAAGAGATCCGACATTCGGGTCTCGCGACGGTGAGATCGCAGAAACCGGACTAGTGGGTAAAGTGTACCCCTCTGCGCAGAGTTGAAACCTATTCGAATAGTCCGTGTCCACTAGTATGGATGAGTCTGGTGTGGTATGACAATTAGTGTTTTCATAACCTCCGTGAACAGGGAAATGTGTGTGTAAGTGCATACGGAAAAGAAAACAAGGCCACGGGGGCGGGAAGCTCAGTGGTGGTTGAGTATTTTGTTACTTTTAAGTCTTTGCGAAAAACCTTACCACAACTGCCTTTATCTAAGAAAATGAGGAGTGACTTCCACTCCACCAAATAAAGCATGTATGATATAGGTCTCTTTCTCTTTACGGGAGCGGGGTGGGCTTGCGAAATACCTAGTGTATTCACCCAGATTTATTTATATTTTTTAGCAGCCGAAGACTTCTTTTCTGCTATGCTTGATTGAGAGGGTTGTGTCTGCACCTAGTTCTGCCTGTGGCTTAGGCTAGTATATTTTCCTACTGCGCTTTATATTCTGGCTCTCTCGAGTTTGTACCCCAGTATTGTAATAACTCTTATTTAAACTCTGTACTATTTGAAGTAAGGAATGTGGTTACTAGCCTCCTGGGACTAGTAATTGTATCACATTTGAGTCCCAAAGGATCGGGACGCTTCAGATACACGATGTGCTATGCCGCTACAAATATTGGAACAGGTAATACATGATTATAAAAGAGGAAAAGTTGTTACAATACAAAATAGTAACGATTGGACCTTGATGCTGATTATGAATTTAACATCAATGGTATATGTGTGCAGCACGATGCTGGACAGTTGACCACTGGCATACCACTAAGAGATGAGTGTGCAACAGATATGACGATTAAAAAGGTAATGGTATTATTACAAACACATGTGCATGGGTATTTTTTAAGATTATGTACAAAGAAGTGGATTTATCTACTAATATTTCAAAAATGAGAATTATTTTGTTTCTTAATTGTAGAAGCTAGATTTTAATGTGAGTGGAGTCAGCTTGAAAAGACCAGATAACGTGAAGCCAAAGGGCAGAACAATCAGTGATACCGAAAATAGAGTTATTAAGTTGGGGGGAAAAGGAGACAAGAAAAAGAACACAAAGTTACAAAGGTGTGGCATTGCTGATGGTCACAATAGTCGCACTTATCTATCTGTGGAGGAGAATAGGCTTCGGTTGGCCAGCCTTACTGGTCGAAAGAGAGGGCGGCCCCTAGGTTCTAGGAACAAGGGTTCATCTAATACTCCAAATTGGAATGAGACATGCACTTCAAAAAAACATCACGGTGGTATCACAGACAATGATTCATCTAGTGGGGAGTAGATGATTTCATATTTTATGACAATTGTAATGTAGTGCCATACTTGTTAGTACACATATGGATGAATTTATAAAAGCTGGTACCAGTCGATATTCACAAAGTATAAGTAATAATGATGTACCGCATGAAATGGAAGGTGTTGTAAACTGTATACGAATTATGCGTAATTGTGTTATCAAGCAGCATAATTCGACGTTGTACAAAGCCTGGTGGCAAATACTAGCTTATACTGGCTTTCTGAAGAAAACACACATCAACAATAACTTGTGATTAATGTAGTAACTTAATTGTTATTGCACATATGTACGAGTTTATAAATCTGATACCAGTTGATATTCACAAAGTATAAGTAAAAATGTTGTACTGCCTATAATGGAAGTTATTGTAAACTAGATACGAATTTACGTAATTGTGCTAACAAAACAGTGTAATTCATCGGTACAGAAGAATTCGTGGAAATACTGGTGAATAATATCTTTGTGAAGAAAACACAGAATAACAATAACTTGTGAGTACATATTTATATTTTTAGCAGCCGAAGACTTCTTTTCTGCTATGCTTGATTGAGAGGGCTGTGTCTGCACCCTGTTCTGCCTGTGGCTTGGGCTAGTATATTTTCCTGCTGCGCTTTATATTCTGGCTCTCTCGAGCTTGTACCCTAGTATTGTAATAACTCTTATTTAAACTTTGTACTATTTGAAGTAAGGAATGTGGTTACTAGCCTCCTGGGACTAGTAATTGTATCACATTTGAGTCCCAAAGGATCGGGACGCTTCAGGTGGTATCAGAGCCATAGGACTGGTCGTAGGTCGCAGCCCTGACCTTAAAACTTGCCTTAAAAGAAAATACCTCTTACCCCAAGAAAAGACTTCTCTCCTCTTCCCCGATATTAACAGACCCTTCTTTTCCTATTCCAGATGGAAGACTCTCTGGCCATTAGGACATCCTACTGCTCAGAAGTGGAGGGGTTCCCACATCTGTTGCGAAGTTGTGCACTTCGCATGGGAATCCGCAAAAAGCCAGAATATGTCTGGAAAGAGTATCTTGAGAATGGAATGGAGAAGTGCTCTATGGCAGTCTACCTGGGAGAAAGCTGAAACTACCTGAACCATCCTTCTTTCCAAGTCACTTCCACCGGATACCGCTTCCCAGATACTTGCCAAAATGTTGCCTCGAAAGCCCCCCGACAACTATGCCAGAGCTACAACAGAGTGATCTTTGAAACCCCCCTTCGCTACTTCCCACCCAGCAACAAAGATATCTAGAGGAAAATACTTTAGGCCCTGTCAGGAGGAGATCCTATCGAAGATGACCCCACCATCGTATACATGGCTGGATACCTCCACACCCTCGATAACCAATACGATGACCTTGCCTCCCACTGCACTCACCTAAACTCCCGGGTGGAAAGCCTGGAGCAAAAAGTCAGGGAACTTACAAGGGAAAAGGCGTCTCTTCAAGAGAGCCTCGAGATAGCAGAAGGCGAGGAAACCAACACCCGTGAGGCCTACCACACACTGAAGATGGATTACGACAAGAAGCTGAAGAAACTCGCCCCTGCAAGAAAAATCCGCAAGAAGACCAAAAGTCAAGGATGTCAGACTGGGTAGAAGGAAGAAGCCCCTCCAGCCCTACCTCCTACCAGGATAAGAAACTCGTCCGACACCGAGGAAATGTCCCTAGCCAGCCTTGATGACCGTCTCAAGGAATTTGGGGACACTTTAGAGAAGGAGTTCGGGAGTACCCTCGATAGCACTCGCGTGTAATGAACTTATGGTAGTTGTGTGCTGTAATGAACTGGTGTAATGAACCGGTGTAATGAATAAAGTAACTGGTTGAAAAAAAATGGCATGTACATGGTAGTAACTCTTTTCCCCTGGCAGATGGTGTCGGATAAAACCACGCCTACCGCCTCTGGGATTGGAGCAGGTTTTCCCCTAAGAGCTGATGGAGAAGCTGGCAGAGAAGGGGGTGAGACCCACCTCCCCGCACCTCCGGAACTACCACTAGACTTGGCCCAAGTTCTAGCCAATCAGACCCAACTCATCGAAGTCCTCACTAGAAGTCTAGAAAACTAGCACCCAGGTGGTGGGAGACCACAGGACAGGATGGGAGAATTTCTGAGAATCAAGCCTCCCACGTTCGCGGGGTCTAGCAATCCCCTTGATGCAGACGACTGGATGCGCACGATCAAGAGGAAACTGGAAGCCATCGGATGCCCTGAAAATCAGCGTGTTCAACTGGCTGCCCATCAACTTTCTGGGATGGCCCTAGCATGGTGGGATACCTTCAGTGAGACCGTCAGGGATGCTACCTGGGCAGAATTCGAAACAGCCTTCCGTGAGCACCATGTACCCCAGGGGATAGTTCAACTCAAGGAAGATGAGTTCCGGGAACTAACACAAGGTGGAAGGACCATCAGTGAGTACGTTCACAAGTTCACAGAGTTGCTCGTTACGCGCCTAACGATGTCAGCACCGAGTCCACGAAGATGGCCCGTTTTCTGAAAGGGCTAAGACCCGAGCTTAAGACCATCCTCGCCAGCCAAGACTTCCTCAACATCTCTCACCTCTCCAACAAAGCCATCCAAGTGGAAAGGGCAAAAGAGGAAGAAAAAGGGCACCTCAAGAGGAGATTCCAGGTTCTCCGAGCTCAGCAGCAAGACCGTCACCAGAGAGCTCGATCCTTTGGGCTTCCACCCAGGGGACCAAGCTACAATAGACCAGCTGGACCCACTCCGTCGCGCTACAGTTAGCAGAGTCAGAGCTCCTTTCAGGCCCCCTCTGTTGCAAGCAACCAACCGCCAGCAAATGCCTGTTGGCACTACGGAGACCCTAGTCACTTCAAGAATAGCTGCCCCCAGTTGAAGGCACCCGGACCTACCTACTCCAACTCGGTGAATGGCCCCAAGATTCCCTCGGCACCTACCCCCAAGGCACCTCCCTCCAACAGTCAACAGGGCAGGACCCAGTACCAGGGCAGGGCACGAGTCAACCACGTCGACGCTCAAGAGGCCCAGCAAGCTCCAGGAGTAGTGCTCGGTGAGTTCCTTGTTGAATTTACTCCCGCTACTGTGCTTTTTGATTCAGGAGCATCCCATTCATTTATAGCCACTAAGTTTGTGGAAAAGCATGGCATCCCCTCTACACCCCTAGAAATTCCTTTGGTCACCCGAACCCCAGGGTCAGACCTTCTATGCCAGCTCAAGTGCTCCCAAGTCAAAATCCTTTAAGTGGGGTAGTGTTCCTGGCAGACTTAACCGTCTTGCTATCCCAAGGGATTGATGTGATCCTAGGAATGGATTGGCTAACTAAGCACAAGGGTATCATAAGTTGCGCAAGTAAGACCGTCCTTCTCACCGACCGCCAAGGAAAAGCAGTTTCCTGTCAGGCCCAACCGCCTGCCAATGATCCAATGATGTTTAATCTGGCAGCAGAAAACATATCCGTAATAGAAGAGTTCATGGATGTATTTCCGGAAGAGTTGCCTGGAATGCCACCAGAAAGAGGAGTGGAGTTCTATATAGATCACATTCCTGGCACTGCACCCATCACAAAGAGACCATACCGCATGGCCCCCACAGAGTTAGCAGAATTGAAACTCCAGATTGCAGAGCTGCAACAAAAAGGGTACATCCGTCCTAGTTCGTCTCCCTGGGGAGCACCCATCCTTTTTGTCACCAAAAAGGATGGAAGTATGAGGATCTGTATTGATTACCAGTCTTTGAATGAAGTTACAATCAAGAATAAGTACCCACTCCCTCGGATCGATGATCTCTTCGACCAGCTGTAGGGAGCCAAATATTTCTCCAAGATAGACCTCAGGTCAGGTTATCACCAACTGAGGATCAAGGAAGCAGATATTCAGAAGACTGCATTCGTCACCCGATACGGACAATATGAATTCACAGTGATGCCGTTTGGGCTAACAAACGCACCTGCCTTTTTCATGAACCTCATGAATAAGGTATTCATGGAAGAATTGGATAAGTTTGTCATAGTCTTCATCGACAACATCCTTATTTATTCCAAGAATCGCAAGGACCATGAGCGTCACCTCTGAATCATCCTCGGAAGACTCAGGGCACATCAACTTTATGCTAAGCTCAGCAAGTGTGAATTTTGGTTAGAAAAGATAGCCTTCCTTGGGCATATCTTGACTGCAGAAGGAATAGAAGTGGACCCATCCAAGGTAGAAGCCGTTTCAAAATGGAAACAGCCATCCAACGTTAGTGAAGTACGAAGCTTTCTGGGAATGGCAGGGTATTACCGCCGCTTTATCAAGGGATTCTCCAGCATAGCAAGACCTATGACCGAACTTCTCAAAAAGGACAATAAGTTTGTGTGGACTCCAAAATGTGAGGGAAGTTTCCAGATCATCAAGGAGAAGCTTACAACCACACCCGTTTTGACACTACCAGATATACACCAGGATTTCATCATCTTCTGTGATGCTTCAAGGCAAGGCTTAGGGTGTGTCTTAATGCAAAATGAGAAAGTTATTGCCTATGCATCCCGCTTACTCAAGCCGCACGAACAGAACTACCCCACACACGACTTGGAGTTGGCAGCCATAGTGCACGCCCTAAAAATATGGAGGCACTATCTGAATGGGAACAAATGCCACATCTTCACGGATCACAAGAGTCTGAGGTACATCTTCACTCAGCCAGACCTCAATCTCCGTCAAAGAAGATGGCTTGAATTGATCAAGGATTATGACCTCGAGATTCATTACCACCCCGGGAAGGCCAATGTGGTAGCGGACGCCCTCAGCCGAAAACCTTTCGGGATAAAGGGGACCAACTTTTTAGAAGACTGGAAGAAGGAATCAGCTCAGCTAAATGCATGTCTGGGAGACAACGGTAGCCTGGAAATCAAGCCAATGCTAGAAGATCTCATATGCAAGGCTCAAGGCCTGGACGCGGAGACAGCAAGACTTATGGAAAGAGCCCGCAAGGAGCAACTTCCGGACCTTAGGACAGATGAACAAGGAGTCCTTTGGTTTCAAGAACCGTCTGTGTGTACCAATGGGAGAGGCACGAGAAGTCCTGCTCAAGGTAGCCCACAACTCAGCTTACTCCATCCACCCAGGAACCACCAAGATGTACCTGGACCTCAAAGCCAGATACTGGTGGAGAGGGATGAATAAGGAGATAGCACAGTATGTGGCCCGGTGTGACACCTGCCAGCGAACAAAGGCCGAACACCAAAAGCCTGCAGTCCTATTACAACCCCTCCCAGTGCCTGAATGGAAGTGGGAGGAAATAGATATGGATTTTATAACCGGACTGCCCCGAACGCAAAAAGGGAATGACTCTATCTGGGTAATAATCGACCGTCTCACCAAGGTGGCCCATTTCATTCCAGTAAAAACCACTTTTGGAGGAGCCGCCCTTGCCCGGATATATCTTAAAGAGATAGTCAGGCTCCATGGTATTCCTCGGAAGATAGTGTCAGATAGAGGGACGCATTTCACCTCAAGATTTTGGAAAGGCCTTCAGCAAGCTATGGGCACCAAGTTAGATTTCAGCACCGCTTATCACCCCTAGTCAGATGGTCAAACGAAAAGAGTCAACAAGGTCCTCGAAGATTTGCTAAGGGCCTGTGTGTTAACGTTCGACAGGAATTAGGAGTCCAGTTTGCCGTACGCCAAATTCTCATACAACAACAGCCATCAAGCCAGTATCAAAATGTCGTCGTTCGAAGCATTGTATGGAAGAAAGTGCTAGACCCCCCTAATGTGGTGCAATGTAGGGGAAAGGACACTAGAAGGGCCCGACTTTGTTAAAGAAGCTGAAGAGAAAGTTGCCCTGATCCGCAAGAGGTTACTAGAAGCTCAGAGTCGAAAGAAAAGTTATGCAGACAACAGACGGAGAGAACTCAGATTTGAGGAAGGAGATTTCGTATACCTCAAGGTCTCCCCGATGCGTGGTGTCAAAAGGTTCCAAATGAAAGGAAAGCTAGCGCCACGTTTCATCGGCCCCTACCCCGTCATTAGCAGAGTGGGTGTAACGCCCTAAATTTGGGGGTAGAATTTTTTCTTCTTTTCTCTCACCAAATTCAGGCGTTACTCTCTTTTCTCTTCCTGTTTCGCTCCTTCCTCCCAATTTCAAACCAGTATAGTGACAGGTGTCCGTGTCATGTATAAACCAAAACCTAAGTGTCATGGGTGTTGCATCATGCCAAAGCGCATTTCTTTGTTTGGTGTCGCGTGTTCGTCTCATTCCGTCTCGGATTTCGATTCGCGATTGGATTCCGTTTGATGGTCGTGCGTGTCGTGGGTTTCGATCCGCAAAGTGGCTCGGCCCCAACCCAACCCAACCCAGCCCAG
The DNA here is from genome assembly GCA_029449295.1 of Zea luxurians. Lineage (NCBI taxonomy): Eukaryota > Viridiplantae > Streptophyta > Magnoliopsida > Poales > Poaceae > Zea > Zea luxurians. Next base: position 8,310,541 of record JAOPSE010000080.1, read on the forward strand.
CCCGGCCCTGCGCGCCCCCTCCTCTCCTCTCTCTCTCATTTGGATTTCTAGCGCAGCAACCTCCCTCTCTCTCTTCCACCTCTCTCTCCCCATGGTGCCCTAGGTTTTGGAGACGGTGATCGCCGGAGTTGGATCCCGAGGTGAGCCCCTCCCCTCTCCTCTCTCTCTCCCTCTCTCCCTCTCCCTCCTCTCTCCCCCTGCGCGCGCTCCCTCTTCTCTCCCCTGCGCGCGCACGTCCCTGCGCGGCGGCGCGCCCTGCTCCCCCCCCTGCGGTGGCGCTCGGCCCCTCCCCTTCCCTCCCCGGCGGCGTGGCGCCCCTCCCCTCCCCTTCCCCAGCGCGGGCGTGGCCCCCGGCGCGGCGGTTCGGCCCCTGCGCGCGGCGTCCCAGCCCCGGCGTGACTCGCGTGGCCTCGTTCATTCCCTAACGCGTTCCCGCGTGCGCAAACCCACGCGCGCGGTGATTATTTTTGGTTTGTAGTTGATTTCAAACTCTGTTAGTTAGTGTGTTGCGTCGTGCGCTTCGTCGCGCGACGATTCAATTTAAATTTGTGTTTATTAATGTGCTGCGTCGCGCGCTTCGTCACGCGACGATTCTTTTAGTTTATATTCATTAAAGTGTTGTGTCACGCGCTTCGTCGCGCGATGATCTATTTTAATTTCAGGTTGTTTAAGGTGCGATGTCGCGCATCCAGACGCGTGACGTTCCACTTTAAACTCAGCTCTGTTGGCGTATGTCGTTGTGCGCTTCGTCGCGTGATGCTTAACGCCTCTTTATAATTAATGCAAAGTGTCTCGTTGTGCGCTCGGTCGCGCGATGAGTCGTTGATTTCTTAATTCGATTTAGGGTGCTATGTCGCGCGTCTCGCCGCGCGACAATCCTTTTAATTTATCTTCATCTGCTTATAATGATTAGACATGAAACATGACTTTACTTTATGCTAAACGTAGTGTCTACATTAATGCCTTTCAATTGAGCGAGTGATTTAATTCATAATAATGTAACGTGATCGTTTCTCGACTGTCTTTTCCTCTTTCTCTCTTAACCGTAATTGCGAGTCCGCGTGGAACGTCTGTTTACTTACTGCATTCTATTGTATGGTGTACTGTTCTTTTGTATTAAATGTGTGGATGTATGTATGTTTGCGCTCGCATAGAGAACGATCCGGTCGGAGAACCCGAAGAACTCGCAGGAGAAGCCCCTGAGCAGCAGTCGGTTAGTGGAGGCAAGTGTCCCTTGACCTATCTCTGTCCTATACATTCTTTAATTCACCTTATGCATTACACATTTATACCTAAGGATTGACTAGCTTTTGTTGTCCATGTCCTTGTTTACCTATTTGGGTCGGATTATTATTGCTTAGTCTTATGCTATTGCTCAACTCTAATCAATGAACATGATGAGAATTATCAATGATACGCTGTTTTCCCCTCTTTTATTATGATGTTATACTTGTGACCTTCAAGGGGGCTCAAGCGGTTTCTCGAGTGCCTCTCCGTAAGGACCTGTTCGTTGGATGACCGCCCGGGAAAACAGTGCAACCATGAGGGTGGAGTGGGACGCCCTTAGCTGAGTAATTAGAGGAACCGGGGTGTAGTTCGCTTAGCCGTTGTGCCGTCAATGGGGCTCGGTGTATGCAGCTCGCTCTGCCAAGGTTGATTTGTCCCTTGGGGAGGAGTGCAGTACATTTAGGAAACCTAATGGGCAGCTACAGCCCCGGGGAACTTTGTAAAGGCTACGTAGTGATACCCTGCTGGGTCACCTTGGTAGTGATCAATGGAGAGTCATGATCTCCGGGCAGAAAGGGAAATCACGGCTTGTGGGTAAAGTGCACAACCTCTACAGAGTGTTTGAAAACTGATATATCAGCCGTGCTCGCGGTTATGAGCGGCCAAGGGAGCTCCAGTGATTAGTGGTACTTGATCAGAGATGTTCGGATTCGCAGGTGGCAATGAGATCGATGGTTTTTGGTATTGACTATGGTAATGGTAAGTGGTATTCTTTCCGTTCGGAAAGAGTACGTTTGGGTTAATAACGTGGGTTAATTCTAAAACTTGGCTTTCTCTACTAGTAATAACAATCTGACCAACTAAAAGCAACTGCTTGACTTACCCCCACATAAAGCCAGTCCACTACAGCCAAACAGGATACTTGGTGAGTATGTTGATGTGTACTCACCCTTGCTCTACACACCAAACCCCCCCCCCCCCAGGTTGTTCGCATTGCAACTACTGCTCAGGAGAAGATGAAGCCGTGGAAGGAGACTTCCAGGAGTTCCAAGACTACGACGAGTTCTAGGTGTGGGTTAGCGGCAACCCCCAGTCGGCTGCCTGTGAAGGCCGCTTTTATCTACCTTTCTTTTCCGCACTTTGATTTATTGTAAAGACTATGTGGATGTCTCAGACATATGATGTAATCGACTATTATTTCCCTTTTTAATACTATTTGAGCACTGTGTGATGATGTCCATGTTATGTAACTGCTATGTACGTGAATTGCTGATCCTGGCACGTACATGGTTCGCATTCGGTTTGCCTTCTAAAACCGGGTGTGACAGTGGGACCCGCAGCATACCGCCTTGAGCTACCAGAATCCATGTCAGATATTCACAATGTGTTCCATGTGTCCCAGCTCCGTAAATGCTTGCAAGTACCAGAAAATCACATCGAGGCAGAGACAATTCAGATTCAAAAAGATCTCCAGTACCAAGAAAAGCCAATAAAGATTCTCGACTCAGCAGTCCGAAGGACCCACAACTCAGAAGTGAGACTCTGTAAGATTCAGTGGAGCAGTGAAGGAGAAGAGGAAGCCACCTGGGAAAGTGAGGACTCTCTGAGGAGGGAATACCCTTACCTTTTCTCGAGCCCCGTCTGAATCTCGAGGGCGAGATCCCTTTTAAGTGGGGTAGGTTTGTAACATCCCACTTTCTAACCCAGGTTTGAAACCCTAATCTAACCCCCTCCCCTTCTTTTACCTATTCCAAAAACTCCCTTAGATTCTTCCCATCATATGCATACACTTTGTTTGAATATGAACACCTCACTTAGATTTTATTTTCCAGCACCTAGATTATCTATTAAATAAATTGTTCAAAAGAAAAAGATACAAAAATGAAAATAGGAATTAGAAAATAAAAAGAAAAAGAGAAAACCCTCCCCCTTTGCTGGGCTGAATCCAGCCCAAGCGCGGCCGCTCTCCCCCCCCCCCCCCCCTTGCGCCCGCATTTCTCCCCTTTCGACCCATTTTCGGCCCGTTTCTCGTGCGCGCGCAGCCGCTCCGCTCCTCTCTCTCTCTCTCTCTCGCTGGCGAGCCGGCCCCACCTACCAGCCGCTCTCTCTCGCGCGCCCCCGCCCGCTGGCAGACCGGCCCCACCGGTCAGCCGCTTCGTTGTCCTCCTCGCGTACGGCTCGCCGCCGTCCCCTCGCCGCACAGGAAAGTTGGGCACCACCCGTCCTCGCCGCTTGACCATGTACTCGCCGGTACCGCCCCCCCCCCCCCCCCCCCCCGCCATGAAGTCTCGTCGTCGCCGCTGTGCGGCATTAATGCCAGCACTATGCACCTCACCGGCGCCCGCGGAGCTCCGCCGCTCCCCTTCCCTCGGGTGCCTATAAAAAGGTCGCCCCGAGCACCTCCTTCCCCGCACCGACCTCAGCCACCACTCTCCTCCCTCGCCCGAGCCCAATTCGCGGAAGCGCTGCCGTCGTCTTCCTCTCCGGTAAGCCGCACCCCTCTCCTCCCTTCCCCTCTGTCGGTCCAGCGAGAAATTAGGTTGGCCTACCCACTCCACCACATCGCCGTGAACTCAAAACGCTACTCCCCCACCCCAGTCCCTCGCCCGGAGCTCACCGCCGACGACTCCCGCCGCGGAGCTCCGCCACCTCCTCGCGGACAGCCCCCTCCCAGACCCCTCTAGCCAAATTAAGCCCGCCCCTAGGTTCGCCAGACCCTCCCCGTGCTAAGGCCACCACCCATTGCCCAAGAACCGGGCCACCGGCGGCGAATCGCCGCCGAGCCCACCGGCGGCCGGGTTTCTCCCCCGCACGGCCGGTTCACCCGCACCGTCAACCCGTGGCGCCGTTTCCCCCCCCCCCCCCCCCACTCCGCTCTCGCTAGCATGTGGGCCCACCGCGACAGCGTCCTCCCCTCGCGCCCGCGCCATCACCTCGCCCTGGGCCGTAGCTGGGCCGGCACCCTCGCGCGTGCGCGCGCTGCGCCTGGCTGGGCCAAAATTCCCCCCCCCCCCCGGCCCACCAGTGCTGGAATCCCTTTTCTTTTTCCTTTTTCCAACCTTTTCTCATTTAATTAGTATTTCTCAATATTTTATGCACCTAAAATTATCAAAATGATTCCTAAAGTCACATGTAATAATAATGTTAGAAAATGACACACTACAATTGGTAAACCACTGTTGATGTATTGTTTTATTGACTATTTTTACTAGAAGAAGCGGGGACCGTTGATCCGGAACCCGTAGCCCCGGAAGAAGGGCCGGAGCCCGATCTCCCGGAAGTAGATCTTTTGTGCCAGGAAAGCTTCGACGAAGGCAAGTCCATCCTTCCCTTGATGCATAAAATACCTATTCTTTCTACCACTACCTAGGCCGGGATTTCAGGGTGGGATATTTGCATTGTGAGTAAAGAGATAGCCTGCATTAACATATTTGGATACAAAATGGGTTGGGAGAAAGGGCAATATGTTACTTCAAATAGGGTTCTTTTAAAGGGATGTGCGAAAAGGGTACTCACCCTCATCACCTTGGGAGTGGGATGATCAAGGACTCCCTGGTTTAGGGGAGGGCCTAAGGCGAAGGCTCAGCTGGTTTAGGCGTGAGCAGAAGGATTGTCCCCTCAGATAAGGACCGGTTTGTCATCTTCACTACCTGTACTCTTTAATAGTACAACCACTCGAGACTGTATGGGCAGTCACTCAATCTGAACTCGTACGGTCCAGTCCCAGGGTTATGAAGGCTGGGGAGCACCGGGAGGATAAGGAGGGGGAATGTTTTGTCCGGTTTGGACATGGCGGTGGCCTGACTCCTTCCGGGATAACCGTTAAGGTTAGGACGTGCGAGGAAGGAAAAAGCTCCGGCATTCGGGTCTCGCGACGGTGAGATCGCAGAAACCGGACTAGTGGGTAAAGTGTACCCCTCTGCGCAGAGTTGAAACCTATTCGAATAGTCCGTGTCCACTGGTATGGATGAGTCTGGTGTGGTATGACAATTAGTGTTTTCATAACCTCCGTGAACAGGGAAATGTGTGTGTAAGTGCATACGGAAAAGAAAACAAGGCCACGGGGGCGGGAAGCTCAGTGGTGGTTGAGTATTTTGTTACTTTTAAGTCTTTGGGAAAAACCTTACCACAACTGCCTTTATCTAAGAAAATGAGGAGTGACTTCAACTCCACCAAATAAAGCATGTATGATATAGGTCTCTTTCTCTTTACGGGAGCGGGGTGGGCTTGCGGAATACCTAGTATATTCACCCAGATTTATTTATATTTTTTTCAGCAGCCGAAGACTTCTTTTCTGCTATGCTTGATTGAGAGGGTTGTGTCTGCACCCAGTTCTGCCTGTGGCTTGGGCTAGTATATTTTCCTACTGCGCTTTATATTCTGGCTCTCTCGAGCTTGTACCCAGTATTGTAATAACTCTTATTTAAACTCTGTACTATTTGAAGTAAGGAATGTGGTTACTAGCCTCCTGGGACTAGTAATTGTATCACATTTGAGTCCCAAAGGATCGGGACGCTTCAGATACCCGATGTGCTATGCCGCAACAAATATTGGAACAGGTAATACATGATTATAAAAGAGGAAAAGTTGTTACAATACAAAATAGTAACGATTGGACCTTGATGTTGATTATGAATTTAACATCAATGGTATATGTGTGCAGCACGATGCTGGACAGTTGACCACTGGCATACCACTGAGAGATGAGTGTGCAACAGATATGACGATTAAAAAGGTAATGGTATTATTACAAACACATGTGCATGGGTATTTTTTAAGATTATGTACAAAGAAGTGGATTTATCTACTAATATTTCAAAAATGAGAATTATTTTGTTTCTTAATTGTAGAAGCTAGATTTTAATGTGAGTGGAGTAAGCTTGAGAAGACCAGATAATGGGAAGCCAAAGGGCAGAACAATCAGTGATACCGAAAATAGAGTTATTAAGTTGGGGGGAAAAGGAGACAAGAAAAAGAACACAAAGTTTCAAAGGTGTGGCATTGCTGATGGTCACAATAGTCGCACTTACCTATCTGTGGAGGAGAATAGGCTTCGGTTGGCCAGCCTTACTGGTCAAAAGAGAGGGTGGCCCCTAGGTTCTAGGAACAAGGGTTCATCTAATACTCCAAATTGGAATGAGACATGCACTTCAAAAAAACATCGTGGTGGTATCACAGACAATGATTCATCTAGTGGGGAGTAGATGATTTCATATTTTATGACAATTGTAATGTAGTGCCATACTTGTTAGTACACATATGGATGAATTTATAAAAGCTGGTACCAGTCGATATTCACAAAGTATAAGTAATAATGATGTACCGCATGAAATGGAAGGTGTTGTAAACTGTATACGAATTATGCGTAATTGTGTTATCAAAACAGCATAATTCGACGTTGTACAAAGCCTGGTGGCAAATACTAGCTTATACTAGCTTCTGAAGAAAACACACATCAACAATAACTTGTGATTAATGTAGTAACTTAATTGTTATTGCACATATGTACGAGTTTATAAATCTGATACCAGTTGATATTCACAAAGTATAAGTAAAAATGTTGTACTGCCTATAATGGAAGTTATTGTAAACTGGATACGAATTTACGTAATTGTGCTTACAAAACAGTGTAATTCATCGGTACAGAAGAATTCGTGGAAATACTGGTGAATAATATCTTTGTGAAGAAAACACAGAATAACAATAACTTGTGAGTACATGACTGATACAAATATCAGCGGATACTCGAAGTTTGAACTGAACACTGCATTAAACAAGAGAGGTTTCATAACTTGTTTAATACACATAGGTCGAAGTTTGATCTAAGAACTGCATTAAACATGAGTGGCTTGATAGCTTGTTTAATAAACATAGAAAGTTTCATTACAGTTTCATAGACATGCAACAGGTAGTTGTGCTTCACAAAAGGTTGTTCCATAACAAACATCTGATCTAGCGACACTACTTGCGTGCAAACTTGAATCTTTGAATTTCTAGAGGCAACGGGAGGCACTTGTTCTTGCTATGAAAGGTGAGGTAATATAGAGCAACAGATCGTAGGTCACGAGAGTTTTCCTGCATAATACACATTATCCCAAAGTGATTAGGTTATAACAGAAATGTGGAATGTAAAAATACAAACTGCATAACCATTAATTCACTTACTCATTGTATATATTGCTTGATAGAACCATCCATGTAGTCATAGTACTGGATGTACCTCATGACAAAGAAGCCACAGTCATTAGATCTAGCTATCATGGTGGGACACATAGGTGGCATGTCAATTGGGAAGTTTCCAAATTTAGGGATGCGTGAATTGGGCCGGACTTGTTGCAAAGATTTGTTCAACCTGTTCATTATAACCCTAGCCCATGGTAATTTCCTGGAGCCTATGTCCTTTTGGGAGTAATGAAACATCTTCCATGTAGTACCACCCAATTCCGGACCATATGGATTGGAATCTAAAATGTGAATGCATCGAAACTGGATATTGATGGCATACAATGTCCAATGGCCCATATGAAGTATAGGGACCATGATCTGTCAAATATCAGAAGTTAGAGATATGAAATGATACCATTAGTGTGTAGGTGAGTGATGAATATAATTGCATAACAGAAAAAAAAACATTGATACAAAGATAAATATTTATACCGTTTTGTAGTCAACAAAGTTGTCCAGCTAGGGCAGTGTCTTGTCCAGGTAAGCATCAAGGACAGTTTGAACAAAAATCTGAGGAGACTTGTTGTAGCATTCATGCTCCTCAAAACTGAGGAGAGTCTGCATAATCATAATTATTGTGTCATATAAAACTGTATGTAAATTATTGCAAAATTAGGTAGGTATTAATGAAATTTACATACACCAACATTGACATCCAGTACAAGTCTGTTTTTATTGATGGACGGGCAATGATTTATTTCTTCATCGTGAAAACACTGAATAAAACACTGCATGAAAACATTATCCAGACACATCCCGTCTGCAAATGATTGTTGAATATCAAGGCAATTTCCAATACATTCACCGAATTCTATGACCTTCCTATATAATAATGTAAAAACAGATAGGTTAGTCATTATATATATAAGCAACAACCTACTTGTTATTTGGTCTTAATAGTTAAAGACTAAAACCTGTTTGGGTCGATTTTTGAGGAGCACAAAAAATCACGGAGCGACCGAGCACAGTCTAATTCTGTTAAACGTGGCAGTGAGTGCACATGTGTAGTGTGCAAGCTATGTGTTTCCTCACCAGATGCAAGCTGAAACACAATGCATGTAGAGAGTATAGTAATTTATGAATGAGTTATGTGAAGCATGAAGGTAATAAATGTATAATTGGAGTACTTACATGACCACTAGGTGTCTGATCAAAAGGGGGCCCGTGTAAGTTAGAGTGTCATGAGATGAATCAATGTCACCTCCCTGCCCCAAAAAATCAATGATACTATGTTTAAACCCTCAGTCATGTGTCAATTAAATTTAATCGATAATTGAGATTAAAATGGACAAAACAAAGATGAAACATATACATGTTTTTGAGGTGTGGCGTCAAACATCGGCAAGTGGGAAGACGGATATGAGCTCATAATGTTGTAGTATGGTATATGTTGATGTGGGATGTTTATGTCCGTCGGCATATTATTGCCAACATTAAAATGGTAATCCTGTTGACATTATTATGGTTTTATCTAATATTTTGGATGCAAATTGGAAATTAACATATAATGTAACCATGATGAGATTGTATATAATACCTGCTTTTCTGCGTTTGAGTTTGTGTTCGTCTCCATTGTCGCAGTAACGTCCAAATCGTCAGGGCAGACCTCAAATGCACGACGCATTTGTTGTTGCTTTTCATGTATTTCCTCAAACTGGGTGCCTGTCAACTCCATAGTCGGTTGTGAAGATGGCATAGTCAGGTCCGGAGTATTCTAGGTACCCTTATGGATGCGTGCCTCTGTAATAAAAAGGTTGTAGTAATTAAACAGAAACAACTGAGAAATGCATAAATTTAAGTACATAAATTGAAAAAAATTACAATGACAGAAGGTCACCTGACGACATATGATGAGATATATCTGGAGGTTTAGCTGTTTGAGGCGCTTTCGCAGCATTGTCTGGGTCGCCAGACTCCGCGCGAAGGACATCATCAATCAACTCAGCAAATGTGTCTGCTAATTCATACTGCTTCACAACCATCTTGGTAAGAGTATTTTTTATGATGGAACACGCTTTGCCAACTTCAGAATCGTACTCAACAAACTTTTCTATGAATTTCGGTCGGTCACGTGGTTGGAGCTGCTTGATCTTACTTGAAAGGATATCCTTGATGAATGGGAGCTGGATATGAATGGTATAATGACCACAAGGATCGGGATGAGGGACATCAAAAATGTTTGTCCTATCCCTATGCTGTGATATAATAAATGATAATGCATATGTAATAATTAATTCTTATAAACATATGGATATAATAATACATAAAACATCTGTAATGCACATCAATTATTTATGCACATGGATGTCATGTATGTTTTGTCATAAACTAACCTCTGATTGTACATGGACACTAGGTACAGCAGAATAGCAAGTTTCTGAAGTGCTTCGGAACTGAAAAAAGATTGTAATATAAATAAATGCATGAAAGTTAACCATAAATATATTGAGGGACCCACTGAAAAATGAAGTATATGGTGTCTATTTCGAGTTTATTCGGACTGGTACGAAAACTAATAGTGATGCTACATGCATAAAACATTCACATAATAAGAGAAAATGCATATTTATGCAGTGTAATACATTCATATTGTTTTTTGTACAAATGACATACCTCACAATGGCCAAAAGGTTCACCGCTTTGGCGTGGCTTCCTCTTATCGGCTTTTGTTAGAGCTTGGATAATGTTTTCATCAAAGAATTTTATGCGAGGTGTGCCACGTTTGTTGTGGGGGGCTGCAACATCATGCAAGTGGTCCAAATAATACAGCTACAAAAAAATAATTAATTTATACTATCATGGATGTTAACTGCGTAATTAAAATATATTCCATGCGAAATGCCAAAAAATGAACATTCCAACATTATTTACTTACTAGTATGACAATTGAGCATCCATATATCGTCATGGACACGTTAGTAGTGCTTCTTGTATGCCACTTTTGAGCAGCTTCGCGGAGGTCGTTAAAAATTAAGTGGCACCAGTCTGTCTCATGAAAACGATCCATTTCTTCCGTCAGTAAAACCTCATGGTTAGATATGCCCCAGCTGGAAGTGGGGAACAACAATCTATTGAATAATATCAAAAAGAAGCATCTAATAGAGAGGTCATCATCATCTCCTTTTCTCAATCGGTCCTGAAGAGATGCAACAACGAACTCATCCTTAGACAAGCCAAGTTCAGCCCTCAAGTTATTGCCCGCCACTGCTTCATCGATTCCTAGTGGCTTACCACTGCCAGCATTCGGTAGGCCTAGTATAAGGTGGACAGTTTCTTTCGTAATCTTTAGTTCCTTGCCTTGACTGGGGCGAATTGTCATATCCTTGTGGTCCAGCTTATCCATCAACCAATGAAGATGAGATCAGCTACCCAGTGCATCAAGGGTCATGTCGAGAATATTGGAAAAATTGTTTCTAGCAACGGCTTGTCGTTGCCTCTCATTCAATATCTTAATGGTTATAATAACATCCTGAGGGTTGCATCTAACATTGAGTTTCTAAAAAAATATATATAAAATGGTATGAAAAAAATGAAATAAATGGGGCATGAGCCATCAAATTAGCACTCATAATGTATGGGGTGCAACTAATATAACATAATAGCTAGATAAATAATACCTACATTGTCTGTACACAATAAAAAAAGGTGGCAAAATGTTGTACACTAAATATGATATTGTAACTGCAATTCAGTCCATGTAACCTGTCGTGAAATATCGACTAGTTTTATCCTTAGCGTATACTAATAAATAGTATTTAATATGGTGTATCAGCTCATGATTAGTGTATATTAATTAGTATTTAATATATATAAAAACATAAGTATAACATGTAACCTGTCGTGGAGTTTCGACTACTTTCATCCTCTTTGTGCATGTCTTCCGTAAGATTTTGATAGGACTTCCAGTAGCATTACGCTTCTTTGTAGGTGTCATAAAATCATCGTCGTCATCGCCAGATCCAGTTTGGTCATTGGCTTCAGGAATAACAGATGGTCTCTCGACAGGTGTAGGACGATGAACAGAATGCTTTGTGTTTGGAGGATCTCCAATAGAGGCTGAACGCAGTATCTCAACACTGAAGAATTCTTGGCTTGACTCGATGGTTATACGTTTAGGATTAGCTGGAGGACGATCCATGGACTTCATGTTGCGTTAGAACACCCTTCGTAAATGAAAAATAACCTCAGGTAATAATACTATAGCATAAATAATAATTGAATAAATATAGCATTATGAAACTGCTATGGTATGTATAGTGTGTATATTGTGCATAACAATAGATGTAGACAACATAAATGTGAAGAAGGAATGCATAACAACAGATATGTAAATAAAGCAGTACATAGTGTGCATAAACAAATTATGCAATATAATTCATAAAATTATATGTAGTATAACTATCAGAAACAACAATAAGAACACAGTAACATAACATCACTAATCTATTGATTGCTATTGTAAAAATATATATAATTTGTTTATAAACAACATTCAGTACCTATATAAAAATGAACAGTATGAAACAAATATGCAATTGAAAAAATTGGAAGCCATTATCGGATACTACATATAATGAGACGATTCAATAAATTTCGAATCAATGGGAGGGATGTAGAAGGGGCGTGACGAACCTGATGGCCATTGGCGACTGAACTATGCAAAAGAATATGGGGAACTCGAAAGAATGAGAGGGGAAACGAACCAGGGAAGGATAACGACGGCGGTCAATCGATGAAGCGCGGAGATTACGGCGGGTGGAAGCGGTGGGGGCAGTCGTCGATGGCGATCGTAGGAGCGAGTGACGACGACGGGGAGGAGCTGATTTTTTTAGGGTTTGGGTGGACCCGAGCGGAGTTAATTGATTGTGGTCTGGTGGGTCTCGCTCATTGACCATATTGGCTCGGTCGGCCCGCGGGGGAGCGGCGCAGGACTGTGGGGTCCACTAGTCAGCGCACGATCAGTTGGACCGTTTGGTTACTGCGTGTTCATATTATGCATAAATAACTGTGCAAAGTGTCGTAAACAGTTTACAAAAAAGCATTCATCAAGAACCACGCCAAAGTACGTAATATAAAACAGTTTACAAAGATCATAATTTGTTGTGTATATGATCATAAACACTGCGATCCCAATTGATACGCAGTTGTTAACATCGAAGTATACAAGCATAAATCGCAAACACTACACCATACCGACCAGACCACATCGTTGTGTCGATTTATGTAACCGTTGTAGTCAAAATATGAAGTATAAACGCGGTCAATACCCACGCGCGACAACACCACGACCCCGCGTGGAATCATTGCCACGTCATGACTCGACTTGTCGCACGCAGACCCAGCGGACCCACCATGGTCGGGGCTCCCTGCATTTATGGAAGCCCAGGGCTCCTATATATATATAGAGTTATAGTATTTAGAGCCCTGAGCTTCCTATAACTATAGAAAGCCCTGGCTTTATCTTTCGATCTGGCTGACCCGTACGTGGCGGAGGCCTGAATCTTTAGAGGCCCAAGAGCCCGAGCGCTAGGCCCATTCACCCCACGTCGTCACACCAGATCACCAACCGCCCTCTCCCTCACGCCAATCCAAACCCTAGCCTTCGCTACCCTATCGCTCCCCTCCGTCTCCCCACCCGCAGCGCACCCGCGGACCGGCCCCGCGCCACAGCTGACCCGTCGTCCGAGCTCGACGCGGCGGCCAGGGAGGGGGCCGCCGGTGCCACCACCGCGCTGCTCGACGTGAGCAGCATGATGTGCGGCGGCTGCGTGGCGCGGGTGCGGTCCATCCTGGCAGCGGACCCGCTGGTGGAGATGGCGGCGGTCAACCTCCTCGCTGAGTCCGCCGCGGTGCGCTTGCGGGCGCCGGCGCCACCGAGCGCAGGGGAGGAGCTCGCGGCCAGGCTCACGGAGTGTGGGTTCCCCGCCACGGCGCGCTGAGGGGGAGCGGCCACGAGGGCTGGGGAGAGCGCGCGCAAGTGGAGGGAGATGGCGGCCAGGAAGGAGGAACTCCTGCTGTGGAGCCGGGACCGAGTCGCGTTTGCATTACCGAAGAGCGGGCCCGATATGCTGGAGCTGGAGAGGTCGAGGGAGCTCACGCGGCCGTCCGCGTCGCACCCGACTCCCTGTCAGCTGCCGCACAGCGACGGCGAGGCCTCCGACCATCCGTCGTACGCGTCCCGATTTATCTGGTTGTGCGCCTGCAGGAAGGCCTTGAGCTGGATGAGCACCGCCATGTCGTCGCCGCCGGTGTTCCCGCTTACCAGTTCCACTGCACAGGTAACACGGGATCGAATGTTGGTTGAAAAGAGCAAGGGGTTCGGAAGCAGATGATGACGACGCACAAGAGCAGGCTTACCGGAGATTAGCAGCGAGCACATCAGTTGGAGAAGATGGTGGTGGAGCCTGGTGGACATGGATGCGGGATTGTGGATTATATATCAAATCACTAACTGCATGTGTTTGTTTTTGCAGTGCTTTGGTAGCACGTCCATATATATATAATCTTACTATGGCATGTGTGGGCTGGCGAAGAAGTGCCTACATCAGCGATACTTCAGCAAGGTAGTTAAGCACCTATTTGGATCATGGTTCGATTATTATAATTGGGATTATGAATTGTAATAATCAGAGTGTTTGGCTTAATGGATTATGGTGATTGATTTTAGGTTGTTTAAATGAGAAATTCCTATTTTATCCTTTGTACTTCAGCAAGTTGGATAATCAGTTAGGGCCAATTTAGACTTTCAGCATTTTAGCCAAAAATGAGAAACACTTTTAACTGATCTATCATTAAATCATCATCATTCTAATATTTAAGTAGTTTGGTATATGATAAAGCAACATGCATTCTTTTTCTATTCCTTTTCCTTATTTGGGTTCAGTTGATTCATGGCATGGTGAGCTAATGGCTTCATTGAGCAGCAGTAACAGTGATACACAAATTATTTCATTGTCTATCTGTGCTTCTATTCTTCACCATATGCTTCCAGCACATCTGATATTTTGATCTTCCTTAACAGTTGACAGTCACTGATAGGGCAGTCGTTCTGGGTTTCCTATGAAAAACTGCACCAAACATCAGGTATTTTATCATATTGGCAATCGAGCGTGTTTCATGGTAGAACCATTTTTATGTTCATTACTGGAGTGTGGGCTTTTATCCTTTGCTATCTCCAAGGAAAACATGGATGAAATTGCTACGCCTCACATTGTATTTTGTCAATCTACAAGATTCATGAACTCCACAGAAAACTGACAATCTCATCCATTATCCCTTTTATATTAACAAAGTTGTTTGCTCAATCTATATTTGTGTGATTTATAGCCTCACGTGGGAAATTATATATGTCATTCAAACTTTGACATCTATAGATATTTATTCATAACTTTTAATCAAAGTATAAGGATGAAAGAAGATTTTAAAATGTGTTGTATATGAACTAAATAACCTTACGGCTGAGCTGACGGCAGCGACCGAAACCTCTAGCCATATGGCTGAGCTGACGGCTCCACTCCTCCATAGGATACGGGCACAGCGCCGCTGCGGCGGCTCACCAGCTCCAACCTCCGTCCTCCGATACTCCACTGTCTGGTCGCAAATGCTCCTCCATGGAACGGCTGATGGCTACACACACCGGTATGTATCCTTCCCTACTCTCTTCCCGGTGCTCTGGCTCGTGGGATCACGGTTCCTCGCGGTTAGATGACATTATTCATCCGATGTACTGTTACAGCGAGCAGCATGGTATATGTATGACATTATTAGCTGAATTAAGCAGAGTATTCTTGAGCAGAAAAGGAGAAAATAAAAGTTGAGTAGAGTATTACAGTGGGTCAAATTTCAGGCGGTATCATCAGCAGGGCCGACTGCATTTTCTGTAATACCTGGGCATGGTTGAACTACTCTCGAAGTCCCACGGCTCTTCTCCAGCAGCGTCTGGTTCTGGAGCATCAGCGGCGTGTTGCTGTGAGTCGTTCAGGAGCAGGTTGCCTTCGGACCTGATGTACCTATCGTGCTTTGATCCCTGTCTGCTGCTTGCATCAATCTCTAGTTCGATTTTTTTAGAGAAAAACAATGGTTTCGATGGGACATTCATAGTAGGAAAAATAAGAATATACTGTTTATTACCTGTTCTTCCATGTTTAAGCTTACTTGTGATGATTATATTTGGTCTCTAACTTTACTGAATGATGACTGAGATTGCTTGGAGTTGACTACATTAGTGTTGTGCAATGTTCGTATCTACAAATTGAACTTTTCATATATGGTAAACTAGCAAATATACTATTGTAATTATTGTTAATTGTCAGGAATTATTGCACTGATTCATTTTAGACTATAGCTTAGGTGAATGGGCACTATACCGAGATTGCTGGGATTTGACTAATTCAGTATTGTACCCTGGTTTGAATGTACTAACTGAAAATTTTTATGTTTATAATTTAGTCAATCGTTATAGTGAGCAGCTAGGGCTTACAATACCTTTTGAAACTGGAAACATTGTAGTCAGATTGTGGTCTTGAAAGTTCTTTTTAAGAGCCAGTGCAAGCAATCACAGGTTGAGCATCAGTTGCAACCTGTGACACGAAGAGGAGATTAAGAGTCATCTTCGTCATCCTAATATTCTTTGCCTGTATGGGTACTTCTATGATGAGGTTTGCACATAAACATTTTTTTATTGTAGTCTAGGCTCCAACCTTTGGTTGATAAACACTCTCACCATAAGTAAAAAAGGAATAAGAGTAAATGATGGGAGATACAAGAATCTGAAAATAAATAAATGATGTGACAGGTTGTAGGAGAGCAGCATGAGCTAAGTGAATGCATAACTCTACTATTATATTATATCATTCCTCTCAATCCATGTCTTTTAACTGGTGAATCATTTAGGTTTCTGTTTGATTTACTTATGCTTGTTCTGACGTGTCTTTATGCTTTATACAGGCTTACACATACCTGTTTTAACAAGAGCCGGGCAGCGATGCTTTCATTTCGGACCACGACCTAGCTAAAGGCTAATGGTTCCAAGTGTCTGAAGTACCAAAAACAGGGCTAGCTCCTCGTTTTTGTCATGTCAAAAAATTGTGTATGATTGCAACAATATTGGCAAAATATCGTTGTACTTTATATTTTGATATACTGTGAACAAAACAAGTGCCCTCTGAGACTATCGTGATTTATGCATTTTCAAACTAAATTTTACGACACTTCTTGTTGTGTTTTATGCTTCCATTAAAAACAGTCTTACTGTGTTTTACGTCAAATTTATGACACTTTTTGATGTGTTTTACAACAATCTCTTGCGAAGTGAGATTGTGGATGTGTTTTACACTAAATTTCGTACTCATTTACGCTGTTTAAATTCACGTTTTACGCTGAAATCATTCGAGCCAGAACCCGCGCACGATCGGCTGCACGCGATTTTCACGCCGTAATTTTGGGTCTCGTTTGCTGTTACAAAACAAATATAGGATTTACGCTAAATTTCATAGTCATTTACGCTGTTTTAGATCACGTTTTACGCTAGATCCGTCCTAGCCTGAACCCGCGCACGATCGGCTGCACGTGATTTTCACGCCGTAATTTTAGGCCCCATTTACTGTTACAAAACAGAAATAGGATTTACGCTAAATTTCATACTCATTTACGCTGTTTTAGCTCACGTTTTACGCTGGAATCCCCTCGAGCCAGAACCCGCGCACGATCGGCTGCATGCGATTTTCACGCCGTAATTTTGGGTCTCGTTTGCTGTTATAAAACAGATATAGGATTTACGCTAAATTTCGTACTCATTTACGCTGTTTTAGCTCACGTTTTATGCTGGAATCCGCCTGAGCCAGAACCAACACATGATTGGGCGCGCGTGGGTATACCTGACTGGGGTTTCCCATACTAACGGAAGCTCAGGGCTTCCATTACCTCGTCCCTATATATATATATATATATATATATATATATATATATATATATATATATATATATATATATATATATACTGTATTTATATATTACACCTGGGTGCATTCAATATAGAGAATGCACCCAGGCCGAACCTATGTGCCAGGTCCGAGCCAACCGTCCCACTCAGGCCGGTTTCGTCCCTCCCGCACGCTCCGGACAGAACCTTTTCATTTTCCCGCCCCCGCGCCCTCTTTCTCCGTGAACGGCTCCTCCGCGAACGGCTCAACCTCTTCACATAAGTTGCAATCACACCAGACTTGCAGTTGCAATTATACCAGACAGCAGTTGCAATCATTGTTTTGTTTAACAGATTTTTGGACATAGTTATATAGAAGTTGCAATCACACCAGACCAACAGTTGCAATTACACCAGGCAGCAGTTGCAATCATTGTTTTGTTTAACAGATTTTTGGACATAGTTATATAGGAGTTGCAATCACACCAGACCAGCCGTTGCAATTACACCAGACAGCAGTTGCAATCATTGTTTGTTTAACAGATTTTTGGACATAGTTATATAAAAGTTGCAATCACACCAGACCAGAAGTTGCAATTACACCAGACCAGCAGTTGCAATCTTGTTTGTTTAATAGATTTTTGGACATAGTTATATAGAAGTTGCAATCACACCAGACCCACAGTTGCAATTACACCAGACCAGCAGTTGCAATCTTGTTTGTTTAATAGATTTTTGGACATAGTTATATAGAAGTTGCAATCACACCAGACCCACAGTTGCAATTACATCAGACCAGCAGTTGCAATCTTGTTTATTTAATAGATTTTTGGACATAGTTATATAGAAGTTGCAATCACACCAGACCAGCAGTTGCAATTACATCAGACCAGCAGTTGCAATCATATTTTTTAACAAAATTTCTCAGAGTTATTCAAATGCGGGGGACAGAGACACGCTGACAGAGAGGCGCGCGGCGGCGCGGGGACAGGGAGACGCGCGGCGGCGCGAGAACAGGGAGGCGCTCGGCGGCGCGAGGACAGGGAGGCGCTCGGCGGCGGTGGGATTTAGGGGAGGAGCATCGAGGAGGCGGCGGCGGCGCGGGGAAAGGGATGCGCGTGGCGGCGGGGGGGCTAGGAGGCGCGCGAAAACGCCTGGGTGCATTCAATATAGAGAATGCACCCAGGTGCATTTTAGCAGCGCCGTGTATATATATATATATATATATATATATATATATATATATATATATATATATATATATATATATATATATATATATATATATATCAGCCACAGTTCACGTTCTCGGTTGTACAGTTTCAAGATTCGTTTTTGACCAAAAAAAATGACTTTTATATTTTACATTTGGAAGAAAAAAAAGAAAAAAGCCGTAGCGAGAAACACATAACATATGTGAGCGAGAACGGGAAATTTTCCGATTTCTCACCCGAGAAATCGAACTGTGATCACAGCTCTCGTGCGCCTTCCAAAAAAAGAAGATCACTCGAGAAATCAAACTGTGATCACAGCTCTCGTGCGCCTTCCAAAAAAAAAGAAAAAAAGTTAAAACAAAACAAACAGGCACATAGATCAGATTTCTAAACCTACAGCACGTCAAAATTGATGTACAACCTGATCAACTAATACTACGAAAATGTGAATCTTACAACAAACAATTTAATAGCTAAGATTGTCTCCAACCATGCTACCTAAAATCAGAGAAAATTGATGTACAACCTGATCAACTAATACTACAAAAATGTGAATCTTACAACAAACAATTTAATAGCTAAGATTGTCTCCAACCATGCTACCTAAAATCAGATGCATTCAGCAATCTGCGTTACGCCAGAGCACAAGGTCGCATACGTATTTATGATGTTCGTTACGCCAGAGCACAAGGTCGCATACGTATTTATGATGTTCTCCAACGGCAGACGCAAATGACGATAGGGAAGACTATGCTGCTACAATGGTCCCCTCTCGACAGTTGGTTTGCTAGAGTTTGAGTCGTGGGTGGAGAGGACTCAGTTTTAGGTGTCGAGTGTCGTAGATGCGTATTTAGTTTGCATAGTCCGTTGGAAGCATTTCCCAAGCGCTACAATGCTACAAGGCCAAGCAGATTGTGTATGCGTATTGTATTGGCTACTCGGTTCGAGATAGTCTAAGACAATCCTGTTTGCATGTTACAAAATGTAGACGAAAAAAATGAATTAGAAAAAACTATATTTTAGAACAGGGAGTACAAAACAACACTGACATGCAGACAATACACAAACCTGTGTTGATGAAGCTCAACTGTAAACACCATGTTGAGTTCCCTAACTTTGCTAAGTGCTAACACTACTCAGTTGCCTCAGACCCAATTATTTGGTACAGTACATAGTTCTCCTTACCTGTGAAGTAGCCAGTTTCAGGTTTCATCACCATGTTCCAGATCGATTACGATGCTGCAAAAAAAAAAAAATACTGAAAAGCACCAAAATGGTTGAAACATCCAAATCCAAAAGGTAATACTATAATTTACAAATTAGCATTTTAGTAACAGAGGCGATTCTGACATACCTGAAACCTACTACTAGGTGCCACTGACAGTATGACACCCACAAATACAACATTGGAAGCAAACAAGACCTATGTTCTTTGATAACTTCGGAGAACAAGCATTCTCCATATATTTGAAAAATACATATTCTAGTACATCACCTCTTCAATGAAGGGAATAGTTCAGACCTACTGTACGAAAACAAAGCTCCCTTATCTTTACAACATGTCATCACCTACAATCTAGACTAAAGTCAACCAACGTCAAGTGTGTCCTCAATAAAATTAAGCTGGCCACAAATCAATGAATCAAGAATCTATAGTTGATACCCCTTATAGTTCTACCATGTTCAACTTTACATGGACACCATCAACTGCATACTTCCAATGCCAGGTTCCACTGTCCATCAATTCGTCACGTATAAGATCCAATTTAACAACAAATCCTATTGGACAAGAAGGAATTCATTCATCAGGAGCGTTGGGTCCATGACATAATAGTGGGGTGGGAGAGTTAAGACAGAAGTGAACTTTCAACCAAAAATATTTTATTGTTATGCATATGTGCATAATCTTTTCTGAAATCTAATTATTACTACTCTTAGGGCTCAATTGGTGACCAAGAAACTGGAGGGGATCCATGAGGGAGAAATCCCCTCGCTATTCAAGAGGATCTATGAGAGAGGAATCCCCTCGCTATTCAAAATTGAATAGCCAGGAGATTTCTCCCCCATGAATCCACTTCAATTCACTGGTCACCAAATCAGTCCTTATTGAGAACCAAATTTGACCAAGTTATATCCATTGCACATAGTAGCAGGAATAAAGCGATTCACACTTCAGAACATGAATTTGTAATTAGAATGGATAATTGACCTATATGGCTATATCTAGTGGGGGGCTGGAGGCCAACAAATTTCACAACTTGCAAAGTAAAATCTAAATGTTCACCCCCACTTATCAACTAGTAAATGAATAAAAAAGAGCACGGAAAGAATCATATGCCACTGCTAATTAACAAACCTGCTCTGTCCTGAATGATGCACATTCTATGACCATCAGGAACTTCAAATACATGGTTACCCTAATAAGGTAAGAAGGGAAAAATAAGACAAAGAACAACAGATTAAAAAAAAACGCTGTTTATTAATAATTGCACCTTCAAGACTACATCTTTTGCCTCAAATTCTGCGTTTCCATGAAGAATAATCTTTACAGATTCTGATCTCTCTACATCATGCTTCCAATAGACATTATTGGGAGAAGTCCAATTGATCCCTTCATTAACAATTTTAACACTTTGCAGTCTGCATCTCCCACACCTTTCAACAAACATGGCATTAAAGTTCCACACTAACTGGATAAATATTTATAACAACCATGTGTTTAAGAGTGAGTTACAACCTGGAACCATAGTGCAGTATCTGTTCACCATTTTTGCTATTCTTGGTTGAACCCATGACGTTGTCAGCTAGAATAATAAAGCTTCCATCCAGCTTATAAGAATTTAACATAATAAACTTAGTTTGCAGAAACAGGCAACGTGCATGCAAAATTATCGTCTTGATTGTTACCTCAACATCTTTCCATAGAAACTCAGCCACCTCTATTTGCAACTCTGAACCTTTAGAAACAGAACCACCTACGAACTGCATGGAGAAATTTTGGTGACCACCAAAAGTAGACAAGGCAAAGAATAGAACGAAACATATAGACTGTTTAGAATTTAAGAAACCAATTACTAGAAACTGAGCATAACAGTCTATAGACGATCTTCCACACTACACAGGGCAGTATGGAGCAGGACCAACTTCCCATCTCACTCTCACAGAACGTTTGTAATAGTAATTCTACCACATTTCTTTTTTTTTCTTTTTGACATGACACAAACAATTAGTCTTTCATTCAATTTCAAGTTTCTTGTGCTGCATGTGACCCATCTAAAAACATTCACAGCAGTTAATAGCTTTCATGCACAACATGCTCAAGCTCAACGTTACATTTTATGCATATAACATATGAGGAACATGCCATTATGTCACATTATGCGTACTTTCCCAAACAATTGAATGTTCAGTTTTGACAGAATCCTTGGTATATATGAGCTAAATGCAGATCAAATAGTATACCATGACATGTGTCAAGGACTGTCAAATAATAGGTTTTGTTATGCTCAATGTTCATGAGGGATGGTAAGCAACTGCCTTGTTAATCTTGTTGCTCAAAACTACACAGGCAAAGTGGACCATAAAGGAAAATAACTCTGCCCTTCTGAATTTTGCTTAGCCAGTTACAGGCTTACAGCTCACATATCTCAGGTAGAATAAATTATCTAATAACGGAGAGAAGAAAGATACAAATATCATGTTTACCCAATGTATACAATAGCATACCTTTTGTCGTATGATATCCCAAAATGGCCCTAAAGCAGGATGAAGAAATATGAGAAACGGCGGTCCAGAATGCATATATTCACTGTTGTCTTGAACCTGATGTTTGAAAATGTTTTAAATAAATTAAAAGGAAAACGCTTCATGACTAAAAATACTTAAAATAAATTACGAGAAAAGATAGTCCAGCAAAACGCCAATAGGTAATACCACATAGAAGGCTAACTCATGCCAAATGTGAAATAAATCCATAGACAGACAAGGTATAGAAGTACAATTACCATGGGAATATCTATGCCGCAACTGGAAAGGAGGTCATGAGCATTACGCATAATATCAAGGAGTGAACCCTCCGGAGTCTGTAGATCAACCAAAGTGCATATTTTGAAACATGGGTCAAAAATAATTTCAGCTAAGTTACAGCTGCAAGTTCTGTAGCATAAAAAAAACTCGGCCGGTAGGGAAAAGATTGCCTTCACAGTATTATATTAAGAAAAAACTCAATCGGAGTCCCGACCGAGAAAGGTAACGAAAGCTGGCCTCCTGTGCAACATGAGGGTCCGTCCCTATAGGCTAGATCTTTTCTCGTGCTTTGAGCTGAGCTCTTTTAGCCCCTACACGAGGATCCGCCCCCCATAAGGAGGTGTTTGGTTTCTAGGGACTAATGTTTAGTCCCTTTATTTTATTTCTTTTTAGTCTATAAATTGCTAAATATAGAAACTAAAATAAAGTTTTAGTTTATATATTTGGTAATTTTGGAACTAAAATAGAATAAAATGTAGGGACTAAACATTAGTCTCTAGAAACCAAACACCCCCTAAGTCAGTCCATCTCGTGTGCACATAACCAGGGAAACCGACGAGTGACTTTTTTAAGCTTGGCCTGAAATTCGCTTCCAGCGTGGTTCGAACTCAAGAATTGAGGAGTGCTACTTAGACCATCTAACCAGCTCACCTAGAGGCCTTTTCGCGGTTCTATAACATAAGACTTAACAACATACTACATACAGATGTAATAGTTTTAGAAAAGATGTTACATCAACATTATCATTGATATTATCAGCACACCTTGTCCCCAAAAGAAATTAAGCGAGTATGCAGTTTTATCTCTGTAAGAGAATGGGCTGAGCTATCCAGCTGTAGGTACATTACTAATGCCACTCTATTAACGAAAATAAGACCTGGCAGGCCCATTAGAGCCACCAAACTTTCAAGTCAACATCAGCATATCAGGCAGCATACTTGGTGCTACACATTGCTGATTAGTGACCTACCGAACACAAAACTCAGGAATACAAAGTAACTAACAACACAAGATACAAATTTACTTTTACAGTTTGTATGAAAAAAGCAAGTTTGTGCGATCCACTGCTTTACAAAGGGTACATCAACACAAAATTGTCCACAAAAAATTTAACATTGCATATGCTAAGGAAAGGTAGAAGGCCAATATTGTTAATCTGCAGTTCTGCACTGATTGGCATGTGAATCTATGCATTGAGACACGGTAAAAATATTAACCTGGTGCAATGATCTGTCTTCTGATTTCAGCTTCCTTTTAGCTGATGAAGTGACTCTTTTCCTTTCATTATATACAATGAAAGTGTTAAGCTCACCTGTTAAATATGAAATAGGTAAAACTCAACATAACGAAGAGAAAAAAATAGTTGCACACAAAAATTAATAAATCAGTTAACAAATGTTAACTACCTACATACTTTCTATTCCTTTGCTGCATCTGTAGTTAAAAGTGTTCATAAAATCATCTGCAATGTTTTGCATTGTGCACTCTAGCCTGCCTCCAGCAGCACTGTCAAAAAGAAAAAATAATAGTTGAAAAGAATAAGCACCTAGAATATAATGATGAATGGCTTAAAAGGAATAACTAATATAACTATAATAATTAAATGTCACTTTTATGTATCTGCCAATTTATGCCCACATATAAGTTACAAGACTGTCAATACTCAACACAATACAATACTCCCTCCGTCCTAAAATATAGTTCTTTCTAGCCTACTTTTTTTTCTATCCACATTCAAATGAATGATAATGAATATAGACATACATATGTTAGAGTAACTGTGTTTGTGATTGTAATGGGGTCTTGTGTAATAGGCTTAGATCCAACAAGTCTATTATAAATACATCACCCAACCCATTTAGGGTTAGGGTCACCGATTGGGCTGGTTATCCTGACATACGTCGGTCCACATCCAGTTTCACCGTGTTTCTTGGTGACAGCCTCGTCTCCTGGTCTTCGAAGCGCCATCCAGTCGTCTCCCGCTCCAGCGTCGAGGCCAAGTACCGCGCTATGGCTAACGGCGTCGCTGATGCAACGTGGCTTCGTCAGCTGCTCCAGGAGCTACACAGTCCGCTGACACGGAGCACCCTTGTCTATTGTGACAATGTCAGGGTCATGTACCTCTCCACCAACCCCATCCAGCATCAGCGCACGAAGCATGTCGAGCTCAACCTACACTTCGTTCGTGAGCGTGTCGCCGTTGGGGATGTACGGGTTCTTTATGTCCCGGCCACTTCTCAGTTCGCCGACATCTTCACCAAAGGCCTCCCTACGTCGGTGTTTGAGGAATTTCGATCCAGTCTCAGCATCTATCGTGGCTAGGGCTGATAATGGGCTCTAAATTTTACACTATAAGATTTAAGGATCGAATCGGGTTATGACCGGGCTCTATTTCTATTCATTTTTGAACTAAAATTTATTTAGGGCCTTGCCATTTTGTGAAGAACCATTTGGATCACGATCCATTACCACCCCTAATCGTGGCTAGAGTTTCGACTGTGGGGAGGGGGAGTGTTTGTGTTTTTATTGGGTCTTGTGTAATGGGCTTAGGCCCAACAAATTTATTATAAATACATCACCTAACCCATTTAGGGTTAGGGTTTCTAGTCCAATAACATATAAATTACATTCATAGATTAATTAATGAATGCATGTTTAGTCTAAAACAAATTTATTTTGGACGGAGGGAGTAGTAAATAAAGAGCATGCCAAGGCTATGCGTGTTATGACTTGAATCACCTATGTGTGCCGATCTGGGGCCGATGCACGGGCATCCCTGGGGGCCAGGACAAGAGAAGCCATGAGGCCGATCCGCGAGGAGACCTGGGGTCGATCCAAGATGTGCCCGAGGGGTCGAGGCAAGAGGTGCCTCGGCGCGAGGTGCACTATGGCGCGAAGGGACCAGGGACTGAAACCGTAAGGTGTCCTAACTCCTAAGCCCAACCCGGCGAGAACAGTACCTGCGGTGCTATAGCATGTATAATACTCGCAGCTACTTTTTTTTCGAAAGAGCGCAGGAGGACTGCGCACCCATATATTAAAGTAGAGGGGAAAAAAGGGCCGTAAAGACCCAGGTACAAAGCACTCCTTATGGAGGCCAGAAACAGACATACACAAAGCTATCCATAAAAATTGGACAAAACAACTACAGCCCTAGGAGCTAGGTAGTTTGGCCGGCCAAAAAGGAAAGCCCCTTGGCACTAGCCAGCTGCCACATCTCCTGAGCAGCCTGAAGAAGGAAGGAGATAGAGGGGGTCCTTCCATCAAACACCACCTTGTTCCTATGCTGGGGTGGATATCGAGCCAGCTCGGCTCGTTATGGCTCGACTCGTTATAACTTGTTACTGTAATGAGTTAGCTCGGCTCGGCTCATTATACTAACGAGCTAAATGGCTGGCTCGGCTCGACTCGTTAGGAAGCTCGAGCCAGCTCGTTAGGCTTGCGAGCCACACAACTAAATACAAAGATCTATGTACATAAATGTTTATATAACCGAAAAATCATGTTTTAAGTGTTTGACACTACAAACCCAAAACCTTTATAATATTATTATCATATCATCATCCTAGCGCTTCTAACGTCTAATTAAATTAAATAACCAAATATGTATCGACTTACAAATTTATAAACCCATTATAAAGCAATTCATCATCCATTCCACAAACATGAAACATTTCATTGCACAACACTAACATCATATGCTGCTAGAAACAAAATTCACAAAACCATAACCAATAATCAAATATTAAATATTCAATGTAGGTATGTAGCCATGCAATAATGCAAATATTTAAGCACATGGCACATCCACATATGTTCATATCATAGATCATAACTACAAGAAAATAAGACTATGAGAGATGAGACGACACCAACGACTAGACAAACTTGTGTTGTGGCTTAGCTCGTTTGGCTCACGAGCTAGCTCACGAGCTAACCCAAGCTGGCTCATTAGAGAAACGAGCTAGAATGTTAGCTTGGCTCGCTACAAAATTAAAACGAGTCGAGTCGAGCCGAGCTACTAACGAGTCGAGTCGAGCGAGTTATCGAGCCACGAGTATTTCGTCCAGCCCTATTCCTATGATTCCAGATCATCCAGGCCCCTAAGGCAATAAGAGAGTCCAGTCCTTCTTTCTTATACTGAGGACCTGAGCTGAGGATTTCTCCCACCAACCAAGGAAGGAAGGCTCCACTTGCTGAGGGGATAAGCTGTGTAACCCAAACTTTCTCAAAAGCCTGTACCAGAAAACTCTTGAGAACACACAGGAAACCAGCAGGTGATTAATAATACTCGCAGCTACTATAGCATGGTACTATAGCACATGAGCCCAATTTAGTAAATAGTTAAAATAGAGATTGCTTAGGAGCTAAGATTGAGTAGGTTTAGGAAATAGGATTGGTTTGTTAGGAGAGTCCAAATCTATAAGGATTTCTCCTCTAGTTTGTTTAGGAGCCAAGTCCTTTTAGGGACTAAATATAGGGGCAATGTAACTATTTTAATGTAAGCAAGACAATTATCTTGCTTGGCCTCAAGGGCGATCTTCCATATCTCTTTCTCGCTCGCTTACTCCTTGTACACGACCGTGGCCCCTGCGCATCACCGGGGGTACACGCCCCGACCATCGATCTCCTATCCATACAACTTACACAGCCACGGTAGGATTCCAGATCCTATCAATGTGTTTGGCAGTCTCCAGAACTGGTTTTGGCCCACAATCTAGCTCAGCTCATCAAGAATTTTCATGCCCATGCTGGTGAGCCTAATTGGCTCCCACACAGCCACACACAGACAAGGTTGGTTTTGCTGGTATTGTTCCTCTCTGAAAAAGCTCCTCTGCATCCACTGGAGTGACGATCCCGCTGAATCAACGCCTTCCCACCAGATTAATGAACTCGCAGTGCTTATAAAGCAACTTGTGGTAAAAACCAAGCACCTTGTAGTTGAAATCGAGCTTCCTTGCTTGAATCGACGCCTTCACTTCAGAATCCAGCACCTTGTGATGCAAGTTGACCTCCATATCGCTGGGTCAAAGAGTTGACACTGGGATCAAGTTTATTGTTTCACAGACCTGAAACCTCAAAAAATACTTGCTTCTTGGTAGCAGAAGGATAGGTGAAAAACAATCTACTGCTACCCATCAAACCAATCTGCAGTTCTGCACGAGCGCAAATCAGCTGCTCTCCGGCCAGTGAAACTCAAGTCCAAATCAGTGCTGCTCCTTCTCGAATCAATCATCACAAACTCAAATAGATGCTGCTTCCTTCCCTGTGGTGGCTCAAATAGATGCAGGAACCAGCCAGGATCTGATCTCCGCCGCATGCCTGAGCAGCTGAGTGCATATGCAGGTTCTAACTGCTGGAGAAGATAGAGGGGAAGCAAGGTAAACTAACCAATCGCTCTACTTTCATGGTAGATCTAACAGACTGAACTATTCCAAACATGATTCTGGTTGTAGTGTTGTAAACTTTTGGGCGTGTATGGTTCTCTTCTTCCACTCATGTTGCTTCGCTGCGCTTGCCCTCACCTTGCCAGGTGATTTAGGATTGTACAATGTGGATATGTGATATATACTTCTATTATAGTATTATCTCATAGCAAATAAGAACAGGGTCCAGTTTGAACACCTTTCATGTTTAGGGGCCTGTCTATTATCTATTATTCACTAGAAATAAGTCATAGCCAACTCAGTGCAGTTACTTGCAGGTTTGCTTGCCAATTTACATCAACCACAAAGCAACACACAATGAGTTTAGGCCAAACTGATAAGACAAGTCTTTTATGCATAAATTACTGATACTGCAACATGTTAATGAATAGCCATGTGCTGGCTTCTGAAATCATCGTGTGATAACTGATAAGCCTAACCCTAAGCATCCACTACCAAAAACCCAAGGGTTGCAGTTGGGCATATAAAAAAGATTGGAAGTTTAAGGTGAATTACTGGAAAGGAAGTACCTACACTCAAAGCCAAGATGGTTGGTGTACGATACTGCCTTTTTCAAATTCAGCACCATCCCTGGTAAGCAACTAGCATTTTTGCGAGATCCAACTTCCTGTACCGCTTGTAGATCAACATAGAGAATGTTCGTATTTGCTGGAAAGCTAACCTGCGAACTAAATTCACAGAAACATATATGATAAAATAGTTAACAAGATATTGCCAATATTGAATTGTGATCTATAGAGAAAAATATAGATCTTAAACACCGCATCCAATCAAATTGACTGAACTGAAGCAGGTATTCTTTGAAAGAGGTAAGAAACACAGATCACAAATGTTCTAAAACTATTATTTTTTCGATAAGGAAGCTTTATTAATTTCAAGTTTATTATATTGAGTTGATACGATCATACAAGGATCCTGAAACACTCCCGGCCTCTGTATAATTAGGATGCACACAACCTTACAAAGTTTTACAAGGTTTAGACACACTAATAAAACTATTATATAAGAGATATATATAGTTTAACACATGTATATCTATACATGTTACTAGTACTCCACCGCCACAACACCAACTAGGACATCTGGCCGGCCTCTTCATGCTGTTGAGCTGTTGCCTTCGCTCGCCGCATCCACGGCCTATGCAGGGCACGACGTCAACAACTCCCCTCCTCCAACAGGCGGTGATTCGATTACAGACTTGTGTTGTGCAACTACCAACTACAAGGGTCGCTCTGCCATGTCGACATCTTCGCTCCCTAGCAAATACTGCAACGCGTTGGCTGACCTCAACTAGAATGCTGCCATGGAGTACGAGTACCAGGCGCTCGTCGACAATAGCATCTGGTGGTAGGATCCTTGATCCTATAACGGATTACCGGTTGCGAAGTGCATAGGAATATGAGATTAGGGGTCTGAGTCAGGATTTCCGCCTTCCGGAAGGTGGCGTGGGTGCAGAGCAGCGGCACGACAGCGAACGAGGGAGAGAGAACGTGTAGGGAAAGCCCTTGAGGCCACACAAGATGTTTACCATCCTTAAAACGGTTATATTACTCCTATATTTATAGTCTCTAGAGGACTTGATTCCCAAGCAAACTAGAGGAGGAATCCTTATAGATCTGGACTCTCCTTTTCTAACAAACTAATCATATTTCCTAAACCAACTCAATCTTAGCTTCTAAGCAATATCTATTTAACTCCTTCCTAAACTGGACTCATGCGCTAGAGGACTGTGCGTCCATGCTACAGTACCCGCGGGTACTGCACACGCTATAGTATTGTGTGTACTGTTAATGCTGGGTCTAATTTGAACCCAACACCTGTGTGGCCCGTTTTCTGGCACACGTAGGAGACCGGTCATAACACCTGGCATCTCGTACCTTGGTCCCCTAGTGCCAACATTGTGATGGGCAAGTAGATATTCATGCATAACTTCAATCTTGATGGCTCTCTTGCCCATCACAAAGCTTCGTTTAGACCGTCGTAAGGCGTCTCTTGTACCCCAATCTATTTTAAACCTTGTTTCTTTCTCCTTTTAATATAATGATACGCAGCTCTCCTACATGTTCAGGGAAAAAAAGAGCTCAATTTTTTTTAAATTTTGGAAAGTTTCACTCATTCACTTGGTTTTGGTCGGTTTGAGTGCTCCGTCGTGTTTGTCGGTCATCACCGAGAACATCCAGCCACTTGTTGGCTCAAGAGCATCTCGTTTGCGAGTTTTGGTGTTTTGGGATTGGGTGGATATTTGAAAAGGCAAGTCAAAGTTTTTTATTGGCTCTCATTCATCCTCCTCTAGTCGTCGGTTTCGGTCCTTCACTTGGTTTACTCCATGTCCCTTCAGCTCATCAGTTCACGGATATTATGACTAAGGAACTGCATGTACAATTGTTCAATGACTTTAGGTTCAATCTCTACATCTAGTTCCCTCACGCTGTGACTGTGGGCGGGTATCAGAGATGTGTATAGTCTAACACATGTATATCTACTTTTACTCCAAGTTGTACTTGACTATATATGAAAGCCACCCCTGATTGCATGTATATCATGTTACTTTTACTCCAAGTTGTACTTGACTATATATATGAAAGCCACCCCTGATTGCGTGTATATCATGTTACTTTTACTCCAAGTTGTACTTGATTATATATATGAAAGTCACCCCCGATTGCGTGTGAGGTATTTCCCCAATCTTCTACAACTATGATCATCATCATGTGATACCAACAAATGATTGTCGTCTAGGTGAATTTTAGTCAACAAAATATAGTAAATAAAATAGATTTGTGAACTCAAGTACTCAAGTTTTTTGGTGAACCTTAAGTGGTGTTTTGGAGAAGCAACAAACCCATGCCCCCCAAAAAAAATGTGCATATTTGCATTCCGATTTGAAGAGTACATGGTTTTTATGCAGTTGAGAATGAGCCAAAGAAATATTACCTGTTGGTTAGTGTAGGTTCTGGGATGCCATACTTTTCAAACTCAGTGTACTCGATACAAGTGATGCCATATGACCATAGCCCCTCAAGATTTTGTTTCTCAATAAGGACATTCACTCCTTCAGTAGCCCCAGGTCTTCGCTCACAAGATGCAAAACCTAATTTCTGAAGCATGATGTCAAGTTGTCAACTCAAAGAGTTTCAAACAACAGAATACCAATTTGATGGTGCAAAAATAGGCATTATATAATGACTTGTATCAGCAACACATGGGAGCCACCTCAGAATAGGATAGTACTTAATGCCTTTTGTTTTACCTTGTTGCATCGAAGGCCTATTCCTGCCAATGCCATCATGGTCAAATCAGTTGCAGCAACCACATTGCTGAAAATGACAAACAAAATCCACAGTTACATCCTGTCAAAATGTTTTATTGATTGACACCCCCAGAAGAAAAAAATCATTCAGCGGGCAACCTGACTTGGCGTACAGTTGCACCTTTCCTGCCACAATTTTGTAACCATTGGAGTACACCTCTATCATATGCAAGTTTCCAAATAGCACCATGACCACCAGGTTTACCAACAGGGAAAAGTGATTTGCTGATTAACCATTTACCATCTTCGGCATTTACTACAGGTACCAAAGGCTACAGATATCATTGAAGAAATTTAGTTAGAGCTTCATAAAGCTTGTGGGCAGAAAGATTAAATTCCGATTCTGCAGACAGCAGACTACAAACGAACACTAACGGATGGCTATATATTATATAAGTCCCTGGTTATATACCTGTTCAAACAACCGGAAATTGTCACGGCCTCTACCAAACCAATCAAGTCTTTCGCATATCGCAATTATATGTTCATGATTATCCTTCACAGAACTAGTCATGATTGCAACTGGGGTTATACATTGACCTCCAAAGATCTTGAAGTGGAGAAACTCTCTAGCCTGTCAAACAAAGTAGCGCTTCACATGATTATACAATAACTGGCTATAGAGCTTTATACCTATTTTAAGCCATTAGGCTGTCTCTAGCAGCTATCATATCACATCCCCTATTTCAAACTTCACTCTACAAACAGTGTAATCTACAGTGCAAATCTCCTATTTTACACGATCTGATGTGGACAGCCTTACAAATATAACTAGTCCAAAAATGGAATTGCACTTACACAACCGGAAAAAAAAAACAATTGATTAAACTACCTGCTCCAATGGTATCCCTTTCTTAAAAGGACATGATCAAAGTGTGTAACAACAAGTGTTACAGTAGAAGAAACTATATGCAAAGAAACATCAATTTACTATTGTATGTAGACACCATAAGTTGGTAAAAAAAAGAAACTAAACGCAAAGAGAAATTTCATCTGCACAACAAATTACCTGCAGATCCCGTATCAGCCCTTCCAACAGGGATCTCCCACAGTAAGGGAGCAACGCAGCAGGAAGGGACTCACCAGTATCTGAGTCCACTAAACCAAGACGATCACCCGCACCACCAATTGGGTAAATTTCACCTAATTCTGGCAAACCCTAGAAAAGATCGTATTTCAGTTTGTACCTTACAACAGAATACAGATGCATTATTTAATGTGCAACATTATTCAATGTAATTTGCACTTCTTTTTAACCAACAACGTAATTTGCACTTGAAATAAGAACAATAACCAAGTGTTGATATCCTTGCCATAAATTTCAGATAATTATCGTATATGAAATAACCTCAATTCCCCACAGAGCTGCTTGAGATGCATATTCTTTATCCTTCAATAAATTAAGTCCACTGGGAACATGGAAATCAACAAACTTGTCTTTGCTAGGTCGGTGCATGCGATCCTTAGAGGCTGAAAGGAGCTCCAATGCCATAATTTGATAGCTGAAGTAGATACAGGAAGAAAAGAACATCAATACTTTTAATACTGTTGTAGATATAACAGATTACAAACCAAAAAAAACAAAATGGTTTAAGGGGATAAGTTAAGACTTAGGATGCACGTCTTGTTTTTTGGGGTCAATGAGTCGACCCGAAACTCATCTGATTCAACTCATTCAGATTTCAAAGCAATGGGTCTGAGATAATATTGAACTAGTTAAACGACCCACTACTACTAATTGGTGTTACCAATTGCATCCTTTGTTAGGTCCATCTAGTTAATGTTAACCAAATGTGTTGGAACTTGGAAGGTTTGTAGTTTCAAAACATGATGCAACTTACCTTCTTGTATGACTGCGTTTTAAATATGATGCCGTAGCTCGTAAATGTTTTTACTACTTTGCACCTTTTCAGTTGCTAACTTCTGATTCCGGCAGGTATCAGAATTTGGCAACATGTGTACTTCGTCGTTTACTAAGTCTCCCACATACAAGCAAAGGAATGCTGACCCGATGATGCCACCAATGCAGTCGTAGAACTCCTCGACGTTGTCGAGGAACTTGAGCAGTCTAGGTAGCACCTCCATTTCCTCCCTTCTCTCCTTGGCAGCCACCACTCCCTCCGAGGTCCACTTCCCGACCAAACCGGCCAGGCTATACAGCGCATCCCGCAGGGCACTCCCACCACTGACCCCGTTGCGGTGGTGGTGCTCGTGATGGCCGCCGTCGCCGCCGTACCAATCGAGCTCATGGCCGAGCACGTGCTCCTGTCCTGCCGCGACGAGGCATTTCAGCAGGAGCACCTCGCGGGGCTCGAGCACGCCCAACACCCCGCGGCTGGACTCCTCGCCGAAGAACGCCGCGACGCGGGGCTCAGCGTCGAGCGCGCGGAGTTTCTCGCGGAGCGTGTGCGCCGCGCGGAGCCTCTCGCGGGCGGCGGAGAGGCGAGCGACCTCCGCGGCGATCGCCGGATCCTGGTGCGGCTGCTGAGCGGGGGTAGGCGCGGGCGCGGGCGCGGGTCCCGGTGGTTCGCGCTCGATCGGAGCGGTGGAGACGCCCTGCGAGCGCGAGGCTGGCGAGGGGGCCGGCGACGGCAGCGCTGAGAGGAGGCGGGTCCGTCCGCCGCGGCATCGCGGGGCACGCGCGCGAGGGAGTGGGAGGCGCTGCGAGAAGAGGGACGCGGCGTGGAGGCGGAGGTGGGGCGGAGCAGGAGGGATGGGTGCGCGAGAGGCCATGAGTTTTTGGTGGTGGCAGTGGCCAGTGCGGACTGGGGAGGGAGGGAGCGGGCCGGCCGACGGGCGGGCAGAGCCGTAGAGGCGAGAGCGGGAGGGGGGAGCCGTGGAGGGGATAAGAGGAGAAGACCGTGACAGCGAAAGGCCGAGCCGCCGAGGGGCGGACGGGCATATGCTCTCGGGCGATACGGTGCCTACTGGATTCTCGGGTGCCCGCCGTGCGCGGGTCGCGGTCGCGGTCACGCTGAGCCGAGACGAGGACAAAAGGACGATGGTTATTGGCTTATGCTACGCGTCGTCCGACTGGTGATTTTTGTTGTGTTTGATTGAGATTTTTTTTGTTGTGTTTGGTTGATTGGGTTTTGAGGAAGGAAAAAGCATAGTCCAATTGTTGTTAAATTGTCTTACCAACTTTTATCAAAATTCTCAGGTGTTTTTTCTACAGGATTTATGTCGCGATGCCCAGTCCTGTTTGTTTCAGGTTTTTTTAGCTTGTAGTCACCAAACGTCTAGTTTTTAAGTCCGCTCCTACAAAAATCATTTAATCAAAACCATTCAAAATCATTGTGAATACTGAATCTGCCGTTATGATAGTAGGAAACTGTCACTTTTCACCTCCTAAATTATATAGACTCTTTTATATTTCTCCGTACGTAATCTAGATTCTCTATACTGCTAGATTCTACTCTTAGACAGATTCTTAAAAAAACTCATAAAAAAAAAGGTAAACCAAACTAGCCCAGGGCCCACCTCCTAGCAGGAGCTACCAGCAACCATTTCAACAGCATCGATCTTTTGTCCCTCCTGCTGCTCGCGGATCTGGGCAGGGACATGGAGTCATGGACACGGAGATGGAGGACAGGGCTTTGGCCAGTTCCACGGGCCTCAAGATGGCCGTGGCCATGGAGGGCATCTTCAGCAACAACATTATCATCCGGTTCCAAAGAGACACGATAGACGTAATGCAGAAGTGCATCCACTATCTCAAGGCAACAATATTCAGCAACAGTGGCGGACGCAGGGCCCGGCGACCCTGGGCGCCTGTCCAGGCTCTGAGGCTGCCCGCACCGAAGAGCTCTACCGGGTGCGCTATGGATATAGAGCTTCATATGCAGTAAAATCTCAGCTGCAGCGGTGACTGTTTCTGCTACTCTATCTAAAGGTGGGGAACGCAGAACTCTATTTCTAGGGTGCATGCAACTGCTACTGTAAAACCTCTCTTCGGCGACAGGTGCTCTACCGGGTGCTGGCAGGAGACTGGTGCTGGCAGGAGATTGGTGGGTGGGGATAAAAAAGTATGGGAAAAAATGATAAAATATGTGGTAGTTGATATAGGGTAGATATTTAGGGTGAATATTAACGCGGAGTATTATAGGATAGAGTAGAGAATCTCGCTGACCAGGATGAAATATTCCTTTTAGAGTAGAAATTTAGGATTCCATGAGTGCGGATAGCCTGAAGCCGCTGTCCCTGTAGATTTCAATTGCAGAACATTCTACAAACTACAAGATTTATCTGGACTCGACCAAGGCCAAGAAACCACGCCCACCATTCTGTTGGAGGTGTAAACGCACTGGTCATCGGGCTGATGAGAGTGCTGCTGTTCATTTAACGGGTTTTTCTTTATTTTCTTTATTAGAAAATATAAGAAATGAATTAAAAAAAGAAAAAGGCCAGCCAGCTGGGCCGCTATCAGGCCGCTTGGCCGAGCAGCCCAGCAAGGCCAGCCGGCAAAAAGGCAGCCAGCGTAGGGCACGCACGAGCAGACTAGAGAGTGGGCGGCAGGGGTCGAGCAGCCATGGAGGCTGGCGGCGGTGCTCAACCGAGCGCTCCGACTTCCGCGCCGAGGCTTGCACCGTGGCTTGCGCCCTCCTCTGCTCAACCTCCTAGAGGTCGACTCCATGTATGGGCGAGCTCTCCCCTGGCTGAAGACTCCCTGGCTCTCTCGACAGTAAACA
The DNA here is from genome assembly GCA_029449295.1 of Zea luxurians. Lineage (NCBI taxonomy): Eukaryota > Viridiplantae > Streptophyta > Magnoliopsida > Poales > Poaceae > Zea > Zea luxurians. The sequence continues at coordinate 8,346,597 of JAOPSE010000080.1, forward strand.
GAAGTTCCCTGTTACTCTTCCTCTGTTGCTGTTCCAGTCACGTGCTCCTGTGTGGTGCTCTGTTGGTTTTGATTGTTGTCCACCGTGGCCTGGTGTCGGGTACCATAATTAGGGATACCCCTAACGCTCCTAATCATGACTGGTAAACACCCTCAGACCAACTGACGGGTGCGGTTCAAGCCAAGACTTCGTCTACCCGAGGGACGCGCTCTCACCCGAGCCCAGCCTCGGGTTGGAACAGTAGTCCCAGACAAGTTCACGCCTCGCCCGAGGGCCTCCTCAGACAGCGGGCGCCCCCTCGGCTCTCCGAGGCCCGGCTCGAGCAAGCTTCGTTGTGAAGCAACCTTGGCCATACCGTCTCACCAACCGACTGCTTCGCAGGCGCATTAAATGCAGGGGATGCCTGACACCGTATCCTGACACACGCGCCTCAGTCGGCCAGGCCGAAGTAACCGCAGCCACTTCGCCCCTCTTCTTTACTGTCCGATATGACAGGAAAACAGCGCCGCTCGCTCCGCTCCGACTGCTGTGTCAGTCACCCCGGCAACGACTGACAACAAGTCACGATCAACCACCGAGTTCAAGCCTCGGGCGCAACAGGAAGCTCCGCCTCGCCCGACCTCACGCTCCGGCCTCGGGAGGAGGTTTCCGCCTCGCCCGACCTCACGCTCCGGCCTCGGGAGGAGATCTCCGCCTCGCCCGACCCCCGGACTCGCCCTCGACCCCAGTCACGGGAGGAATCGTGTCCTCGCCCGACCTCACGCTCCAGCCTCGGGAGGAGGTTTCCGCCTCGCCCGACCTCACGCTCCGGCCTCGGGAGGAGATCTCCGCCTCGCCCGACCCCCGGACTCGGCCTCGACCCCGGTCACGGGAGGAATCGCGTCCTCGCCCGACCCCGACCTCGGCCTCAAGAGAAGTCTCCACCTCGACTGACCCTGAGCTCGGACTGACCGCGCTAATAGGGGATGCATCATTTCCCTATTCCTAGCCTTCTCAGGCTACAAAGAACAAGACCGGCGTCCCATCTGGCTTACCCCGGCGACGGGTAATGATGGTGCCCCGCGTGCGCCATGACGCCGGTGGCTCTCAGCCCCTTACGACAGCAAGGAGACGTCAGCAGGATCCACGCCGCGCTGCCAGCTGTGCTCCTACAGGACTCAGGCGCTCCTCCGGCGGCCACGCCATCACATGTACAGGGCCCAAGCTCTCCCCCAACGGCCACGTTGGCATGTACACAGGGCTTAGGCACTCCACTGCCGGACACGTTAGCGCATAGCTGCGCCCCCCGTTGTACGTCTGGACTCTCTCCTTGCCTCTATAAAAGGGAGGTCCAGGGCCACCCTAAGGGAGGTTCGCGTGAGGGAAGCGGCGGACGAGCTCTGTGTCCCTCTCTCTCTCTCTCTCTCACGCGACGCGCTTGTAACCCCTACTGCGAGCGGCACCCCTGGTGCAGGATAATACAAAGCTTGTCCCACCTCTTGTGTTCCATCCCGCGCCAACCCATCTGGGCAGGGACACGCAGCGACAATTCACTCATCGGTCCAGGGACCCCCCGGGGTCGAAACGCCGACAGTTGGCGCGCCAGGTAGGGACCTGCTGCGTGTTAACGAACACCTTCCCGTTGAGTTCTAGATGGGGAATCTTCAGCAACCTCTCCAGCCCGGGATGGTGCTCCGCTTTGGGAGTCTCGAGTTCATGTCCCTCGACGGCAGCTACGACATGGTACTCCTCCCCCCGCGGCGTGACGACAACGACGGTCTCCGACTCGCCCGGCGGCGGTGAGCTCTACGACAGCATCTCCCCGCGGCAGAAGAGGAGCACTCCGGTCGTCCCCGCCACCCTCCTCGTCGGAGGAGGCGGAGACGAGGCAACCATGGCCACGCAGGAGGCGGCACCTTGTCGGCTGTCGCACCAGAGCGAGTCGACGACGCCGGCACTCCCCCGGGGGACATGTCGGACATTGCCCTCGCACCTGAGGTGACGGTGGGTGTCACTTCCCCGCGACGTGTCAGCCCCAAGCGGACTGATGACGCCAGCACCCTCGCAAAGGACCTGCTGGGTGTTACCCTCGTACCTGAGATGACGGTGTGCTCCGCCCCCGACGCGACTTCACCACCGTCCAACGACCAAGAGGTACCGTCCGTTTTCCATCCCATACCTTTTCGGTTCAGCTTCGATCCACCTAGCGACCCCGCTATGGTGAGCGCCTTCGCAAAGGCGTATCCAAACATTCCGGGGTACCACATGTGGTCAACCTGGGATCGACTGACAGCCGTCTCAACCTTCGGACCGGCGGGTTCTGAGGAAGAGGACGACCCCGACTCCGGTTGGGATTTCTCTGCCCTCAATAACCCCGGTGCCATGCGCGGCTTCATGTCCACATGTGACCACTGCCTCTCCGGTTGTTCTGACGATGGCTATGACCTTGACGATGAGGGTTACGGCCCAAGTCGTGAATGTTTCCACGTCGATCTAGGAGATCACAATGAAGGCAACCACCTCGGTATGCCAGAGGTTGACGATCCCCCTGGGCCCGCATCTCACGTTGACATCCCGCGGGAGCTAGCTGTGGTCCCAGTCCCTGCGGGGGGTCAGGACATATAGCTCGAGCAAATCCGTGAGATGCAGGCCTGGGTCGACGGGGAAGCATGCCGGCTTGTATAGCTCCGACAGAACATCGAACAGGAGTGGGCAGGCCGATCACTCGCCGGAGAAGCGTGTCTGTAACACCTCAAAATCTCATTTTAAGAATTATGTAAAAAAAATCCAAAGATTTTTGAGTTTGAATATTTTTAATTTTTTTATAATAAAGATTCAATAAATAAAATTCTTCTATAAATTATCCATTGTTGGAGTTTATAAATATTAAGGTTAGAACATATTTTAATAAGTAATCATACAATAGAAATTATTTGCCTTAAAATAACTATATGTGTGCTACATATCCAAAAGCATTTGCTCTTGTAGGATAATAAATAAATGAATAAATAAAATAAAATGAATACTTGCAACTCATGTTAAATATTTTGTTTGTTTGTTGTGAATTTTAACAAAAGTCTAAAACCTAGAATAAAAATTTGAAGATTGGAATTTAAAGCTGAAATTGGAAAATGAAAAAGAAAAAGGAAATAAAAAAAAGAAGCAGCGCCTTTGATCAAATTCACCTACACCGGCCCACTACCGAATTCTCTTTCTCGGCCCACTCTCTCTCTCTCCCCACACCAGCCTCACGCCACGTCGCTGGTACTCGCCGCCATGTGGGACCGGGTTGCCAGCCTCCCCAAATCCTTACACAGTCACTTGTTAGTGGGACCATGTTGTCATATTCATCCCTCTCACCCGAATTCCGCATCCAGCGCGTACGGTGGCGCGTAACAAGCCCGTGGATTCCGCTGTGATTGATCCTCGGTCGGACTCCGCCTCAGCTTATAAAACCATTCTCTATGGCCCTTCGCCCATCCCATCTTGCCTCGGTCTGGCACCATCATCGGTGCTGTGTGGAGGAAAACCCGCTGCCATGTGCGCCTCGCTCGGGACCGGAGATTTACCGTCGCCACAGTCATCGACTCACCGGTGTTCGGTCGCGGGGCAGGGTCCGGAGGGGTGTTCATGGGCGCACGCGGATGATGACCACGCCTTCGCCATATAGTTCTCGAGGCTGAGCTATGGGGTGGTCCACGCCGCCGCGGGCGGAATCCGCGCCGCCGCCATGGGTCCAAATCCCTGTTGCCGTTCGGAGCACGAGCTCGACCCGGTGAGCTTCACCACGCCACCAAGTTTCTCCTCCGGGTCTTCGCGGGCAAAACGGTGCAAGGGCACGCGGCGAACTGCTCGTCGGATCTCCAAGGTCGCGTCTCACCGTGGGCAGGGAATCCCACTGCTCCGATTTCGGTAAGAACTGGTCACCTGCTCTCGCCTTCATCTACACATCACGTGGCGCATATTGTACTATAGCTTGAGGCCGGGATATCGATCTGGCCATTTCCGGCCATGGCCGCCACCGTGTATGCTGGTGGCGCCGCCGCGGCGGTAGCTGGGGGAAAAACGGGGGGGAATTCGTAGGAGAATTGTTTGGGCCGTTGATCGGCTATTGGACGGTCAGATTTGACCCTGAGTGTAGCGCCCTCACGTGTAATATATGCCCTCCGATCGAGATCTGGTGGTTAGGGTTAGAGCGCTCTTCAACAAGATCCGGACCGTTGGATGGGGATCGGGCGCATTCGAAGCCACCTTGGGTATTTTAAATCCGATCCGTAGATCTCGGATCGGGCGGCCACCAGCGCTTACCGGTTCGCTTAAAGTTCAGAATCTAATCTGGGCCCTTGATCCTTCATCGGGCGGCCCCAGTTGGCCCGTACCCTTTCGGCCGTGCGATGTTGCAAAAAGGCCCCTCGGCTTTTCCTAAACTAACCCGCCGTCCAAGTTAGTGTTAAGACCATTACCGTTTAGTCCTGGAATTTATGCAGAGCCCCCTAGGCTTCTGGAAAATGGTGGCCGCAGTCCATAAGCATGAGGAAATTCATAATCTTTTTTAGAAAATGATTTTTAATACAAAAACAATACTAGAAACTTGTGAAATCCATATTTAATTCATTTTGGCTACAAATGGATTCATTCCAGTTGTAATAATTTTGTTTTAATATTATCTATCAACTAGTAACACTGTTTTACCATAAAACTTGAATTAAAATTATTCATTTAAATTAATCTATTCTAGGTGCTTAATAACTTCGGAAAATCATAACTTAATAACCGTAGTTCCGAATTTAGTGGTTCTTGTTCCCACGATCTCGTAGCGACGCGTAGATTATTATTATGCAGTTTGTTCTCATGTTTGGTGTGATGTTAATTTTGCCTATACAATGTTTGTCTATATTGCTACGTTTAGCAGTGAGGTCACAAGTCACCTGAAGAGCAAGTTGGTACCTGGAATCTCAAATCCCAGGCAAGTTGTGCCCTTGATCACTTCTTTTACCCACCCATATTCTGATTAATCATAATGATCTGCATAGGTTAATTTTGATGAGACCCAATAGGTTACCCTAGTTTGTCTATCTTTATACCTTGTTTACCACTGAACTTTTTGGGTAGTAATTGCTAGTGCTTTATGTGGTTTTGGGTATGAAGATACATTGTTCATGATCACACTTTTATTATCTGTTTATTATTATTGTTCATGATAAGATCATTATGTTAATTGGAACATGGAGCGACCACCCGGGAAAACAGTGCTACCACAAGGGTTTAATGGGACGCCCTTGGCTGATTAATTAGGAAAGCTAGTGGAAGACTACCTTACCCGAAAGGGGACAAGGGCAGTAGGGGAGTGGTCAGTGTAGGGAGGCCCTTGGGATGATTTTGCTGCGATGGCGGTCATGTGAGGGGTCCCTGCATTGGAGCTTCCTATAAACTGTAGCGGGTTTTCTGAAGCTAGTGGAACTTTGTAAAGGCCTCGTAGTGTTACCCTGCCTCGCCTCCTCGGTAGAGGTGTATGGGAAGTCACGATCCCTTGGCAGATGGGTAACATGACTTGTGGGTAAAGATGCGCAACCTCTGCAGAGTGTAAAACTGGTATATCAGCCGTGCTCACGGTCATGAGCAGCTCGGACCCTCACATGATTAATTTATGGAACTAAATTCAATTTGTCAGACGCATTGCATCACAGGTGATGTTGTTACTTTTGTTCTACTATTTAATTGGGTTGGTATTTACTTATACTTAGTAATTGCTAATAAAAATTTGACCAACTTTAAAAGCAATGCTCAGCTCTAACCATCTCCTTTGGTAAGGCTTACACTTCACGTGAGCTCCCACCTTTGGCGAGTTCATGCACATTATTCCCCACAACTTGTTGAGCTATGAACGTATGTGAGCTCACTCTTGCTGTCTCACACCCCCCCACAGGTCAAGAACAGGTACCACAGGATGAGGCGCATGGAGGATGCTGTGATGTGATCGTGAGAGGTCTAGGCCGTCGTCTCCTAGTCAACTTCAGGTTGCTGGACCGTTGTCTCCTTATAATGTAATTATTTATTTTGTATAGAATTCCTGTTATATAGTAAAGATGTGACATTCGATCCTGTGCCATGATTCTTCATATGTGTGAGACTTGGTCCCAGCACACCTGGTGATTATGTTCGCGCCCGGGTCTTGGTGCCCCGAAATCCGGGTGTGACACTGTCATCGGGCCCAAAACATCCGGCGCCGCATCGTCGATAATGCCAGGGCAGCGCTGCCTCCGGCCGTCAGCGGGTCCGGCCAGGACCTAGCTGCAGCGGCGATGCTGCTTTGGGCCATGCCGGAGCCATCCACCACCGAGGGACGGCGTATCCAGGGCGAACTCAAGAATCTCCTAGAAGGCGTCGCGGTTCGGCGAGCCGAGAGCTCCGCCTCCCGCAGGCGAGCTGACCCCTCGGAGCATCACGCGGTGTCCTCCAGGCGCATTCGGGAAGCCTCGGTCCATCCCGAGCATACACGGGACGAGGTACCCGCCGCCCGGGAACGCCTCGGCAACGAGCACCACCATCTCGATCATCGAGCCTGCCTCGACGAGAAGGTGCGCTGAGGCTACCATCCTAGGCGCGGGGGAAGCTGCAACAGCGAGGAGGATCGCAGTCCTTCGCCCGAACCACCCGGTCCGCGAGTCTTCAGCCGGGCCATACGACGAGCGTCGTTTCCTGCCCGTTTCCGAGCCCCGACTACTATCACCAAGTACTCGGGGGAGACGAGGCCGGAGCTGTGGCTCGCGGACTACCGACTGGCATGCCAGTTGAGAGGGGCAGATGATGACAACCTCATCATCCGTAATCTACCCCTTTTCCTCTCCGACGCTGCCCGAGCCTGACTGGAGCATCTGCCTCCTGCGCAGATCTTTGACTGGGACGATCTAGTCAAAGCTTTCGCGGGGAACTTCCAAGGCACGTACGTGCGCCCTGGGAACTCGTGGGACCTTCGAAGCTACCGCCAGCAGCCAGGGGAGTCCCTCCGAGAGTACATCCGGCGGTTTTCAAAGCAGCGCACCGAGCTGCCTAACGTTACCGACTCGGATGTCATCGGGGCTTTCCTTGCCGGCACCACTTGCCGAGACCTGGTGAGCAAACTGGGGCACAAGACTCCCACCCGTGCGAGCGAGCTGATGGACGTCACCACCAAGTTCGCCTCGGGTCAAGAGGCGGTCGAAGCCATCTTCTGGAAGGACAAGCAGCCTCAAGGGGAGCCGAAGACAGACGCCCCTGAGGCGTCCGCCCAGCGGGGCACGAAGAAGAAGACTAAAAACAAGTCGCGAGCGAAGCGCGACGCCGCAGACATGAATCTCGTCGTTGTGGCCGAGCACAGGAATCCTCAGAAACCTCTTATAGGGGCCGGCGCGTTCGACAAGATGCTCAAAGAGCCGTGCACCTATCTCCAGGGGCCCGTCAAGCACACCCTCAAAGAATGTGTCATGCTCCGGCGCTACTTCCATAAGACCGGGCCCCCGGCGGAGGATGGCAAGGGCCATGACAACGACAAGAAGGAGGGTGGCAAGGAAGAGGGATTCCTGGAAGTCCATAACTGCTTCATGATCTACGGCGGGCAGGCGGCAAACGCCTCAGCTCGGCACCACAAGCAGGAGCGCCGGGAAGTCTGCTTGGTGAAGGTGGCGGCGCCAGTCTACCTAGACTGGTCCGACAAGCCTATCACCTTCGACCAAGGCAACCACCCCGACTTCGTGCCAAGCCCGGGAAGGTACCCGCTCGTCGTCGATCCGATCATCGGCAATGTTAGGCTCTCCAAGGTCCTCATGGACGGAGGCAGCAGCATTAACATCATCTACGCCGAGACCCTGGAACTCTTAGGGGTTGATCGGTCCGAAGTCCAGGCCGGTGCGTCACCCTTCCACGGGATCGCGCCCGGGAAGCGAATCCTACCCCTCGGACGGATCGACTTACCCGTTTGCTTCGGAACTCCCTCTAACTTCCAAAAGGAAGCTCTCACCTTTGAGGTCGTCGGGTTCCGAGGAACCTACCATGCAGTGTTGGGAAGACCGTGCTACGCCAAGTTCATGGCTGTCCCCAACTACACCTACCTCAAGCTCAAGATGTGGGGCCCGAATGGGATCATCACCGTCGGATCCACGTACCGCCACACGTACGAATGCGATGTGGAGTGTGTGGAGTACGCCGAGGCTCTCGCCGAGTCCAAGGCCCTCATCGCCGACCTGGAACGCCTCTCCAAGGAGGCGCCCGACGCGAAGCGGCACGCCGGCAACTTCGAACCAGTCGAGGTGGTCAAGTCCGTCTCTCTCGACCCCAGCAACAACGCCAGCAAGTAAGTTCGGATCGGCTCCGAGCTCGACCCCAAATAGGAAGCAGTGCTCGTCGACTTTCTCCGCGCAAACGCTGAAGTCTTTGAGTGGAGTCCCTCGGACATGCCCGACATACCAAGGGATGTCGCCGAGCACTCACTGGACATCAGAGCTAGAGCCCGACCCGTGAAGCAAACCCTGCGTCGTTTCGACGAAGAAAAGCGCAGGGCCATAGGCGAGGAGATCCACAAGCTACTCGCGGCAGGGTTTATCAAAGAGGTATTCCATCCCGAATGGTTAGCTAACCCTGTTCTTGTAAGGAAGAAGGATGGGAAATGGAGGATGTGTGTAGACTACACTGGTCTAAATAAAGCATGTCCGAAAGTTCCCTACCCTCTACCTCGCATCGATCAAATCGTGGACTCCACTGCTGGGTGCGAAACCCTGTCATTCCTCGATGCCTACTCAGGCTATCACCAAATTAAGATGAAAGAGTCCGACCAGCTCGCGACTTCTTTCATCACACCTTTTGGCATGTACTGTTACACTACAATGCCATTTGGGTTAAGGAATGCAGGCGCCACTTACCAGAGGTGCATGAACCACGTGTTCGGAGAACACATCGGCAGAACGGTCGAGGCTTACATCGACGACATCGTTGTCAAGACGAAGAGAGCCTCCGACCTCCTCTCTGACCTTGAAACGACATTCAAGTGTCTGAGAGCGAAAGGCGTGAAACTCAATCCTGGGAAGTGTGTCTTCGGAGTCCCCCGAGGCATGCTCCTTGGATTCATCGTCTCCGAGCGGGGCATCGAGGCCAACCCGGAGAAAATCGCGGCCATCACCAACATGGGACCGATCAAAGATTTGAAAGGAGTACAGAGGGTCATGGGATGCCTTGCGGCTCTGAGCCGCTTCATCTCACGCCTTGGCGAGAGAGGCTTGCCTCTGTTCCGCCTCTTAAGGAAGACCGAGTGCTTCACTTGGACCCCTGAGGCCGAGGAAGCCCTCGAGAACCTTAAGGCGCTCCTTACGAACACACCCATCCTGGTGCCCCCCGCTGCAGGAGAAGCCCTCTTGATCTACGTAGCCGCGACTACTCAGGTGGTCAGCACCGCGATCGTAGTCGAGAGACGAGAAGAAGGGCATGCACTGCCCGTCCAGAAGCTAGTCTACTTAATCAGCGAAGTGCTTTTTGAGACCAAAGTCCGCTACCCACAGATCCAGAAGCTGCTCTACGCAGTGATTCTGACACGACGGAAGTTGCGACACTACTTCGAGTCTCATCCGGTGACTGTGGTGTCATCCTTCCCCCTGGGGGAGATCATCCAGTGCCACGAGGCCTCAGGTAGGATAGCAAAGTGGGCGGTGGAGCTTATGGGCGAAACGCTATCATTTGCTCCTCGGAAGACCATAAAATCCTAGGTCTTGGCAGACTTCCTGGCTGTGTGGACTGACACCCAGTTACCGACAACTCTAATCCAGCCCGAGCTCTGGACCATGTACTTCGATGGGTCACTCATGAAAACAGGAGCGGGCGCTGGCCTGCTCTTCGTTTCACCCCTCGGAAAGCATCTCCGCTACGTCATTCGCCTCCATTTTCCAGCATCAAACAACATGGCCGAGTACGAAGCTCTAGTTAACAGGCTACGGATCGCCATCGAGCTAGGGGTCCGACGCCTCGACGCTCGAGGCGACTCGCAACTTGTCATCGACCAAGTCATGAAGAACTCCCACTGCCATGACCAGAGGATGGAAGCCTACTGCGACGAAGTCCGGCGCCTGGAAAACAAGTTCTGCGGGCTGGAGCTTAACCACATCGCCCGACGGTACAACGAGACTACGGACGAGCTGGCGAAAATAGCCTCGGGGCGAACGACGGTTCCCCCGAACGTCTTCTCCAGAGACCTACACCAACCATCCGTCAAGATCGACGACGCGCCCGAGCCCAAGGAAGCCTCGGCCCAGCCCGAGGTACCCTCGGCCGAACCTGAGGCACCCTCTGCCTTCGAGGAAGAGGCCTTGCCCGTCGAGGAGGAACAGAATGGGGTCACGCTAGATCCGAACTGACAGACCCCATACCTGGAATATCTCCTCCGAGGAGAGCTTCCCATCGACAAGACCAAAGCTCGGCGGTTGGCTCGGCGCGCCAAGTCATTCGTCTTGCTGGGTGATGAAAAGGAGCTCTATCACCACAGCCCCTCGGGCATCCTTCAACGATGCATATCAATCGCCCAAGGACAAGAGCTGTTGCAAGAAATACACTCGGGGGCTTGCGGCCACCATGCATCGCCTCGAGCCCTCGTGGGGAATGCCTTCTGACAAGGTTTCTACTGGCCAACCGCGGTGGCCGACGCCACTAGGATTGTGCGCTCCTGCCGGGGGTGTCAATTCTACGCAAAGCAGACGCATCTGCCCGCTCAGGCCTTGTAGACGATACCCATCACCTGGCCATTCGTTGTGTGGGGTCTAGACCTCGTCGGTCCCTTGCAGAAGGCACCCGGGGGCTTCACGCACCTGCTGGTCGCTATCGACAAATTCTCCAAGTGGATCGAGGTCCGACCCCTAAACAGCATCAGGTCTGAGCAGGCGGTGGCATTCTTCACCAACATCATCCATCGGTTCGGGGTCCCAAACTCAATCATCACCGACAATGGCACGCAGTTCACAGGAAAAAAGTTCCTGGACTTCTACGATCACCACATCCGTGTGGACTGGGCCTCCGTAGCTCATCCCATGATGAATGGGCAGGTGGAGCGTGCCAACGGTATGATTCTGCAGGGGCTCAAACCAAGGAGACCTCAACAAGTTCGGCAAGCGGTGGATGAAAGAGCTACCCTCGGTAGTCTGGAGTCTGAGGATGACGCCGAGCCGCGCCATGGGTTTTACGCCGTTCTTTCTAGTCTATGGGGCCGAGGCCGTCCTCCCCACGGACTTAGAATATGGCTCCCCGAGGGCCAAGGCGTACGACGACCGAAGCAACTGGACCAACTCGAGGAGGCTCGAGACGTCGCCCTACTACATTCGGCACGGTACCAGCAGTCGCTGCGGCACTACCACGCCCGAAGCGTTCGGTCCCGAGGCTTCCAAGTGGGAGACTTGGTGCTTCGCCTGCGACAGGACGCCCGAGGGCGCCACAAGATCACTCCACCCTGGGAAGGGCCCTTCATCATCGCAAATATCTTGAAGCCCAGAACATACAAGCTGGCCAACAGTCAAGGCGAGGTCTACAGCAACACTTAGAACATCCGACAGCTACGTCGCTTCTACCCTTAAGATGTTTTAGTCGTTCATGTACCTCGTTTACATACACAAAGTCTAACCATCAAGGAAGGGTCGGCCTTGCCTCAGCAAAGCCCGACCCTCCCTCGGGGGCTAGAAGGGGGGAACCCCCTCTGCGTCAAAATTTTCCTCGGAAAAATTTTCTACCAAAACAACCTTTGTGCTTTCGACTTCCGTATTGATAGCGGGATCCTGAGAACGACGAGAGTACACGTAAGCGGCAAGGCCGACCAAGCCGAGGAACTCCTACGCCTCCGGGATATGGATACCTCACTCATCACCTTCCGCGAGAAGTAACTCACGCTCGGATAAGCGATCCTGCTACTAAACAAGTCCTAACACTCGGGTAGAAAACGACTTTCGCGCCTTCTCGACTGTACCAATAATGGAATCCTTCGACCAAATGAGAGCGCATGTGTCACACTTGGGTTTTAGGGGCACCAAGACCCGGGCGCGAACATAAACACCAGGTATGCTGGGACCAAGTCTCACACATATGATGTATAGTGGCACAGGATCGAATGTCACATCTTTATATATAATAGGAGTTCTATACAAAATAAATAAATAATTACATTATAAGGAGACAACGGTCCAGCAACCCAAAGTTGACTGGGAGACGACGGCCTAGATCTCTCACGAACACTTCGCAGCATCCTCCATGCGCATCATCCTGCGGTACCTGTTCTTGACCTGTGGGTGGGGTGTGAGACAGCAAGAGTGAGCTCACATACGTTCATAGCTCAACAAGTTGTGGGGAATAATGTGCATGAACTCGCCAAAGGTGGGAGCTCACGTGAAGTGTAAGGCTTACCAAAGAGGATGGTTGAAGCTGAGCATTGCTTTTAAAGTTGGTCAAAATTTTATTAGCAATTACTAAGTATAAGTAAATACCAACCCAATTAAATAGTAGAACAAAAGTAACATCATCACCTGCGATGCAATGCATATGACATATTGAATTTAGTTCCATAAATTAATCATGTGAGTGTCCGAACTGCTCATGACCGTGAGCACGGCTAGTATACCAGTTTTACACTCTGCAGAGGTTGCGCATCTTTACCCACAAGTCATGTTACTCATCTGCCAAGGGATCGCGACTTCCCATACACCTCTACCAAGGAGGCGAGGCAGGGTAACACTACGAGGCCTTTACAAAGTTCCACTAGCTTCAGAAAACCCGCTACAGTTTATAGGAAGCTCCAATGCAGGAATCCCTTGCAGGACCGCCATCGCAGCAAAATCCTCCCGAGGGCCTCCCTACACTGACCACTCCCCTACTGCCCTTGCCCCTTTCGGGTAAGGTAGTCTTCCACTAGCTTTCCTAATTAATCAGCCAAGGGGTCCCATTCCTCCCTTGTGGTAGCACTGTTTTCCTGGGTGGTTCTCCATGTTCCAATTAACATAATGATCTTATCATGAACAATAAATAACAACTGATAACAAAAGTATAATCATGAATAGTGTAATCTTCATACCCAAAACCACATATAGCACTAGCAAGTACTACCCAGAAAGTTCAGTGGTAAACAAGGTATAAAGAGAGACAAACTGGGGTAACCTATTGGGTCCCATCAAAATTAACCTATGCAGATCATTATGATTAATCAGAACATGAGTGGGTAAAAAGAAGTGATCAAGGGCACAACTTGCCTGTGACTTGAGATTCCAGGTACCAGGATGATCTTCAGATGACTCGTGACCTCACGCTAGTCGTAGCAATACAAACAAACATGGTATAGGCAAAATTAACATCACACCAAAGATAAGAATAAATTGCGTAATAATAATCTACGCGCTGCTACGAGATCGCGGGATCGATAATTGCTAAGATCGGAGTTACGATTAAGGAGTTATGATTTTATAAAAGATATATGTGATTAAAATGTTAAACTATATTATAAATTGGTTAATATAAATCATATACGAGGTTATTATATAAATGATTATCACAACTTAAATATAAGTTATAAATCGACCATAAATCACATTCTAGTAGATTATAATGATAAGCACTTGAACAAGACTAACCAACATAAGTTAATTAAAGATCTAAAAATAATGGAACATGGTATAATAAATGTTGTTACTGTGTAGTAAATACTTATACGAAACTAACACAACTGGAACGAGTCAAATCGGAATTAAAATGAAGAAGTTATGAATTTATGAAGTTTTAAGTGTTGGATAACAGATTAATTAGGATATTAATTTTAATATGGCTTTCATTATAAAACAGTGTTACCAAGGGATAAACATAATTTATACAAAATTATAGGAACTAGAATGGATTAATTTGGACCACATATGAATTCTCTATGAATAAAATGAGTTTCTGGAATTATTTATATACTAGAAATCATTTTCTATGATTATTTAATTATTTTCACTGCTCCCTGGACTTCGCGCACAAAAACAAAAAAGCTTGGGGTCTAATTCATAAAAGTCTTAAGGCTCAGAGCTATCCCGCAAGACGGCGGGTTGAATACTGGAAACCAGGGGGTTTCATATGTAAAAGTCGCGAGGCCGAAGGGGTATCGGACGACCCTGGCCGACCGATCGCGCACCAACCGTCCAGATTAGATCTTCAAACACGCCAAACCGGTACGCTACGCCGTCCGTTGATTTGAAGATCTACGGCTCCGCGATCTGCACACGACATCGACCGTCCGATCGCATCTAACGGTCCAGATCTAAAGCGCGAAGGGGTATCCTACAATCTAATCTTGACCGTACAATTTGGATCGATGGCAAGGATTCAATATGGTGAAAGGGTATGTGCTGATCAAATCTAAACCGTCGATAGCACATCAGACGGCCGGGACCATCATCATCAATCTCCGGTCGAACTCGTGGCTAGGAACAGGGCACGGCGGCGGCGCTATCACCGGCAACCACCCGCCCTGCACTGGTCACCCACTGACTAAATCGCATAGCGCTATACAAATCTGAGACAAGAGCGAAACTAACAAGAAGAGTCTCACCGGGGATTAGCATGCAGACGAAGCTGTCCACGCACCGTGGCGGATCCGCGGCGGAGCAACACGCCGGTGAGCGATTTCCCGAGTTCAGCGCGTCTCCCGCGCTTCACTGGTACTCGTACACCTGCGGCGAGGCCCAACAGACCACCTCCCCAACACAGCGCAGGACTCTGGTGACCCGACCCGAGCAAGCTCGCGGCGGCCCGCATTCTAGCTTCTCCCCTCACGGCGGCCATGGCGGCCGGAACCTCCTCTCTTCTTCTCTTCGACGGTGGTGTTCCCCCGCACAGGAGCTGGGTATGACTACGGTCACAAGCGACCAGAGATTTATAGAGTAGGGAGGCCAGGGGCACCAGCCGAGTCCGCGCGTATGAGAAACGCGGCCGGGATCGATTCTCGCCGCGCGCAGAGTTCGGCGGATTTCTGTTTCCGCCCGACGCTGCGAACACAGAGAAGGAGTCCGACCAGCGGGATTCGGCCAACTCCGGGATCCACAGCGCAATTCGCGGCCGGACACAACCACCGAGGCGGCGGCTGGATCTTGGCGTCCACGGAGAAGTGCCAGGACCCAGGAAGCGCCAATTTCGGAGGGATCCCAACGATTTCGCGAAGGTCGTTCAACGCACGACCCGGAGTTGCCGCGGTCACTCCGTGGGAAGGAGATGAAGCTGTGCTTCAGGGCCCACCTGTAAGTTAGTACACAGGCAACCAGAGTGCGCGACAAAAGGGCCCACAGGACAGCGACAGTGATGCCAGAGAGCGGGCTAGGCTAGTGCAGTGGAGAATAGAAATTGGCCGCGTAGGGGGATTGCTAGTTGGGCCCAATTCTGTAGACCGAGGCCTAATTAGGGTTTTCTCCTTTTCCCTTTTCATTTCTTTTCATATTTGAATTCTTAAATTTGAATCCAAATTTGATTGTAAACTTTGAATTTGAACTAGATTTACTAGTCCAAGATATTGATATGAAATGACACATTTATTTATATACCTTCCTTTCACATTATTTTATGTTGTCACAAAATGCACCAAATAAAATTCCAGCATGATGCACATGTTATTCATGTGTCATATATTTTTATTAATTGTTTTTAAAGATGGTGTTCGCATGTGATGGTGAAAGGGAAACAACGCACACATAAAATATAGGAAATGGCTTTTCTCCTCTTTTATTATATTACAAACTGGGTGTTACAAATCCTACCCCCCTTAACAGAAATCTCGTCCTCGAGATTTGTAAGAAAAGGGTGTATACTTTTTTTTTCCTCAACACATATGCACAAACAAAATCTCAACATGATGCATAATTTATTAGCAAAACATACGGTCAAATAGACCTTATTATTCCTTCTAAAATAATATCATATCATCTAAAGTAACATCTAGATCTTACAAATGGTAGTAGTTTATATATATGTTTATGTAGCTTGGTGGAGTTGGTGGTGGTGGTGGAGGTTGTTGTTGTTGTTGTTGTTGTCTCTCCGACCGCGCTTGCCTTATTTCTTGGCGGACCTGACGTATTTCCTCGCGTTCCTGTCTTATCTGATTTTGCATCTCAGTCACCAGGTCTATTAATTGTTGTATTACCAGTCTTTGGGCAGCAACCACTTGATCGATTTCAACCGGTGGAGGATTTGGAGGATTCATTTCTGTTTGCTGTTACGTGATAATCTTTCCTTTCCTGGTATTGACCATGAAAGTTAGAAGCATAGGGTAATAGTTTTGCAAAGGAAATTATTCAATAAGCGGAATGAATAAGCTAATAGCTGGTTATAATCTGAAGATTCTTTAGTAGGGCTTAATCTTTGTTTTATGTCCAGATTGGAGTAACCAGTCGTATAAGGTGTGATTATCCAAGGGTAAGATAGAATCTGTCAAGATGAGAGATATATACGGGTGAGATAGACTACAAGATGTAGGTTAAAAGTTTGTTTGTTGTTAGATGGGAATAGAAAGGTTATACCATTCATCATGGCTCTAGGTTAAGTTAATACATGGCTAGTAGGGTTTAGTCTCTTCTACCAGTATTACTAATATGTTTAAGTAGACCACATTAGATTAGATCATATTAGATTAGATGGGATCTAGATTAGATTGGTATGACTAGTTTGACTAGAGAAGATCTAATTAATTTGCATTAGATCATGGTTGTTTAAACTAGGGTGGATAAGTATGCTTATTAGGATAAGATGGATCCATAAAGATAAGATAGAATCTTTTGAGATCAGTTAGATCTATTAGGATAAGGATTAAATCTTTTCAAGATAAGATGGATCTAGATACATTAGGATAAGTTAAGATCTTTTGAGATAAGATAGATCTATGAGTGTAGGATAGAATCTTTTAAGATGAGATGAATCTATTAAGCTAGATACATTTTTTTAATGAGGGATAATCCAATCTGTCTAGTTACTTTTATAAGCATTTTTTTTCTATATGTATATGCAGATGTAATTGTGGACATTACTCCACAACTAATCACCCTCAATCAAAGATCCAAATCAAACAAGTATCATAAGAACAAGCATTCAAGTATATCAATATTTGCGAAAATAGTTTTGATGATTTTTTTTGTTCCTAAGAATAGGTCTCCTATTCCTAAAGATCACTTTAAGCACGAGATTTCAAGAGTGTGAAATCCACATTTGTCTTCAGAAGGAAAAGGTAAGAATAATCAGAGTAAGCGGAAATAGATGAGAAAAGATTAAGAAAAGTTCAGAAAAAAATTAGAGTAGTAAAGGTAAGTAAGTATTGGTTGTCCAGTTCTATCTAGGTTTCGTCCTACAGTCAACATTCCTCTGATACCACTTCTGTCACACCCGGGTTTTAGGGGCACCAAGACCCGGACGCGAACATAAACACCAGGTATGCTGGGACCAAGTCTCACACATATGATGTATAGTGGCACAGGATCGAATGTCACATCTTTATATATAATAGGAGTTCTATACAAAATAAATAAATAATTACATTATAAGGAGACAACGGTCCAGCAACCCAAAGTTGACTGGGAGACGACGGCCTAGATCTCTCACGAACACTTCGCAGCATCCTCCATGCGCATCATCCTGTGGTACCTGTTCTTGACCTGTGGGTGGGGTGTGAGACAGCAAGAGTGAGCTCACATACGTTCATAGCTCAACAAGTTGTGGGGAATAATGTGCATGAACTCGCCAAAGGTGGGAGCTCACGTGAAGTGTAAGGCTTACCAAAGAGGATGGTTGAAGCTGAGCATTGCTTTTAAAGTTGGTCAAAATTTTATTAGCAATTACTAAGTATAAGTAAATACCAACCCAATTAAATAGTAGAACAAAAGTAACATCATCACCTGCGATGCAATGCATATGACATATTGAATTTAGTTCCATAAATTAATCATGTGAGTGTCCGAGCTGCTCATGACCGTGAGCACGGCTAGTATACCAATTTTACACTCTGCAGAGGTTGCGCATCTTTACCCACAAGTCATGTTACCCATCTGCCAAGGGATCGCGACTTCCCATACACCTCTACCAAGGAGGCGAGGCAGGGTAACACTACGAGGCCTTTACAAAGTTCCACTAGCTTCAGAAAACTCGCTACAGTTTATAGGAAGCTCCAATGCAGGAATCCCTTGCAGGACCGCCATCGCAGCAAAATCCTCCCGAGGGCCTCCCTACACTGACCACTCCCCTACTGCCCTTGCCCCTTTCGGGTAAGGTAGTCTTCCACTAGCTTTCCTAATTAATCAGCCAAGGGGTCTCATTCCTCCCTTGTGGTAGCACTGTTTTCCCGGGTGGTTCTCCATGTTCCAATTAACATAATGATCTTATCATGAACAATAAATAACAACTGATAACAAAAGTATAATCATGAATAGTGTAATCTTCATACCCAAAACCACATATAGCACTAGCAAGTACTACCCAGAAAGTTCAGTGGTAAACAAGGTATAAAGAGAGACAAACTGGGGTAACCTATTGGGTCCCATCAAAATTAACCTATGCAGATCATTATGATTAATCAGAACATGAGTGGGTAAAAAGAAGTGATCAAGGGCACAACTTGCCTGTGACTTGAGATTCCAGGTACCAGGATGATCTTCAGATGACTCGTGACCTCACGCTAGTCGTAGCAATACAAACAAACATGGTATAGGCAAAATTAACATCACACCAAAGATAAGAATAAATTGCGTAATAATAATCTACGCGCTGCTACGAGATCGCGGGATCGATAATTGCTAAGATCGGAGTTACGATTAAGGAGTTATGATTTTATAAAAGATATATGTGATTAAAATGTTAAACTATATTATAAATTGGTTAATATAAATCATATACGAGGTTATTATATAAATGATTATCACAACTTAAATATAAGTTATAAATCGACCATAAATCACATTCTAGTAGATTATAATGATAAGCACTTGAACAAGACTAACCAACATAAGTTAATTAAAGATCTAAAAATAATGGAACATGGTATAATAAATGTTGTTACTGTGTAGTAAATACTTATACGAAACTAACACAACTGGAACGAGTCAAATCGGAATTAAAATGAAGGAGTTATGAATTTATGAAGTTTTAAGTGTTGGATAACAGATTAATTAGGATATTAATTTTAATATGGCTTTCATTATAAAACAGTGTTACCAAGGGATAAACATAATTTATACAAAATTATAGGAACTAGAATGGATTAATTTGGACCACATATGAATTCTCTATGAATAAAATGAGTTTCTGGAATTATTTATATACTAGAAATCATTTTCTATGATTATTTAATTATTTTCACTGCTCCCTGGACTTCGCGCACAAAAACAGAAAAGCTTGGGGTCTAATTCATAAAAGTCTTAAGGCTCAGAGCTATCCCGCAAGACGGCGGGTTGAATACTGGAAACCAGGGGGTTTCATATGTAAAAGTCGCGAGGCCGAAGGGGTATCGGACGACCCTGGCCGACCGATCGCGCACCAACCGTCCAGATTAGATCTTCAAACACGCCGAACCGGTACGCTACACCGTCCGTTGATTTGAAGATCTATGGCTCCGCGATCCGCACACGACATCGACCGTCCGATCGCATCTAACGGTCCAGATCTAAAGCGCGAAGGGGTATCCTACAATCTAATCTTGACCGTACAATTTGGATCGACGGCAAGGATTCAATATGGCGAAAGGGTATGCGCTGATCAAATCTAAACCGTCGATAGCACATCAGACGGTCGGGACCATCATCATCAATCTCCGGTCGAACTCGTGGCTAGGAACAGGGCACGGCGGCGGCGCCATCACCGGCAACCACCCGCCCTGCACTGGTCACCCACTGACTAAATCACATAGCGCTATACAAATCTGAGACAAGAGCGAAACTAACAAGAAGAGTCTCACCGGGGATTAGCATGCAGACGAAGCTGTCCACGCACCGTGGCGGATCCGCGGCGGAGCAACACGCCGGTGAGCGATTTCCCGAGTTCAGCGCGTCTCCCGCGCTTCACTGGTACTCGTACACCTGCGGCGAGGCCCAACAGACCACCTCCCCAACACAGCGCAGGACTCTGGTGACCCGACCCGAGCAAGCTCGCGGCGGCCCGCATTCTAGCTTCTCCCCTCACGGCGGCCATGGCGGCCGGAACCTCCTCTCTTCTTCTCTTCGACGGTGGTGTTCCCCCGCACAGGAGCTGGGTATGACTACGGTCACAAGTGACCAGAGATTTATAGAGTAGGGAGGCCAGGGGCACCAGCCGAGTCCGCGCGTATGAGAAACGCGGCCGGGATCGATTCTCGCCGCGCGCAGAGTTCGGCGGATTTCTGTTTCCGCCCGACGCTGCGAACACAGAGAAGGAGTCCGACCAGCGGGATTCGGCCAACTCCGGGATCCACAGCGCAATTCACGGCCGGACACAACCACCGAGGCGGCGGCTGGATCTTGGCGTCCACGGAGAAGTGCCAGGACCCAGGAAGCGCCAATTTCGGAGGGATCCCAACGATTTCGCGAAGGCCGTTCAACGCACGACCCGGAGTTGCCGCGGTCACTCCGTGGGAAGGAGATGAAGCTGTGCTTCGGGGCCCACCTGTAAGTTAGTACACAGGCAACCAGAGTGCGCGACAAAAGGGCCCACAGGACAGCGACAGTGATGCCAGAGAGCGGGCTGGGCTAGTGCAGTGGAGAATAGAAATTGGCCGCGTAGGGGGATTGCTAGTTGGGCCCAATTCTGTAGACCGAGGCCTAATTAGGGTTTTCTCCTTTTCCCTTTTCATTTCTTTTCATATTTGAATTCTTAAATTTGAATCCAAATTTGATTGTAAACTTTGAATTTGAACTAGATTTACTAGTCCAAGATATTGATATGAAATGACACATTTATTTATATACCTTCCTTTCACATTATTTTATGTTGTCACAAAATGCACCAAATAAAATTCCAGCATGATGCACATGTTATTCATGTGTCATATATTTTTATTAATTGTTTTTAAAGATGGTGTTCGCATGTGATGGTGAAAGGGAAACAACGCACACATAAAATATAGGAAATGGCTTTTCTCCTCTTTTATTATATTACAAACTGGGTGTTACAGCATGTAAGCGGCAAGGCCGACCGAGCCGAGGGACTCCTACGCCTTCGGGATACGGATACCTCACTCATCACCTTCCGCAAAAAGTAACTCTCGTTCGGACAGACGATTCTGCTATTGACAGACAAGTCGTGATGCTCGGAACAAGAGGAGAGAAGACGCAGCTTTTTTAAACACGACGATAAAGTGTTTAGGCCTCGGCGGCCGCAAAAAAGCATGCACATGCTACAGACAAACTATTCCTGTAGGTTCGGGCATCGGCAGGGGGAGCAGCAGCACCCTTGGTGTTGTTTCCACCCTCGGCAGAACCAGGCCCGGCCTCGGATAGCGACTCGGGCAAAAGGACCTCCACCTAAGGGAGGACGCTAGCACCGCGCCAGCAGATGTCTTGCCCAAGCTCCAGCGGCTGCTACCACATCTTCCTCGGCCTGGGAAGCCGCCATCTCCCGGACCGACGAAGTCTCTTTCCGAGCCGACTCCACGTATGTCCGCGCTAACACCGCTGCCTCCGGCTCCGGCTCATCGCAGAGCAGCCGAGGGTTCCGAAAACTGATCAAGGGAAGCCTAGAGTGGCAAGGCCGACAGAGCCGAGGGACTCCTACGCCTCCGGGATACGGACACCTCACTCGTCACCTTCCGTGAAAGGCAACCGACGCTCGGTTAAGTGGTTCGGCTAGCCAACAGACAAGTCCCAGCGCTCGGAATGAGGAAGACGCACAGCTTCGTTCTCGAATACCCAAATGTTCAGACCTCGACAGCCACGGAGAACAAACATATATACCTGGGGTAACTATGCTACACAGACTTAGACGTCGGCAGAACCCTCGGCGGTTCTCCCGACCTACGACAAATGTCTAAGTACTTGGGGCGGTTACATTTTGCTTTGGAAAAAACCCGGTATATCTCCTTACAAACGGGACTCCGGTTCCGCTCCCGCGGGTATGAACAACCTCCACACCGGGGGGCCCACGGGATGACGAACTCCAAGCAGCTTGCCAGCGACCCATGACAGCAGTGACAACGACCCCCGCTTCGGGCGGCTAAACAGCAGTAGCGATGACCTCAGGGCCGACGCTGCTGTGGCGACACCCTCGCCCATGTCTCCGCTCGAGGGGTGAGGACAAGCCATCAAAGCCAAAGAGTCGGGGGTCCGGCCTCAGCTGGCGCCGATGGTCTCGTCGGCGGTGAAACCTTCTCTGGCTGCCACCACCCTAGCACCGACGACAACGGCCGCCTGTGCGCCGACGCCACGCCAACGAATGGCAGACGTCCTAGCCTGCACCGGCAGATCCCCACTCAGGTCCTCGCGGACGGGCAGGCCCCGACCTCCGCGCGGAGGCGTCGTGCCAGAGTGAGGACAAGACAATCCAAGAACGCGAACGCCACCCATGCGGCGTACGACGTCTTGGACGGTCCACCGGTGCGCACGACGCAACAGACGCCCGAGCCCGGATCAAGCGGCAGGAGGCAACGTCGGAGGCCGCGACAGAGCCAGCTGAGCCAGCGAGTGTCGGGGACCATAATTAGGGGTACCCCCAAGACTCCTAATCTCAGCTGGTAACCCCCATCAGCACAAAGCTGCAAAGGCCTGATGGGCGCGATTAAGGACAAGGCTCAGTCCACTCAAGGGACACGATCTCGCCTCGCCCGAGCCCAGCCTCGGGCAAAGGCAGCCGACCCCAGAGGATTCACGTCTCGCCCGGGAGCCCCCTCAAGCAACGGACGCGCCTTCGGCTCGCCCGAGGCCCAGTCTTCGCAGAGAAGCAACCTTGGCCAGATCGCCACGCCAACCGACCATATCGCAGGAGCATTTAATGCAAGGATCGCCTGACATCTTATCCTGACGCGCTCTTTTGTCGATAGAGCCGAAGTGACCGCAGTCACTTCGTCGCTCCACTGACCGACCTGACAAGAAAACAGCGCCGCCTGCCCCGCTCCGACTGCCGTGCCACTCGCCAGAGTGAGGTCGACAGCGGCTAAGTCCAGCCTCGGGCGACATAGGAAGCTCCGCCTCGCCCGACCCCAGGGCTCGGCCCCTGTCTCGGCCTCGGCTCCGGAAGACGACGAACTCCGCCTCGCTCGACCCTAGGGCTCGGACTCAGCCTCGGCTCTGGAAGACGACGAACTCCACCTCGCCCGACCCCAGGGCTCGGACTCGGCCTCGGCTCCGAAAGACGATGAACTCCGCCTCGCCCGACCCCAGGGCTCGGACTCAGCCTCGGAAGACGATGGACTCCACCTCGCCCGACCCCAGGGCTCGGACTCAACCTCGACCTCGGAGGAATTGCCACCTCGCCCCAACTCGGGTTCGGACCAGCCATGTCGCCAGGAGGGCCATCATTACCCTACCCCTAACTAGCTCAGGCTACGGGGAACAAGACCAGCGTCCCATCTGGCTCGCCCCGGTAAACAAGTAATGATGACACCCCGCACGCTCTATGACGGCGGCAGCTCCCAGCCTCTTATGTCAGCAAGGAGACGTCAGCGTGGACCCGACAGCCCCGACAGCTGTACTTCCGCAGGGCTCCAGCGCTCCTCCGACGACCACGACATCACGTGAACAGGGTGCCAAAACCTCTCCGACTGCCACGACGGCATGTACTTAGGGCTCTAGCTCCTCTCTGCTAGACACGTTAGCACATTGCTACACCCCCATTGTACACCTGGGCCCTCTCCTTACGTCTATAAAAGGAAGGTCCAGGGCTCTCGTATGGAGAGGTTGGCCGCGCGGGAGAACGGGTCGGCGCATAAGGCTCTCGCTCTCTCTCTCTCTCGCTCCCGCGCGTACGCTTGTAACCCCCTACCGCAAGCGCATCCAGCCACCCTGGGCGCAGGACAACACGAAGGCCGTGGTTTCCCCTCGCTGTTCTCCCCCCTTTGTGTCCTGTCTCGTGCCGACCCATCTGGGCTGGGGCACGCAGCGACAATTTACTCGTCGGTCCAGGGACCCCCTGGGGTCAAAACGCCGACAGTTGGCGCGCCAGGTAGGGGCCTGCTGCGTGTTGATGAACAGCTTCCCGTCAAGCTCCAGATGGGTAGTCCCCAGCAACCTTTCCAACCCGGGACGACGCTCTGTTTCGGGAGTCTCGAGTTCATGTCTCTCGACGGCAGCTACGACATGGTACTCCTTCCGCCACGCGACGACGATAATGGCGGCCGTCAGCCCGCCCGCCGGCGGCAGAATCGATGACATCTTCCCCACGTGGCGGAAGAGCAACATTCAGTTCTGTCCCGTCGCCTCCCCTGCCGACGGAGGAGGAGTCGGGGCAGGCATGGCCAAGCAGGGGGCGACACCTCGTCGGCTGTCAAGCGAGTCGACGACGCCGGCGCCCCAGCAGGGGACACGCCGGGCGTTGACCTCGCATCGGAGATGAAGACGAGTGCTGTTTCCCCGCAACATGCCAACATCGAGCTGACGGATGACGTCAGCACGCTCGCGAAGGGCTTGCTGGGCGTCGCCCTCGTACCTGAGACAACGGTGCAGTCCGCCCCTAACGCGACTTCGTCACCACCCGTCGATCAAGAGGTACCGTCCGTTTCCCATCCCATGCCTTTCAGATTCAGCTTCGATCCACCAAGCGACCCCGCTTCGGTGGAGGCTTTCGCAAAGGCATGTCCAAACCCTCCGGGGTACCATGTGCGGTCACCCTGGGACAGACTGACGGTCGTCTCGACCTACGGGCCCTCGGGTTCCGAGGAAGATGACGAGCCTGACTCTGGTTGGGATTTCTATGGGCTTGGTAACCCCAGTACCATGCGGGACTTCATGACCGCGTGTGACTACTGCCTCTCCGATTGTTCCGATGGTAGCCACAGCCTCGGCGACGAGGACTATGGCCCAAGTCGCGAATGTTTCCACGTCGATCTAGGGGGTCTCGGCGAAGGTAACCATCTTGGTATGCCGGAAAACGGCGATCCCCCTAGGCCTGCACCTCACATTGACATCCTTCGGGAGCTAGCTGTGGTCCCAGTCCCTGCGGGGGGTCAGGACGCACAGCTCGAGCAAATCCGCGAGATGCAGGCCAGGCTCGACGAGGAGGCAGGAACACTTGGGCAGCCTCGGCTGAACCTCGGACAGGAGTGGGCAGGCCGAGCTCTGGCCGGAGAAGCGCGTCATCTGGCCCAGGACGTCCCGCACCGCATCACCAACGATACCAGGCCAAGGCTGCCCCCGGTTTCTAGTGGGGTCGGCCAGAACCTGGCTGCAGCTGCGATACTACTCCGAGCGATGCCGGAACCCTCCACCACCGAGGGGCGGCGTATCCAGGGAGAGCTCAAGAACCTCTTGGAAGATGCCGCGGTCCGTCGGGCCGAAAGCTCTGCCTTCCGAAAGCAGGGGTACCCCCAGAGCATCGCGCCGCGACTTCCGGATTCGTGCGAGAAGCCTCGGTCCACACCGGGCACACGCGCAACACGGCGCCTGCGACCCCGGGTCGCCTCGGCAACGAGCACCACCACCGCAACCGTCGAGCCCACCTCGACGAAAGGGTACGCTGAGGCTACCACCCTAGGCGTGGGTGACGCTACAACAGCGGGGAGGATCGAAGCCCCTCGCCCGAACCACCCGGTCCGCAGGCTTTCAGCCGGGCCATATGACGGGCATCGTTCCCGACCCGGTTCTGAACCCTGACTACCATCACAAAGTACTCGGGGGAGACAAGGCTGGAACTGTGGCTCGCGCACTACTGACTGGCCTGCCAGCTGGGTGGAACGGACGATGACAACTTCATCATCCGCAACCTCCCCCTGTTCCTCTCCGACACCGCTCGAGCCTCGCTGGAGCATCTGCCTCCGGGGCAGATCTCCAACTGGGACGACCTGGTCCAAGCCTTCACTGGCAACTTCCAAGGCACGTACGTGTGCCCTAGGAACTCCTGGGATCTCCGAAGCTGCCGCCAGCAGCCGGGAGAGTCTCTCCGGGACTACATCCGGCGATTCTCGAAGTAGCGCACCGAGTTGCCCAACATCACCGATTCCGACGTCATCGGCGCGTTCCTCGCCGGCACCACCTGCCGCGACCTGGTGAGCAAGCTGGGTCGCAAGACCCCCACCAGGGCAAGCGAGCTGATGGACATCGCTACCAAGTTCGCCTCTGGCCAGGAGGCGGTTGAGGCCATCTTCCGGAAGGACAAGTAGCCCCAGGGCCGCCAGCCGAAAGACGTCCCCGAGGCATCCGCTCGGCGCGATACCAAGAAGAAGAACAAGAAGAAGTCGCAAGCGAAACGCGACGCCACCGACGCAGACCTTGTTGCCGCCACTGAGTACAAGAACCCTCGGAAACCTCCTGGAGGTGCCAATCTCTTCGACAAGATGCTCAAGGAGCCGTGCCCCTATCATCAGGGGCCCGTCAAGCACACCCTTGAGGAGTGCGTCATGCTTCGGTGCCACTTTCACAAGGCCGGGCCACCGGCGGAAGGTGGCAGGGCCCACAACAGCGACAAGAAGGAGGACCACAAGGCAGAGGAGTTTCTTGAGGTCCACGACTGCTTCATGATCTATGGTAGGCAAGTGGCGAATGCCTCGGCTCGGCGCCGCAAGCAAGAGCGTCGGGAGGTCTGCTTGGTAAAGGTGGCGGCGCCAGTCTACCTAGACTGGTCCGACAAGCCCATCACCTTCGACCAAGGCGACCACCCCGACCGCGTGCCGAGCCCGGGGAAATATCCGCTCGTTGTTGACCCCGTCATCGGCAACGTTAGGCTCACCAAGGTCCTCATGGACGGAGGCAGCAGCCTCAACATCATCTACGCCGAGACCCTCGGGCTCCTGCAGATCGATCTGTCCTCGGTCCGGGCCGGCGCGGCGCCTTTTCACGGGATCATCCCCGAGAAACGCGTCCAACCCCTCGGACAACTCGATCTGCCCGTCTGCTTCGGGACTCCCTCCATCTTCCGAAGGGAAACCCTCACGTTCGAGGTGGTCGGGTTCCGAGGAACCTACCACGCAGTGCTGGGGAGACCATGTTACACCAAGTTCATGGCCATCCCCAACTACACCTACCTCAAGCTCAAGATGCCGGGCCCCAACGGGGTCATCACCGTCGGCCCCACGTACCGACACGCGTACGAATGCGACGTGGAGTGCGTGGAGTACGCTGAGGCCCTCGCCGAATCTGAGGCCCTCATCACCGACATGGAAAGCCTCCCCAAGGAGGTTCCAGATGCGAAGCGCCACGCCGGCAACTTCGAACCAGCAGAGGCAGTTAAATCGGTCCCTCTCGACCCCAGCAACGACACCTCCAAGCAGATCCGGATCGGCTCCGAGCTCGACCCCAAATAGGAAGCAGTGCTCGTCGACTTTCTCCACGCGAACGCCGAGGTTTTTGCGTGGAGTCCCTTGGACATGCCGGGCATACCGAGGGAAGTCACCGAGCACTCACTGGATATCCGAGCTAGAGCCCGACCCGTGAAGCAGCCTCTGCGCCGATTCGACGAAGAAAAGCGCAGAGCCATAGGCGAGGAGATTCACAAGCTGATGGCTGCTGGGTTCATCAAAGAGGTATTCCATCCCGAATGGCTTGCTAACCCTGTGCTTGTGAAAAATAAAGATGGGAAATGGCGGATATGTGTAGACTACACTGGTCTAAACAAAGCATGTCCGAAGGTTTCCTACCATCTGCCTCGTATCGACCAAATCATGGATTCCACTGCTGGGTGCGAAACCCTGTCGTTCCTCGATGCCTACTCAGGGTATCACCAAATCAGGATGAAAGAGTCCGACCAGCTCACGACTTCTTTCATCACACCTTTTGGCATGTACTGCTACGTTACTATGCCATTTGGTTTGAGGAATGCGGGTGCGACGTACCAAAGGTGCATGAACCACATGTTCGGAGAGCACATTGGTCGAACGGTCGAGGCTTACGTCGATGACATCGTAGTCAAGACGAGGAGAGCCTCCGACCTCCTCTCTGACCTTGAAACGACATTCCGGTGTCTCAAGGCGAAAGGCATAAAACTCAATCCCGAGAAGTGTGTCTTCGGAGTCCCCCGAGGCATGCTCTTGGGGTTCATCGTCTCCGAGCGGGGCATCGAGGCCAACCCAGAAAAAATCATGGCCATCACCAACATGGGGCCCATCAAGGACTTGAAAGGCGTACAGAGGGTCACGGGATGCCTTGCAGCTCTGAGCCGCTTCATCTCGCGCCTCGGCGAAAGAGGCCTACCTCTGTACCGCCTCTTAAGAAAGACCGAGTGCTTCACTTGGACCCCCGAGGCCGAGGAAGCCCTCGGGAACCTGAAGGCGCTCCTTACGAACGCACCCATCCTGGTGCCCCCCGCTGCCGGAGAAGCCCTCTTGATCTACGTCGCCGCTACCACTCAGGTGGTCAGCGCCGCGATCGTGGTCGAGAGACAAGAAGAAGGGCACGCATTGCCCGTCCAGAGGCCAGTCTACTTCATCATTGAGGTACTGTCCGAGACCAAGATCCGCTACCCACAAATTCAGAAGCTACTATACGCGATAATTCTGACACGGCGAAAGTTGCGACACTACTTCGAGTCTCATCCAGTAACTGTGGTGTCATCCTTCCCCCTCAGGGAGATCATCCAGTGCCAGGAGGCCTCGGGTAGGATTGCAAAATGGGCGGTGGAAATCATGGGCGAGACAATCTCGTTCGCCCCTCAGAAGGCCATCAAGTCCCAAGTCTTGGCAGACTTTGTGGATGAATGGGTCGACACCCAGCTTCCGGCAGCTCCGATCCAACTGGAACTCTGGACCATGTTTTTCGATGGGTCGCTGATGAAAACAGGGGCAGGCGCGGGCCTGCTCTTCATCTCGCCCCTCGGAAAGCACCTCCGCTACGTGCTGCGCCTCCATTTCCCGGCATCCAACAACGTGGCTGAGTACGAGGCTCTGGTCAATGGGTTGCGCATCGCCATCGAGCTCGGGGTCCGACGCCTCAACGCTCGCGGTGACTCGCTGTAACACTCCTGGTGTTACTATGACTAAAACTTGAGCATGGCATCATAAGCATTGACATTGCATATGTTTGATACACCTAGAGTGCATTCACTAGGCAAAAATTTCAAACAAGTTGTATTGTTTTAAGGTTTTGCAACCCTGGATAGGAAGCTTTACCCTAAACAAGGATTAAAGGGGCTAAAACTTAACCCAAATTGAGAAAACCTAAAGGCTTTAGTGAAATAGCTATAAAATATCCCCAAAAACAAAGTTGAATCTCATTTATACCCCTAGGATACTAGAAACCCTAAATGAAACCCTGGAAAACCCTAAAACTAAACCCTAGGGGTCTATGTGCAAAATTGGTCCACTTTTGGACTAAAGTGCTAAAACCAAGTCAAATAAGGTTCTTAAGTCCCTTGGTTCCCAAATGTGTGGACTTAAAAGCCAAATATTTGATTTTGGACTTATTTGCAAAAAAGTCACATTTGAACTCTTTTGACTAAGTCTAATTCCAGTGTACTGTACTCATCTTTGTGACCTTGTAACTTCTAAACAAAGGAGATTTTGCCCTAGGTCACCACACCAAATTTGAAGATCTATCAAAAGAGAACAACTTTGCTTAAGGTTGCAAGCTCACTTGTTGAGAAAAATCCAGAGATATTTAAGCCTGAAGTCAGGCTGTCAAACTGATTTGGTCTGAATTTTCAGACTAGCAGTGAATTATCACCAACTTCAAACCCAATTCCAGACATGATCCAGTGCCCTAATGAGTTCAATCTCTATAGTCGATTTGTAGCTGGTACATAGCACTACAACTTTGATGCAGAGACTTAGACTTGTTGCCACATGAAATTGGAAGGAAAACCCCCTGCAAATCGCTCTGTCAGACTGTCTGAACCAAACTCGCCATGGTACAGTAGAGCTCAACTGAAGAAGATCACGATTCACCCCTCCTGCCCATCGCCGGTGACCGTCGCCATCGATTACCGCTCGTCGTGATTCGTGCGCCGTGGACATCAGATAAGCATCACCCAGTAAAAATCTTCACCGCCGTGAGCTGGGCTCCACTCCGGTGACCCCTCCCGTGCCTCCCCCTCTGCTTTGCGGCGGAGCGATAGGCTCGCCGGTGAACCGCCGCCTCCCGGCCGTGCGCCGTGTGGCTCTCACTTTCCACCGCACCACCACGACTTACTCTAACTCCCTGTCGATCACCGGAACACCCGCCACGCCTCTGGACACGTATTCACCGCGCCCAGTATTCTTCCTCACCTCCGGCCGCCGCGTGCTCGTCCAAAATTCGCGGCCACCGCTCACTCCCCCTATAAATTGAGCCCGTGACTAGCTCCGTGAGGTCGTCAGCTAACTAGCCACCGCTAATCAGCCACAATCATCTACCAGCGAGCTTAAATTTCCAATTTCCCCCAATTTTGATGCAGAGACTTAGACTTGTTTGTGTTGTTCGTACATTCTTGTATGTCCACAATGCTCACTACCCCACTTAATTGAATTATATCGCCACCAATCGCTAGGAACACAACCGTATAGCCGCCATGATCACGGCCACCGTGGCCAGAGCTACGTAGTTGGTCTTAGTTGCAATTAGGTTGGGGGAAATGGTCAGGGTAGCCCCAATTTCATGTCTGCCGCTCAGAGAACCCAGCCATTGCCCCGTTCGGCCGGTACAGGTGCTTGCCGGAGCACGGCCGCGCGTGAACGGCGTCGGGGACCTAGCCATGCGAAGAAATAGGAGTCGGAGGGGTTTTCTGTAAACCGTCAGTGGCCCAGTGAAACAGTAAACAAACCTGATTCGAGTTAGCTATTAAACCAAGGGCCTCTGTGCAAAACTACCTCAGGCTCGCGCGCGTGGGCATGTTTCTGCTGTTGTTGGGCCGACTTGGACTGATTTCAGCCCATGTATGTTCATTATTTTCCTTTTTCTATTTTTAGCCAGCTTTAGAAATCTGTTAAAAATGGTAGAAAAATCCTAAAATTGTGAAACCAATTTTCCTAGGCTCCTTATTTTCTCTAGAATTTAATAAAAATAGTTTTGTGATTTTTAGTGGAAATAAGAAATTTTAGGGTATTTAAAGTGGTTAAAGGTAATAGTTATAGATTTTTAGAAAATAATTGGTAAGTCCAAAAATGCCCAAACTTTTTATGGGAACTTAATGAAATATTTAGAAGCCTTGGGTAGAATTTGAGTTGATTTGGACCATGTTTGATAACTAGAACCCAAAACCACCCCCTGCCCTATGAACTCCTTTACCGACTCCGGAAACCCTAGGTTCTCGGAGTACCGTGAAGGAAAGTTGTACTCAAGACTTAGATAATAAGTTTATATTATCTTCGCATCCTCATGAGCATCCCATGGCATCCATTCTTATGCATATATATGGTTATGTTAGAACACGAAGAAGAAGAAGTCACTGAAGAGGGGACACCACCAACCTCAGATCCTCCAGCAGGCAACTGCTTTTATTTCGATATTTGTGGATCCGAGCAGGACTCACCTGTTAACAAAGGCAAGCCCCGGTGCATTTGCCACCTTCCTTGATGTTTTTAAAATCTTTCTCACTTGCTTGCTGCATTAGGTGATAGGAGTTGATTGATTAAACAATTCCTGCATTACCTTCCTTGAACTTGATTACCTTCCTTGAAACCCTATTTTTACAAAAAGGTTTTATTATGCTTAGTATTTCTTTAGAAAAACAAAAGGATTTGTTTTACAAAAGATGTTTGGCAAAGTGGGAGGGTTGTTTTCGAAAATAAAATTTGATGGTGGATCCATCAGGGCCCTGATGGATTCAACATCTGGAAAAGATGTACCTCTGCCAGGTACCAAACTTTGGGTTTGAAAAGATTAAGCTGAGACCGGGCGGGTGACTTGCACGAGAAAGGAGTCTCGGTGTAGTGTCTCCGTCTGAGTCGATTAAGGACCGTCTTGATGTAGGCTTGTTGATCGAGGACCCTTTAGCTGGTCACATGCCTCGTCATGGGTAAGCCTTGCCTCGGGCAGACTAAGGCCGGAATAAGATAACACGAAATGGGCGTGGAGCGGTGGCGAGAGTAGCGTGTACCCTCCGTGGCAAGAGGCTGGACGGTGGTGTATCTGTGCTCTCGGTTTGCGTGAACCTGATCCGGTCTTAAGAACCTCAGTGGCGGGTTGGCATATGCAAGGGTTAAGTGCTACATATGTCGTGTGATTGGAGATCCTCAGCTGAGTATAATCGATTCGGATCACCGTACCTTCGCGGTTATGAAGACTTGGTCACTACCCTACACGTAGCATTCCACTAAAGATGATGGGTATTTGTTAAGAAATTGGCTAGTGCAGGACCAGCGATTGAACTAGGGTAGAAAGAACTCTAGTTGCAGGTAATTGAACTTAACTTGACAAATAAAATTGGATTTTTAAGGATCCACTTTAGTAAGCATTTCTGCAAAACAGAGTCTTTGAGTATTGAGAAGCCTTTCCTTGACTCCCTAAAAGCGAGCATACCCTTGAGAGTCTTTTCTTTAGATGGGTAAGTCTTGCTGAGTAATTCCATACTCAGGGTTTATCCCTTTGTTGTTTTAGGTGAGGAAGTAGCAGATTTCTGCTGCTTCTGTGCCAGGGTGGTTCCCAAGGAAGAAAGACAAGACTGAAGTGCGGGAGGGCTTGGTCCTCCGTATAGACCTTTTACTTAAAACTTATCGGGAGGGGTTTTTGCCTCCCTTGGTTTGTATAATATTATTACTCTGCACTCGTTTTTAGTTCTGGTCTGTAATAAAAGAACTTGAGCTTGCTTTTAAAATAAACGTAAGTTATGTAAATCGCTTCCGCATTTCTTTATCTCCGATGTTCTGTAATGTGTGCAAGACGGGTGAATCGTTCCTGGTAAGGTAAGGAAAGATACCGAACTTGTCAAGTAACTCAGGGGCACCTACAGGGTTGTCTGAAGTCCGTTGGACAAGGACAACTGTAGGTGGGCCTAATTACTTGGGAGGTTCCGTCACACTCGCAGCTTGTCATCGACCAAGTCATGAAGAACTCCCACTGCTGCGACCCGAAGATGGAAGCCTACTGCGACGAGGTTCGGCGCCTGGAAGACAAGTTCTACGGGCTCGAGGTCAACCACGTCGCCCGACGATACAACGAGACTGCGGACGAGCTGGCAAAGATAGCTTCGTGGCGGACAACGGTTCCCCCGGACGTCTTCTTCCGAGACCTACATCAACCCTCGGTCAAGACCAGCGACACGACCGAGCCCGAGGCACCCTCGGCTCCGCCCGAGGCGTCCTCGGCTCGGTCCGAGGCGCCCTCGGCTCAACCCGAGGCACCCTTGGCCCCCGAGGGTGAGGCACTGCGCGTCGAGGGAGAGCGGAATGAGGTCCCGCCTGATCGAGACTGGCAGGCCCCGTACCTGCAATATCTCCACCGAGGAGAGCTACCCCTCGACCGAGCCAAAGCTCGGCGACTGGCGCGGCACGCCAAGTCATTCGTCTTGCTGGGTGAAGGGAAGGAGCTCTACCACCGCAGCCCCTCCGGCATCCTCCAGCGATGCATATCCATCACCGAAGGCCAGGAGCTCTTACAAGAAATACACTCGGGGGCTTGCGGTCATCACGCAGCGCCCCGAGCCCTTGTTGGAAACGCTTTCCGACAAGGTTTCTACTGGCCTACCGTGGTGGCCGACGCCACTAGAATTGTCTGAACCTGCCAAGGGTGTCAGTTCTACGCAAGGCAGACACACCTACCCGCTCAGGCTCTGCAAACAATACCCATCACCTGGCCGTTTGCTGTGTGGGGTCTGGACCTCGTCGGTCCCTTTCAGAAGGCACCCGGGGGCTACACGCACCTACTGGTCGCTGTCGACAAATTCTCCAAGTGGATCGAGGTCCGACCCCTAAACAGCATCAGGTCCGAACAGGCGGTGGCATTCTTCACCAAAATCATCCATCGCTTTGGGGTCCCGAATTCCATCATCACCGACAACGACACCCAGTTCACCGGCAGAAAGTTCCTGGACTTCTGCGAGGATCACCACATCCGGGTGGACTGGGCCACCGTGGCTCACCCCATAACGAATGGGCAGGTAGAGCGTGCCAACGACATGATTCTGCAAGGACTCAAGCAGAGGATCTACAACGACCTCCACAAGTTCGGCAGGCGATGGATGAAGGAACTCCCCTTGGTGGTCTGGAGCCTGAGGACGACGCCAAGTCGAGCCACAGGCTTCACGCCGTTCTTTCTAGTCTAAGGGGCCGAGGCCATCTTGCCCACAGACTTGGAATATGGTTCCCCAAGGACGAGGGCCTACGACGACTGACGCAACCAGACCAACCGATAAGACTCACTGGACCAGCTGGAAGAGGCTCAGGACGTGGCCTTACTACACTCGGCACGGTATCAGCAGTCCCTCCGACGCTACCAAGCCCGAGGGGTTCGGTCCCGAGACCTCCAGGTGGGCGACTTGGTGCTTCGACTACGACAAGATGCCCGAGGGCGGCACAAGCTCACGCCTCCCTGGGAAGGGCCATTCATCATCGCCAAGGTTTTGAAGCCCGGGACATACAAGCTGGCCAACAGTCAAGGCGAGGTCTACAGCAACGCTTGGAACATCCGACAGCTACGTCGCTTCTACCCTTAAGATGTTTTCAAGTCGTTCATATACCTCGTTTACATATGAAGTCTAACCATCAAGGAAGGGATGGCTTTGCCTCGGCAAAGTCCGACCCTCCCTCGGGGGCTAGAAGGGGCGAACCCCCTCTGCGTCAAAATTTTTCTCGAAAAAAGTCTTTCGGCAAGAACATTTTTCGTGTTTTTCGACTACTTCGATGGTGGGATCCTGAAAACGACGGAGTACACGTAAGCAGGCAAGGCTGACCGAGCCGAGGGATTCCTATGCCTGCGGGATACGGATACCTCACTCATCACCTTCTGCGATAAGTAACTCGCGCTCGGATAAACGGTTCCGCTGACCGAACAAGTCTTAACGCTCGAAGACTCTTCTGCCGAAACGATTTTTCGTGCCATCTCGACCATGTCGACAAAAGAATCCTACGGACAAGTAAGAGTACACATAAGCGGCAAGGCCGACTGAGCCGAGGGACTCCTACGCCTCCGGGATACGAATACCTCACTCATCACCTTCCGTGAGAAGTAACTCTCGCTCGGATGAACGATTCTGCCACCGACAAGCAAGTCTTGATACTCGAAACAAGGGGAAAAGAAACGCAGCTTTACAACACGACGACAGTATGTTTAGGCCTCGGCGACCGTGAAAAACATATGCATACTACAGGCGAACCGATGTTGCAGGCTCAGATGTCGATGGAGAGGGAGCAGCAGCACCCTCGGCGTCAACTCCACCTTCGACGAAGTCCGACCGAGCCTCGGACGGCAACACGGGCGGAGGATCTCCGCACCGAAGGACGATGTCAGCACCATGCCCGGGCCATCGCCGCCAGGGTCTCCTCCAGGAACCCGGCCCGAGCAGACGGCTCGGCCGGCCGCCCCGAAGTCTCAGCCAGCCGTCCCCCGAGGACACCAGCTCGACTCATGGCCTCGGCAACCCGACTCCGGTGCCGGTCCCGCCAGTGGACGGCCCGGCCAGGCTCTGGCCGACGAAGCTTCCCTTTTTTGAGCCGACTCCGCCTCTGTCCATGCTGACACCGCTGCCCTCGGCCCCGGCTCACCGCAGAGCAGCCGAGGGTTTCTTTAACTAAGCAAGTGAAGCCTCGTGCGGCAAGGCCGACCGAGCCGAGGGATTCCTACGCCTCCGGGATACGGATACCTCACTCGTCACCTTCCGTACAGAGCAACTCACATTTGGTTAAGCGGTTCGGCTAGCCGACATGCGAGTCTCAGTGCTCAAAAATGAGGAAAAAACATGGTATTACACCAAAAAATACCTACATGTTCAGGCCTCGACAGCCACAATGAACAAACACCGGCACTCAAGGTGCCATTACAAACGGAACTCCGGTTCCACCCCTGCTGGTACGAACAACCCCCCACGCTGGAGGGCCTGCGGGGCAACAAAACCCCTGGTGGCTCGCCGACGCCCGCTCCGGTAGCTGCGACAACGACCCCCGCTCCGAAGTGGCCAAACAGCAGTAGCGATGACCTCAGGGCGGACGCTGCTGCGACGAGCTCCTCGCCCACGCCCCCACTCGAGGGGCGAGGACAAGCAGAAGACTGTAGAGTCAGAGGTCAGTCCGCGGGTGGCACTAACTATCCCGTCGGCAGAGAAACCTCTTCCGGCTGCCTCGGTGGGAGGTGGCACCGGAAGTAGCGCCGGAACCGCTCAGGCCAGGGAGCCGGGCACGCGGCAGTTGCCAGCGCCACAAACGGCGAACGCCCTTCCCCCCGATCACTGAGGGAAGGAGCGGGCCGCTGCCCGCGCGGAGACAGGCCCCAACTCGGCGCACTCCCCTCCCCAGCACTGATGATGAACATCCTTGAAGTTGAGGGAGGGGCAGAGGCCACAGCCCGGCTCGCTTCTCCCCACCATCGAACTAGTGGTCACCGTCTTGGGTGACCACCGGCGAGGGGATGCAGCCGGGCTGCCTGATGAAAATCCTTGAAGCCGAGCGATGGCTGAAAGGTACCAACTTCCGCGAAGTTGCGTTCCTCCAACAACAGCAAGACGAAAGCGACGCGAGCGCTCCCCATCAGGGGGCTCGAAAGGTGGAAGGATGCGATACATGGAGTGCGAAGACATGGTTGCCATCCAAGGGGGTCACCCTCCTTTTAAAGGTGACTCTCCCCACTTGCGTCCTCAGCCATCGCGGACTGGGTCTTCTCCAACACGCTCCAAGGTCCTCCCCCTACGACACGGGGGCTGGGTCCCACACGTCATGCAAGCTTCCCCAGGACAGAAGGAGCCAAACCGCCGCGCGCGGAGCGCACAACAGCCCAGCGGTTACAAGCATTCCTCCACTATCGCCCAGACCAGCGGGTGAAAAAGCGGACCACCATGCAGGCCGCATGCAACCGCACCAAGAGGGTGCACCCTTCTGACTTCGCCGCGTCCAGCATGGAGGCCCAGGCCCACACGTCATGTGACCGGCGCGCCGGTTACTACGTGCGAGAAACTGCACCGCCACTCGCGCCAGTCCCGCGCCTCCTCGACTGCGGAACCGGTGCCGCAACTCGAGGCAACCCTACGCACGGCCCAGCAGTGCCAACCAGGCACGCCGGTCACGGGTCAGTCAGCCGCGGGAGAAGGCGTGACGGTCGATACGGCCAAAAAAGAGCTGGTAGTAATGGCGATGGCAGGCGGGCGGAAGCAGCAGTCAAATCATCTGCAGGCTCACGTCCCCTCCTGGAACAGCGAGAGAACCCTCTCCCACGGCGTGAAGACGACGCGCCCGTGTTTCGTTCCTCGAACGGCTCGCGCACGCACAACGGCTGCCCCGCGAACCACTCGTCCCATCTCATTAACTCTGCGGCAGGGCAGGTGGCACCTTTGGCAGGCAAAGCGGGCGACGCTTCACCTCCGCCATAATGACCGCGTCAAAAAGGTACGCCACAACGTTCAATTTTGTATCCTTTTCCACTTCCTCTTTCTCTCTCTTGCCACAGGGACCGAGAAAGGGGATACTCCGAAAGGGATCCTTCTCCACGAAGGAAACGGGCCTCGAGCCCCCCTACTGATCAGAGGTTCGAAGGCTGGCCCCTCGAAAGGGTTTGACAGCCGCCTCAGAGCACTCGGGCTCCGCGCCCACTACTGGTCAGAGGTTCGAAGGCTGGCCCCTCGGAAGGGTTCAACAGCCGCCTCAGGCCACTCGGGCTCTGCGCCCACTACTGATTAGGGGTTCGTAGGCTGGCCCCCAAAGGGTTCGACAGCCGCCTCAGAGCACGCAGAGCGAGGGATGACCCTGGGTACGTTCGATACATAACCAAGGCTCGGGCTACGCTCCCGAGGTACCCTAGGACATTTCCGAGACCAGCGGGAGAGATTTTCGTAATGGAATCCCACCAAAGGGAGGCATTGAGCCCTCGGACCCCGTCAAAAGGGGACCGGGTCCGTCGAATCACCCGCAGGTACTTTTGGAGCGTGCCTCCGGGCCACTAGCCGACCCCTAACGAATGGGGCACGGGCGTCCACTCGGATTACCCGCTAGCAACTCACTGGAGACACCATGTTCGGCGCCCTCCGAGGGCAGCATGGCGCTTTCCCCCCTCCTCCTTGCGGAAAGGCGACGTAGGGGCGTATGAAAAAAGCCGAGTCTGTCCTTGACCGTCCTCTCGCTCTGTGCGAAGGCTCGGGGGCTGCTCTCGCGAACCCGGCTCCGGCCAAACCATTGACGGCGTCAACATACCAGCCCGAGAACTTGGGACTCGACTATGCACCCGGGCTACGGCCAGTTCGCATGAGGGAACGACCAAACCGGCCGAGCCATCACGAAAGGCACTAAGACCTCGAAGGAGTCAAAACACTCCTCCGAGGCCTCGGGGGCTACACCCGGCGGGTGCGCTCGCGCGCACCCACTGGAACAAAATGCAACCGAGAAAAGCCGGTCCCCTTGCAAGAAAGTGCGACAAAAGCCTCCAAGCGAGTGCCAACACTCCCTTCGAGGCTCGGGGGCTACTGTCGGGGACCATAATTAGGGGTACCCCCAAGACTCCTAACCTCAGCTGGTAACCCCCATCAGCACAAAGCTGCAAAGGCCTGATGGGCGCGATTAAGGTCAAGGCTCAGTCCACTCAAGGGACATGATCTCGCCTCGCCCGAGCCCAGCCTCGGGCAAAGGCAGCCGACCCCGGAGGATTCATATCTCGCCGGAGGGCCCCCTCAAGCAACGGACGCGCGTTCGGCTCGCCCGAGGCCCAGTCTTCGCAGAGAAGCAACCTTGGCCAGATCGCCACGCCAACCGACCAAATCGCAGGAGCATTTAATGCAAGGATCGCCTGACATCTTATCCTGACGCGCTCTTCAGTCGACAGAGCCGAAGTGACCGCAGTCACTTCGCGCTCCACTGACCGACCTGACAAGAAAACAGCGCCGCCTGCCCCGCTCCGACTGTCGTGCCACTCGCCAGAGTGAGGTCGACAGCGGCTAAGTCCAGCCTCGGGCGACATAGGAAGCTCCGCCTCGCCGACCCTAGGGCTCGGCCCCTGTCTCGGCCTCGGCTCCAGAAGACGACGAACTCCGCCTCGCCCGACCCCAGGGCTCGGACTCGGCCTCGGCTCTGGAAGACGACGAACTCCGCCTCGCCCGACCCTAGGGCTTGGACTTGGCCTCGGCTCCGGAAGATGACGAACTCCGCCTCGCTCGACCCCAAGGCTCGGACTCAGCCTCGGCTCCGGAAGACGATGGACTCCGCCTCGCCCGACCCCAGGGTTCGGACTCAACCTCGACCTCGGAGGAACCGCCACCTCGCCCCAACTCGGGTTCGGACCAGCCACGTCGCCAGGAGGGCCATCATTACCCTACCCCTAGCTAGCTCAGGCTACGGGGAACAAGACCGGCGTCCCATCTAGCTCGCCCCGGTAAACAAGTAATGATGACACCTCGCACGCTCCATGACGGCGGCAGCTCCTAGCCTCTTATGTCAGCAAGGAGACGTCAGCGTGGACCTGACAGCCCCGACAGCTGTACTTCCGCAGGGCTCCAGCGCTCCTCCGACGACCACGACATCACGTGAACAGGGTGCCAAAACCTCTCCGACTGCCACGACGGCATGTACTTAGGGCTCTAGCTCCTCTCTGCTAGACACGTTAGCACATTGCTACACCCCCCATTGTACACCTAGGCCCTCTCCTTACGTCTATAAAAGGAAGGTCCAGGGCTCTCGTATGGAGAGGTTGGCCGCGCGGGAGAACGGGCCGGCGCATAAGGCTCTCGCTCCCGCGCGAACACTTGTAACCCCCTACCGCAAGCGCATCCAGCCGCCCTGGGCGCAGGACAACACGAAGGCCGTGGTTTCCCCTCGCTGTTCTCCCCCCTTTGTGTCCCGTCTCGTGCCGACCCATCTGGGCTGGGCACGCAGCGACAATTTACTCGTCGGTCCAGGGAACCCCCCGGGGTCGAAATGCCGACAGCGAGCCAGGCACGCTCGAGCTGACAATGCTTGCGGCCGACCGGTCCTGCGTTGCCGAAGTTCCCCCCTCCGCAAGGTCGGTGAGCGCCTTCTCCCCTGAATGCTGAAGGAGGAGACGGCCTGCCGGCCCATGCGGGAGGTAGAACCCCGGCTCAACTCCCCACTTAGAGGCCGCAGCCCGGCTCGCTTCTCCCCACCAAACTACCCATTGGTGAGGGAATGCAGCCGGGCTGCACGACGAAAATCCTTGAAGCCAAGCGATGGCTGAAAGGTGCCGATCTCCATGAGGCCACGCTCCTCCAACGACAGCAAGAGCAAGGCGGCGCTGGAGCACCCCATCCGGGGGCTCAAAAGGTGGAAGGGCGTGATGCATGAGGGGAGAACGAAGGCATGGCCACTGCCCAGGGGATCGATCCCCCTTTATAGGCAAACCTCCTCACTTGCACCCCTTAGCATCACGGGCGAAATCCCTACTGACATCCTCCAGGGTTCTCCCCCTACGACATGGGGGCTGGGACCCACGCGTCATACGAGCTGATCCGAAGCACGAAGAAGGTGAACCACCACACGCGAGGCATGTAACCATCCCGCGGTTACAAGCGCTCTCCCACCTTTGCAGAAACTGGTGGTCGAAAGGGCGGACTGCTACGCGACAGGCATCCAACTGCACCGCAACTGTGCGCCCCTTCGGCTCCGTCTACATCCGGCGGACCAATGCAAAGGAAGCGGGCCCGCATGTCATGTGACCGGCGGCGCCGATTACGACGTGCGAGAAGTTACACCGCCACTCGCGCCAATGTTGTGCCTCCTCGACTGTGGAACCAGTACCACGACTCGAGGTAGCCCTGCGCATGACCCAACAGTGCCAATTAAAGGCGACGGCCACGGGTCAGTCAGCCGCGGGGTAGGCACGACGGTTGGCATGGTCAAAAGTGGGCCGGCAGTGACTGCAGCGGCAGACGAGCGAAGGCAGCGGCCAAGTCGCCTGCAGGCTCGCGTCCCCTCCTGAAGCGACGGGAGAGCCCTCTCCCACGGCGTGAAGATGACGCGCCCGTGCCCCATTCCTCGAACGGCTCGCGCGCGCAACGGGCGCCACGCGAATCGCCCGTCCCGTCGCATTAACTTCGCGGCAGGACAAGCGACACCTTTGGCAGGCGAGGCGGGCGTCGCTTCGCCTTCGCCATAATGACCGCATCAAAAAAGGTGCGCCACCTTATTTAAATTCATATCCTTCCCCTCCTCCTCTCTCTCTCTTGCTACAGGGACCGGGAAAGGAGATGTTGTGGAAAGGATCCTTCCCGGCGAAGGAAGCGGGCCCCGAGCCCTCCTACTGATCAGGGGTTCGAAGGCTGGCCCCTCGGAAGGGTTTCGACAGCCGCCCCAGAGCACTCGGACTTCAAGCCCATTACTGATCAGGGGTTCGAAGGCTGGCCCCTCGGAAGGGTTCGACAGCCGCCCCAGAGCGCTCGGGCTCCGTGCCCACTACTGATCAGAGGTTCGTAGGCTGGCCCCTCAGAAGGGTTCGACAGTGGCCCTAGAGCACTCAGAGTGAGGGATGACTCTGGGTACGTTCGATACATAGCCGAGGCTCGGGCTACGCTCCCGAGGTACCCTAGGACATTTCCGAGACCGACGGGAACGATTTGTAACGGAATCCCACCGGAGGGAGGCATCGAGCCCTCGGACCCTGTCGAAGGGGTCTGGGTCCGGCGAATCACTCGCAGGTACTTTTGGAGCGTGCCTCTGGGCCACCAGCCGACCGCTAACGAACGGGGCACGGGCGTCCACTCGGATCACCCGTTAGCAGCTCACTGGAAACACCATGTTCGGTGCCCTCCGAGGGCAACATGGCGCTTTCCCCCCTCCTCCTTGCGGAAAGGCGACGTAGGGGCGTATAATAAAAGTCGGGAAAGTCCTTGATCGTCCTCTCACTCCGTGCAGAGGCTCAGGGGCTGCTCTCACAACCGGCTACGGCCAAAACTGTTGACAGCGTCAACAAACCAGCTTGATAACTTGGAACCCGACCACGCACCCGGGCTACTGTCGGGCCGCATGAGGGAATGATCAGACCGGTCGAAGCACCACGAAAAGCATTCAGACCTCAGAGGAGTCAAACCACTCCTCCGAGGCCTCGGAGGCTACACCCGGGGGGTGCGCTCGTGCGCACCCACCAGAACAAGGCAAAAACCGAGAAAGGCCGGCCCCTCACCGAAAACGCGACAAAAGCCTCCAAGCGAGTACCATCACTCCCTTCGAGGCTCGGGGGCTACTGTCGGGTACCATAATTAGGGGTACCTCCAAAGCTCCTAATCATGGCTGGTAAACACCCTCAGACCAACTGACGGGTGCGGTTCAAGCCAAGACTTCGTCTACGCGAGGGACGCGCTCTCACCCGAGCCCAGCCTCGGGTTGGAACAGTAGTCCCAGACAAGTTCACGCCTCGCCCGAGGGCCTCCTCAGACAGCGGGCGCCCCCTCGGCTCTCCCGAGGCCCGGCTCGGGCAAGCTTCTTTGTGAAGCAACCTTGGCCATACCGCCTCACCAACCGACCGCTTCGCAGGCGCATTAAATGCAGGGGATGCCTGACGCCGTATCCTGACACACGCGCCTCAGTCGGCTAGGCCGAAGTGACCGCAGTCACTTCGCCCCTCTTCTTTATTGTCCGATATGACAGGAAAACAGCGCCGCTCACTCCGCTCTGACTGCCGTGTCAGCCACCCCAGCAACGACTGACAACAAGTCACAATCAACCACCGAGTTCAAGCCTCGGGCGCAATAGGAAGCTCTGCCTCGCCTGACCTCACGCTCCGGCCTCGGGAGGAGGTTTCTGCCTCGCCCGACCTCACGCTCCGGCCTCGGGAGGAGATCTCCGCCTCGCCCGACCCCCGGACTCGGCCTCGACCCCGGTCATGGGAGGAATCGCGTCCTCGCCCGACCTCACGCTCCGGCCTCGGGAGGAGGTTTTCGCCTCGCCCGACCTCACGCTCCGGCCTTGGGAGGAGATCTTCGCCTCGCCCGACCCCTGGTCTCGGCCTCGACCCCGGTCACGGGAGGAATCGCGTCCTCGCCCGACCCCGGCCTCGGCCTCAAGAGAAGTCTCCGCCTCGACCGACCCTGGGCTTGGACTGACCGCGCTAATAGGGGATGCATCATTTCCCTATTCCTAGCCTGCTCAGGCTACAAGGAACAAGACCGGCGTCCCATCTGGCTTACCCCGGCGATGGGTAATGATGGTGCCCCACGTGCGCTATGACGCCGGTGGCTCTCAGCCCCTTACGACAGCAAGGAGACGTCAGCAGGATCCACGCCGCGCTGCCAGTTGTGCTTCTACAGGACTCAGGCGCTCCTCTAGCGGCCACGCCATCACATGTACAGGGCCCAAGCTCTCCCCCAACGACCATGTTGGCATGTACACAGGGCTTAGACACTCCACTGCCGGACACGTTAGCGCATAGCTGTGCCCCCCGTTGTACGTCTGGACTCTCTCCTTGCCTCTATAAAAGGGAGGTCCAGGGCCACCCTGAGGGGGGTTCGCACGAGGGAAGCGGCGGACGAGCTCTATGTCCCTCTCTCTCTCTCACGAGACGCGCTTGTAACCCCTACTGCAAGCGGCACCCCTGGTGCAAGATAATACAAGGCTTGTCCCACCTCTTGTGTTTCATCCTGCGCCAACCCATCTGGGCAGGGACACGCAGCGACAATTCACTCGTCGGTCCAGGGACCCCCCCGGGTCGAAACGCCGACACCTGGTGTTTGGGCTCCCTGCTGCGCGGTGTTCATCTTCTCGGGCTGGTTCCGTGGATGTCTCCCTTGGTTCCAGCAGCGGCTCTAGTATCTCCGTCAACCTCCCGCCGTGCAGGCCCGGACGTGGGCGGCGGAATTGGTTTTTTAGGACAGAACTTCGTGTTCGCTGAGCTGATCTTCCCACGTAGACAATCTACGTGCTGTGAGTTATTCGTTGCCTCACTTTATTTACTGTTTAATTTTGTGCAATCTGCTAGTATTTAAATACTTGGGTGTGATTGTACTGCTGTGGACGGATTTGTGTGCTCAATGATGATAGCGGTGTAGTGAGACAACGTGACTGTCTGGGTTTTAGTGTATTATCATTTTCAGCATTGATATTATTTGTGCCTAATTAAATCTCTCTTTGTTGAGGCTATTTACCTGTGTTAAATTCTGTTATTTTATTTAGTACACAGCTCCTTACTATTAGTATTTACATTTGATTATTAGGCTTATTACATCTGATCTAAAACCCTGATTTGGTAAGATAGGACTGTCACGTTAGTCGAGGATCTCTGATCACCTTTTAGCGTTGGAGGGTTGTTCATAACAACAACCCGCTATTTTGAGAGCAATAGTTTAAGATAAATAATTATGTTTATTTGTTTAATGTAATGCCCAAAATTGGGAGAAGGAAATAAATAAATAAATAAATAATGATAGTAATAATAATAATAAAATAAACAAATATATTGTTACAGTAGTGTGGTAATTTAAAACTGGGATCCAAATTTAAAGGTTTAAATTGAAACTAGAAACA
The DNA here is from genome assembly GCA_029449295.1 of Zea luxurians. Classification (NCBI taxonomy): domain Eukaryota; kingdom Viridiplantae; phylum Streptophyta; class Magnoliopsida; order Poales; family Poaceae; genus Zea; species Zea luxurians. The sequence goes on from JAOPSE010000080.1 coordinate 8,391,187, forward strand.
ACAAATAGGAGAAAGAAAATGTTTATGAAGCCCCTCTATTCCTCCCATAAATAGATGACAAGGAAAATAATAAATAAAAATATTGAAAACAGTGGATAGTATATTCACAATTTAATGGTATTTAATATTTGAAGATTAGAAATTTAAAAACAGGAATTTAAAATTCAGTTTGAATCTTTAAAATTGGAATTAGAGGAGAAATTTAAAGAAAAAGAGGAAAACCTGTTCTGGGCCACAGAACTGGAATTCGGCCCAACTTCAGCCGCACGGCCCACTTCTCCCCTCTTATGCGCACCCGTTCCTTTCACTTACGCGCGGGCCCCATTCCGTCAGTCGCTCACACTCCTCAATTGTGCGCGTGTCCCTCACTGCATGTGGGGTCCCGATGTCAGGACCATCTTCCCGAACGGATCGCGGATCGTAACAAATCGATCGGGGTGGCTGGCGCGGAATCCGGGCTACCTTGACCTGGAATCTCGGAAATCTGTTGATGTTGCTTGGCCGCCTAGGTATATATACGTGCGCCTCTAGCCTAGCCCAGAAAAGCAACACCGAGGGAGAGAGAAAGCAAAGAGAGAGAGAAAGACCGAGCCGCCGCCGTCGGGATCACGTTTCGCCAACGCCGTGAACATGGCGATGGGCCTGGGAACATCACTGGAGCACGCTGTATGTGGGAGAAGGTTTTCCAGGCGATCCTGGCGACCAGAGCGCTCTGAATTGCTCGCCGTAGTTGTATCCTGCCGCGGATCCGCCATGTCGTGTGGCCTGCCTCGCCGCTGCTTCAATCGCCGGTGAGAAACCCCTAGCCTCGATCGCCTAGTCATTCTCATCGTGTAGCACCCGTTCATTTGAAGCTCTCACACCGGGGGCCGCTTGGGGCGTTGGTCGGCCATGGCGCGCCGCCGCGGGCCTCTGCTCATCCGTGGCCGGCCGTCGTTGGTAGGGGGGGGGGGGAAACACCTCGGCCGTTGGATCAGCCACGAACGCTCAGGATCATACGTAAGGATACCCCTTCGCCCCATTAAATACCAGCCGTTGATTTCTAATCTTGCGACTCACGGCGCGTACCGGTTCGGATGGGGGGGAAATCTAATCTGGTCCCTTGATTCAAGATCGGACGGCTCACATGGCCAGATACCCCTTCGCGGTGTAACATTTTCTAAAGAGACCCTCTGCTTTAGCCAAATTAACCCGCCGTCCCCTCGGGGAGGTTTACTGAGTCTTAAGGAATCTTACACAATAAACCCTGACCTTTTGCGAAATTGAGGCCCAGTCCAGTGCAGTATTAAAATGATTAAATGAATTAGAAATTAGATTTTTAATACAAAAATAATTGCTAGAACTTAGATAATTCATAGAAAATTCATTTTAGCTCCAAATTGAACCATTCCAGTTTCTAAAATTTTGTAATAATATTCTTCATCATTTAGTGCCTCTGTTTTGTCATGAAAACAATTAGAAATTTAATCTCTCACTTAATCCATTTTAAACACATAAAACCTTTGAAAATTCATAACTTAAAATCTATAATTCCAAAATTAATAATTCTTGTTCCTGTGATCTTATTTTAATATGAAGATTATTAATGTGTATTTTGTTCTTATGTTTGGTGTAATGTTAATTTTGCCTATGCCATGTTTGTTTGGATTGCTACGACTAGCAGTGAGGTCACGTGTCACCTGAAGATCATCCTGGTACCTGGAATCTCAAGGCCCAGGCAAGTTGTGCCCTTGATCACTTCTTTTTACCCAGCCATGTTCTGATTAATCATAATGATCTGCATAGGTTAATTTTGATGGGACCCAATAGGTTACCCTAGTTTGTCTATCTTTATACCTTGTTTACCACTGAACCTTCTGGGTAGTACTTGCTAGTGCTTTATGTGGTTTTGGGTATGAAGATTACATTATTCATGATCATACTTTTGTTATAAGCTGTTATTTATTGTTCATGATAAGATCATTATGTTAATTGGAACATGGAGCGACCACCCGGGAAAACAGTGCTACCACAAGGGAGGAATGGGACCCCTTGGCTGATTAATTAGGAAAGCTAGTGGAAGACTACCTTACCCGAAAGGGGCAAGGGCAGTAGGGGAGAGGTCAGTGTAGGGAGGCCCTCGGGAGGATTTTGCTGCGATGGCGGTCCTGCAAGGGATTCCTACACTGGATCTTCCTATAAACTGTAGCGGGTTTTCGGAAGCTAGTGGAACTTTGTAAAGGCCTCGTAGTGGATCCCTAGCCATTCACCTCGGAAGTGTCTAAGGGCCTTGCAAACCCTGGCGACATGGGATACACGACTTGTGGGTAAAGATGCGCAACCTCTGCAGAGTGTAAAACTAGTATACTAGCCGTGCTCACGGTCATGAGCAGCTCGGACCCTCACATGATTAATTTATGGAACTTAAACTCAATTTGTCATATGCATTGCATCGCAGGTGAAGTTGTTACTTTTGTTCTACTATTTAACTGGGTTGGTATTTACTTATACTTAGTAATTGCTAATAAAATTTTGACCAACTTTAAAAGCAATGCTCAGCTCTAACCATCTTCTTTGGTAAGCCTTATACTTCACGTGAGCTCCCACCTTTGGCGAGTTCATGCACATTATTCCCCACAACTTGTTGAGCAATGAACGTATGTGAGCTCACTCTTGCTGTCTCACACACCCCACAGGTCAAGAGCAGGTACCGCAGGATGATGCACTCGGAGGATGCTACGATGAGTTCGTGAGAGGTCTAGGTCGTCGTCTCCCAGTCAACTTTGGGTTGCTGGACCGTTGTCTCCTTATAATGTAATTATTTATTTTGTATAGAACTCCTGTTATATATAAAGTTGTGACATTCGATCCTGTGCCACTATACATCATATGTGTGAGACTTGGTCCCAGCATACCTGGTGTTTATGTTAGCGCCCGGGTTTTGGACCCCTAAAATCCGGGTGTTACAGAAGTGGTATCAGAGGAATGTTGACTGTAGGACGAAACCTAGATAGAACTGGACAACCAATACTTACTTACCTTACTCCGATTCTTTTCTAAACTTATCTTAATCTACTCTCATCTATTTCCGCTTCACTCTGATTACTCTTACCTTTTTCTTCTAAAAGACAAATGTGGATTTCACACTTTGAAATCCTGTACCTAAAGTGACCTTTAGGAATAGGAGACCTAATCATAAGAACAAAAGCAAAACTATTTTTGTGGTTATTTATGCACTTGAATGTTTGTTCTTATGATACTTGTCTGATTTGAATCTTTGATTGAGTGTGATGGGTTGTGGAGTAATGTCCACAATTGCATCTGCATATACACATAGGTATAAAAATATATTTATAAAATAACTAGACAAACTAAATTATCCTTCAATAAAGCAACTAGCCTAACAATACCCATCTTATCTTAAAGATTCTCCCTTATCTTAATAAGATTCATCTCATCTTAAGAGATTCTATCCTACACTCATAGATCTATCTTATCTCAAAAGGTCTTAACTTATCCTAATGTATATAGATCCATCTTATCTTAAGAGGTTTTCTCTTATCTTAATAGATTTATCTTATCTTGAAGGAACCATCTTATCCTAACCACTTTACCTACCTCATCCTAATAGATCTAACTGGTCTCAAAAGATTCTATCTTATCTTTATGGATTCATCTTGTCCTAATAAGCATATTTACCTCACCCTAGTAACAACCAAGATCTAATCCAAAGTAATTAGATATTATCTAGTCTAATCTAGTTATATCCAACCTAATCCAGATTCTATCTAATCTAAATATGACCCAATCTAAAAGTGAGTTATTTAATAAATTAGTTAGTACCAGTGAAATGGATTAGACCTCACTCCTATAAAAATGATTTAAGCTAAATTGATGCCCTAGATTAACTTGACCATATACATATGCAACCACCTTACCCATCCGATGGTTGCATAATCCCTCTGTGTTAACCTAATAGAGCTTCTGACCTACCTACACTGTATACCCCATCCTATCTCAAAAGATTCTAACATATCCTAACAAGGTATATCTTACCCTGATAAATCTATCTAACTTAAACTAGTCTAATCTAGATCATAGCTAATTTATTATGATCTAATCTAGAGTAAGTTACTTAATGATGGTACACAAGATAAGGCCATACTCCTAAATCACTTAAGCCTAATTTGGAGACTTATATCAACTTGGCCATACACAACAACTCGACCTATATAACAAGTTACATAACTTATCCAATCAATAAAGTCTTAATGGATTGCATAATCTATCAACCACCACCTGACATCAAACCAGATTTCGGCCTACATCATGTAGTCCATCTCACCCATAACTATTCTAACCATACTTCCCCCAACTCCGATAATATACACTAACTCCTAATCAAAGAGACAAGACCGAAGAATATGATCAACTTCATCAAGTAAGGATGAGCACCAACTCAAGTCTTCAAGGATCAAGTGAGGTCACCAAGATGAGTCAAGATCCACAATCTTGGATGGAGTCTTTCTTTACCCCACTCTTTCTTGCCCAAACCTATATAGGCTTTAAAAAGATATCTTTTATCCTGCATAATAAAGTGTCTATAACCATATATACCTATGCTCTCCTAATAACTAACTAATAAAAAAAAAGAACCCTTGATTTTTGAACTAGCTAGAAACTGAAATCTAGACTACAAGCTAAATTTGTTGTATCATGTTTCTTACAAATCTCGAGGACGAGATTATTTTTAAGGGGGGTAGGATTTGTAATGCCCAAAATTGGGAGAAGGAAATAAATAAATAAATAAATAATGATAGTAATAATAATAATAAAATAAACAAATATATTGTTACAGTAGTGTGGTAATTTAAAACTGGGATCCAAATTTAAAGGTTTAAATTGAAACTAGAAACAACAAATAGGAGAAAGAAAATGTTTATGAAGCCCCTCTATTCCTCCCATAAATAGATGACAAGGAAAATAATAAATAAAAATATTGAAAACAGTGGATAGTATATTCACAATTTAATGGTATTTAATATTTGAAGATTAGAAATTTAAAAACAGGAATTTAAAATTCAGTTTGAATCTTTAAAATTGGAATTAGAGGAGAAATTTAAAGAAAAAGAGGAAAACCTGTTCTGGGCCACAGAACTGGAATTCGGCCCAACTTCAGCCGCACGGCCCACTTCTCCCCTCTTATGCGCACCCGTTCCTTTCACTTACGCGCGGGCCCCATTCCGTCAGTCGCTCACACTCCTCAATTGTGCGCGTGTCCCTCACTGCATGTGGGGTCCCGATGTCAGGACCATCTTCCCGAACGGATCGCGGATCGTAACAAATCGATCGGGGTGGCTGGCGCGGAATCCGGGCTACCTTGACCTGGAATCTCGGAAATCTGTTGATGTTGCTTGGCCGCCTAGGTATATATACGTGCGCCTCTAGCCTAGCCCAGAAAAGCAACACCGAGGGAGAGAGAAAGCAAAGAGAGAGAGAAAGACCGAGCCGCCGCCGTCGGGATCACGTTTCGCCAACGCCGTGAACATGGCGATGGGCCTGGGAACATCACTGGAGCACGCTGTATGTGGGAGAAGGTTTTCCAGGCGATCCTGGCGACCAGAGCGCTCTGAATTGCTCGCCGTAGTTGTATCCTGCCGCGGATCCGCCATGTCGTGTGGCCTGCCTCGCCGCTGCTTCAATCGCCGGTGAGAAACCCCTAGCCTCGATCGCCTAGTCATTCTCATCGTGTAGCACCCGTTCATTTGAAGCTCTCACACCGGGGGCCGCTTGGGGCGTTGGTCGGCCATGGCGCGCCGCCGCGGGCCTCTGCTCATCCGTGGCCGGCCGTCGTTGGTAGGGGGGGGGGGAAACACCTCGGCCGTTGGATCAGCCACGAACGCTCAGGATCATACGTAAGGATACCCCTTCGCCCCATTAAATACCAGCCGTTGATTTCTAATCTTGCGACTCACGGCGCGTACCGGTTCGGATGGGGGGGAAATCTAATCTGGTCCCTTGATTCAAGATCGGACGGCTCACATGGCCAGATACCCCTTCGCGGTGTAACATTTTCTAAAGAGACCCTCTGCTTTAGCCAAATTAACCCGCCGTCCCCTCGGGGAGGTTTACTGAGTCTTAAGGAATCTTACACAATAAACCCTGACCTTTTGCGAAATTGAGGCCCAGTCCAGTGCAGTATTAAAATGATTAAATGAATTAGAAATTAGATTTTTAATACAAAAATAATTGCTAGAACTTAGATAATTCATAGAAAATTCATTTTAGCTCCAAATTGAACCATTCCAGTTTCTAAAATTTTGTAATAATATTCTTCATCATTTAGTGCCTCTGTTTTGTCATGAAAACAATTAGAAATTTAATCTCTCACTTAATCCATTTTAAACACATAAAACCTTTGAAAATTCATAACTTAAAATCTATAATTCCAAAATTAATAATTCTTGTTCCTGTGATCTTATTTTAATATGAAGATTATTAATGTGTATTTTGTTCTTATGTTTGGTGTAATGTTAATTTTGCCTATGCCATGTTTGTTTGGATTGCTACGACTAGCAGTGAGGTCACGTGTCACCTGAAGATCATCCTGGTACCTGGAATCTCAAGGCCCAGGCAAGTTGTGCCCTTGATCACTTCTTTTTACCCAGCCATGTTCTGATTAATCATAATGATCTGCATAGGTTAATTTTGATGGGACCCAATAGGTTACCCTAGTTTGTCTATCTTTATACCTTGTTTACCACTGAACCTTCTGGGTAGTACTTGCTAGTGCTTTATGTGGTTTTGGGTATGAAGATTACATTATTCATGATCATACTTTTGTTATAAGCTGTTATTTATTGTTCATGATAAGATCATTATGTTAATTGGAACATGGAGCGACCACCCGGGAAAACAGTGCTACCACAAGGGAGGAATGGGACCCCTTGGCTGATTAATTAGGAAAGCTAGTGGAAGACTACCTTACCCGAAAGGGGCAAGGGCAGTAGGGGAGAGGTCAGTGTAGGGAGGCCCTCGGGAGGATTTTGCTGCGATGGCGGTCCTGCAAGGGATTCCTACACTGGATCTTCCTATAAACTGTAGCGGGTTTTCGGAAGCTAGTGGAACTTTGTAAAGGCCTCGTAGTGGATCCCTAGCCATTCACCTCGGAAGTGTCTAAGGGCCTTGCAAACCCTGGCGACATGGGATACACGACTTGTGGGTAAAGATGCGCAACCTCTGCAGAGTGTAAAACTAGTATACTAGCCGTGCTCACGGTCATGAGCAGCTCGGACCCTCACATGATTAATTTATGGAACTTAAACTCAATTTGTCATATGCATTGCATCGCAGGTGAAGTTGTTACTTTTGTTCTACTATTTAACTGGGTTGGTATTTACTTATACTTAGTAATTGCTAATAAAATTTTGACCAACTTTAAAAGCAATGCTCAGCTCTAACCATCTTCTTTGGTAAGCCTTATACTTCACGTGAGCTCCCACCTTTGGCGAGTTCATGCACATTATTCCCCACAACTTGTTGAGCAATGAACGTATGTGAGCTCACTCTTGCTGTCTCACACACCCCACAGGTCAAGAGCAGGTACCGCAGGATGATGCACTCGGAGGATGCTACGATGAGTTCGTGAGAGGTCTAGGTCGTCGTCTCCCAGTCAACTTTGGGTTGCTGGACCGTTGTCTCCTTATAATGTAATTATTTATTTTGTATAGAACTCCTGTTATATATAAAGTTGTGACATTCGATCCTGTGCCACTATACATCATATGTGTGAGACTTGGTCCCAGCATACCTGGTGTTTATGTTAGCGCTCGGGTTTTGGACCCCTAAAATCCGGGTGTTACATTTAATCTGTCTTCTTCATCTGCAAGCTATGTTTAATTATGAAATGGACCTGAGTAGCTATTTTATATGTTTACATGTTCTAGAATTGCTACTGTTCATTGCCGCAATAATTACATATGACATTTATCTGAGTTATATGCTTGTTTTATTCAGAATTAGAATATTTAAGTTATTTAAATATGTAGAAAGCATGTCACTTATTTCTCTAAGTTTACAACAATCCAGAAAACCAATACGTATAATGGCCTCCAGTTCTGATGTCATTAAGCCTGAAGCGTTCGACGACGTAAGCTTTAAGCGCTGGCAGATTAAGACTCGCATGTGGCTCACTGACCTAAAATTATTTTGGGTAGTGACGTCGGCTGTTCCCCAGGCTGCATCAGATGATTATGATGATGCAGCGAAGGCCGCCGCACTAGCGGAGAAGGCCAAGTGGGACGAAGCCAATGAGGCATGCTTGTCTCGTCTGCTGAACGTCTTGTCGAACCGCTTATTTGACGTGTACTCTGGTTTTACCTCCGCTAAGGGTCTATAGACTGAACTTGAGAATGAGTTCTCTGAAGTTGACAATGGCAATGAATCATTCACAACGGAAAACTACCTCAACTATAAAATGGCTGAGGGAAGGTCTGTTATGGAGCAGCTACAGGAGATTCAACTCCTTGTTAGGGACTTGGTCCAATATGGCTGCATCCTACCAGACAGTTTTCAGGTGAATGCAATACTGGCAAAGCTCCCACCTTCTTGGCGAGACTTTATGACTTCACGCTGCCACATGAAGAAGCAAATGACTCTCACTGAGTTGTCAGCTGCGATAAATGTGGAAGAGCGTGCAAGGTCCAGTAACAAGCCATCCCAGCAACTTCAGGCTCACATTGTTGAGAAGGGTGGAGATAGAAAATTCCAGAAGAAGAAGAAGAACTCTCCACAAAAGAATCTGAACCAACCTAAGTCCAAAAAGATGAAGAAGAAAAAGGAGGACTTTATCTGCTACGTTTGTGGTGTCTCCGGGCATACAGCTCGGAGGTGCAAACTTAGGAAGGGAAAAGGTCCTCCACCTCAGCGCAAAGAAGGGAACGTGGTGGTTAATTCCACCCCAGGGTATGCACCTCAGGCCTTTATGGCAAGTCCATCAGATGACTGGTGGATGGATTTCGGTGCTACTGTTCATATTTGTGCTGATCGATCCATGTTCTCTTCATTCCAGGGATACAGCAGCGCACCAGTCTTGATGGGAAATGGTGTTCCGGTAGCAGTTCGAGGTACTGGACAGGTCTACCTGAAGTTAACTTCAGGAAAGACGCTCGTGCTGAAGGACGTACTCTATGTGCCATCGATGAGCCGGAACCTCATATCAGTGTCACTGCTATGTCGACAGGGTCTCAAATTAGTGTTTGAGTCTAATAAAGTGGTCATGTCTAAGTTTGGTACTTTTGTTGGAAAGTCATATGAGTCAGGCGGTTTGTTCCGTCTTTCTGTTTTGAATAATCATTCTTCTTACCATGTTAATGCGGTCTGTAATAACGATTCCATTAATAATATATGGCATTCCCGTTTGTGTCATGTGAATTTTGAGGCCATTAAGAGATTAAGTGACATGTCTTTAATTCCTGAATATAAACATGTTAAAGGTGTAAAATGTGGTATTTGTGTGCAAGCTAAGCAGCCTAGAAAACTGTTTCATACGGTTGAAGGCAGAAGTACCACTCCTTTAGAACTAATTCACTCAGATATCTGTGAGATGAATGGTATAATCACAAAAGGCGGTAAAAGATACTTTCTTACCTTGATAGATGATGCTACCAGGTTCTGTTATATTTACTTACTCAGAACTAAAGATGAGGCACTAGAACACTTTAAGATCTATAAGACTGAAGTTGAAAACCAGTTAGACAATAAAATTAAAAGGCCACGATCTGATAGAGGAGGTGAATACCTTTCCAACCTTTTTGATGAGTACTGCAAAGAGTGTGGAATCATTCATGAAACCACCGCTCCATATTCACCTCAGTCAAATGGGGTAGCTGAAAGGAAGAACCGAACGGTGTGTGACTTAGCTAATGCTTTGTTGCAAAGTTTGGGGATGCCTGACATCTGGTGGGGCGAGGCAGTACTCACAGTATGCTATGTCCTGAACAGGGTGCCGCCTCGCAACCGTGAGGCCACACCCTATGAAGGATTTAAAGGAAGGAAGCTAGATCTTTCGCATCTTCGGACTTGGGGCTGCCTTGCGAAGGTGAATGTCCCGTTGCCAAAGAAGAGAAAGCTAGGCCCTAAGACTGTAGATTGTGTCTTCCTGGGTTATGCACATAACAGTGCAGCTTATAGATTTCTAGTGGTCCATTCCGAGACGAGCGAAGTTGTTGTAAACGTAATAATGGAATCTCGGGATGTGACATTCTTTGAGAGCATCTTCCCTATGCGGGATAAGGAAGTAGTAGCCCCAGATGGTCCATCTCAGACATATTCTCTGCCCTCGAGTGTCCATGACCAGACTCCAGAATTGGAGTTAAGGAGGAGTAAGAGACAAAGGACTGAAAAGTCATTGGGTGATGATTATATTATTTATCTAGTGGATGAAGAACCACGCTCCCTCACAGAGGCATATACATCTCCCGATGCAGAGTACTGGAGGGAGGTTGTCCGTAGCGAGATGGATTTAATCATCTCGAACGGAACTTGGGAGATAACTGATCTCCTAGCTGGTTGCAAGCCTGTGGGCTGCAAATGGATCTTTAGGAGGAAGAGGAGACCTGATGGTACTATTGAAAAGTATAAGGCCCGTCTTGTGGCTAAGGGTTTTACTCAAAAGAAAGAGGAGGATTATTTTGATACATATTCTCTGGTGGCTCGATTGCCCATAATCCGTGTGCTTTTAGCATTGGCAGCTACTTATAAACTTCTTGTTCATCAAATGGACGTAAAAACAACATTCCTAAATGGAGAGCTGGAAGAGGAAATTTATATGCAGCAACCAGAAGGATTTGTGGTTAAAGGACAAGAGAGCAAAGTGTGTCGCTTGATTAAATCCTTATACGGTCTTAAGCAAGATCCCAGACAATGGCATGAGAAGTTTAATAATACTCTGACCACTGCCGGGTTTTGTGTAAACGAAGCCGACAAGTGTGTGTATTATCGCTTCTCTGGGGACAAAGGTGTCATCATGTGTTTATACGTTGATGATATATTGATATTTGGGACCGATTTGGAGGCTATCATGGAGACAAAAGTATTCCTCTCCAAGAACTTTGATATGAAGGACTTGGGTGAAGCTGATGTTATACTGAACATCAAGCTGATAAAGGGTGAGGATGGGATTACTTTGTCACAATCCCATTATGTGGAAAAGGTCCTAACTCGCTTTGGACATATGGACTATAAACCAGTTACCACGCCCTATGATCCATCCTACATGCTCAGTAAATATGAAGGCGAGCCTGTGAACCAGCTACTATATTTGTAGATCATCGGATCTCTCATGTACCTGAGCAGTGCAACTAGACCAGATATCTCATATGCAGTATGCAGATTGGCTCGTTATTTGGCCAGTCTAGGAGATAGACACTGGGTAGCCTTGTACAGAGTGCTTCGGTATTTGAAGGGAGCGATGAATCTTGGTATTAAATATACCGGATTTCCGTCAGTACTTGAAGGATTCAGTGATGCAAACTGGATCTCTGACTCGGATCAAATGAAGTCTACAAGTGGCTATGTGTTCACTTTAGCTGGTGGGGCCGTGTCATGGAGATCGTCTAAACAATCAGTGTCGACACGTTCCACCAAGGAGGCTGAATTAGTTGCACTTGATTCAGCAGCATTGGAGGCTGAATGGTTGAGAGACCTGTTGTCAGACCTTCCAATGCTAGCAAAGCCGATATCGGCTGTCCTAGTATACTGTGACAACACTTCTGTGTTGCTGAAAGTGAACAGTAGAAAGGACAACAAAAAATCCTTGAGGCATATCAGAAGACGACTTGATTCATGTCGGCATGCTAGAGAGACGGGTGTAATAACCGTAGATTACATCAAGTCTGAAAGGAACCTTGCTGATCCTTTCACCAAAGGGCTGGCTCAAAAGCCAATCCAAGCAGCGTGCATGGGAATGGGACTCGTACCCTGTTAGCGGTTTCAACTGCGGATAACTGTCCTGTGTGACCGGAGGTCCCGAGATCCAGGCTTCAGGAAACGAAGCACTATGGAACCAAGAGCACAAAAGACAAAGAGTCTCATTAGCTGCTGTGCTCTGTCTGTATGGCAGGTTGAGCGATATGCTCTTAATGAAGTCAATGCTATAAGCAGGGAAATTGTCCTACAGAATTTCCTTAACGATTTCACCTATATGAGCTGACTGTGGGGTCACAGTCCGGGAGAGAATGGAGTTTTCTCTCTAGTAGCTTATGAATAGATATTAAAGGGCATGACCGTAACGCCCTGCCCCGTAAGAGAAGCAGATAATCTGCCTAGTACTACGTGCCTTTTGTGCGAAGATTCTCACACTAGGGTTTGTGGATCAAGGCGTAGTCCTACGCTTACTCGTGCAGGGTTGGAATACACTGGGATAGGCTTTGGTTCAAACCTAACAAGTATCTCTGCCGAAAAGTAGTATATAAACAGTACGGGAGCTCAATGACATTGACCAGAAAATAAGAGTGAAAATGGTGGGGATTGCTGTTCATTTGAGGGGTTTTCCCTTTATTTTCTTTATTGGAAAATATAAGAAATGAATTAAAAAAGGAAAAGGCCAGCTAGCTGGGCCGCTACCAGGCTGCTTGGCCGAGCAGCCCAGCAAGGCTAGCCAGCAAAAAGGCAGCCAGCGTAGGGCACGCACGGGCAGACCAGAGAGTGGGCGGCAGGGGTTGAGCAGCCATGGAGGCTGGCGGCGGCGCTCAACCGAGCGCTCCGACTTACGTGCCAAGGCTTGCGCCGTGGCTTGCGCCCTCCTCCGCTCAACCTCCTAGAGGTCGACTCCATATATGGGCGAGCTCTCCCCTGGCTGAAGACTCCCTGGCTCTCTCGACAGTAAACAGAAGTTCCCTGTTACTCTTCCTCTGTTGCTGTTCTAGTCACGTGCTCCTGTGTGGTGCTCTGTTGGTTCTGATTGTTGTCCACCGTGCCTGGTGTTTGGGCTCCCTGCTGCGCGGTGTTCATCTTCTCGGGCTGGTGCCGTGGACGTTTCCCTCGGTTCCGGCAGTGGCTCTAGTATCTCCGTCAACCTCCCGCAGTGCAGGCCCGGACGTGGGCGGCGGAATTGGTTTTCTGGGACAGAACTTCGTGTTTGCTTAGATGATCTTCCCACGTAGACAATCTACGTGCTGTGAGTTATTCGTTGCCTCACTCTATTTACTGTTTAATTTTGTGCAATCTGCTAGTATTAAATACTTGGGTGTGATTGCACTGCTGTGGACGGATTTGTGTGCTCAATGATGATAGCGGTGTAGTGAGACAACGTGACTGTCTGGGTTTTAGTGTATTATCATTTTCAGCATTGATATTATTTGTGCCTAATTAAATCTCTCTTTGTTGAGGCTGTTTACCTGTATTAAATTCTGTTATTTTATTTAGTACACAGCTCCTTACTATTAGTATTTACATTTGATTATTAGGCTTATTACATCTGATCTAAAACCCTGATTTGGTAAGATAGGACTGTCACGTTAGTCGAGGATCTCCGATCACCTTTTAGCGTTGGAGGGCTGTTTATAACAGCAACCCGCTATTTTGAGAGCAATAGTTTAAGATAAACAATTATGTTTATTTGTTTAATCTGTCTTCTTCATCTGCAAGCTATGTTTAATTATGAAATGGACCTAAGTAGCTATTTTACATGTTTACATGTTTTAGAATTGTTACTGTTCATTGCTGCAATAATTACCTATGGCATTTATCTGAGTTATATGCTTGTTTTATTCAGAATTAGAATACTTAAGTTATTTAAATATGTAGAAAGCATATCACTTATTTCTTTAAGTTTACAACAAGTGTAAAGCAAATATCGACTGCTTTATCTGTAAAAAAAAAGAAGACACGTCAAGTGCCCACTGCTGAAAATGTCAAAACCGAGGGTCTCTTTCCCTGGGTTCGGTAAGGGGTGAGTTGGGGTTTCTTCGGATGCCTTATTTTGATTTTAAGTTAGAAACCCCAGAACCAGCGTCCACTGCTTTGGTTAAGGTGACAGGGAGAAAGTTAAATGCAGAAGTTGTGCAGACAGAACTAGCAAGACTTACCCGAGCAGAGTGGAACTGGGAGGCCTTGCCACATGGTGAGGATTCTTTTCTAGTTGCATACCCATGAGGCGTAGCCAGGATTTTTCTTTAGGAGACCGGTGCATATATAATTACAGTTATAATATTAATAAATATAATATATATACAATATACAATAGTCACTAGTCATAATAATTAATATGGTTATAACAATTAACACAGATATGCACTAAGTATATACTAAATTTTAACTTATTATAAGCTAATTATTTTATTTTAGCCATAGATATATATAGCTACAAAACAAATTTTCTTTTTGTTAGAGGGGACCAAGGCCCCCACTAGCCTCCCTCTTGTCTACGCCACTGTCCATCTGATGAGGAGCTCAAGCGGTTAGTTGATATGGATTTTCGCCTTAAAAATTATGGAGTGACATTGACGATGTCAAAGTGACAGGATGCTAAAGATATCACACCATCATACCATCTGGATATACCATCTGGATGAAGTGTGGGTGCATGTTTCTAAAGTTCCTCATGCTTGGAGACATTACCTTGGCTTTTGGGCACTGGGATCAGTAATTGGAACCACTCTCGAGGTAGATATGTGGACATACAGGAAAAAGGTGTCATAAGAATTTTGGTTGGGATAATGAACAGGGATCAATTGTCACTCGCTAGTGACATTCTCTTTGATAGAGAAGGTTATCACATTACTTTTACTCGGGAAGGAAATGACTTTGAGCCTGCAATTCTCCAAGGATGGGCATCACTTTGGCATCACTTTACCAATAAGGTCTCCATCTACTCATGGAAAGGTTGCAAAACCTTCAAGTCCCAACTCAGCGACAAATGATTCACGTCATGCCGACAGTATGGGTCTAGAAAAGAAATCAGCTACACAACAGAAAGTCTTGCAGTATGTACCCATTGATGTTTCTGTTACTGGATCGCATCCTTCCGTGTTGGAGGTTGGGCAGCAAGCAGTGACCGATGTGTTAACATCTACACATAGTAGGACACAGTCAAAGCTAGTTGTTTCTTCTCCAAGGATGGGCAGCAGCTCTCCATCTCCTCATGGAAAGGTTGCACAACCTTCAAGTCCCAACTTAGGGACAAATGAGTCACGTCATGTCAGTAGTTTGGGTCCTCGAAAGAAATCAGCTACTCAATAGAAAGTCTTGCAGTATGTTCCCCATTGATGTTTCTGCTACTGGATCGCCACCTTCCCGGTTGGAGGCTAGGCATCACTACCGGAATCAGCTTCTTTGCCGTGTGTCTCAGACACACGGCAAAGGTGTTGACGCCTTTTCGGAGCGCCAAACACTCAACAAGAACCGTGGCGGTGTCCTCTGCACAGGGGCGGACGGTCCGCGCGCAGGGGCCGGACGGTCCGCGGCCTGGTGCGAGGCGCGGTGATGCTCTCTGCGCAAGGGCGGACTGTCCGCGGCCTGGGGCCGGACGGTCCGCGGCCTGGTGCGCGGCTAGGGCTCCTGCCTGACGGCCGGACGGTCCGCGCCCTGGGGCCGGACGGTCCGCGCGTACGCAGGGACGGCGGAAGATCGCCGACGGCGCCTGGATCTCGCTCCCGGGAGGGACCCCGTCGGGGAGTAGAGATCCTAGGTGGTGTCTAGGCTCGGGCCGGCCGACCTAGACTCCTCTAATCGACGTAGAGTCGAGGAGAGGCGGAGAATTTGGGGATTGGAAGACTAAACCTAAACTAGACTAGAACTACTCCTAGGATAAAATGCGAAATAGAAGTTGTATTGATTCGATTGATGATTATAAATCGGCCGTATACCTCTCTATTTATAGAGGAGGGGGGCTGGACCCTTTACAAACTAATTTCCGAGCTTATCCCATGATTTTAGCTAACAACCGTAGCACAAAACTCGGAACCCTAATCTATTCTGCGCACGCGCGGACCGTCCGGCCCACAGGCGCGGACCGTCCGGACCGCGGACCGTCCGGCCTCAGGGCCGGACCGTCCGCGCGCTCAATTTGGTGCTCAACATATGCCCCCCTGCCTTTTGGTGGAGCTGAGCGAACCAAAAGCAACTAACTTGATGTTATCACATCGGTTTTCTTAGGCATCTTGCCACTTACTAGGATGGTACGCAGTGGCCTTGGTCTCGATGGTTGACTCAACGGACGTGATCCCTTTAGATTTGATCGAACTGTCAGTCCCAACATCGCCGAGCGTCATACTGGTCCTGACCAATTCGTCACATTGCCTTCCTAATTCTCTAAGTGTTCTGGCGTAGCTCCGTAGTCGACCAGGTCTTCTCCTTGCAGGTCGTCTTCCTCCATGGGCGTCGGTACGTCGTCGGAGGTGTCATGGTTTATTGCAGATGAGTCGGCCTCAGGGGTCGGACGGTCCGTGCCCTGTACGGTTGGTCCGGTCTTTATAGTCGGACTGTCTGCTGTACCTGCAAAGAGCTGCACAGTTGCTGTTTTATTTTCCGTCTTTATGGCCGTTTGATTTTCCTCAACGGCCTTTGGTCTCCATCTCTTTTGTGGTGGCGGATATTGCGGATGTGTGTCATTGAATATTTTTTCCGCCTCCTTCTCCTGATTCTCCTTTGCCCTAAGGCGCTGTAATTTTCGCTTTTGCGATCGTGTCAATCCCGATGGGCACCATCGGGGCATGGAGTATTTTGGATCGGCTATTTTATTGACAGTCGTACTTTCTTTTTTGTTTATGTTGGCCGATTCACCAAAAATCATCGGCCCTTCGTTATTTTGTTGTACGACGACATCTGTCGTTCCTATTTTAATGACATCTTCCTTTTTCGTACTGTTGGAGGTTGTAGCTGTATGCCCCCCTGCCGGATTAGTCAGCCTTTGGGGCCGAGTTGTTCGGCAATCTTGCTGGGCATGTGCTCGTGGACCGGATTGAGGGGCTCTCAATCGGTCTTGTACTGGAGGTGTCAACCTATTGAATACAGATGTTTGGGGTGCCCCCCAAGCGGGGTACTGTGGCATCCCAAATAAGTATGGTGGCATGCCCCACATTTGATTTGGGACATATGGTGGAGGTATGTATGTGTATGGATATGGCATAGGTAGATATGGTGGTGGAGGTGTCCATGCAGGTACGTTAGGTCTTAATTGAACATTATGACCTCCCGTCCTTTCCGATTGGTGTGGTGGTCCAATCGGCCTAACCTGCCGTCGCACCTGGGTGGGTAAGCGAGGTCCCTTTGGTGGCCGGTCGCTGGGGCCAGCCTTCTTTTTCACATATTTAGACAATAATTGATCAAAGGTCGGGCTAGATTTTACCAACCGACCAGTTGCCTTGAACGTGTTAGTTTTCCACGTACCTATTTCTGGTCGTCGTGGTTTGAAGGTACGTTGTCGCCGCGGCTCTTCGACGTTGCCAGACCGTCCGTCGGAATGCTTCGGACCGTCCGGTGATGTTACGGACCGTCCGCGCCTAGACACCGGACCGTCCGCGATGCGTAGTATGGGTTCTCGCGCATATCCCTTTGTCTGTGCTTGCCCCCCAGCGCTGGAGTTTGTGATGGTTACCTTCAGTGTCTCCCCTCCATCAGGAGTCTTCTCGGCCATCACTTTCCTGCAAGAAATTTTGTTGTTTCCATCGGCCTCCCGTGCGTTGCCGATTATGACTTCTTTGTCTTTGCCCTTATCGGCTGTGTTGGGCCGAATTAGGACCTTTTTGCCATTAAAGTCGATCACATTCATTGGGAAGGGCTCCGTGTCCTCCTGAAATTTCAATCGTCCCTCATTAATGGCCGATTGAATTTGTCGTCGGAACACATTACAATCATTAGTGGCATGGGAAAATGAGTTGTGCCACTTGCAGTATGCGCGACGCTTTAGTTCGTCGGCAGGTGGAATGATATAATCAATTTTAATGTTATCATTTTTTAGTAATTCATCGAATATCTTATCACATTTGCCGACATTAAATGTAAACTTAACCTCCTCCTGTCGTTCCTTTTGAACTGACTGCAAGGAGTAGCAAGCCGAAGATTTGGCCTGCTCAGGCCAAACTATTTCGGCAGTGTAAACTTTCTTTGGTTCATCGTCCGAACTACTTTGATTGTGTTCTACTATAGGGACACTATGATGAACCGTTCTGACTAGTTCTTTGCTTCGGCTTTCACAAGCCGAAGCTTTCTGATGTAATTGTGCTAGAGTAAAGAACTGGATGCCTTCTAATCTCTCTTTTAAATAATAGCGCAATCCATCAAAGGCTATTCCCGCCAGTTGTTTATCTGTTAAATGAATTTGAAAGCATCGGTTTCTCGTATCCTGGAATCTCCGGATATAATCACTAACCGATTCATCCTTTTCTTGTCGTAGGGTCACTAAGTCTACTAAATCTAGCTCATAATCACCAGAGAAGAAATGTTCATGAAATTTTTGCTCTAAGTCTCCCCATGACAAAATGGAATTAGGAGGGAGCGTGGCATACCATGTGAATGCAGTCCCTGTTAAGGATAATGAAAATAAACACACACGGAATGCTTCGGTGTCGGCCAATTCTCCTAATTGTGCTAGGAACTGGCCTATGTGCTCACGCGTGCTCTTTCCTTGGTCACCCGAGAACTTTGCAAACTCGGGTATCCTGGTTCCCTGTGGGTATGGGTGGCGATCAAATCGGCTGTCATAAGGCTTCCGATATGATTGCCCCCCAGGGATCATGCTTACTCCGAGCTTATCTCGGAACGCCCCAGCTATTTCTTCCCTCACTATACCAATTGCAGCCGGTGCAAGACCACCGGCTCTCTGGTCAAACATAGGTGGGGTTGGTTGCATGTTAGTATGTTGTCGTTCCCCCCATTGGTTTGAGCTACGTGGTGCATTTCCATTTGCCCTATATGGCTCATATGTTTGATCATTTCTTTCCGGCCTTCTAGGTGGGGCCGGAAAGCTTTCCTGGGCTCTGGATCCTGAATTAATGGGCTGGTGCATTGCATAGCGCGATGGGACGTGTCGCTGGGACGGGTGAGGATTCAGGTAACAATCCTCCTCAAAAAGGTCATGCGCGGACTGTCCGGACATTGGCCCGGACCGTCCGTGATTATATGCGAACCGTCCGTCGTTGTATGCGGATGGTCCGACTTGGTAGTTTAGATTTTGTGCCGTATGTGGTGGCTCGGGCGTATATCTAGGTAACTCATTAAAAATAGGCCCGACTGTTGCTGGCCCGGACGGTCCGCGCTCACGTGCGGACGGTCCGGGCATGTGCAGATCGGCTGATTTGCTGCCGATTTGCGTCTGCTCAGGGTACGTGTCCATCGGCATCCCATAAGGGGGTTGTGACTGGTCGTGACAACCTTTAACCGATGTATTACGTGTATTATCTCCTAATTCAACCTCGGGTGAAGGAAAATTTGCTATACTAGATTTATTAAATGCACGTACTAGTCTCCTACAATCGTTTTGCATAACCCCTATGATATTTTGCATCTGTTCGCGCTGTTCATCTACATAATTCTTAAGAGATTGCAGCTCGTTCGTATTACTTACATTGGGGATGTCTGGCGTGGGTTGGAGCGAAGCCGGATCCGTCGCCCGATGTCGAACGACTTTGTTGTTCCTGTCCACTTTGAAGTCGGCCAGGAACCTCGCCTTTGCTTCTTGGATCAGCCGCTCCTGGCGCTCCTCGAACAGGAGCTGTTCTTCAGCCGGCAAATTTTCCCATATCGGTGTGATGATATTGCTGGTGGAAACTTCGGAGCTATCCTTTGAACCGGCCATTGAGGGCCGATTTGATGAGCTTAGATGTGTTATCCCCAGCGGAGTCGCCAAAAAGTATGTTGACGCCTTTTCGGAGCGCCAAACACTCAACAAGAACCGTGGCGGTGTCCTCTGCACAGGGGCGGACGGTCCGCGCGCAGGGGCCGGACGGTCCGCGGCCTGGTGCGAGGCGCGGTGATGCTCTCTGCGCAAGGGCGGATTGTCCGCGGCTTGGGGCCGGACGGTCCGCGGCCTGGTGCGCGGCTAGGGCTCCTGCCTGACGGCCGGACGGTCCGCGCCCTGGGGCCGGACGGTCCGCGCGTACGCAGGGACGGCGGAAGATCGCCGACGGCGCCTGGATCTCGCTCCCGGGAGGGACCCCGTCGGGGAGTAGAGATCCTAGGTGGTGTCTAGGCTCGGGCCGGCCGACCTAGACTCCTCTAATCGACGTAGAGTCGAGGAGAGGCGGAGAATTTGGGGATTGGAAGACTAAACCTAAACTAGACTAGAACTACTCCTAGGATAAAATGCGAAATAGAAGTTGTATTGATTCGATTGATGATTATAAATCGGCCGTATACCTCTCTATTTATAGAGGAGGGGGGCTGGACCCTTTACAAACTAATTTCCGAGCTTATCCCATGATTTTAGCTAACAACCGTAGCACAAAACTCGGAACCCTAATCTGTTCTGCGCACGCGCGGACCGTCCGGCCCACAGGCGCGGACCGTCCGGACCGCGGACCGTCCGGCCTCAGGGCCGGACCGTCCGCGCGCTCAATTTGGTGCTCAACATAAGGCAAATTTACACTCGGCAAATGCTTTGCCGAGTGTTACACTCGGCAAAGAACGATCGGTAAACTGTACATCGGCAACAGCCTCTTTGCCGAGTACTATTTGTCGGGCACTCGGCAAAGACTTTGCCGAGTGCCAAATGGCACTCGGCAAATAAAAGTCACCGTCACGGTGCCAAGTAACGGTGACGGATCCTTTGCCGAGTGCCGTCTGTGGCACTCGGCAAAGAGGTCAATGTTGCCGAGTGTTTGCTCGAGTGGCCCTCGGCAAAGACTGACCCAGTGGGCCCCACTGCCAGTCCCTGTGCCGAGAGCTCTAGTAGGCACTCGGCAAAGGAGCTTCTTTGCCGAGTGTCTGTTGGACAGGCACTCGGCAAAGAACCCTCCAGTGGGCCCCTTTGCCAGTGTCTTTGCCGAGTGCCTTGGCAATGGCACTCGGCAAAGATGTCTTTGCCGGTTCCCAGGTTTCCTTCTTTGCCGAGTGCCATTGTCAGCACTCGGCAAAGATGGCTTTACCGGTTCCCAGGTTGTCTTCTTTGCCAAGTGCCATGGTCATAGCACTCGGCAAAGCGCCATGGTCATAGCACTCGGCAAAGAGGCCAACACTCGGCAAAGCCTCGGATTCCGGTAGTGCATCAAGCAGTGAGGAGTATCTCCCCAACGGGGTCCCGAAATGGTGGCGGTGGGACTATAACTTTACATTCTCCTTGCATATATGTAACTCCTATCAACAAAACAGTACCATGTATGGTTCTCGCGATGGTTGTTGGTTTGGGAGATTCTTTGCAATCATTAACTAATGATATGTGCAATGAATTATGTAACGATTCCCATATACTTTGTGTAGACGGACAGGTCAAAGAAACTCAAATGGGACAGGCACCTCTATGGTGTTGAAAGCACATGGTGTTGAAAGCAATGAAGCGGGTTGCAATACGTAATTTGGATATACCATTGGAGAACAAGACGATGGTTGATTAAAGAGGATCACCATGCTCGTCTTTGACTCCAACTATCCCATCGACAGGTATGTCAAATGCATGATCTGTAATTTCAATTTCTTCCTCACCCAATGATAAATGTATCTCTAATTTATAAAACTTAGGATTCATGCTAGGTAGTGACAGAAACATAGTCAATAAGTCAGTTAGCCTTGAAACATGTTGAGGTTGATCACTTTAATGGGCATTAAATATGTAAAAACACCAATTCTCAAAAAAGGGAAACAAAAGGGAGTGTTCAAAATCCTTTTGAACCAAGTGATGATGAAGACACTGATCCAGACGGTGCCTTATTCGCTCATTTGGTGAAGGATGCCTTAGATATAGGCCTTGATGATGCGGATCTAGACACAAAAAATTGTAATCTAATGGCTAACAATCGTAAATCAAAGTCTAAATCTAGGAAAAAGAATGATGCGGATCTAGACACAATAAAAAAGAAGTTTCCACATGAAATACTTGTATTGGAATAGTAGAGGTCTTTCGGACTTGGCTAAATATTGATACATTGATGAAGCAATTAAAAATCACTCCTTAAACTTTGTTGTTGTCATGGAAACAGGGAAACAACAAACAAGATATGTCAAGATCAAACCTTACATGTTTGGCTGGCGGTGCAGATTTAGTTTAGCATTGCCTTCCTCCCCAAGGAAGGTTTGGTGGCATTCTACTAGGAGTAAATGCAACAAATTTAAATTTATCATTGATTGTGGAAGGGGAATTTTATATCGAATTTCATCTCTATAATAAATCAGATAATTTGAAATGAATCCTCATGGTGGTTTATGGTCCAGCGCAAGACGATTTTGAATCCAACTTTTTAGCTGAGTTAGTTCGGGCTTGCCAGCAAAACCACTTACCCACTATCGTAGGTGGAGACTTCAACATTGTGAGAAATAGCAAAGAGAAAAATAACAATAGATACAATGGTCGGTGGTCTTTCTTGTTCAGTGTTGTTATTGATAGCTTTGATCTTAGAGAAATTGACTTAACATGCCGTTAGTTCACATGAGCTAACTCTCTTCCAATACCTACTTATGAAAAATTGGATAGAGTATTAATGTCCATCGAGTGAATTCAAATATCCTTTGGTGACCGTACATGCTCTAGATACAAGTGTATCGAACCATACACCGTTATTACTTGACACTGGGACACCAGCTTACACAAGAAACACAAAGCAATTCAAATTCGAACTTAGCTAGTTTCATCGTGAGGATTTCTATGATCGAGTTGTGGACATCTAGAATAAGCCAGTCCATGGACAAAATGTTGTCCAAAGATGGAACAAGAAAATTAGTGCCTTACGTAGAAACCTATGTAGTTGGGCCTCACATACAAATGGTAATTACAGACCCAATAAAGCACTAGCCCAGATTAAGGGCAAGCGAATCTGAAATCATATATTACTCCTTTCTACAAAGACCTATTTAGGGAAATCAAGGAAAAATCCTTTTCTCTGGATGAGGAAAGAAAAGATGGCATTCCTCAAGTGACTCAGGGAGAAAATGATTTCTTGATTGCTCCCTTCACAGAGAAAGAAATTCGAGATGTTGTTTTTGATATGGAACCCAATAAAGCACTAGGCCCAGGTGACATCCCATCTGAGTTTTATCAGAAGTTTTGGGATGTTATTAAAGGGGACTTGCTACAAATGTTCCACGAATTTCACACTAGGACTCTACCACTTTCTAGCTTAACTTTGGTGTGATAATATTCCCAAAAGCCCAGGAGGCAAATCGAATCCAACAATATAGGTCAATTTGTTTTATCAACGTTAGCTTTAAAATATTCACCAAAATGGCAACAATAAGAGCTAATTCAATTGCGGATCATATAATCAACCCAAATCAAACAACCTTCATGAGAGGATGTAACATCCTAGAGGGTGTCGTTATCTTGCATGAGACCATACATGAACTACATCGAAAAAAAGAAAATTGAATTATTCTTAAGATAGATTTTGAGAAAGCGTATGATAAAGTAAGATGGCCTTTCCCGATACAAACACTACGAATGAAAGGTTTCTCACCTAAGTGGATTTATTGGGTTCAGTCCTTCGTATTGGGTGGAAGTGTGGCAGTCAATGTTAATAATGATATCGAGTCATATTTTCATACAAAGAAAGGCCTTCGATAGGGTGACCCCTTAACACCTTTAATTCTTTAACATTGTGACATACATGCTAGCAATCTTGATAAAAAGAGCCAAAACAGATGGCCAAATCAGTGGAATAGTACCACATCTTGTAGATGATGGTTTATCTATTTTACAATAAGTTGATGACATGATTCTTTTTATAGATCATGGCCTGGAGAAAGCTCGTAACATGAATCTATTGCTTTATGCATTCAAGCAATTATCGGGGCTGAAAATTAATTTTCATAAGAGCAAGTTATTTTTCTTTGGGGAGGCATAGGATGCAAACCAAGACATAGAACTGTTTGGTTGCAACCTAGGAGACTTTCCTATAAAGTACTTAGGTTTTCCTATACATTATAGGAAGCTTTCAAATGCTCATTGGAAACAAGTAGAAGGAAAGGTTTGTGAAAAAGTTTAGTAGTTGGAAAGGAAAACATCTATCCACGGGTGGATGACTAACGCTAATTAATTCAATGCTAAGTAGTCTACTGATGTACATGATGTCTTTCTTTGCCATACCAAAAGGAGTTCTTCAGAAATTGGACTACTTCCGCTCAAGATTTTTCAGACAGAGTGATGACCATAAACGGAAGTATCGTCTTTTCAAATAGGACATTTTGTGTCAACCCAATGGTCAAGGAGGTTTAGGCATTTAGGACCTTAACTTAAAAAAATATAGTTGCTCCAGTAAATGGCTTTACAAATTGCTCACATCAGATGGAACTTGGCAACAGATTCTTCGAAACAAATACCTATATAACAAACAGTTATCACATGTCTAGTGGAGAAATGGAGACTCACATTTTTGGGTAGTCTCATTAAGATAATGAAAGGGAAATGTGCCATTGGTCCATTTCTAAGTGTTTTGGTGATTAAATGCTCAACACATCGCCTTGAACTAACATTCTTCATATAAGCATGAGCACAGGTTTAAATCAAGCAAATTTAAGATGTGTAGTCCAAATGAGTTGAATTGGAAGACCAAAAAGTGCAACCATGGGTAAAACTACAAAAACATGAGGTTTAAGTATTTGAATAATTTGTACTTACACTATACTATGTTTCTTGCACCTTTGTTTGGCTACTAACTTCTCTATGCAAGTAAAGTGGCATTTGGACTTGGCTTGAGCATATTGCAAACTATTTTAAAATGAAGTGATAAAGGTATGATTCTAGCTCTTTGTCAATTGTTTTTGTTGCTAACTATGTTTGTCTCAGTGCTAGGAATCATCACAAAGAGAGTAAAAAAGAAGTGAAAGGGTTTGGCTCAAAAGAGCCCAACTTGGGCCAGACTGGGCTTCACCGGACAGTCCTGTGTGCATCGGACATGTCCGGTGCTCGCTTGGTCAGCTGGCCGCTCTCGGTTTTTTTTCTTGGGCTCGACGCTAAAATTCATCGGATAGTCTGGTGGGTCAGACGACCAACAGCCCTCCAGCAGCGACAATGGTTGGCAGCGCGATCGACGTTGGCCACATCAGCATGCCTACGGTCGGGAGGGTCACCAGATAGTCCGGTGCCCACCCTAAAAAGGAAGGTGACCAATCAACCAATCCAGTGACTGTTGCAGACCAGAGTGTCCGGTGTGTACTGGACTGTCTGGTGCACCCACAGACAGAAGGCAATCTTTAGTTTCTAAAGGAAGAAGCAACAGATCCTTGGCCCCTTGGGTCTATAAAAGAGGCCCATAACACTACAACTCCGAGACTCCACGACTGTGTTATTCTAGTGTTTGAGAGAGATTTTGAGCGCGTTTTTGAACTGTCACTCTACCTTTGTGTTCTTGCGCTCTCTTCTTCGCTTGTGTGCTTATTGTTGGTGCGATTGTGCTCTTGTGTGCGTACTCTTACTCCCTCCCTTACTCTGATTTTGATTGTGATAATTTGTGTAAGGCATGAGAGAATCTAACTTGTGCAGATTCCTCACAAACGGGATTGAGATATAAGGAAGACATACGTGGCACTCAAGTTTTATCTTTGGATCACTTGAGAGGGGTTGAGTGCAACCCTTGACCAAAGGAGGTCACCACAATGTGGAGTAGACATTGGCCGAACCACGATAAAAATCGTCATGTCTCTTCTCTATTTTCTTGATTGTGATTATCGCCTTCTTGAGTGCTCATATTCACTTGGAATATTGCTCCTAGTTTAATACTCATTTCGAGCAATCAAATAAATAGTTCTCTTCTCTCTTCTCTTCTCATCCAAACTTGGTTTTAGTTTTCACTAACACATTTATTAGACCAAGTACATGTTGTTTGGAGCAAGTTTTGCAAGATCACCTATTCACCCCCTATAGGTGCTCTCAGGTAAAGCGAGAATGTTTATGCTTTGGAACCTTTATAATTAGGGATGGTTCACAAGTCAGGTTTTGGGAAGACAAATGGTTGGGGAATTCAACTTTGAGGGAGAAATATCCTTGCCTGTATAATATAGCCAGACACAAACAAATTACTGTTGCAGAAGCCCTTAGTATGTCTCCCCCAAATCTCTCATGGCATAGGGATATCATTGGACACAAATTAGCAGCATGGAACAGATTAATTCCATGCATTGCTAACATTGTAATGACCAATGATCGAGATGAATTTCGGTGGAACTTAAACCTAGATGGATTTTTTGTGAAATCTCATTATTTAGCAATGATACACACCGATGTCCTAAATCTAACCAAACATTTGTGGAACCTAAAGGCCCCTTTGAAGATTAAAATGTTCATGTGGTACTTATGATGTGGTGTAGTCTTAACAAAAGATAACTAAGCAAAATGAGACTGGCAATGCAATAAATGATGTTTTTGCCATAAAGATGAGACAATTAAACATATGTTTATATTGTCGTTTCACGCGTGCAGTGTGGTCAATTATAAATGCGGCCTCAGGCCTCTCACAGCCTCGTACCATGTCACATATGTTTGGCACTTGGTTACGAGGAATTATAAAGGAACTAAAACTGTTAGTTCTGCTAGGAGCGACAACTACTTGTTGGTCGTTATGACTATGCAGAAATGGTATAGTTTTTGACAAAAAAACTTAACTCTTCTCCTTTGCAGGTTATCTTCTCAGTCATTCATTGGCTCTGTACGTGACTATTTTACAAAAATTAGCTTTACAGGAATTAGATCTTGTGGCATCACAAAGATTAGAGGAGGTGGTCAAGGAGATTTTTACTCAGTCACATGAATGGTGGTCTAGTTTACAGTTTGATAGTCATTGGTGTGTTTGGTACAACTTTATCTGTTTTATAGGTTGTGTGCATCTCGATATGCAGAGGTCAGGAGTTTTTTCCAAGATATTGTATCAACTCGATGTAATGACCTTGAAAATTAATAAAGCTTTCTTTATTGAAAAAATGTGGGTATGTATAAGAAAAAAATTGACAAATCTTGCAGAATATACTCGTCGCTTTGTTTACATCAAAAAGCCACATTAGGAGGAATTCTCCTTCTTATACAACTAGCATATAGACCATTGCTAACGCTACGATCACAAAGAAGGGGGTCGATGGTGGCGCGAAGAGATGGTAGGGATTGGTGGCGGCAGAGACGAAGGGGAGGGAGGCTAGGTGACAGGGTCACGGGGAGGGAGAGGGGGAGGAATGAGAGAGGATTCAAATAATATTATCCATTGGATTTGAGCGAATAAAGGAGAGGGGTTATCAAGCGATCTGAATTGTTGGTTTGATGGTGTGTAAATTTTGGGTGCAATTTGTTTGGTGGATTTAGTGGAGGCTATGGGTGTGGAGTGATTTGGTTAGGTAAGTTTTGCAAAATTTAAACTGGTGGATTGTATAGTGGTATAGATAGATATAGATATAGATAAAAACAAAGATAAAATGTCTGTCAATTATCTCTACTATCTATTAAGTCAATAGTGTAGACCATCCCGTGCCCCCCCCCACCCAGCGTGCCCGTCTCCCCCCGCCTGCCCCTACGAAGGCACCACCATGAATATCGCGACCGCCCTCCCCTGCATGCTGCGACCACCCCTCGTGTGCCCCCACGAATGCCGACGCCGCGAATGTCGTGACCAACCTCCATGAACGTCGCTCCCTCTGCGAAAGACGTGACCGCGCCAACAATCGCCATGTATGTCGAGACCTCCAGCTTCGCGCATGCCACGAACAACCGCGTCGGCCTACCTCCAATCAACCTATGACCTCCTCATCCGTTGCGCGCATGCTTCGAACAACCACGCCTGCCCGCCTCACTCCAGACACGCCGGGCTCTTGCCTCTCAGTGTATAAGAAGGTTGTTGCCTCCAACCTCGCGTTTCTTGAGGACCTCCCGCCTGTGTTTGCTGCCATCATCCGGTGAGTGTCGCCCCCAATCTACATGTTTACACTTCAGTGATTCGCTTTGTTTGTTCAGTGGATTCATGTTTTTGGTGGGTTTCTTTGTCTTTTGTTGGTACTCGATTTATTCATCTATGGTAGGCACTGACAGGAAAGCCTGCAAGAGCTTCGACGACTTCGACATCTCCTACAAGGCCAAGCCGGTAGCGTTCCCCACCTTCCTATTTTACAAAAAAATATAATATTTTGCGGTTCGGCTCATTATGTTTAAAAATGACAAACATTGGTGTCACCAAAATTTGGCCATGAAATTCGACAAAAACATGGCCACAATTTGGCAGCCAATAGTATAGTGCATAGATGAAAATCAAATTGTCGGACTTCGAGCTGGAACTACAAGTAGCAACTCTTAAACAACAAGAAGTTGAGATATTAAGCAAAAGGTGTTCTTTTATGTACAAATACTCAGAATCAATATTTTTTACTTCCTTTACAATATTCTTCGAAGCTGAGATAATTTAATTCATGTTGATGCAACATGAAGTAGCAGTAGCATGAAGTGCATGAAGTAGCAACAACATCTGCTTATGTGGCGTATACTCCCAGTGGTGACTGCATAAAGCATGAAGCAGTAGCATTTAAGCTCTATGACTTTTTCTTTATCACAGCAGAATGAAGCAGCAGCAGCAGCATGAAGTGCACAATCATCCATTTGGAAATATGGTTGAAACAACTATTGCTTCTATGGTGTATACTTCGGCGACTGCAGCACAACCTGTAATGCATCAAACTATGGGCTAGGAAAAGAGGACTTTATTGTCATTTGGTCTAATTTTCTCTACTGATTGTTCAGTTTTAGTCCAGTTATACAACCATGAGGCCATCATTTTGGTCTAACAATATGCTTCTTGTGCCATGCCATTTAGTTACTTGTAGGGCTCTGCTGTTGTTTACCCTGGGCATTAAGATGGTCTAGATGGCCACCATGACTTTCCTTGGGGGACAACTCATGAATATTAATTTTGTCTTGTTGTAATCCAATAAGATCTGATTGGGATGTCTGATTGTTTGTTTCATCTTGTGGTTGTGAGACATTTTGTACTTCCTAAACAAGGATAGTGAAAGGGAATCAGACTTACACCTATTACCTAAATTGATTTTGGTGGTTGAATTGCCCAACACAAACATTTGGACTAACTAGTTTGCTCTAGTCTATAAGTTATACAGGTGCCAAAGGTTCACAATAAGCCAATAAAAAGACCAAGAGAAGGGTTCAACAAAGAAAGCAAGGGATAACCGAAGTGTGCCCTGGTCTGGCGCACCGGACTGTCCGGTGTGCCACCGGACAATGTCCGGTGCACCAGGGGACTTCAAGCTGAACTTCGCACCTTCGGGAATTCTCAGAGGCGCTTCGCTATAGTTCACCGGACTGTCCGGTGCACCACCGGACAGTGTCCGGTGCCCCAAGATCAAGTGACTCTGAACTCACCAGCTTCGGGAATCCACTCCGCTATAATTCACCGGACATGTCCGGTGCACACCGGACTGTCCGGTGTAACGGCGGAGCAACGGCTAGTCCGCGCCAACGGTCACCTGTTACAGCATTAATTGCGTGCCAGCGCGCGCAGAGGAGCAGAGCACGCGCGGGTGGCACACCAGACAGCCTACAGGGCCTGTCCGGTGCACCATCGGACAGCCAGGCGGGCCCACACACCAGAGCTCCAACGGTCGAACCCTAACGGCCGAGTGATGTGGCTGGCGCACCGGACACTGTCCGGTGGCGCACCGAACTGTCCGGTGCGCCCGTCGACAGCAGCCTTCACCAACGGCTAGTTTGGTGGTTGGGGCTATAAATACCCCCAACCACCCCACATTCAAGTCATCCAAGTTTTCCACCTTCCAACCATCTACAAGAGCTCTAGCATTCAATTCTAGACACACCCAAGTGATCAAATCCTCTCCAATTCCACACAAAGCTTTAGTGATTAGTGAGAGAGATTTGTTGTGTTCTTTTGAGCTCTTGCGCTTGGATTGCTTCTTTTCTTTCTCATTTGTTCTTGTGATCAAAACTCAATTGTAACCGAGGCAAGAGACACTAATTGTGTGGTGGTCCTTGCGGGGAAGTTTTGTTCCCGGTTGATTTGAGAAGAGAAGCTCACTCGGTCCGAGGGACCGTTTGAGAGAGGGAAAGGGTTGAAATAGACCCGGCCTTTGTGGCCTCCTCAACGGGGAGTAGGTTTGCGAGAACCGAACCTCGGTAAAACAAATCCTTGCGTCTCACTTCTTCACTCACTCACGATTTGTTTTTACACCCTCTCTCGGACTCGTTTATATTTCTAACGCTAACCCGACTTGTAGTTGTGATTAATTTTGTAAATTTCAGTTTCGCCCTATTCACCCCCTCCCTCTAGGCGACTTTCAATTGGTATCAGAGTCGGGTGCTTCATTAGAGCCTAACCGCTCGAAGTGATGTCGGGAGATCACGCCAAGAGGGAGATGGAGACCGGCGACAAGCCCACTACAAGCCACGGGAAGACTTCATCGGAAGAGTCCCGCAACAAGGGGAAGGGGAAGGAGAAGAAATCCTCTTCCCACAAGTCGCATCGGAGAGGCGACAAGCACAAGAAGATGAGGAAAGTGGTCTACTACGAGACCGACACTTCATCACCATCGACCTCCGGCTCTGACGCGCCGTCCGTTACTTCTAAGCGCCATGAGCGCAAGAAGTATAGTAAGATTCCCCTACACTATCCCCATATTTCAAAGCGTACTCCTTTACTCTCCGTTCCATTAGGCAAACCACCGGTTTTTTACGGTGAAGATTATAACATGTGGAGTGATAAAATGAGGCATCATCTAACCTCACTCCACACAAGCATTTGGAATGTTGTTGAGTTTGGTGTACAGGTACCATCCATAGGGGATGAGGACTACGACTCGGACGAAGTAGCCCAAATCCACCACTTTAACTCCCAAGCCACCACTATACTCCTCGCCTCTCTAAGTCGAGAGGAGTATAATAAGGTGCAAGGGTTAAAGAGTGCGAAGGAAATTTGGGACATACTCAAGACCGCGCACGAGGGAGACGAGGTGAGAAAAATCACCAAGCGGGAGACGATCGAGGGGGAGCTCGGTCGCTTCATGCTTCACCAAGGGAAGGATCCACAAGCCATGTACAACCGCTTGAATACCTTGGTGAACCAAGTGCGCAACCTCGGGAGCGAAAAATGGGATGACCATGAGATGGTCAAGGTTATTCTTAGATCACTCGTTTTTCTTAACCCTACGCAAGTTCAATTAATTCAAGGTGATCCAAGATACAAGCTAATGTCTCCCGAGGAGGTTATAGGAAAATTTGTGAGCTTTGAGCTAATGATTAAAGGCTCAAAGAAAATCATCGAGCAAGGCACCTCCTCCACGCCCGAAGCACAACCGGTGGCATTCAAGGCGACGGAGAAGAAGAAGGAGGAGTCTACATCAAGTAGACAACCCATCGACACCTCCAAGCTCGACAACGAGGAAATGGCGCTCATCATCAAGAGTTTCCGCCAAATCCTCAAGCAAAGGAGGGGGAAGGATTACAAGCCTCGCTCCAAAAAGGTTTGCTACAAGTGTGGTAAGCCCGGTCACTTTATTGCCAAATGTCCTATTTCTAGTGACAGTGACAGGGGCGACGACAAGAAGGAGAGAAGAAAGGAAAAGAAGACGTACCACAAGAAGAAGGGCGGCGATGCCCATGTGTGCCGCGAGTGGGACTCCGACGAGAGCTCCACCGACTCCTCCTCCGACGAGGACGCCGCCAACATCACCGTCACCAAGGGACTTCTCTTCCCCAACGTCGGCCACAAGTGCCTCATGGCAAAAGATGGCAAAAAGAAGAAGGTTAAATCCAAATCCTCCACTAAATATGAGTCCTCTAGTGATGATAATGCTAGTGATGAGGAGGATAATTTGCGTACTCTTTTTGCCAACCTAAACATGCAACAAAAAGAAAAATTAAATGAACTAATTAGTGCCATCCATGAGAAGGATGAACTCTTGGACTCTCAAGAGGACTTCCTAATCAAGGAAAACAAAAAGCATGTTAAGGTTAAAAATGCTTACGCTCTAGAAGTTGAAAAATGTGAAAAATTGTCTAGTGAGCTAAGCACTTGCCATGACACTATTGCCAACCTTAGAAATGAAAATGCTAGATTAATTGCTAAGGTTGATTCTAATGTTTGTGATGATTCTTTTTCAAATCTTAGAAATGATAATGCTAATTTGCTTGCTAAGATTGAAAAATTGAATGATTCTCTTGCTAGCCTTAAACATGAAAATGAAAAATTAATTGCTAAGGCTAAAGATTTTGATGTTTGCAATGTTACTATTTCTAACCTTAGAAGTGAAAATGATATATTACATGCTAAGGTTGTAGAATTAAAATCTTGCAAACCCTCTACATCTACTGTTGAGCATGTTTCTATTTGCACTAGATGTAGAGATGTTGATATTGATGCTATTCATGATCATATGGCTTTAATTAAACAACAAAATGATCATATAGCAAAATTAGATGCTAAAATTGCCGAGCATAAACTTGAAAATGAAAATTTTAAATTTGCTCGTAGTATGCTCTATAATGGGAGACGCCCTGGCATCAAGGATGGCATTGGCTTCCAAAGAGGAGACAATGTCAAACTTAATGCCCCTCCTAAAAGATTGTCAAACTTTGTTAAGGGCAAGGCTCCCATGCCTCAGGATAACGAGGGTTACATTTTGTACCCTGCCGGTTATCCCGAGAGCAAAATTAGGAGAATTCATTCTAGGAAGTCTCACTCTGGCCCTAATCATGCTTTTATGTATAAGGGTGAGACATCTAGCTCTAGTCAACCAACCCGTGCTAAGTTGCCTAAGAAGAAAACTCCTAATGCATCAAATGGTCATGACATTTCATTTAAAACTTTTGATGCATCTTATGTGTTGACTAACAAAACCGGCAAGATAGTTGCCAAGTTTGTTGGGGGCAAACACAAGGGCTCCAAGACTTGTGTTTGGGTATCCAAAGTTCTTGTGTCTAATGCCAAAGGACCCAAAACTGTTTGGGTACCTAAAGTCAAGAACTAAATTTGTTTTGTAGGTTTATGCATCCGAGGGCTCAAGTTGGATAATCGACAGCGGGTGCACAAACCACATGACAGGGGAGAAGAAGATGTTCTCCTCCTACGAGAAAAACCAAGATCCCCAACGAGCTATCACATTCGGGGATGGAAACCAAGGTTTGGTCAAAGGTTTGGGTAAAATAGCTATATCTCCTGACCATTCCATTTCCAATGTTTTTCTTGTTGATTCATTAGATTACAATTTGCTTTCCGTATCTCAATTATGCAAAATGGACTACAACTGTCTATTCACTGATGTAGGTGTCACTGTCTTTAGAAGAAGTGATGATTCAATAGCATTTAAGGGAGTGTTAGAGGGTCAGCTATACTTGGTAGATTTTGATAGAGCTGAACTCGACACTTGCTTAGTTGCTAAGACTAACATGGGTTGGCTCTGGCACCGCCGACTAGCCCATGTTGGAATGAAGAATCTTCACAAGCTTCTAAAGGGAGAACACATTTTAGGATTAACAGATGTTCATTTTGAGAAAGGCAGGATTTGTAGCGCATGCCAAGCCGGGAAGCAAGTTGGTGTTCATCATCCACACAAGAACATCATGACGACTGACAGACCACTGGAGCTCCTACACATGGATCTATTCGGCCCGATAGCTTACATAAGCATCGGCGGGAGTAAGTACTGTGTAGTTATTGTGGATGATTATTCTTGCTTCACTTGTGTATTCTTTTTGCAGGAAAAATCACAAACCCAAGAGACTTTAAAGGGATTCTTGAGACGAGCTCAAAATGAGTTCGGCTTAAGGATCAAGAAAATAAGAAGCGACAACGGGACAGAGTTCAAGAATTCACAAATTGAAGGCTTCCTTGAGGAGGAGGGCATCAAGCATGAGTTCTCTTCTCCCTACACTCCACAACAAAATGGTGTAGTGGAGAGGAAGAATCGAACTCTATTGGACATGGCAAGAACCATGCTTGATGAGTACAAGACACCGGATCGGTTTTGGGCCGAGGCGGTCAACACCGCTTGCTACGCCATCAACCGGTTATATCTACACCGAATCCTCAAGAAGACATCATACGAACTCCTAACCGATAAAAAGCCCAATATTTCATATTTCAGAGTCTTTGGTAGCAAATGCTTTATTCTTGTCAAAAGAAGTAGAAAATCTAAATTTGCTCCTAAGACTGTAGAAGGCTTTTTACTAGGATATGATTCAAACACAAGGGCATATAGAGTCTTTAACAAGTCCTCTGGACTAGTTGAAGTTTCTTGTGACGTTGTGTTTGATGAAACTAACGGCTCTCAAGTAGAGCAAGTTGATCTTGATGAGATAGGTGAAGAAGAGGCTCCATGCATCGCGCTAAGGAACATGTCCATTGGAGATGTGTGTCCTAAGGAATCCGAAGAGCCCACTCAAGCACAAGATCAACCATCCTCCTCCACGCAAGCATCTCCACCAACTCAAAATGAGGATGAGGCCCAAGTTGACAAAGGAGAAAATCAAAATGATGAGTCACCTCAAAATGACGGCAATGATCAAGGGGGAGATACAAATGATCAAGACAAGGAGGATGAAGAACCAAGGCCGCCACACCCAAGAGTCCACCAAGCAATCCAACGAGATCACCCCGTCGACACCATCCTCGGCGACATTCATAAGGGGGTAACCACTAGATCTCGTGTTGCACATTTTTGTGAGCATTACTCTTTTGTTTCCTCTATTGAGCCACACAGGGTAGAGGAAGCACTACAAGATTCGGATTGGGTGGTGGCGATGCAAGAGGAGCTCAACAACTTCACTAGGAACGAGGTATGGCATTTAGTTCCACGTCCTAACCAAAATGTTGTAGGAACCAAGTGGGTCTTCCGCAACAAGCAAGACGAGCATGGTGTGGTGACAAGGAACAAAGCCCGACTTGTGGCCAAAGGATATTCACAAGTCGAAGGTTTGGATTTCGGTGAAACCTATGCACCCGTAGCTAGGCTTGAGTCAATTCGTATACTATTAGCCTATGCTACTTACCATGGCTTCAAGCTTTACCAAATGGACGTGAAGAGTGCCTTCCTCAACGGACCAATCAAGGAAGAGGTCTATGTTGAGCAACCTCCCGGCTTTGAAGACAGTGAGTACCCTAACCATGTCTATAGGCTCTCTAAGGCGCTTTATGGGCTCAAGCAAGCCCCAAGATCATGGTATGAATGCCTAAGAGATTTCCTTATAGCTAATGGCTTCAAAGTCGAAAAGGTCGATCCTACTTTATTTACTAAAACTCTTGACAATGATTTGTTTGTATGCCAAATTTATGTTGATGATATCATATTTGGGTCTACTAACGAATCCACATGTGAGGAATTTAGTAGGATCATGACACAAAAATTCGAGATGTCAATGATGGGGGAGTTGATGTATTTTCTAGGATTCCAAGTCAAGCAACTCCAAGAGGGCACCTTCATTAGCCAAATGAAGTATACTCAAGACATTCTAAACAAGTTTGGAATGAAGGATGCCAAGCCCATCAAGACACCCATGGGAACCAATGGGCATCTCGACCTCGACACGGAAGGTAAATCCGTCGATCAAAAGGTATACTGGTCGATGATAGGTTCTTTACTCTATTTATGTGCTTCACGACCGGATATTATGCTTTCCGTATGCATGTGTGCAAGATTCCAAGCCGACCCTAAGGAATCTCACCTTACGGCCGTAAAACGAATCTTGAGATATTTGGCTTATACTCCTAAGTTTGGGCTTTGGTACCCTCGGGGATCCACTTTTGATTTAATTGGTTATTCGGATGCCGATTGGGCGGGGTGCAAGATTAATAGAAAGAGCACATCGGGGACTTGCCAGTTCTTGGGAAGGTCCTTGGTGTCTTGGGCTTCAAAGAAGCAAAATTCTGTGGCTCTTTCTACCGCCGAAGCCGAGTACATTGCCGCAGGCCATTGTTGCCCGCAATTGCTTTGGATGAGGCAAACCCTGCGGGACTATGGTTACAAATTAACCAAAGTTCCTCTTCTATGTGATAATGAGAGTGCAATCCGCATGGCGGATAATCCCGTTGAGCACAGCCGCACTAAACACATAGCCATTCGGTATCATTTTCTTAGGGATCACCAACAAAAGGGGGATATCGAGATTGCATACATTAATACCAAAGATCAATTAGCCGATATCTTTACCAAGCCACTAGATGAACAAACTTTTACCAAACTTAGGCATCCTTGATTCTAGAAATTTCTTTTGATGTCTTGTACACATAGCTCATAAATATACCTTTGATCATGTCTCTTTTATATATATGCTATGACTAATGTATTTTCAAGTGAATTTCAAACCAAGTCATAGGTGTATTGAAAGGGAATTGGAGTCTTCGGCGAAGACAAAGGCTTCCACTCCACTCCATAACTCATCATTCGCCGTCGCTCCGAGCAACTCTCCAACTTCGGTATAATCCTTCACTCATATTATTTATTTGCCAAAGGTGGAGCAAGTAGTTTAAAAGGGCCTATATTTCACTCTAAGTATCCGTTTTTGGCGATTCATGCCAAAGGGGGAGAAAGTATTGGCCCAAAGCAAAAGGACCGCACCACCACCCTAATTTTTTAAAAAAAACTAACGATTTTCAATTGGTAAATTTCAAATTGGTATCTTATTGTGTTCTAAAGGGGAGAAATTAGCACTTTCAAAAATTGGTATCTTAAAAACCCTCTTGAACACTAAGAGGAGAATTTTATTGAAAGGGAGTTTTGTTTAGTCAAAGGAAAAGCATTTGATACAGGGGGAGAAAATTTCAAATCTTGAAAATGCTTCTCAAAATCTTACTCATTTATCTTTGACTATTTGCAAAAGAACTTTGAAAAGGATTTACAAAAAGAATTTGCAAAAACAAAACATGTGGTGCAAGCGTGGTCCAAAATGTTAAAATTAAAGAAACAATCCATGCATATCTAGTAAGTAATATTTATTGGCTCAATTCTAAGTAACCTTTGCACTTACATTTTGCAAACTAGTTCAATTATGCACTTCTATACTTGCTTTGGTTTGTGTTGGCATCAATCACCAAAAAGGGGGAGATTGAAAGGGAATCAGGCTTACACCTATTTCCTAAATTAATTTTGGTGGTTGAATTGCCCAACACAAACATTTGGACTAACTAGTTTGCTCTAGTCTATAAGTTATACAGGTGCCAAAGGTTCACAATAAGCCAATAAAAAGACCAAGAGAAGGGTTCAACAAAGAAAGCAAGGGATAACCGAAGTGTGCCCTGGTCTGGCGCACCGGACTGTCCGGTGTGCCACCGTACAGTGTCCGGTGCACCACCGGACAGTGTCTGGTGCACCAGGGGACTTCAAACTGAACTTCGCACCTTCGGGAATTCTCAGAGGCGCTTCGCTATAATTCACCGGACTGTCCGGTGCCCCAAGATCAAGCGACTCTGAACTCGCCAGCTTCGGGAATCCACTCCGCTATAATTCACCGGACATGTCCGGTGCACACCGGACTGTCCGGTGTAACGGCGGAGCAACGGCTAGTCCGCGCCAACGGTCACCTGCTACAGCATTAATTGCGTGCCAGCGCGCGCAGAGGAGCAGAGCACGCGCGGGTGGCACACCGGACAGCCTACAGGGACTGTCCGGTGCACCACCGGACAGCCAGGCGGGCCCACACGCCAGAGCTCCAACGGTCGAACCCTAACGGCCGGGTGACGTGGCTGGCGCACCGGACACTGTCCGGTGCGTCCGTCGACAGCAGCCTTCACCAACGGCTAGTTTGGTGGTTGGGGCTATAAATACCCCCAACCACCCCACATTCAAGTCATCCAAGTTTTCCACCTTCCAACCATCTACAAGAGCTCTAGCATTCAATTCTAGACACACCCAAGTGATCAAATCCTCTCCAATTCCACACAAAGCTTTAGTGATTAGTGAGAGAGATTTGTTGTGTTCTTTTGAGCTCTTGCGCTTGGATTGCTTCTTTTCTTTCTCATTTGTTCTTGTGATCAAAACTCAATTATAACCGAGGCAAGAGACACCAATTGTGTGGTGGTCCTTGCGGGGAAGTTTTGTTCCCGGTTGATTTGAGAAGAGAAGCTCACTCGGGCCGAGGGACCGTTTGAGAGAGGGAAAGGGTTGAAATAGACCTGGCCTTTGTGGCCTCCTCAACGGGGAGTAGGTTTGCGAGAACCGAACCTCGGTAAAACAAATCCTTGCGTCTCACTTCTTCACTCACTCACGATTTGTTTTTACACCCTCTCTCGGACTCGTTTATATTTCTAACGCTAACCCGGCTTGTAGTTGTGATTAATTTTGTAAATTTCAGTTTCGCCCTATTCACCCCCCCTCTAGGCGACTTTCAGATAGATTAATTCCAAACTTAGAATAAGCACTGCATATTACAGTGGTTATGAGACATGTTGCCTGATACTAGTTTGCTCTATGATAATCTTTGGTCTAACCCTTCCAATGAAGCAACGGGATGGGCCATCAATGATCGAGGTGTTTCATTCACATTTGGACCTTATCTGCCAAGCACATCAGGTTCCTATGTTCTTAAAGATGTGACCTACTTATTCTTTTATAAACTACAAAGTGTATCAATAGTTTACTTATGCTTTTGCATTATTGAAATTTAGGTTGGCAAAGATGGATACGAGTTTTTTTCTAGCCGACAACCCGTAACAATATTTTCAGCCCCTAACTACTGTGGAAAATTTGAATAAGCTTCATGCATGCTTAGTGTTGGAATGTTAAGCAGTGCTCTACCTGTGACTGCTCTTGGGGTTGTTTTGTGTAGTTTGCTTCTAACACAAGTTTTAAATGGAGACTTATCAATATCGCTAATCTATTTTGATTTATTTTATATGTGCTACTTCTGATTCCAATCCAGTTTGACCTTCCCTACAAGTGCAACCTAATGCATCCTTTAAACTATTTATGTTTGGGGCTTTGTTTCATGAACTTGCCGAAGAGCGAGGCGCACGAGGCCTCATGACACGGCGCCAGATTCGGTACATTCTCCATTGTCCCTCCCTAGCATCTTGTTCATCAATGGTATTTTGGTTAGCAATCAAGATGTGAGAATCAAGCATAGGTGTGCCTTCAGTCCTTCACTATATCGAGGTAGTGGTGTCAGCCTCCCTGATCTGTCCTGAAGCGAGAAAATGAAGGGCAAAAGCAAGAACGATTTCTAAGTAGGGTTTCAGAGGTTTATTTACTGACTATGCGTTATTGTTTCTGATTTCTTGGGGCATCCTTGAATTGGTCATGTTTTTAAGGTGAGAGTTTATCAGATGAGCGAGTGAGGCTACATCAAGAAGCTCAGGGCGTGCATCTGGTGGTATATGAAGCTGGAGGATGGATATGTGGCTGAGTAGGAGAAGCTCCCAGGACATGGAGAATGGGTCTCTGTGTTCTTTGCTTATTGGTATGATTGTTTAGATATCCGTAGATCACACACTATTTCTTTAGCGTCTCCTCTTCCTACTAAAAAATTTATCCATATCTCTGTTATTGTAATCACCATAAACTTGATTAGTCCAGTTCAGTGTACTATATGACTGGTTCATCTACAGAGAACATAGATCGCTACTCGCTAGCAATAGGAACGGACATCCTAGCGGCTCCCGAATTCTATCCTGTCTTTTGGCGGCCAGAAACTACTCACTACATAATTATTTTTTCTATGTTTTAAATCATTACTTACTGTTTTTGGCAACATGAAAAGACTAAGAATACTTATAATTGGTTCGATATTGATAATGTTTGTCACACAAATTTTACGTATCATAACGATGTTTATCGTTCTGTATCTATTTTTCACATATTTTTTTTACTTCCGTAGCAACATAAGGACACGGATCTAGTAAACTCAATAAAACAAAAGGAGTACTGATATGAGACGTTTTGCTGCACAAGTATTCCGTTGCGCGCGGCGCATTTTGCGTTACCAGGAGTCCTTAGTTGCGCAAGCCAAAATTTTCGTACACTTTTCGTTGTCGCGCGATCAATCTTGCCGGGGCAGGCCATGAGATAGAGACCGGTTTCAACAAACTCGCCCATGACGCGGGGGAAACAGAGGCGTGCGGATGCCGATCACCTGTCCAAAGTTGGTCCCACGACCATCCGGCGGCCATATACCGTGCCCCTCCCGCGCACGCACTATATATATACACGGCCAACCTAGCTAGACTGCACGAAGAAGCAATGGCGCGCACCATGGCAGCCATCGCGATCTTGCTCGCCGCCTTCTTCGTCCTCGCTCCGGATCTGGCCACCGCAGCGGCAGCGGCAGCGCCGCAGAGCGCCATCCCGGCCGTGTTCGCGTTCGGGGACTCCACGCTGGACCCGGGCAACAACAACGGCCTGGCCACGCTGGTGCGCGCCGACCACGCGCCCTACGGCCGCGGCTTCCCGGGCGGCGCGGCCACGGGCCGCTTCTCGGACGGCAAGCTCATCACCGACTACATCGTCGAGTCGCTCGGCATCAAGGACCTCCTGCCGGCGTACCGCGGCAGCGGCGGCCTCACCGTGGCGGAGGCGTCCACGGGGGTCAGCTTCGCGTCGGGCGGGTCCGGCCTCGACGACCTGACCGCGCAGACCGCCATGGTGTCCACGTTCGGCTCGCAGATCACCGACTTCCAGACCCTGCTCGGCAGGATCGGCATGCCCAAGGCCGCCGGGATCGCCAACAGGTCGCTCTACGTGGTCTCTGCCGGCACCAACGACGTCACCATGAACTACTTCGTCCTGCCGGTCCGGACCATCAGCTTCCCCACCGTCGACCAGTACAGTGCCTACCTCATCGGCAGGCTCCAGGGATACATCCAGGTACGTCGTTTGGATCAATCTAGCTAGCGCTCCGCTGATGGTCACTTTGGTCGCTAATGATGGACAAAAAAAACAGAGCTTGTACAAGCTGGGAGCCCGGAACTTCATGGTGTCCGGCCTGCCGCCGGTGGGGTGCCTGCCGATCACGAAGAGCCTCCACAGTCTCGGGTCGGGAGGTTGCGTCGCCGACCAGAACGCGGCCGCGGAGCGGTACAACGCGGCGCTGCGGCAGATGCTGACCAGGCTGGAGGCCGCGTCCCCCGGCGCCGCGCTCGCGTACGTCGACGTGTACACCCCGTTGATGGACATGGTCGCGCAGCCCCAGAAATACGGTGAGCGCGCGGCAACCAGGGGTTTACAATATCGAGCACCTGCTCTGCTGATTAAATATTTTTAATTTGCTGCGCGCGCTGCAGGTTTCACCGAGACGAGCCGAGGCTGCTGCGGGAACGGTCTGCCGGCGATGGGGGCGCTCTGCACCAGCGCGCTGCCGCAGTGCCGGTCGCCGGCGCAGTTCATGTTCTTCGACTCGGTGCACCCGACGCAGGCCACCTACAAGGCGCTCGCCGACCACATCGTCCAGTCACAAAAACCTAAGAGTTAGATTAGATTAGATTAGCTGCAGGGGGAACGCCATTGCACATGAAGCTGGCTAGCTCGGTGCTTTTTGTACATTCATTTATTAGCATGCATGCAGAGATCGAGATGTTTACATAGTTAAGTTTTTAATATACAGAGTAACAGAGAGTCGTTTATTTTGAAAGTTCCGAGTCGACTTGAAATAAGTGAGGGCCTTACTCGCCTTGGTTACCTACCTTACCCCTGCCGATTAATCTCGACTTGAAATAGGTGACCATACTCGTAGGTTGAAACATGGATTCGGATCACATATAAATATGATAGTAGTATATCTGTTAATGAAGACGATAGGTACCCAACAAGATGTCAAGATTGAGTTGCTGGTATTAAACAACAAAACCTCCAATGCAAACGACCTGCAGTTTGCAGGCTAGAACCAACTATACAAGCAAGGTTGTTTCTATGCCATATCATAATTTGTTTGCATGGGTGGGTTCTTTACTAAACTGAGGATCCTAGTCATAAAAAAAAATTGAGAAAAGAGCTATAGGTGCTGCCTTCTGTCGTAGATTCTCACTACCGGAATTTAGCTCTTTGCCGAGTGTCATATTCTTTGCCGAGTGTTTTATTTCGGACACTCGGCAAAGAGGTCTTTGCCGAGTGCCACGCAAAAAACATTCGGTAAAAGAAAACACTCGGCGAAGAAGCTCTTTGCCGAGTGTTTTATTTTTGACACTCGGCAAAGAGTTTATTTGCCGAGTGTCTTTTTTTGACACTCGGCAAAGGGCTCTTTGCCGAGTGTCACAAATACAACACTCGGCAAAGAGCTCTTTATCGAGTGTTTTTTCTCCAACACTAGGCAAAGACAACTTAAAAATCACATTTTAAAGTAGTAAATTAATTCAAATGAAAAAGTTTTCAACTACAAATTTGTATAACTCATCATGATGTACAATTTATATATTGAACATTTCTTCATATGACAAAATAAAAATAAATTTGTTCATAAAACCTATATCTCTCTCGTAGTTTATGAAACTACGAGAGAGACGTATAGAATTTGTGCATATTGTTAGAACCATCATCTGAGATAAACAAATTATCAAACAACCAAAATAAACTTTGTAGATCTTGAGAAGTTATAGAAGTTTATAGTTGACAACTTTTTCATTTGAAGTCATATTGTCAACGAAAACTACGTCTGAATTTAAAAAATTTAAAATTTGAATTTTGAAAACGACTTCGAAAGGAAAAACCACCAACATGAAAGTTGTAGGTATTGAAGAGTTATGAAACTTTGTAGTTGACAATGTTTTAGTTTGAAATCATCTTGTTATGCAAAACTATGTTTGAATTTTTCAAACTGTCTCGGATGGAAAAACCACCAAAATAAAAGTTTTAGGTCTTAAAATGTAATGAAACTTTGTAGTTGACAATTTTTTGATTTGAAATCATCTTATTATTGAAAATTTCGTGTGAAGTTTCTAAATTTAAAATTCAAATTTTATAAATGGTCTCGGATGTAGAAACTATTAAAATAAAACTTTTAGATCTCAAAAAGTTATGCAACTTTGTAGTTGGTCACATTTTCAAATGAACTCATTTAGTGCCTTAAATAATCAAATTACTCTCGATTTGTTATAGTACATGGGGAATGGAAACGTAATATAAACATAATTGGTGTAGTAGTGTAGTGGTATAGGAGGGTATGTGCGAGAGAGAGGTTGCGAGTTTGAATCTCACCATTTACAAAACATATAAGTTTGATTCAAAATAATAGTGAAAAATGATAGGGCAACGGGTTAGGGTAATAGGGAGGGTTGGAGAGTTGTTCCTAGAATTTAAAAAATGATTTGCTGTTTTTTTTAATTTTTTCGATTCTTAATTTGCCGAGTGTTTTTCTTTGCCGAGTGCTTTTTGACACTCGGCAAAGTCTTTGTCGAGTGTCCGAGAAAAAGCCGAGTGCTTTTTGACACTCGGCAAAGTCTTTGCCAAGTGTCCGAGAAAAAGCACTCGGCAAAGAACCCTTTGCCGATGAAATCTTTGCCGAGTGTTCTTTGCCGAGTGTAAAATAGCCTTTGCCGAGTGTCTTAGACACTCGGCAAAGAACACGATTCCGGTAGTGTCTTTTCCCAACGCTCGAACTCCTTTCTTTTCTTCCCCAACCTCTCGTCCCAACTTCACTTCGGATCTCCATCAATGACGAGTAGTGGAGCATACTAATACTAATAGAAAACAGCTCAATACCATGTAATAGCACTATAAAGTCGGCTGTTTGGAATGCTGCAGCTGTAATCCATAAAGACAAAAACACTATAGAAATATAAGCCGAAACGGATTAAAGCCAAGCCAACAGTCTGATACTTCACACCTACCAATCTTGTACTTCGATTACTGCTTTGTTATCACCACACCCAATAAATCTCTCAGGAGACTTTTACCATTGCCTAGTTTCCTTCATAAACCAGTGGCCTTGTGCGTTGTAACATCATAGGCATGCTCCATGCAACATCGAATCTTCTGTTTAGTGCTACCCAAGCCATTCCTTGGTCAATTTACCAGGCTCTCAAACGCGGCGATTAGCGGTCGTCAATGGTGCCAGTGTGACCTTTGTCAGCAACATGTAGACAACATGGCTTGGAGGTGGGGCAAATTTGTTTTTTATTCATCAAGAGTAGTCAACTCTTAAAAAATGACTCAGTTCGTATGTCTCATCTATGGTACGCTTCTTCTAGCGATGGGTTCGATTCACTGATACACTTTAGATGATACATAGCTTTGTTTTTCTAGTGGTTTTGTCCCCGGAGTCTACCTTAGTCATAGTTTAGATCATTACTTCTATTTTTTCATTAGCTGAAACAAGAAAATTCCAATCTTTCACTAGCAATGAGAACCCATCACATACTCGATTGTTGTAGGCAAATTAAGCATGGATTATGATTTAGGATGTGATACTTCAATGTACGGAGCAAAAAAATCAAGGAATAAGGCTACTGACCT
This sequence comes from Zea luxurians, assembly GCA_029449295.1. Lineage (NCBI taxonomy): Eukaryota > Viridiplantae > Streptophyta > Magnoliopsida > Poales > Poaceae > Zea > Zea luxurians. Next base: position 8,435,674 of record JAOPSE010000080.1, read on the forward strand.
GAAGAGGTCACTAACCTTTAGGTCATCTAGTTGTACTCAAACATTTAGATCACTAACCTTAGAGGATCTAAACAAGTTTGGGGACCTAAAAAGGATTGATATATTTTTGTAGGTTAATTATAGGTTAGAGGAATGCATTGTGTACTTAAAAGTGAGTGCTCTCAACATATCACTACTAGAGATCAAGGGAGGTTCAATCCAATAGACATAAGTAGCAAAGATGAGTTTGAAAGTATCACATTTGGTGAAAATGGCAAAGACAATGTTAAAGGGCTTGAAAAGATCACAATATCAAACGACATGAGTACATTAAATGTGGTACTACAAAATATTGTCTGTGGCTCAATTGTGCTTTCACCTCTGCCTATTGTGCCCTATAGCCAAAGAGATGGGGGAGCATTGCCCTGACCTAAGACCGTCTCTAGAAGTTTACCTATAGTTTACCCAAAAACACTGTTTTGCAATATTGATTGTACTGTTCGCAGAGTGGAGTTTGAATATGAGTATAAAGATGGGTAAACTGTTGGAGATAGTCTAAGAACATTTTTTATGTGGACCTAAACCGGACAAAGATCCAGCCAACCGAACTGTGTTTGGTGGGAGGAAGCGGCTATCAGAGTCCCAAAGCAACAACAAACTATACTACTCTATTAAGAACATAATGTGGGTGTTTAGTGCTATTACGGCTTCATCCTCTGCGCTGATACTCTGAGCCCGCCCCACACGCTCGCCTCGACGTTGTGCCCTATGGGCCCCACACCCAGCGCCCACGCAACGCTCTCTAAGCTACTGCCACAGCGCCTACCCAACATCCGACCCCTCCCACGCAACTACCACACCGCGCAAAAAATAGTACAGAGTGAGCACTCAAACTCACGCCTCCTGCTCTAAAAATTTGGGACTAACTAACAGACCACACGTAACTTACTGTTTAGATATCTATATGATATATAATAACCGTAACAAAGTACGAGCAACTGGCTATGATGCATTAACATTCTAATGGAGTGGTGATTTACGACGTGAAACATTTGGTGGGAAAGAAACATTAGTTTTTTTTTCTCCGAAACACTGTCATGAAAGCAAAATAAGTGACCTTCAAACAAAGAAATTAATCTTCCCACTAGAGTCTAGCAACTTTACGTACGGGCCTGTTTGTTTCAGCTTTTTTCTGACCAGCTTTTCTAAAAATCTGGCTCTAAGGAGAATCTGGCGGTGGGGAGAATCTGAGTATCATTACGATTACGTGTGGAGGAAGATAAAATTGTTCATAAGGCTCAGGATCTAGAAAGTGACGGATTCCTACTATTACAACGACTTAACCGATTATGTGTTTATGTTGATTTTGGATTGTTTTTGTCCCAACGAATTTTATAGAAGCTGGCTAAAAAACTGAGCGTTTGACAGTCCGCAGCAGCTTTTGGTGGCCAAAACGTGCCAGAAGCCGAAACAAACAGGGCGACCCCTCCCCCCCCCAATAACTCCCCACCCACAGGCGACAGCGTTCCTTGTCTGTACCATGGTTGACTGGTTGTGCCTAGAGATGGCTAAACGGGCTGCCCGGTCCGTTTTGGGCCCGGCCCGTTTTGGGTCCGGCCCGTTAGGCACGGTTAGAAAACCGAGCCAAGCCGTCTAAGCACGCGGGCTCAATTTTCTGTTCGAGCCCGACCCGCAGCGGGCCTAAATGGGTCAGGCCGGCCCGTTTAGCACGAAAAAAACAGGCCGAAAAGCGAGCTATGCAGGCTGGTAAGCACGTTTTAGTGTAAAAAAACGGGCTTAACGGGTTTAGAGGTAAACGGACCGTGCCGGGCTAGCCCACCATGCCTAGTTTCTTGTCCGAGCCCGGCCCGCTTATTCATGCCAGGCTGGCCTGGGCGCATAGAACCAAACCGTGCCGGGCTCGGACCGGACCCAAATAGCGGGCTTCGTGCCGGGCTCACAGGTGTCGTGCTTATTGGCCACCTATAGTTATGCCCTCTTAAGCATTGTAGGACCTTCGGGCTTTCTGTACATAGACCGATTTTCTTTCCTAATTGTTTTAATCGAGAGACAGTTTTTTTGTCAAGGTTTTTTGCATCATAGACCTCAAGAAAACTGACAGTATGCATTTTCGCACATGAAAAGGTCTAACGACCTCTTGATGCCAATGATGCATTCGTTCAGCTCCCCCCCCCCCCCCCCCAACAAAAAAAAATGCGAACATTGTATCTTTAAAATCCTGCTCGCTTAATCTTCCCCATGGGGCAATGCTAACATTGTTTGTTTACATCGAGATCAATGCCAAACAGTACACCCCTCATAAACTAACAGGCCATCACAATATCCTTACCGTTCCAACGTCATTAGAGTTCGTAGTACACTAGTACTTCGGCCACCGTCACATGTCAGGTGATCCGTTGATCCATTATACAAGCTGCAGCCTCGATAGATCAATACCAAATAGTTACTATCTACTAATACCTTAAAAGCAACATATTAAATTGTGGCATTCTGAGCTCTGATTTCCGGGGTCATCATCAAGTCAGGGTTTTCCCCGAATTCCTCCCAAATGGAGACCCAGGCAATCTGCTGCCAACAAGGTCCCGCAACTCGAACTCGCTAGGGAACCTCTGCTCAGCAAGTTTTGAGAATACCTGAAAAGTAGAAGTGGTTTCAGTAAAATAACGAAGGGAATTGCAGACGTTTAAAATCCTGCTGTCACCTAAGAAGGCAAAAGGATGATGCGATGGAAGAAAAGGTGAAACAAACGGCTGTAACTTCACAATAGAATTTGAGACATAAGTAAAACTAGAGATAGAACTAACTCATCCCTATTTCAAAACAGAGGGCACTCCTGATATATAAAGCATTTTGCATCAAATCAACACAAAAGAAAAAGATAAGGTTGCATCTAACATAAGAAGCATACCAAATCTCCATTGCAGTAAACTTCAAAGGCACCAGAGCTTTGTAGAAAGGACTGAGCAAAGTTGCCAAATAGCCAGATTGTTGCCATGGTTCCGAATCTATTGGCACGAAGCGAGTAGTACCATGGAGGAGCAACCATTCCAATTCTGGGGAAAATCTGGTCACCAGCCATTATTGTTGCAACGGCTCCAACTTGAACAATTGGGATAACTTTGCTGAGTACACGCTTGGGGAATGGAGCAGGATAATTATGCAAGATAACATGAATGCCAGGAAATGAGGTTTCCAGCATGCGCTTCATGGTCACTGCAGTTCCCCTACAATGTAGAAAAAAAGTTTTAAGAATAACATATACACCCTCTATCCCAAAATAAATATTTTTCTAAAAAAATCAGACATATCAAAAATGCAAGACGTATGTATCTCATCTCCTCTCCTTTCCTGGAGGATATCCTAGATTTGGCAATTATCAATTACATGCACTCATGATTAGCTTCCACATTAAGCAGCAGCATCGAATGTTTTTTTAGACAAATTTTAAACCTCAAAAAGTTGTTTATTTTAGGATGGAGCATGTAGATGTAAAGCATGGGTTTTGAACTTCTATGCATGAAAAGATGTACTTTCCTTTAACATGGTTCCTTCACGGCTTCATCCCTTATTTAAGTTTCACTCCTAAAAAAGTTTTTCCTGGCTCGTGACACTAGGTTAGATATCGGAGTGAGCAACAATACACGGACTGAGTAAAGCAGCATAATGATGCAGCAGAGCAAGGCTAGTTCCGTTGTGGGAAAAATCAAGTGGCATCAGTAGCTATGCCTATGCCGTGAATTAGATTAGGTAGACATTTTTTCCTCCAATGAGAAAAATAGCACTTTTGTGATACAGTTGAAAATTGAACACAAGTGTCCAGGAAACAACCCCTATTCCACCTCCGCGTACCACCCTAAAACATTACTCCTGTCTGTAAGGCCACCCCACAAACTTTCCATGTCAGTCATTTCTTCACCCAACCTTCTGGCCCATAAATTTGAAGCCAACTACTCCCTCAAGTGCTAGCTAAGATCGCAAGTTTTTAAATCCATTTTCAATCCAGTTGAATTTCCTAAAATGCTTCACTAGGGTGGCACTGTCTTTCTATGCCATTCCAGGTCCATAGCGAGATAGAAGACATCATAACAGTCCCTTGCATTACAATTGATGTTTACGGACGAAAATGCAAGACATGCGCATCAAGTCAGCTTTTAGAGGGAGTACCATTTTAGAATGTCTCACTGCTTTCGGTGGTTACCAGACTTCTAAAGCACTGAAATTGGGGACCACTTGTCTAATTACTAACTCTGCTGCCCTAAACGACACCATAAAAGCATGGACATGCGTCAAAAATCTAGTTTGTAAAATTATCAAGCCTGGCAGAATTACTGCAGTCAACTCAAATTGATCTCTAATTCTCCATGCCTTTGAAATTCTGTATTGGCTTGGGAATAACAATAAACAATAAAGCAAATCATATATGAAGATACGTTGGACTGTTGAAGAATTTTCGCCCATGCTTTTGGGGTAACATGAGGACAAGGTTTGCATAAAAGATGCATTTCACTAGATTTAAAGATAACACAGCAAATTAAGAATCAGCTAAACTCAAGCTATGAGTAAAAAGGCCTCTAGCCGAGTTGGTCACATGGTTTGAGACTCTGGGTAGCACTTAGGTCCTAGGTTCGACTTTCCGTGGGAGCGAATTTTCAGGTTGTGGTTAAAAAAATCCTCTCATCTGTCCCACGTAGAGATGTCAATGGGGAATTCCTCGCCGGGTTATAGCATCTCATATCCATCCCCATCATGTTTGATCCATCCCCATACCCATCCCCGTACCCATCATGGGTACAAAACTCATCCCATACCCATCCCCATTCGGGTCCCCAATGGGTCCCCATCCCCAATTAAGGGATAACTAGGTACTAACATGTAGCACAAACAATCTAGATTTCAGACATCACTACATCGACAAGCACTCATCCATGAACCATGATCCATTCATCCATCCATCAGAAAAGACATAAGTATTCGGGACCGATAGAAGAAATGGAGAAATGGAGTTTTCTCACCTTCCTTGGTCACCATCTGAGTTCGTTGGCGCCTGAGAATCCATGGTCGTCACCGTCGTCTGGGCAGGTAGCATATGGCTGGTTATTTTAGGGTTTTGTTTTTTACTAGTCTGCTAGTTGCCTTGTTGGGCTAGGACCTGTGGCCTGGTGCGCTGTCGTGCTGGGCTTGGTGGCTGACTCGGTCTCAACTCATTCATACAAACACGACAGGTGTACACGTATGAAATACCCATGGGTAATCGGGTTTGGATTATTGCTTCCCAAACCTATACCCGTTTACCCAATGGGTGGAGATTTTGTCCCATATCCATACCCATGGGGACAATTTTCATCCCATACCCGTATCCTAATAGGGGAATTCCCCACGGGTTGGCGGGTATCGGGTCCCCATTGACATCTCTAGTCCCACGCCAAAGCACAAGTCTAAAGCCCGGTCCCACATGGGCTACGGTGTCTAGGGCTAGGCAGAAAACCCGATACCCAAAACTTGAACCCAAATAGCCCGAACCCGATATGCCCGAGCTTAAACTACCCGAATAATAATTAGGGTAGCAATCTCCGGTACCCGAAATTATTAAAACAATTGCGGGTTGTACACAACGGTACCTGAATTACCTAAAAAACCCGAACAATCCATGGCCGCATACTTGGCAGGAACGAGTGAACGACAAAGGCATATGGGTCAGATACCGTCAGCACGGGAGTGGGTGAGCTGTGAGCAACAAAAGCGAGAGTGGGAGCACCTTGCGATTGTCTTTGGAGGAGGAAAGCTTTCATGGTGAGCATCTGAAGGGATGCCTGGGTGGTGCTCGTGCTGACGTGCTCCCAAGAGAAGGGCAGAGAGGAGGCGTGTAGTAGAGGGATTTCTTGCGGTGTTGGTCGTGCCATCGCGTCGCCCCTCGTGTCTAGCTCACGGTTTGCCGTGCCACCGTCCCCCCCCCCCACCATCTCGCCGCCGCAGAAGTGTGCCGACGCCGCTCCGGCAGTTCCTCGCCAGCTCCACTCCGACAGTCCCTCCCTGTACCAACCTTCATATGGATCCGACAGGCTGGCCTTCAAATCAACAGTGCAAAGCCACCAAGGACATCGGCTTGAGGACGGGAGGGGAGAGCATGAGAGGCGCGGGGCAGATGGGGGGCACGGCCGCACAGGGTGTGAGTGTTGGCCACAGACTGGTTGTCGTTGATATCGGATTGTTCAGTTTTATCTGAACCCGAACCCGACAATTAGGGTACCCGAAATTTCGGGTAGATGCTAATATCAGGTCGAGTTCGGGTTCGACTGCTAGATACCCGAATTTTCAAAAACCTGAACAACCCGACCCGAATTTTTGGGTATACCCGAACGCCCAACCCTAACAGTGTTGCTGCGTCTGGGTGGGACAGGGTTCGGGGGTTTTATCGACCTGTGTGAGGTCTTCTTAGGGCTCGTTTGGTAGAGCTCCGCTTCTTGATTCTCTAGCTCCGAGAGCTGATTCTTTAATAAAGTGATTCCAAATGATTCTCTAGTAGAAGTGAATCTACTGGAGCGCAACCAATCAGATGTACTCTGGGTTGATGTTGTAGATCATCTTGCCATCCTGCTTGACGATCTTCTCGTTAGGCGCTAGTGCACTACAGTCATGCCATCTAGGTAGCCTTGTAGCTGTGCACCTATAAGGATGGGTAAAACTTGAGCTTTCCAAATTGTGAAGTTGGTCTTGTTGAACTTTAAAACAACGCTTTACCCTAGGAAAGGCGTCAGTACTGCAGAGCTAGATAACGCAAGGAGATCTTGTCGCTGCTGAGACTGAGTCAACTTTCTCTTGACCAGGACATCAGCTAACAGATGGAGGTGGTGGCTCCGATTACCATGAAAGAAACACATCACCAGGATATTAAGTTGCTTGCCTTGGCCTCTAGGATCGACGGGGCTGCATATTTATACAGGAAGGAACCGCCTATTACAAGAGGAATCCTACTCAGTTACAGCATCCCAACTGATCTCTGTGCGGTCCTTTATAAATATGTTAGCTCTTCACTTATGTTTTCTTCCGTTATATCCATTTTGATGTTCTAATGTGAAAACTTCGGCTCTAATATGAATGTTCTGACTCTAAGCTGAACTACCATATTGATAGGAGGCTTCAATGTTTCCTGGGAATTCCATATGTACCTAAACTGACATCAATTTCACATAATTGTTCCTAACGTCATTTGCTTTTACTGTCTGTTTAATTCACTAGCTGCTATAAGGCCGGGACACATGTTAGTACCTCTCGGCAATCCAACATCAAATTACAAGCAGAATGGATACAAGAGATTCCTAGTGCACAAGGAATTACAGGTGTAACAAATTTCAGCTTTAAAAAGATTGCTAAGTTGCCAAACGGGCCCTAAATATTTTTTATTCACTTGAATCATCTTCTTCCAGTCCTTCTTGTTCTTTTTTAAGGTCTTCATCACAGTCAACACAGCCATGAAGAACAAGTGACTGATACATATTCCCTTCCCAGTTCCCGCTATAATTTGAATGTACATGTAAGAAACTGACTTGGTGTTAAGTTACCAACTGTTGCATGTGATAAAATACCACAACCCCACAATAGCAAGTTAGTAACTAGCCATGAACACACGACAGTCATAAATTCATCATTCACTGGTGGTAGCAGTGTGTGACAACTGACAAATAACCAACCTTATGCAATTCAAATCATGCCGCGAGTGGAGGCAAAACTAGCCCCCCTCTCCCCAGCCCGGCAGCCCCACCCCCACCCCTCCCTGTGCCAAAACAAAGAAATCAAGCACCATGTAGACTCATGGCTTGAAGCCCACTGAAAACTATACTCAACAATGAAACCAAGTGGCACGATCCACTGCAAGCCTGCAACCAGCAAGAAGAAAACCTAGTAACCCACCACCAAGAGTCCATGCTAACAATTATCACCAATGTTTACAAGTTGTATAGTCGAACCTAGTTGCCATGGGACCGACTAGGCGACTAAACGTGATTATCGTCGACCAGACCGATTAGTGGAGCCTAGTTGGTCCTAGTCGTCCTATATATTTAAGGACATATTATAAAATATACCTATATATGCTATATAGTAGTATACACAATAAAGCAAGTGTCAAGACTACATTAGTGGCTAGTTTATTTCTGCACTGTTCCACATCTGCACATATACACAACAGCAATACAGCACCTTGGGATAGAGTACTAGCAAGCAGGTAGAGTAGCAGACAGGCAGTACAGCAAGCAACCCAACTAGCAGAAGGGCAGCAGCACAGCAAGCAAGGGAGTGGCGCTAGCTGCACAGTGAGGGAAGAAGATGGGGGAGGGAAAGGGCACACTCACAGTCGGCGGAGTCATCATGAAGAGGGGCGGTGGCTTCACCACAGGAACGGCATTGGACAAAGAATAGCGCACAGGAGACGGAAAATGGCGCGCAGAAGAGGAGGAAAGGCGAGCGGAAAATGAAGAATAGTGCCTAGGGGATGAATTATGGTGGCTCGGAGAAGAAAATCAGTACTGCCTAAGGGTTGTAATGGATCGCGATCCAAATGTTTCTTCACAATTTGTTTGAGCCCTTAATGATTTTTAGTTCAAAATTGAACAGAAATAAAGCCTGATACTAATCCAATCTGGTCCTTAAATTTAATAGTGCAAAGTTTAGAGCCCATTACCACCCCTAGTGCTGCCTCTGTTCTATGTACTTTTTGTGGAGTCTGAACACGCTTATGATAACCTAATAGTCCAAATTGGCAGCCTAACAGTCCACATTTAACCCCTGTTGAGCAGGCCCATGAATAGGACAGGAAGTCACAGATCCAGCTCGGTTGTCACCCTCCTAGTCAGATGACTAATCACGATTAAACAACAACTAGGTTTCTAGTCGAGCTAGTCGCCTCGGCAACCCTGATCGACCTCCAGAGACCGACTAGGCCGATTAATCGTGATTAATCAGACTACTTGTAAACACTGATTCTCACTGCTAAGTGGCCAAGCCCATCATGTAACAAACAACAAGGTACTTGTACTCGCGGAGCCGCATCCACTAGAGATGCTTTTTTCTATGGTTGTCAACCTCCCGGTAATGGATCACCGACACCGAGTACGGTTATTTGCAGAAAGCAGGAAAAGTCACAACGCTCATACATAACAAATAACCAAAGGAATTAAGCAAACAACCAACAGTACGCGCAACCCCAAGACACAGTGGACGAGCAGGCTCACTTGTACGAGCAGGAGGCACAGAATTGCAGCTCCACTGTGCTGCCGAATCCAGCCTCATCCACACGTGGCTCCTGCAATTGCATCGAAGCAACACATCAGTTCGCCGTCCAGATCGGATACCGGGTCGCGATTCGAATTCCGGGCAGGTAAGGTTCATGACCTACCTGTATGATTGCCGTGGAGGGGTCGGGGTGCTGGTGGTGGTGCGGCGGGTGCGGGTGAGGATGATGCGGCGGGTGCGGGTGGGGATGATGCGGCGGGTGCGGGTGGTGATGAGGCGAGTGGGGATGATGCGGCGGATGCGGATGGTGGTGGTGAGGAGGGTGGTGATGGGGGTGGCGGAGGTGGGGAGGCGGCGGCGCGAATATGTGAGTGAGGTCGGAGAAGAAGAGCAAGGCCGGGAGTCCGACGAGGAGCAACTGCGCGCGATCCATCGTGCGTCGCGGCGGATGGCGACTTGGCTCTCCGCCTCTCCCTCTCTTTTGGCACTGGCTGAACGAAGAAGGCAGTCAGTATCGCAGATTCACAGGGAGCCAGGGAGGAAACCTCCTCTGTGTAACTGTGTGTACACTGCAAGGTGGACCGAATCAGGGTATGTGAGTCCCATTCATCAGTCGGAGTACCAAACGCCGGGCATCTTGGGTGTAGGGTCGGATTGTGTTCGGGTCTGATAATACCCGACCCGATATCATACCCGACCCTTATACAAATATCCATACCCACCAAGTCAATCGGGTAAAAAAATGGACCCGTACCCATCGGGTATCCGTCGGGTATCGGGTATCCGGTGGATATGGTACTGTAAAATATAAATCTGCATGCAAATTGATGAACAACACAGTTTATGACAGATGGGAGTTAATAAACAACATCACAACATGTGAAATATATAAGCAACATCACCAATTTACAAACCATAGATTCATAGTACAGTTCATGACTAGTACACGTCCAGTTCACATATCATAGTACAGTTCATAAATCATAGTACACGTTCAGTTCACAAATCATAGACTCATAGTACACGTCCAGTTCACAAATCATAGTTCACACAACACAAATATAAGCAACAACACAATGACAGGAAATCCATGATGTTCATTTCATGTAGTAGCAGGCAGGCAGCAACATCGTAGTAGCAGCCAACAAGTTCATGGATCAATGATTTCAGATTGCATGCCATCCTAACAAAGTGACAAATCATATAGTTATTCAAATAGAAATTTAGTAAAATATAGAATGGCTAAATTTCAATATACCGTTGCTTCATCTTCATCATCAAGGCAAGTCATGAGTGCATTGAGTACATGAGATCCATGATCTAATCAAAGAGAAGTTTGAAACATTAGTGTTATCGCAGTGAAAGGAATGAAAATAAAACAACATTATAGATCCACTAGTATTCATACCAAGCATGTCAGCGCAAGCCCAAGCTTGCATACACATCAAGGCTTCAACCATTTTTGGGGCTAGTCTACTACGACTTGGGCTAATGACCCTCCCACCAGTACTAAAGACAGACTCAGAAGCCACGGTTGTCACAGGAATAGACATGATATCTCTGGCAATCTTTCTCAAAGTGGGATACTTCACCCCTGCCACATTCCACCAACCAATGATGTCTAAGTTTGTAGTTCTAGCCAACATTTCCTCTTCCCAATACAGATCCAATTTTGTGCTAACAAAAGCGGGTGGGGCAGTAGGTTCAGCAGATAAATATTGATCAAAAATGTCAAAAACAGTTGCATCCCCTTCATTTTGGATAGTAGTACTGCTGCAAGGCCCAGCAGCACCATCTGTTGTGCCAAACCCCTCCATGGAACCTTGATATTCCTTCACTAAATCAACCAACAAATCCTTAACTTTCGTAGTTTCTCTACCCACATTCTCATGTCCATATATTTCAGTAAACATAGCATACAAGAACTTCATTTTAAACCGAGGATCAAGAACCGTGGCAACAGCCATAAGACCATGAACATCTGTCCAATATTTCAAAAATTTATCTTTCATGGCTGTTGACATGTCTTCTATGGTTGGGTTATCACTAGATTGCCATTTCTTAATTGCTAAATAAATTCCACAGATTTTTGGGAAAAAGGTTGGCTGTCACATAAGAAGTCCCAGACAACAGTTCTGTAATATCATAAAACAACCTCAACCTATCACAAAGATGCCTAGAAAAATTCCAATCTTCTTCTATTGGTTGAAAAGGGGCACACAATTTTTCCTTTTTGCAAGGCAATCAAAAACTGGAACATAAAGCATTGCAGTGCTAAGCATTAGATATGTGGAATTCCATCTAGTTTTAACATCAAGTGCTATTCTTTTGCCATACTTAATGCCCTCTTGACCAATAGCCTTTTCAAATCGTTCATGCCTTTTTGGTGTAGATGACCAAAACCCAACAGTGTCTCGAATCCTACCAATTCTCACTTCCATAACTTTTACTCCTAATGCATCCTTTATACCCATCCCATCTTTGACAATAAGATTAATGATGTGAGCAGCACAACGCATATGCAACAATTTGCCATGCAACATGAGGAAGGAAAGAGGCATCTTATCTTGCATTTCCTTCATAACATTGTCATTGGTGCTACAATTGTCAAGAGTTACAGTGGAAACCTTCTTGTCAATCCCCCAATCCATGAGTACATCATGAAGTACATCACTTATGACTTCAACTGTATGTGGGTGTGGCACATACATAAACCTACAAAATGGAGTAACAAGAAAGTGTAACTCTTGACAAGAAAGTGTAACTAGTATATATGCATGGCAACAATATAGTGTACAGAAATATTACCTTAAAAGATAGCTTTTTAGACTCCAATTTTCATCAATATAGTGTACAGTCACTGCCATGTAACCCTTCTTTTGATGATTTGCTGTCCGCATATCTGTGGTGACCGCAATACGAGATTGTTGTTGTTGGAACATTGTCACCATAGAGAGCTTTTGAACTTCATACACATCCAGAATATCCTTTCTAATGGTATTTCTTGACACTAATTTAAACAACGGTTGCAGGGAAGCACTAAACTTTCTAAAGCCTACATGGTCAACCATAGACAGCGGGTACTCATGCACACATATCATTAATGCAAGTTCTTTCCTAGCAACATCTTGATCAAATACATACTTCTCTAAACAAACACTGCCATCTAGATTTTGTGAAAAATTTCAAGGAGGATTGTTTTAGGCCTTTTCTAGCTTGTCGTGACTCACATGTATTTATGTGGCTTTGTAAATGGCTGGTACCACTTTTACCTTCAGCTGTCAATAGTTTGCTACACCAATTGCACTTAGCTTTCCATTTACCAGATACAGTAACTCTAACAAAATCCTCCCATACTTTAGACTTCAACTTCCTCTTACACCCAACCTGTGCAGCATCATCTATTTCAACAACATCATTCCTTGTCCCTTGGGTTGCTGCATCAGATGGAGTGGGATCTCTAGAGCTACCAACATCAGCAGGAGCTGCTCCTATGCCACTGCGACGACTGCTACTGTCTTGTGAAGTTGACATTGGATTTGGGCTTCTAACTGAGTACTGAGCTACTGAGTACCTGAGGGTCCGACGGCGGACGGCGTAGGCACGCAGGCACAGCTCGGGGACGCTGGTCGGGCCTAGGGCTCGGGGACGCCGCAGGTTGGGGACGGTCGTCGGTCACAGTCGCAGTCGCAGCTTGGGGACGGTCGCCGGTCGCAGTCGCGCAGGCGTAGCTCGACCGCTCGGGGCAGCGTCGCAGCGGCCTGAAGCCTGAAGACTGGGAGCCGTCTTGGCGGGCGGAGGCGGACTGGCTGCTGGGCGGGGGCCTGGCCACCGCCTGGGAGCCTGGGCGGGGGCGCGCGGCTGGGGGCTTGGGAGTCTGGGACTGCCGCGTGCCGGCGTGGCCGCGTGGGGTGCTGAGGTCCTGGCCTCCTGGGAGTGGCGGCTGGGGTAGTGGGGTGGGCGGCCGGGACGGCTGGGAAGGGAAGGGAAGTAGGGAATTTAGGGTTAGCTTAGCCGGTTCAGTGATTTAGCCTTTGGGCTTCTTTTCTTTGCTTCATGGGCCACAAAAACATAATTCGGGTATCCAGTGGATATCCATGGGTAAAACATACTATCCGTACCCTACACAACGTATTTCGGGTATCCGACCCGATAGTATCCACGGGTAAGATTTCAAACCCGTATCCATGTCCACCGGGTACGAAACCCGTGGGTATCCATACCCCCGGGTCCAATTGCCATCCCTACTTGGGTGCCCTGTACCAATGAGAGCACCTAGAGGGGGGGGGTGAATAGGTGATCCTGAAGAACTTGAAACTTAAGCCACAAAAACTTGGTTAAGTGTTAGCACAATAATCGCCAAGTGGCTAGAGAGGAGTCTCAACAAAACACAATAACCACAAAGATATCAATCACAGAGATGGCACGGTGGTTATCCCGTGGTTCGGCCAAGACCAACGCTTGCCTACTCCACGTTGTGGCGTCCCAACGGACGAGGGTTGCAATCAACCCCTCTCAAGCAGTCCAAAGACCCACTTGAATACCACGGTGTTTTGCTTTGCTTTTCTTAATCCCGTTCGCGAGGAATCTCCACAACTTGGAGTCTCTCGCCCTTACACTTGAAGTTCACAAAGAGGCACGGAGTAAGGGAGGGATGAGCAACGCACACAAGACACAAAATCCGAATGCCAACACGCACACAAGTCGCAACAAGAGCTCGCAACACAACCCGACGAGTTCACAACTCAACTAGAGCTCTAGATGCTATCACAAATGAACAAAAGCGCGGAATCGAAGTCTTGGTACTTAGGAATGCTTAGTGTATACTTTGTGTTCTTCTCCATGCGCCTAGGGGTCCCTTTTATAGCCCCAAGGCAGCTAGGAGCCGTTGAGAACATTCCTGGAAGGCAGATCTTGCCTTCTGTCGACTGGCGCACCGGACAGTCCGGTGCACCACCGGACACTGTCCGGTGCAGATATCCTTCCTTATTTGGCGAAGCCGACCGTTGTAGTCTGAGAGCCGTTGGCGCACCAGACACTGTCCGGTGCACACCGAACACTGTCCGGTGCACACCGAACAGTCCGGTGCACCGATGTGACTGTTGGCTCGGCCACGCGTCACGCGCGGAATCCTCGGCCGACCGTTGCCCCGGTTGACCGTTGGCTCACCGGACAGTCCGGTGCACCACCGGACAGACCGGTGAATTTTAGCCGTACGCCGTTAATCATCTCCCGAGAGCGACGAGTTCGCCTGTGAACGGATCACCGGACAGTCCGGTGCACCATCGGACATTCCGGTGAATTATAGCCGTACACCGCCGTCGAAGTCCCGAGAGCAGCCTGTTCGCCAGAGCTAGCCTGGCGCACCGGACACTGTCCGGTGCACCACCGGACACTGTCCGGTGCACCCAGACTGAGCAGACTTTGGCAGAACAAGGCCATCTCTTTTCTAATTCAATTTTCCTGTTTCCAGCACTTAGACACAATACATTAGTCCATAAAACAATGTACTAAGTCTAGAAACATATCTTTTGATATGATTTGCATCTTGCCCACCACTTTGCATAGATTAACACAAAAGCACTTGTGTTGGCACTCAATCACCTTAATACTTAGAAATGGCCCAAGGGCACATTTCCCTTTCAATCTCCCCCTTTTTGGTGATTTATGCCAACACAACATAAAGTGACTAGAACAAGTGCAATATCAATGCAAATGAAAACCAAAGGTTGTTTTGAATCAAATTTGGCATATATGGATCACTCTTTGCCACCACTTGGTTTGTTTTTGCAAATCAAACTCAAATACCTATCTCTAAGTCAAATCCACATGTAGAGACATAAAGAGAGGTATTCCAACAGAAATTGATCAAGGATTTCAAAAACTCCCCCTTTTTCCCATAATCAACACTTTTCCCACAAGAGGCCAACTTTTGACAAAAGAGACAATAAAAGAGTTTTGACAAACCAAAAGCTCTATTCTACTATTTTCAAAATTTCTCAAGTGGTAGCTGATCCATTTATTGCTTTGGCCTTTATTTTCTCCCCCTTTGGCATCAAGCACCAAAACGGGATCAATCTTGGCCCTTTAACCCCATTGCCTCACCAAAATCTTCAAATAAGAGTACAAAGGCAATAAGAGTACATGAGATGAACTTGAAATAAGTTACCCTCTCATCGGAGTGCAGTGGAAGTCTTTCATGGTCCAAGTCCACCTTTTTCCTTTCAAACCTCCTTTGAGACTCAATCAAGCAAACTCAAGCAAACGGTTAGTCTCAAAGGGTCAAGTTGTAGCACAACTCCCCCTAAATATGTGCATCACTTGCACAAGGACTTGTGAGGTCCGGGGAGTGATTGGAAAACTTGAGCACCACAGTAAGCAACAAAATGCATAAGGAACATGATCAAAGGCATAAACACATGTATGCTATAAATCAATCCAGGTTCCGCGAATCTAAGACATTTAGCTCACTACCCAGCCTGCAAAAGGTCTTCTCATCTAAAGGCTTAGTGAAGATATCGGCTAGCTGGTTCTCGGTGCTAACATGAAACACTTCGATATCTCCCTTTTGCTGGTGGTCTCTCAAAAAGTGATGCCGAATGTCAATGTGCTTTGTGCGGCTGTGCTCAACAGGATTTTCCGCTATTCGGATAGCACTCTCATTATCACATAGGAGTGGGACTTTGCTCAGATTGTAGCCAAAGTCCCGGAGGGTTTGCCTCATCCAAAGTAGTTGCG
The DNA here is from genome assembly GCA_029449295.1 of Zea luxurians. NCBI lineage: Eukaryota > Viridiplantae > Streptophyta > Magnoliopsida > Poales > Poaceae > Zea > Zea luxurians. The sequence goes on from JAOPSE010000080.1 coordinate 8,451,640, forward strand.
CGCAACACTGTCCTGCGGCAACATACTCGGCCTCAGCGGTGGATAGGGCAACGAAAGTTTGTTTCATAGAGTTCCACGACACCAGGGACCTTCCTAAGAATTGGCACGTCCCCGATGTACTCTTCCTATCGACCTTACATCCAGCATAGTCGGAGTCTGAATATCCAATTAAGTCAAAGGTAGACCCCTTTGGATACCAGATCCCGAAACAAGGCGTAGCGACTAAATATCTAAGAATTCGCTTCATAGCCACTAAGTGACACTCCTTAGGATCAGATTGAAATCTAGCACACATGCATACGCTAAGCATAATATCCGGTCTACTAGCACATAAATAAAGCAAAGAGCCTATCATGGACCGGTATGCTTTTTGATCAACGGACTTACCTCCTTTGTTGAGGTCGGTGTGTCCGTCAGTTCCCATCGGCGTCTTTGCGGGCTTGGCGTCCTTCATCCCAAACCGCTTTAGCAAGTCTTGCGTGTACTTCGTTTGGGAGATGAAGGTGCCGTCCTTGAGTTGCTTCACTTGGAACCCAAGGAAGTAGTTCAACTCGCCCATCATCGACATCTCGAATTTCTGCGTCATCACCCTGCTAAACTCTTCATAAGACTTTTGGTTAGTAGAACCAAATATTATGTCATCGACATAAATTTGGCACACAAAAAGATCACCATCGCAAGTCTTAGTGAAAAGAGTTGGATCGGCTTTCCCAACCTTGAAAGCATTAGCAATTAAAAAGTCTCTAAGGCATTCATACCATGCTCTTGGGGCTTGCTTAAGTCCATAAAGCGCCTTAGAGAGCTTACACACGTGGTCGGGGTACCATTCATCCTCGAAGCCAGGGGGTTGCTCCACGTACACCTCCTCCTTGATCGGCCCGTTGAGGAAAGCGCTCTTCACATCCATTTGGTACAACCTGAAAGAATGGTGAGCGGCATATGCTAGCAAAATACGAATTGATTCTAGCCTAGCCACAGGAGCGAAAGTCTCCTCAAAGTCCAAACCTGCGACTTGGGCATATCCTTTTGCCACAAGTAGAGCCTTGTTCCTTGTCACCACCCCGTGCTCGTCCTGTTTGTTGCGGAACACCCACTTGGTTCCCACAACATTTTGCTTGGGACGAGGCACCAGTGTCCAAACTTCATTACGCTTGAAGTTGTTGAGTTCCTCCTGCATGGCCAATACCCAGTCCGGATCTAGCAAGGCCTCTTCTACCCTGAAAGGCTCAGTAGAAGAGACAAAAGAGTAATGCTCACAAAAATTAACTAATCTTGAACGAGTAGTTACTCTCTTGCTAATATCACCCAAAATTTGGTCGACGGGATGATTCCTTTGAATCATTGCTCGAACTTGGGTTGGAGGTGCCTGAGGTGCTTCTTCCTCTTCACTTTGAACATCCTGTGCTCCCCCTTGATCATGCGCCTCCACTTGAGGTACCTGTTCGTCATCTTGGTTTGGGGGATGCACCATTGTTGAGGAAGATGGTTGATCTTGCTCCAATTGTTCCTGTGGTCGCACATCGCCAATTGCCATGGTGCGCATTGCGGCCATTGGAACGTCTTCTTCATCTACATCATCAAGATCAACAACTTGCTCTCTTGGAGAGCCATTAGTCTCATCAAATATAACATCGCTAGAGACTTCAACTAAACCTGATGATTTGTTGAAGGCCCTATACGCCTTTGTATTTGAATCATAACCTAATAAAAACCCTTCTACAGCTTTGGGAGCAAATTTAGAGGTTCTACCTTTCTTCACAAGAATATAACACTTGCTCCCAAATATACGAAAATAAGACACATTGGGTTTGTTACCAGTTAGCAGCTCATATGAAGTCTTCTTGAGGAGGCGGTGAAGATAGACCCTGTTGATGGCGTGGCAAGCCGTGTTCACGGCTTCCGACCAAAAACGCTCAGGGGTCTTGAACTCTCCAAGCATAGTCTTCGCCATATCGATGAGCGTCCTGTTCTTCCTCTCTACCACACCATTTTGCTGTGGTGTGTAGGGAGCGGAGAACTCGTGCTTGATTCCTTCCTCCTCAAGGAACTCCTCCACTTGAAGGTTCTTGAACTCGGACCCGTTGTCGCTCCTTATCTTCTTCACCTTGAGCTCAAACTCATTTTGAGCTCTCCTGAGGAAGCGCTTGAGGGTCCCTTGGGTTTCTGATTTATCTTGCAAAAAGAATACCCAAGTGAAGCGGGAAAAATCATCAACTATAACAAGACCATACTTACTTCCTCCTATGCTTAGATAGGCGACGGGTCCGAAGAGGTCCATATGAAGCATTTCCAAGGGTCTTGATGTGGTCATCACATTTTTGTTGTGATGAGAGCTTCCCACCTGTTTCCCTGCTTGACAAGCTGCACAAGGTCTATCTTTTTCGAAATGCACGTTAGTTAGACCTATCACGTGTTCTCCCTTTAGAAGCTTGTGGAGGTTCTTCATCCCCACATGTGCTAAGCAACGATGCCACAGCCAGCCCATGCAAGTCTTAGCAATTAAGCATGCATCTAGACCGACCTCTTCTTTTGCAAAATCAACCAAATAAAGTTTGCTGTCTAGTACACCCTTAAAAGCTAGTGAACCATCACATCTTCTAAAGACAGACACATCTACATTTGTGAATAGACAATTATATCCCATTTTGCATAATTGACTAACAGACAACAAATTATATCCAAGAGACTCAACTAAAAACACATTAGATATAGAGTGCTCGGATGAAATAGCAATTTTACCTAACCCTTTTACCTTGCCTTGGTTCCCATCACCGAATATTATTGAATCTTGGGAATCCTTATTTTTGACGTAGGAGGTGAACATCTTCTTCTCCCCCGTCATATGGTTTGTGCATCCGCTGTCGATAATCCAGCTTGAACCCCCGAATGCATAAACCTGCAAGGCAAATTTAGGCTTGGGTCTTAGGTACCCAACTCTTGTTGGGTCCTACAAGGTTTGTCACAATTGTCTTAGGGACCCAAATGCAAGTTTTATCTCCCTTGCATCTTGCCCCTAACTTCCTAGCAATTACCTTCTTATCCTTTCTACAAATGGCAAAGGAAGCATTGCAAGCATAATAAATTGTAGAAGGTTCATTCATTAATTTCCTAGGAGCATGAACAATATTCTTTCTAGGCACATGATGAATAACATTTCTCCTAGACATATTTCTATCATGCATATAGGAAGAACTAGAAGCAAACATGGCATGAGAATCAAAAGCATCATAAGCATTACAACTCCTATAAGCATTTCTAGATTGTCTCCTATCATGGTACATAAAAGCATGGTTCTTTTGCACACTACTAGACATAGGGGCCTTCCCTTTCTCCTTGGCGAAGATGGGCGCCTTATGGCTTGTTAAGTTCTTGGCTTCCCTCTTGAAGCCAAGACCATCCTTAATTGAGGGGTGTCTACCAGTCGTGTAGGCATCCCTTGCAAATTTTAGTTTGTCATATTCACTTTTGCTAGTCTTAAGTTGGGCATTAAGACTAGCCAATTCATCATTTAATTTGGAAATTGAAACTAGGTGTTCACTACAAGCATCAATATCAAAATCTTTACACCTAGTGCAAATCATAACATGTTCTACACAAGAGTTAGATTTATTTGCTACTTCTAATTTAGCATTTAAATCATTGTTAATTCTCTTTAAGCTTGAGATAGAGTCATGACATGTAGACAATTCACTAGAAAGCATTTCATTTCGTTTAAGTTCTAAAACAAGTGAATTTTGTGCACTAACAAATTTATCATGCTCTTCATATAAAAGGTCCTCTTGTTTCTCTAAGAGTCTATCCTTCTCATTCAAGGCATCAATCAATTCATTAATCTTATCTATTTTAGTTCTGTCCAATCCCTTGAATAAACTAGAGTAATCTATTTCTTCATCACTAGACTCATCATCACTAGAAGAATCATAAGTAGTACTGTCTCGAGTACATACCTTCTTCTCCTTCGCCATGAGGCATGTGTGACGCTCGTTGGGGAAGAGGGATGACTTGTTGAAGGTAGTGGCGGCGAGTCCTTCATTGTCGGAGTCGGAGGAGGAGCAATCCGAATCCCACTCCTTTCCGAGGTGTGCCTCACCCTTGGCCTTCTTGTAATTCTTCTTCTTCTCCCTTTTGTTCCCTTTTTCCTGGTCACTTTCATTATCGGGACAGTTAGCAATAAAATATCCAATCTTACCACATTTGAAGCATGAGCGTTTCCCCTTTGTCTTGGTCTTGCTTGGCTGTCCCTTGCGACCTTTTAGCGCCATCTTGAAGCGCTTGATGATGAGGGCCATCTCTTCATCATTGAGCCCGGCCGCCTCAACTTGCGCCACCTTACTAGGTAGCGCCTCCTTGCTCCTTGTTGCCTTGAGAGCAACGGGTTGAGGCTCATTGATTGGACCATTCAGTGCATCATCGACGTATCTCGCCTCCTTGATCATCATTCGCCCGCTTACGAACTTCCCAAGGACTTCTTCGGGCGACATCTTGGTGTACCTAGGATTTTCACGAATATTGTTCACCAGATGTGGATCAAGTATAGTAAAGGACCTTAGCATTAGGCGGACGATGTCGTGGTCCGTCCATCGCGTGCTTCCGTAGCTCCTTATTTTGTTGATAAGGGTCTTGAGCCGGTTGTATGTTTGGGTTGGCTCCTCGCCCCTTATCATCGCGAATCTTCCAAGCTCTCCCTCTACCAACTCCATCTTAGTGAGCAAGGTGACATCGTTCCCCTCATGAGAGATCTTGAGGGTGTCCCAGATTTGCTTGGCATTGTTCAAGCCGCTCACCTTATGGTACTCGTCCCTGCACAAGGAGGCTAACAACACAGTAGTAGCCTGTGCATTTCTATGAATCTGTTCATTAATAAATATAGAACTATCCGAGCTATCAAATTTCATTCCATTCTCAACAATCTCCCATATGCTTGGATGGAGAGAGAACAGGTGACTACGCATTTTGTGGCTCCAAAATCCGTAGTCCTCCCCATCAAAGTGTGGAGGCTTGCCGAGAGGAATGGAGAGCAAATGTGAATTTGAACTCTGAGGAATACGAGAGTAATCGAAAGAAAAATTCGAATTAACCATCTTTTGTTTCTCGTAGTCGTAGTCATCCTTTTGGGAAGAAGTGGACTCATCGCTGTCGTCGTAGTAGACGATCTCCTTGATGTGTCTCGTCTTCTTCTTCTTCCCATCTTTGCGTTTGTGGCCCGAGCCCGAGTCGGTAGGCTTGTCATTCTTCGGCTCGTTGACGAAGGACTCCTTCTCCTTATCGTTGATCACGATTCCCTTCCCCTTAGGATCCATCTCTTCGGGCGATTAGTCCCTTTGTGAAGAGAACGGCTCTGATACCAATTGAGAGCACCTAGAGGGGGGGGGGGTGAATAGGTGATCCTGAATAACTTGAAACTTAAGCCACAAAAACTTGGTTAAGTGTTAGCACAATAATCGCCAAGTGGCTAGAGAGGAGTCTCAACAAAACACAATAACCACAAAGATATCAATCACAGAGATGGCACGGTGGTTATCCCGTGGTTCGGCCAAGACCAACGCTTGCCTACTCCACGTTGTGGCGTCCCAACGGATGAGGGTTGCAATCAACCCCTGTCAAGCGGTCCAAAGACCCACTTGAATACCATGGTGTTTTGCTTTGCTTTTCTTAATCCCGTTCGCAAGGAATCTCCACAACTTGGAGTCTCTCGCCCTTACACTTGAAGTTCATAAAGAGGCACAGAGTAAGGGAGGGATGAGCAACGCACACAAGACACAAAATCCGAATGCCAACACGCACACAAGTCGCAACAAGAGCTCGCAACACAACCCGACGAGTTCACAACTCAACTAGAGCTCTAGATGCTATCACAAATGAACAAAAGCGCGGAATCGAAGTATTGGTGCTTAGGAATGCTTAGTGTATACTTGGTGTTCTTCTCCATGCGCCTAGGGGTCCCTTTTATAGCCCCAAGGCAGCTAGGAGCCGTTGAGAACATTCCTGGAAGGCAGATCTTGCCTTCTGTCGACTGGCGCACTGGACAGTCCGGTGCACCACCGGACACTGTCCGGTGCAGATATCCTTCCTTATTTGGCGAAGCCGACCGTTGTAGTCTGAGAGCCGTTGGCGCACCGGACGCTGTCCGGTGCACCGGTGCACCGATGTGACTGTTGGCTCGGCCACGCGTCACGTGCGGAATCCTCGGCCGACCGTTGCCCCGGCTGACCATTGGCTCACCGGACAGTCCAGTGCACCACCGGACAGACCGGTGAATTTTAGCCATACGCCGTTAATCATCACCCGAGACCGACGAGTTCGCCTATGAACGGATCACCGGACAGTCCGGTGCACCATCGGACAGTCCGGTGAATTATAGCCGTACACCACCGTCGAAGTCCCGAGAGCAGCCTGTTCGCCAGAGCTAGCCTGGCGCACCGGACACTGTCCGGTGCACCACCGGACAGTCCGGTGCACCCAGACTGAGCAGACTTTGGCAGAACAAGGCCATATCTTTTCTAATTCAATTTTTCCTGTTTCCAGCACTTAGACACAATACATTAGTCCATAAAACAATGTACTAAGTCTAGAAACATACCTTTTGACATGATTTGCATCTTGCCCACCACTTTGCATAGATTAACACAAAAGCACTTGTGTTGGCACTCAATCACCAAAATACTTAGAAATGGCCCAAGGGCACATTTCCCTTTCAACCAATCTGGTGCAGGGACTTTTTTTTTGCAATTTAACCTTTTTTAAATTTTTTTATGTTTTCTACCTGCATGAGTGTCGAGTACTGTAATTAGGATATCTATATTATACCCCTAAACATATACCATAATACATTTTCCCTGAGATCAAGAAAGGATAAGTCATGATTCACCCGAGACCCCACTCGGGGTCGCTCAAAACTCCGCCTCGCCCGAGCTTGTCCTCGGGCATAGGCAGCGCTCGGGGAAATCCTCGTCTCGCCTAAGATCCCCTCTCCACAGAATAGTGGTTTCCGCCTCGCCTGAGCCCACCTCGGATAGAAGGACAACCTTAGGCCCGGCCTAAGTCAAAGGTCACGGGAACCGCGGGGACATGAGCATTTAATACAAATATCCTACCCCACGTGACGCCGCAGTTAAACAGGGAGTGACAGGACCATAGTCCCATCCACTTTCCCAACTATGATGACGCACTCGCAGGATAATGATCATTGATCCCCCACTGCTGTCTGCTGAGTTCAAACAACTCCGGATGTGATGTGCGTACGGCAGAGCATGGTTTTACCCTCGAGAGCGAACTCCACCTCGACCGAAGTCGGCCTCAACCTTAGAGAAAACTTCGTCTCGCCCGAGCTTGGATTTAGCCAACCACCAGGCAACCACTCCCACGAATCCCGCAGGGGCCACTCCAACAATTATGCTACCTCCTCCTCGTACGACTGTATGCCACGAGATAGGCTCGACCAAGGCCACGGGAGGAACCTCTGTCTTGCCCGAGCCTGGCCTCGGCCTAGATAACATCGACCAAAGGACTTCACCAACTCCTTCTGTGAAGGCTACTGACCACGGAATGGCTATAGGGCCACGTTGAGTCTGTTTTGCGCCATACGGAGCGGATTACCACGCGCTTTTCACCATGCTTATCATTGTGGCAACAACTACGACTCGGATAGCTCCTACATCATGCAAGCTCGGGTACGCGTCTGAGCCCTAGACCCTAGCCTCGACTCTTTGCATGGTCAAAGATGCAGATACAGGGATCGAACATCCTCCTCTTGGCTCAAGTCAACAACAAGTACGAAGGCCATACCAACGACCATACCGGCTACAGGGACTCAAACACGTCTTTTCTCCCATACGCGACAAACCATGGCGCTCCTGGGAGCCCTCCTTGAGGCTATAAAACGAGGAGCCCATGGCTTCATTGTGGGGAGAGAGAACACTTAACGGTTTTCACCCCCATAACTGATATTGGCACTTGCCTCAATCACCACCAGGGACTTGGGAACTTCTCACTCTCTCCGACCTACTTGTATCCCCTACTACAAGCACTTAAGTGCCAGTAATATATGTCTCATCCCCCACAGATCATGGCGGCGAGGTAACACGTCTTGGCGTCGAGGTACCGAGCCAGCCTGCTGAGCTATTTTGCGCTAGCGTCCGACATGGCATCTAGCCTGGCGTCAAGCTAGGCAATATCGCCCCGTGTGTGCTTTCTCTCCTCAGCACCGCATTCTCCAACCAGCAGGGCTTCCACCATTCTACGTCGCCGCTTGAAAGGGAAATGAGCTTAACCATTTCCTATAATCGATTTTAGTGGTTGTCGTCCATCACAAACTACATGGACTAACTAGTTTGTCTAGATATCATATATCTCAGGTGCATAAGGTTCAACACAAACCAAGAAAGAAATTCAGTTGGGGACTTAAATTAATTTGGAGTAATACATGAGAGTGTGCTGCCAAGTGGTGCACCAGACTCTCAACGAACATGCCACTCTTGGGAATTCACTGGGCGTGCTTCGCTATAATTCACCAGACTGTTCGGTGTGCACCGGACATGTCCAGTGAGCCAGCGAAGCAACGGCTAACTGGCGTCAAAGGTCGACTGAAAAATGAACAGTGCGAGTGAACAGTGATGAATAGTGTGCATCAGAGTTAGAGCAGAAGTTAGAGGGCACCAGACATGTCCGGTGTGGCACAGGACTATCCGGTGCAGCTACAGGACAAAGACTCCAACGGTCGACCAGCTCCAAACCCCAATAGGCGTGCTGACGTGGCACGCACCGGACAGTGAACAGTGACTGTCTGGTGCGCCACCGGACTGTCCGGTGTGCCCATTGCCAGCAAAAACAGCCAACGACCAGGAAGTGGTTGGAAGCTATAAATACCCTCAACCACCTCATTCAAAGCCATCCAAGGTTTCTGAAGTTTTTATTCAATACAAGAGCAAAGCCAACCACTCAAAGACACATTCAAAGCATTCAATCCTCTCCAAGTCTCAAAATCAACTCAACCACTTAGTGACTTGAGAGAGAGGGTTTTTTTGTGTTCATTTGTGCTCTTGTCGCTTGGATTGCCTTTCTTCCTTTCTCATTCTTATTTCTAAGTGCTTGTAAAGCTAGCAAGAGACACCTAAGTGTGTGGTGGTCCTTGCGGGGTCTTAGTGACCCGATTGATTAAGAAGAAGGCTTACTCGGTCTAAGCGATCGTTTGAGAGAGGGAAAGGGTTGAAATAGACCCAGCCTTTATGGCCTCCTCAACAGGGACTAGGTTCTTTGGAACTGAACCTCAGTAAAACAAATCATTGTGTTCACTCGCTTTGGTTCTCACTTGATTTGTTTGCTCCCTTTCCTCTCTCTAAAGTTTCCTTGCTAATATTGATTTAAGTTTGCTCCCAAACGTCATCCGCATCATTTGAGCAACTCGTGGCAAGAGAAACAATCTTGAAAGGGAAATGTGCCCTTGGGCCATTTCTATAAATGTTTTGGTGATTAGATGCCCAATGCATATTGTTTCGGTTAATATGTGCTAAGTGCTAAAGAAGCGCAAATCAAGAATCAAGGTATGACTCTAGACACTTAGTCGATTATTTTATATGCTAAACGTGCGTGTCTGAGTGCCAAGAACAAAATTGAGCCAAGTCCAAAAGGAGCAAAGGAGGTTCAGTTGAAGCAGTCACTGCGGGTGCACCTGGACTGTCCGGTGTGCACCGGACAGTGTCCGGTGCCCAGGCTGCTCGACAGACGAACTCGTCATTCTCGGGAATTCGCTGAGGGTGTGTCACACCCGGTTCCAAGGGGGCAGAGCCGGGTGCATCGCATATGTGTGTCAGGATCTATTTCCACACATATGTTGACGTCACAAGTGTAATATATCAAAAGAACAATGTATAAAAGCGTAAATAAAGATTTTATTAACATATTACACTTCGAACAGACATAATGTCTTAACCTTTATTCATCAAAGTACAGTGAAACATGGACATCCATCCACAGGAAGATGACCGAGGGTATCACTAGACTAGCATCCATGGTGCTCAGCATCATAACTTCATCTGCAAACTTATGATCAAAATTTAAGCAAGGGTGAGCTCACCTATGGTCGAGGCTCAGCAAGTGGGGGAAAAAACTAATGCAAGTTTAACAAGGTGAGGCTAAGGTTGAGCAGTAAGCATTTTAGTTGGTCAACATTTTATTAACAACACCTGTCTTACTAATAAGTGTGAATCCCAAGTATTCCCAATAAACAAGAGGTATAAGAGTATATCAAAAACACTTAAGTGAAAACACTTAAGCAAACCATTGGCAGATCATCAGATCTCGATTTATTTCCATCTTCAAGTTCAACTATCATGTGAGGAGTCCAGGCTGCTCTTAACCGTGAGCACGTCTGATATATCAGTTTTACACTCTGTAGAGGTGGCACATCTTTACCCATGAGTCGCGATTCTCTTCTAGCCCAGGTTAGCTAGACCCGTATTCACTTCCGAGGTGAATGACTAGGGTTTCACTACGAGGCTTCTCCCTAGGGTCCTCATTACGCAAATGCTGGAAATGGTCAAACTGCATAAAGCACATCTAACGTAACCAACTTATAGACCAGACTGCAGGGTAAAGCTTTAGGAACTATGCCCGTATCCAATCTGCCTGAGCCGGAATCTAAGCGCTTGCCTAGATGCCCCCGTTCCAGTCGACCACGACCAGCACCCAACCTAAGACTTCCCTAGTTATTTAGCCAAGACCAGAGCCATGATAGTTCTCATGGTAGCACTAGTTTTTCCTGGATGGTCACTCCATGTTCCAATTAATATGCAATAATCTTGTTTAACCATCGGGTTAACAACAATAATGTAAACTCACCATTTGGAACATTAATATCATAAACAGGAGTGAGTGCATAAATTTAAAGTTGTAGCAATAGTATAGCTATTTGATTAGATCATAATCCCAGGTTAAACAAGGAGTAAGGTTGGAAAGGTTAGGGGTATCTAAATAGGTAACCCATCAAATTATGCATATATATCCAAGAATAAACTTTATGAAATGTATTGTTTGGGATCAAACAGAGTATGCAGAGGGAGAAGTCCACTTGTCTTGCTTATTGAAAACTTGAGTTTCTTCCACGGATAGGAATAGATCTTGATTCTTAACTACTAGATCAACCACTGAATATCACACAAACAAACAAGAAACAAACACCACTCAATAACATACAACATTCACCAAACGCAAAGCTAAAAGAAAGCTTAACGAAAAGAGCATTCGTTTTTCAAAAAACGTCGTAAGTAATGGTTATAATAAGAAGGTATTCTTTTCAAAAATGTGTGATCTATACTTTATAAAACAAGACATGAGCTTTGAGAGCACCTAAAGGGGGTGAATAGGTGATCCAGTAAAATCAAACACTAAATAGCCACAAACTTGATTATTAAAGTGTTAGTGTGACTAAGTAGCTATGAAGCGAGTTCTTATGAACAAAACAATCACAGAAGAGCAACACAAGAGACACGCGGTTTTTATCCCGTGGTTCAGCCAAGTAACACTTGCCTACTTCCATGTTGTGGTGTCCCAATGGACGAGGGTTGCACTCAACCCCTTTCAAGTGATCCTATGATCAACTTGAATACCACGGGCTTTTTCTCTTTTGAGTATTCTTCCCGTTTGCGAGGAATCTCCACAAGTTGGAGCCTCTCGCCCTTACAATATAGATCACAAAGAAAGCACAAGAGTAAGGATGGGAGAGCAACACACGCAAGACTCAAATCAGCAGCACAACCACGCACACAAGTGAAGAAGTAAGCACACAAACACAGCGCAAGGAGTTTACAACTCGAACAGTGCTCAAATCTCAAGAACGATGAACCGATTGCGTGAATGCAGAGTCTAGGTGTCTTAGGATGTTTCTTGTAAGCTCGGTGTATTGCTCCATGCGCCTAGGGGTCCCTTTTATAGCCCTAAGACAGCTAAGAGCCGTTGGAGACCAACTTGGAAGGCAATTCATGCCTTCTGTCGAGTGGCGCACCGGACAGTCCGGTGCGCCACCGGACAGCCACTGTAGCAGTCCGGTGCTCGATTTCCTTCCATACCGGACACAGCCGATCGTTGGTCCTCTAGGCCAGTTGGCGCACAGGACACTGTCCGGTGCACACCGGACAGTCCGGTGCACACCAGAGTCCGGTGTGCCCAACCGACCGTTGGTGTGGGCCACGTGTCACGCGTTGATCGCGCGAACGACCGTTGGCCGCAAGCGCCATTGACTCACCGGACAGTCCGGTGCATCACCGGATAATCCAGTCAATTATAGCCACGTCGCCCTTTTCTTTTCCCGAGAGCGACGAGTTCGTCGCCGAAGTCCTTGGCGCAGGCGCTAAAGACTCACCGGACAGTCCGGTGATGTTTAGCGAAGTTGCCTAGCCAATTCCTGAGAGCAGCCAGTTCACTGTCGAGGAGCCTAGGGCACCGGATACTGTCCGGTGCACCACCGGACAGTCCGGTGTGCCAGACTCGAGCTGGTTTTGGTTGTACTGAGCCAACTCTTCTACAACACTTTTCTTCTTTTTCTTGGCACTGTTTCTAGTACTTAGATAAACATGTTAGTATTCAAAAATAATTTACTAAGTCTAGAAACATACCTTGTTCTTTGATTTTCACTTCTCACACATTTAGCACAAAAGAACTTAATCAATATTTGTTGGGCATCTAATCACCAAAACACTTATAGAAATGGCCCAAGACACATTTCCCTTTCAATCTCCCCCTTTTTGGTGATTTATGCCAACACATTAAAAAGCAACAAAAGAAGTGCAACATCGATGTAAATGAAGACCAAAATTTCTTTACTTAGGATTTGACATATTTGGATCACTCTTTGCCACCACTTGGTTTGTTTTTGCAAATCAAATTCATTTTCCTATCTCTAAGTCAAACACGCTTGTTTGGGTACATAGAGAGATATTCCAAGAGTAAAATTGATCAAGTGCCAAAAAACTCCCCCTTTTCCCTATTTTCCCATAAGAGATCAAATTTTGCAATAAGAGTATTTTGGACAAATCACAAATTCTAACTCTACTATTTTCAAAATTCTCAAGTGGTTGGCTGATCCATTTGCTTTACCCTTATTTTCTCCCCCTTTGGCATTAAGCACCGAAACGGGATCACTTTTGGCCCTTCAACCCCATTGCCTCACCAAAATGTCAAATAAGAGCAAAAAGGCAACTAGAGCATTAGTATGAACTTGGGATTAAATACACTAATACTGGAGTGCAGTGGAAGTCTTGTCATCGTTCAAGTTCATATTCCCTTTCAATGTTCCTTCAAGACTACTTCAAGTATACTCAAACAACCAAGTTAGTCTCGAAAAGGTCAAGTTGTAGTTCATCTCCCCCTTAACATGTGCATCATTTGCATATGGACTTGTGAGGTCCGGGGATGACTTGTAAAACTTGAGCACCACTAATAAACAACAAATGAAGTAAATGCACAAATTAACATGATCAAAGGCATCGAATACATGTATGCTATAGATCAATCCAAGTTACGTGAATCTAAGACATTTAGCTCAGTACGCAACCTACAAAACCTTTTCTCATCTAAAGGCTTAGTGAAGATACCGGTTAGCTGGTTCTCGGTGCTAATGTGGTACACATCGATATCTCCCTTTTGCTGGTGGTCTCTCAGGAAGTGATGCCGGATGTCTATGTGCTTAGTGTGGTTGTGTTCAACGGCATTTTCCACCAGGCGGATTACACTCTCATTGTCACATAGGAGTGGGACTTTGCTCAGATTGTAGCCAAAGTCCCAGAGGGTTTGCCTCATCCAAAGCAGCTGCACGCAACACTGTCCTGCGGCAACGTACTCGGCCTCAGTGGTGGATAGGGCAACGGATGTTTGTTTCTTGGAACTCCAGGACACCAGGGACCTTCCTAAAAATTGGCACGTCCCTGATGTGCTCTTCCTATCAACCTTGCACCCGGCATAATCGGAGTCTGAGTATCCAATCAAATCAAAGGTAGACCCCTTTGGATACCAGATCCCAAAGCAAGACGTAGAAACTAAATACCTAAGAATTCGCTTAACGGCCACAAGGTGACATTCCTTGGGGTCGGATTGAAATCGAGCACACATGCATACACTAAGCATAATGTTTAGTCTACTAGCACAAAGATACAGTAATGAACCTATCATTGACCGATATGCCTTTTGATCAACTGACTTACCTCCTTTGTTGAGGTCAAGATGCCCGTCAGTTCCCATCGGTGTCTTCGTGGGCTTGGCGTCCTTCATCCCAAACCTCTTGAGAAGATCTTGAGTGTACTTCGTTTAGGAGATGAAAGTGTCGTCCTTGAGTTGCTTCACTTGGAATCCAAGGAAGTAGGTCAACTCGCCCATCATCGACATCTCGAACTTTTGCATCATCACCCTGCTAAACTCCTCACAAGACTTTTGGTTAGTAGAACCAAATATTATGTCATCGACATAAATTTCGCAAACAAAAAGATCACCATTGCATGTCTTTGTGAAAAGAGTGGGATCGGCTTTCCCAACCTTGAAAGCATTAGAAATAAGGAAATCTCTAAGGCATTCATACCATGCTCTTGGGGCTTGCTTAAGTCCATAGAGCGCTTTAGAGAGCTTATATACATGGTCGGGATACCTATCATACCCAAAGCTAGGGGGTTGTTCCACATATACCTCCTCCTTGATTGGCCCGTTGAGGAAAGCACTCTTCACGTCCATTTGGAACAACCTAAAGGAATTGTTGGGGGTGTGCTTCGTAGCCGAAGATCCTAAAGAAAGAAGACACCTTCGGCAGACACTCTCAGAAGCAAGCGCCGAAGCTATTACTTAGAGAGCTTCGACACGATGATAGATCTTAATACGAAGGGCCGAACCGACTTAAAGGTGGATTGACTCAAAGACCCATGATGTTTGTGTCATTATTGTAATCAATTGTGAAGGGCTTAAATGTAATTTTACGCAGGTTGTACCCTGTGTCTATAAATAGGTGAACAGTACCCCGGTACTGTTCACGCGATCCTGTAATCTCTGGCTCATTACACTTGAATTATTGTTTTCCGCCAAGACGAAGGTATAATTGTACTCAAACGTTATGTTCTAATACTCATATGGTCATATAATAAAACATGTGAATATATTTTATACTTTAGATTTTATTTCTCATTATTTGTTGTTTTACGAGTATGATTACGAAAGTGAAATCTTCGTAATATTTTACTCTTGACCTTCGTCCGAAGCTCATTAAATCCTTGAGGAGATAATGCTTCAGCGGACGAAGGGCATTTATACTTAACATTTTCGTGTTGCCTTGTTCTTAATTCATAGCATTTGAGAACAAGTCCCTAACATTGGCGCCCACCTCCAGTGAACTCACTTCCACTTTTTGAGTTGATGGCTTCGTTCAAGAACTAGGCTGCAACTGCTTCGGTTTCGAAGCTTGTCCTCTGGATCACAGGCGGTTCATGCTCAGAGCCGGCCAACAAGAAACAGAAGAAGGAGGCATAGAGAAGGGTACAACATGTCGGGGTGCAGGGACCCTTCATCAAGTCAAGATGGTCTCACATTCCAATTACCTTCTCCCAAGAGGATCTTCAGCTCAAGGATTTCCCTCACTATGATGCTATGGTTATTTCTTGTGTTATCAAAGGGTTTCTGGTCCACAATGTTTTGGTTGATACAGGCAGTGCAACTGATATCATATTTGCTAAGGCCTTCAGACAAATGCAAGAGCCAGAAGACAAGATTCATGATGCTACACACCCTCTCTGTGGCTTCGGAGGAAGACAGATTGTAGCACTTGGCAAGATCACCATGCCAGTGACCTTCGGATTTGTTAACAACACCAGAACTGAGCAAGTTGTGTTTGATATTGTTGACATGGAGTACCCCTATAATGCAATCATTGGTCGTGGAACACTTAATGCTTTTGAAGCAATTCTTCATCCAGCATATCTTTGCATGAAGATACCTTCGGATCAGGGACCTATTGCTATTCATGGGAGTCAGGAAGCTGCCAGAAAAGCTGAAGGGAACTGGACAGATTCAAAGGCAATCCATAATATAGATGGAAATGAAGCTTGTGAGCAGTACAAGTACAGAAGGGAGAAGGCTGCTTCGGCCGATCAGCCGAAGCCCATGCTTTTATGTGAAGATATTGCAGAGCAGAAGGTACTGCTGGGTTCCCAATTGTCTAAAGAACAGAAGAAAACCCTGATAAGGTTTTTGTTCAACAACAAAGATGTTTTTGCTTGGTCAGCCAATGATCTCTGTGGTGTCAACAGGGATGTTATTGGACACTCGCTCAATGTGGACCCATCCTTCAGACCCAGGAAGCAGATGCTTCGGAAGATGTCTGATGACAAAGCCGAAGGTGCTCGGAATGAAGTGAAAAGACTCCTTAGCGCTGGAGTCATCAGAGAAGTAAAATACCCAGAATGGTTAGCTAACACTGTTATGGTGAAGAAAGCCAATGGTAAATGGAGAATGTGCATTGATTTTACTGATCTCAACAAGGCTTGTCCGAAGGATGAATTTCCATTACCAAGGATAGATTCTCTGGTAGACGCAGCAGCTTCGTCAGAGCTCATGAGTTTACTAGATTGTTATTCAGGCTACCATCAAATCTGGATGAAGAAAGAAGACGAGCCAAAAACCAGCTTTATCACCCCTAGTGGTACATATTGTTACCTTCGGATGCCTGAGGGGCTCAAGAATGCTGGAGGAAGCTTCAGCAGAATGACAGCAAAGGTCCTTCATTCCAAGATAGGCAGAAACGTGCTAACATATGTTGATGATATCATAGTAAAAAGCACAAAGCAAGAAAATCACATTGCTGATCTGCAAGAGACATTCGCCAATTTTAGGTAAGCTGGTCTAAAGCTGAATCCGGAAAAGTGTGTCTTCGGGGTAAAGAAGGGGAAGTTCCTTGGTTGTCTGGTTTCAACAAAAGGAATCGAAGCTAATCCAAATAAAATCAAAGCTATCCTTCGGATGGAGCTACCAAGCACAAAAAAGGGGCTCAACGGCTGACAGGAAGACTGGCATCTTTGAATCGATTTATATCTAGATCAGCAGAGAGAAATTTACCATTCTTTGAAGTGCTGAAGTCAGCCGAAGTTTTTCAATGGGGATCAGCTCAGCAAAAAGCTTTCGAAGAACTGAAACAGTATTTGATAGATTTAACAACTTTAACTCCACCAACGCCAGGGGCTCCTCTGCTGCTGTATGTGGCAGCTTCGCACTCTGCAGTAAGTGCGGCGCTTGTTCAGGAGAAGCTTGAAGGGCAATTGAAAAAGCAGGCTCCAATATACTTTGTTTCCGAAGTTCTCAGTTTATCAAAGAAAAACTATACAGAATTGGAGAAGGTGCTGTATGCTATTTTAATGGCCTCCAGGAAGCTTCGACATTACTTCCAAGCATACCATATAATTGTTCCTTCATCACAGCCTTTGAAGGATATTATGAGAAACAGAGAAGCTACGGGAAGGATTGGAAAGTGGGCTGCGGAACTCAATGAGTTCTACATTGATTATGTGCATAGATCTTCGATTCAGTCCCAGGCGCTAGCAGATTTCATCGCTGACTGGATGCCAGGGGCTCAGGAAGAAGAAGCAAGTAAAGATGCCGAGGCTTGGACAGTATTTTGCGATGGTTCCTAGGGAACCTTCGGGGCAGGTGCAGCTGCCATTTTAATTGCACCTTCAAAAGTTATAACATGCTACACAGTGAAACTTGATTTTAGTTGTACAAATAATATTGCTGAATATGAAGCTTTGCTTTTGGGTCTTTGGAAGTTGAAGGCAATGGGGATAAGAAGGGCGATTCTCAAAACTGATTCTCAAGTCATTTCTGGCCATGTTGACAAAAGTTGCAAAGCAAGAGATCCGAATCTTGAGAAATATTTGGATACAGTTCGAAGACTTGAAGCTTCCTTCGAAGGGTTTTCTGTCAAGAATATTCCACGAGGAGAAAATGAGCACGCTGATCTACTAGCCAAGTCAGCGGCACAGGGGCTGCCCTTACCTTCGGAAGTATTCTTTGAAACAATAAAAGCACCTTTGGTTGACCTTCTTGAAAGAGCAGTACTCAACATATCTCCCGTCTATAGTGAAGATTGGAGAACTGAGATCATATCTTTTCTTCAGGGCAATTTCCTTTCAGATGACGAAGCTTATCATAAGAGAATAGCGGCAAGAGCCCGTCCATATGTAATAATAGAAGGGGAGTTATATAAGCATGGAGTCTGTTCTCCATTACTCAAATGTTTATCCAGAGCTGAAGGTATAGAGCTAATGAAAGAAATACATGCGGGCCTATGTGGATCTCACATTGGATCTAGGCCTTTGTTGGGTAAAGTCTTTCATCAAGGATTTTATTGGCCGAAGGTAGCTTCGGATGCAGCAGAATTAGTCCAAAAGCGCGAAGGTTGTCAAAAATGTGCAAGAGACCAAAAACAACCTTTGTCTCTAACTCAACTAATACAGCCCACTTGGCCATTGCAAAGGTGGGGCCTTGATTTGCTAGGCCCAATTCCACCAGCACAAGGGAATTTAAGATATGTTGTGGTGGCAGTAGAATATTTTTCTAAGTGGATTGAGGCAAAGCCTTTAGCCACAATAACTTCGGTCAGTGTTCAAAAATTTTTCTGGCAAAATATTGTGTGTCGCTTCTGGGTGCCAAAAGCTATCACTATGGACAATGGAACACAATTTGATTCCGAAGCTTTCAGAGAGTTTTGTGAAGGAATTGCACGAAGATCCATTTTGCATCGGTTCGGCATCCGGAGTCAAATGGACTTGTTGAAAGAGCTAATGGCATTATAATGACAGGAATAATGAAGTTAATCTTCAATCAGCCCAAGGGAAAGTGGCCAGATGAATTAATCAAAGTGGTGTGGAGTCACAATACAACAGTGTCAAGATCAACAGGCTTTACACCATTCAAATTGCTGTTTGGTGATGAAGCAATAACCCCAGAAGAAGCTAAAACGGGATCAATAAGAACAGTGGCTTCGGCAGAAACCGAAGCTGATTATTCTGTGGCAAAAGATGCTATAGAAGGGATCAGGCTTCAGGCTGTGGAGAACATCAATAAATATCAAGCAGAAACAATAAGATGGCGTGACAGAAAGGTTCGGTTAAAAAATATTAAGCCAGGACATGTGGTGCTTCGGAGAGTGGCCAACCCCAACACAGTAGGCAAGCTTCAGCTGAAGTGGGAAGGACCTTTTCTGGTAACATCTTCGTCAAGACCCGGTTCCTTCAGGTTGAAGGATCTGGACGACAACGACATTCCTAGATCTTGGAATGCGGATGAGCTTCGGCGGTTTTATGTGTAACCTGATGTAATCTTTTTTATTCTTTCCTATGGCACCCTTTTCCTTTCCAAAGGGGGAGAAAGGTTTTTAATGGGGCCATGGCATGTAATTTCTCTTTTTTTCTTATACCAGCTCTACAAGAGCAATATCCCCCGAAGATGTAAATGTAAAAACTGGGCATGCACCATCGAGTGCAAAGAGAAAAAGGAAAAACAGGGAGAAGCTCGAAAGATGTCCCTAAGGGGATGCAGAGCACGACGAAGCTACAAAAAGTCGTTCCTAAAGGAGCGCAGCGTAAGTTTTCTGCTCAAAAGTCGTTCCTAAGGGAATGCAGAGCTTACAGCGAAAAATAAACGCTGATTCCGCTGAAGTAAAAGGCGAAGAAGCTCCTAAGGGAGGCTTACAGCGAAAAGTCAGCGCTGATACACCGAAAAATAGACGGTGAAGCCGAAAAATAAACGGCAAAGATTTGTTATTCCCAAGGGAATAAGAGTTGTGGTTATGGTTTCGTATGTGTCTTCGAACATTCATTTGCACGATACATTACATCATACATTTGCATTCATAAACATTCACTTAGACATACATAGGATCATCATCATCATAACATACAAACTTCCTTCGGCTTTGAAAGAGAAGGCTTCGGAAAAAAGGGAAAAAGAGGCAATTTTATGCTTCACTGTGTACGCAAAGAAGGGAAGGTGTTTTTCGCCTTCGGCTCAAAAGTATTAATTTCGTCCACACCAAAGCATTTCATACATTGACGGAAAAGTAAGATTATATTACAAAGTCAAATTTAATTACATTATATTTTATACAAAGTTTTTTGAGCTATTCTTAACAGACTATTCGAGCTTCGACAGCACCCATAGAGCTTCATCCTTTTACTCTGCAGCTTCAGCTTCGGCTTGGTCAACCTGTATGTAAGTATTATAAGCAAAATTCAAAATTCAAAGGAAAAGGTAAGTATAAGGTATGATTTCGTTACCAGCTTAAGGTGGCTTCGAGCTTCGTCACCAGCTTTGCTCCGGCCACCCTTTGTCCGTACTAATTTTATGAATCTATTCGCAATACTTCGGGCCAGGCTGGGAATATTATCTAAGTCTTCTGGTGACAGGCTGAAGTTGGGTCTATTAACAATCTTCCGTGTTCACAGCCAGACTTCAAAAAGGCAACAGCTGTGCCCCGAGAAGCTGCCAGGGCACAGAAATCGCCATGCCCAGCTATGACTTCGTCAAGATCATTGATTTCACCTTCAATATGCTCGAAGGAACCAGGCAGGTCTTCAGCCGAAGGAGTGAACTTTTCGCTGCTAGCTCCGACAAAATGAAACACCTGCTTCAACTGTTAGATGCATCGATTGCTGAACTCCAGGCATTTATTCTGAAGATTTGTCAAGGATTCTTTCAGCTCCGAGCTTTTTTGAATTTCGGCTTCAAGCTTTACATCAAGTTTCAGCTTTTCTTGTTCAAAATTTTCTGATTGGGAAAGAAGCTTTGAATTCAATTCTGTTATTTTGGCTTCAGCATCCGCTAATAAGCCTTCGGCTGATTGAAGCTCGAAGTCTTTCTTTTCGATGGCAGCTGATTGCTCTTTTATTTTGTTTTCTAAGTTCCCAATTATAACTTCGTGCCTTTTATCTTCTAAGTCCTGCTGCATTTTTAAGGCCTTGCTCAAAAGCATACTCTGGGGACAAATGACCTTTGTTAGAAAATATTTGTGTTATTACAAATAGTAAGGGTTAGACGCAAGATGTTTACCTTAAAATTGGAATAGAACAAACTGCCGACAATGTGTTGTCGTCGGTAGCGGCTGATATCTGCTTCGAGCTTCGGGAAACCGATACTCTTTGATAGAGTACCGATGACCTTCGCGCCAGTCTGATCTCGTATGCAGCCTAACTTTTCGTCATCAATGCCACCGAAGAGAAGTGCTCCCGGCCGATACCCGCAGGATATAGCATATTCTTTTAGTTCCTCTTTCTCAGCTTTTGTCAGCTCTTGGCCAATTAAGTTTTGAAAGTCAAAGGTTTCATCTTCCGAAGTATCTTCGATCATCTCTTCCTTCTCGGGTTTTGCGGCCGTAGTCTCCTCGGTGGCTGCGACAGCTTCTTCCGCAGCCATGTTTAGTAGCATCTTTTCTATATCAGCAGCTACGCTCTCTAAATTAATATCTTTGGATTTGGCATCTTCGGCTCTGACCTCTTCTGCGAGAGCCTCCGAAGGTACAGCTTCGGTAGCTATCACGCTTTCAATGGCTGGCACCTTCGGAGCTGAAGCTCTTGGTGGAGTTGCTTCAATAACTTCTGTCACAGTAACGATTCTTTGCCTCTTCGGCTTAGGTGCTTTCATTTTTATGGGCTCCTTTTCCTTCTGAAAAAGCTTCGTCAGATGTAACCCCAGTGGACTTAGTTTGACAGGCAAAGTTTCAGTCATTACCTTCAGGATTTCCTCTATTTCAGAAGCAGAGGATGTCGTAGAAGTCTTTTCTTCTTCATCAATTGGTTTTTACTTCGTAGTCGAGGTTTTTCTTTTCTTCGAAGCAACTGTTTTCGCCTCAGACTCTTGTTTTTTCTTCTTTGATTGATCTTTGTCATCCTTATTCAGAGCACTAGCCACTCTTTTTTCTTTTTTGTCCTTCGGCACCCTTGTCCAGTAGCTCGTAGTCGGGATATTCAAAGCCTATAGCATCCATCACTCGATTTAGCCTTCGTTTGGGATGGGTGCCGAAGGCTGCTGTCATCAATTGATCTTCCTTTTTAGAATAATTTCCAAGAATTTCGTTACACATCACTTCGATTGTATCCAACCATTCTTGGCAGGGTACTTTGAAATGTCTCTTGAATTTGTAATGGTAGGGCAGCCGGATAAGTTCTCCTTCCTTCTTTTTTCCTTCGAGCTTCGGCATGGCCCACTCTTTCATAGTTGGAAATATTTTGAAAGCCAAAAATTCCTCCACTAAGTCTCTAGTGCCAATGTGCTCTGCGATAATCCTAAATTTAGCTAGAGCAATCTGACTTGGACTCCCTGGTAACATGTTGCACGGGGGTCGGGTCTCTCCGAAGATCAGCTCTAGCGGGCTCTGGACCAACTTCTCCTTATCATCGTCAACTTTGACATAAAACCATTCCGATTTCCAGCCTGTCGGCCACTTGCTTCGGTAGCTGATCACAGGAAATTTTGTAGTCTTCCGGTAGGCAAAATTGTAGCAGCCGAAGTTTTCATGCAACCCATCTTTCTTGGCCTTGGTTTGGTAATGCAGTTCATGTACTCGGCAGAAACCTTCGGCAAACGGTTCCACCCCTTGGCTTCGGAGAGCCCAAATGTAAACGCTAAGCCTAACGATAGCGTTAGGAGTTAGCTGATGGAAGTAGATCCCAAACTTCTTCAGCACATCAGCAATCATTTTATTCAACGGAAATCTCAAACCAGCTTTGAAGAAACTCTTAAAAACTACTATTTCATCTTTTTCCGGCTTCGGAGTAGTTTCCTCTCCACCAAAGCGAATCAGCTTTTTATTCTCTTCATTGAAATACCCCAATTTCAACATTTTAGGTAGGTCACCTTTGGAGACTGTGGATTTTCCAAAATCAAGGTGGCTAGGTTTGCTCGGTACAGCGCTGCTATAATCATCCTCAGAATCGGTCTCCTCAACATCAACTTGCTCTGCCCCGGCGACAGGGACGTCCTCCGACGTTACTAGCCCAGACCGCTTCATAGCTTCGGAAATCGGAACGGTCTTAGCAGCTTCGGTCTCATCTCCCTCGCGATCAACCCTAGCAATGGAGCGAACTTTGGCCATTTAATTATGTCTTCCTTGAAATTTTTTGTTGTTGACTTTTTTGATTTTCCCAAAGCTTTTCTCTTTGTGACGAAGCAGATTCAAAAGTGGGGTTTCGTCTGAGCACGATGATTAAGCTTCGGCTTTGACTAAAATTTTGGCAGCAAAACAGTGCAATAGCAATGAATGCTGTGGTAACTTCACACCTACCCGTCTGTTTATATAGTGCCGCAGGTGAGAAGGTGAATCGTCAAGGTCTCCCGCACCGAACAAACAGTCACCCACACTCGCTGAACGGTGGGCCACAGGGTTCGAGAGGGTGAATCGCCAGGGCACGTGTAACTGCTGCAAGATGGAGCCACCTCGAGCGCGGATTATTTTAATCGTTTCTCGTCAACGAGCTCAGGGAAGGTGTTTATCGGATCTTCGGCATCCCGAAGCATAGAAGACTTTTTCACGGATCAAGCTCGTTATGAAAAACGATCTAGCACCGCGAAGGGGCTACTGTTGGGGGTGTGCTTCGTAGCCGAAGATCCTAAAGAAAGAAGACACCTTCGGCAGACACTCTCAGAAGCAAGCGCCGAAGCTATTACTTAGAGAGCTTCAGCACGATGATAGATCTTAAGACGAAGGACCGAACCAACTTAAAGATGGATTGACTCAAAGACCCATGATGTTTGTGTCATTATTGTAATCAATTGTGAAGGGCTTAAATGTAATTTTATGCAGGTTGTACCCTGTGTCTATAAATAGGTGAACAGTACCCCGACACTGTTCACGCAATCCTGTAATCTCTGGCTCATTACACTTAAATTATTGTTTTCCGCCAAGACGAAGGTATAATTGTACTCAAACGTTATGTTCTAATACTCATATGGTCATATAATAAAACATGTGAATATATTTTATACTTATATTTGTTGTTTTACGAGTATGATTACGAAAGTGAAATCTTCGTAATATTTTACTCTTGACCTTCGTCCGAAGCTCATTAAATCCTTGGGGAGATAATGCTTCAGCGGACGAAGGGCATTTATACTTAACATTTTCGTGTTGCCTTGTTCTTAATTCATAGCATTTGAGAACAAGTCCCCAACAGGAATGGTGAGCAGCATAGGCTAATAATATCCGAATTGACTCTAGCCTAGCAACAGGAGCAAAAGTCTCCTCAAAATCCAAACCTGTGACTTGGGCATAACCTTTTGCCACAAGTCGAGCCTTGTTTCTTGTCACCACTCCATGTTCGTCTTGTTTGTTGCGGAACACCCACTTGGTTCCCACAACGTTTTGCTTTGGACGTGGCACCAGGCTCCAGACTTCATTCCGTTTGAAGTTGTTGAGTTCTTCCTGCATGGCCAACACCCAGTCCGGATCCTGCAAGGCCTCTTCTACCCTGAAAGGCTCAATAGAAGAGACAAACGAGTAATGCTCACAAAAATTAGCTAATCGTGAACGAGTAGTTACTCCCTTGCTGATGTCACCCAGAATCTGATTGATGGGGTGATGTCTTTGGATCGTTGCTCGGACTTGGGTTGGAGGGGCTCGTGGTGCTTCTTCCTCCATTACTTGTTCTTCCTGTGCCCCCTTGATCCTGCCCCTCTTCTTGAAGAACCTATACATCGTCTTGGGATGGGGGATACACCATTGTCGAGGAAGATGGTTGATCTTGCTCCTGTAGTTCCTGTGGTCGCACATCACCTATCGCCATCGTGTGCATTACGGCCGTCGGAACTTCTTCTTCATCTATATAATCAAGATCAACTTGCTCTCTTGGAGAGCCATTAGTCTCATCAAATACAACGTCGCTAGAGACTTTAACTAATCTCGATGATTTGTTGAAGACCCTATACGCCTTTGTATTTGAGTCATATCCTAGTAAAATCCCTTCTACTGTCTTGGGAGCAAATTTAGAATGTCTACCTTTCTTCACCAGAATGTAACATTTGCTCCCAAATACATGAAAGTAAGAGACATTGGGTTTGTTACTGGTAAGGAGTTCGTAGGAGGTCTTCTTGAGGAAACGGTGCAGGTAGAGCCAATTAATGGCATGGCAAGCTGTGTTCACAGCTTCCGACCAAAACCGCTCAGGCGTCTTGTACTCTCCAAGCATCGTTCTCGCCATGTCGATTAGTGTCCTGTTCTTCCTCTCTACTGTACCATTTTGTTGTGGTGTGTAGGGAGCGAAGAACTCGTGCTTGATGCCTTCCTCCTCAAGAAACTCTTCGACTTGTAGGTTCTTGAACTCAGTCCCATTATCGCTTCTTATCTTCTTCACCTTTAGCTCAAATTCATTTTGAGCTCTCCTCAAGAAGCGCTTTAGGGTCCCTTGGGTTTTTGACTTATCCTGCAAAAAGAATACCCAAGTGAAGCGGGAAAAATCATCAACAATTACAAGACCATACTTACTTCCCCTGATGCTGAGGTAGGCAACGGGTCCGAAGAGATCCATGTGAAGAAGCTCCAGTGGTCTTGATGTCGTCATCACATTTTTGCTGTGATGAGTGCTTCCCACCTGTTTCCCTGCCTGACATGCTGCACATGGTCTGTCTTTCTCAAAACAGACATCGGTTAGTCCTAACACATGATCTCCCTTTAGAAGCTTATGAAGGTTCTTCATCTCAACATGTGCTAGACGGCGATGCCAAAGCCAGCCCACATTAGTCTTAGCTATTAAGCATGCATCTAGATCGGCATTCTCTTTCGAAAAATCAACTAAGTAGAGCTTGTCGTCTAATACACACTTAAAAGCTAATGAACCATCACTCCTTCTAAAGACAAATACATCAACATTTGTAAATAGACAATTATAACCCATGTGACACAATTGACTTACAAACAGAAGGTTATACCCGAGTGACACAACTAAAAATACATTTGATATTGAGTGCTCATTAGTGATGGCTATATTGCCCAAGCCTTTGACTTTGCCTTGATTCCTATCTCCAAAGATGATCGTATCCTAGGAATCCTTATTCTTGACATAGGAGGTGAACATCTTCTTCTCTCCCGTCATGTGGTTTGTGCATCCGCTGTCGATAATCCAGCTTGAGCCCCCGGATGCATAAACCTACAAGGCAATTTAAGCTTGGGTTTTAGGTACCCAACTCTTGTTGGGTCCTGCAGGGTTAGTCACAACAGTTTTTGGAACCCATATGCAAGTTTTGTCTCCCTTGCATTTGGATCCCAGCTTCCTAGCAACTATTTTTGCATTCTTGCATAAAAGTATAAAAGAAGCATTATACGCATGGTAAACAGTAGTAGGTCCATTGTAAATTTTCCTAGGTGCATGAGAGGGAACATAATTTCTCCTAGGTCTACTTCTACCATGAATAAAAGTGGAACTAGATGCAAACATAGCATGTGAATCATTATAAACAGCATGATCATAATTCTGATTATAATTAGAAACTTTCTTAACATGAGTATAAAGATAGGCATGTTTCTTTTGATCATGTGCGCTACTGGCCATATGAGCCTTCCCTTTCCCCTTGAGATCGGAAGTCCTTTGGCTTGTTAAGTTCTTGGTTTCCTTTCGAAAACCAAGTCCATCCTTAATTGAGGGGTGTCTACCAACAGTGTAGGCATCCCTAGCAAATTTTAATTTATCAAAATCATCTTTGCAAGTCTTAAGTTGAGCATTAAGACTTGCCACCTCATTGTTTAATTTAGCAATGGTGACAGCATGTTCATCAAAATTAACATCTTTACACCTATTGCAAATAACTACATGTTCTACACATGAACTAGTTGCATTTGCTTTCTCTAGTTTAGCATTTAATTAATCATTTAACTCCTTTAGACTAGAGACAGATTCATGACAAGCAGACAACTCAGAGGACAACATTTCATTTCTTTTAATTTCTAGAGCAAGAGATTTTTGAACACTAACAAATTTATCATGTTCCTCATACAAGATATCTTCTTGCTTTTCTAGCGGTCTATCCTTTTCATTAAGGGCATCAATTAATTCATTTATTTTGTCTACTTTATTTCTATCTAATCCTTTAAACAAATCAGTGTAGTCTACTTCATCATCAGATGACTCTTCATCACTAGAAGAAGTATACTTAGGAGTGTCTTGAATACGTACCTTCTTCTCCTTAGCCATAAGGCAAGTATGGCGTTCGTTTGGGAAGAGCGAAGATTTGTCGAAGGCCGAGGCAGCCAATCCTTCATCATCGGAGTCAGATGAAGAGCAATCAGAATCCCATTCCTTTCCAAGGTGCGCCTCTCCCTTCGCCTTCCTATAGTTCTTCTTCTTTTCCCTCTTCCCGTGCTTTTCATATCCCTGGTCATTATCATTATCGGGGCATTGAGCTATGAAATGACCAGTCTTATCGCATTTGAAGCAGGATTGCTTTCCCCTTGTTTTATTCTTGTTGGGACACTTCTTGCGTCCTTTTAGCACGGTCTTGAAGCGCTTGATGATAAGCGCCATCTCGTCCTCATTGAGCCCGACAACCTCTACTTGTGCTACCTTGCTTGGTAGCATCTCCTTGCTGCTAGTTGCTTTGAGAGCAATAGGCTGCAACTCGTAGATGGGTAGTGGACCATTTAGCGTATCGTCCACGTATCGCGCCTCCTTCACCATCATGCGCCCGCTCACGGATTTTCCAAGGATCTCCTCGAGTGTCATTTTGGTGTACCTGAGATTTTCACGAATAAGGTTGATAAGATGGGGGTCAATAACAGTAAATGACCTAAGCATGAGTCAAACGACGTCATGATCCGTCCATCTTATGCTTCCGTAGCTTCGGATTTTGTTGACCAGAGTTTTGAGCCTGTTGTACGTCTGTGTTGGCTCCTCTCCCCTGATCATCGCGAACCTCCCCAGTTCGCCTTCCACCAGTTCCATCTTGGTGATCATGGTGGCATCGTTAGCCTCATGGGATATCTTGAGAGTATCCCAGATTTGTTTGGCATTGTCCAAGCCACTCACTCTATTGTACTCATACCTGCAAAGAGATGCTAGCAAAACAGTAGCAGCTTGGGCATTTTTATGAATTTGTTCATTTATAAAGACAGGATTATCAGGGCTGTCAAAATGCATCCCATTTTCTACAATTTCCCATATGCTAGGATGGAGAGAGAATAAATGACTACGCATTTTATGACTCCAAAACGATGTGGAGGTTTTCCAAGGGGAATTGACAGTAAATGCGCATTTGAATTATAGGGAATGCGAGAATAATCAAAAGAATAATTTTGATTAACCGTCTTTTTCTTAGACGAGGAGTCATCGTCGTCGTCGTCCCTTGGTGAAGAAGAGGAGGTGTCGCTGTCGTAGTAGATGATCTTCTTGATGCGCCTCTTCTTCTTCCCGTCCCTCTTCTTATGACTCGAGCCTGAGTCAGTGGGTTTGTCGTCTCTTGGCTCGTTGAAGAGGGACTCCTTCTCCTTGTTGTTGATCACCATCCCCTTACCCTTAGGATCCATCTCTTCAGGCGGTTAGACCTTTAAATGAAGAGTACGACTCTAATACCAATTGAGAGCACCTAGAGGGGGGTGAATAGGTGATCCTGTAAAATCAAACACTAAATAGCCACAAACTTGATTATTAAAGTGTTCGTGCGACTAAGTAGCTATGAAGCAAGTTCTTGTGAACAAAACAATCACAGAAGAGCAACACAAGAGACACACGATTTTTATCCCGTGGTTCGGCCAAGTAACACTTGCCTACTTCCATGTTGTGGTGTCCCAATGGACGAGGGTTGCACTCAACCCCTTTCAAGTGATCCTAAGATCAACTTGAATACCACGGTCTTTTCTCTTTTGAGTATTCTTCCTGTTTGCGAGGAATCTCCACAAGTTGGAGCCTCTCGGCAGCACAACCACGCACACAAGTGAAGAAGTAAGCACACAAACACAGCGCAAAGGAGTTTACAACTCAAACAATTCTCAAATCTCAAGAATGATGATCCGATTGCGTGAATGCAGAGTCTAGGTGAAGAGTGCCTTCCTAAATGGACCAATCAAGGAGGAAGTGTACGTGGAACAACCCCCTGTCTTTGAGGATGACAGGTATCCCGACCATGTCTACAAGCTCTCTAAGGCGCTCTATGGACTTAAGAAAGCCTGAAAGGGAAATAGGGTCAAACCTTTTCCAATATGAATTTTGGTGGTTGAATTGCCCAACACAAATTATTGGACTAACTAGTTTGTTCTAGAATATTTGTTCTACAGGTGCCAAAGGTTCACAACAAACCAATACAAATATAAAAGAAAGGGTTCAAAATCAAGGAGCAAAGTATACCAAATGCAGCCCTGGTCTGGCGCACCGGACTGTCCGGTGTGCCACCGGACAGTGTCCGATGCACCAGGGAGATCGACTCTGAACTTGCCAGCTTCGGGAATTTTGGAGGCCGCTCCGCTATAATTCACCGGACTGTCCGGTGTAACACCGGACTATCCGGTGTGCCAGCGGAGCAACGGCTACTTTGCGCCAACGGTCGTCTGCAGAGGACATTAAATGCGCTACAGTGCGCGCCTGCACGCGCAGAAGTCAGAGCAGGCGCCAGAAGGCGCACCGGACAGTCTACAGGACCTGTCCGGTGCACCACCGGACTGTCCGGTGGCCCAGTTGTCAGAAGCTCCAACGGTTGAACCCTAACAGTTGGGTGACGTGGCTGGCGCACCGGACAGTGTCCGGTGGTGCACCGGACTGTCTGGTGCGCCATACGACAGACAGCCTCCCCAACGGCCATTTTGGTGGTTGGGGCTATAAATACCCCAACCACCCCCACATTCATGGCATCCAAGCATTCACTACATCTCATTCAATACAAGAGCAATACACAACACTCCAAGACACAAATCAAAGCCTCCGATCGAATCAAAGTCCCTAATTCAACTCTAGTTCTTAGGACTTGTGAGGAGATCGACTTGTGTTCTTTTGATGCTCTTGTTGCTTGGTTTGCTTTCTTCTTTCTCTCATTCTTACTCTCAAAACCTTGTAAGCGAAGCAAGAGACACCAATTGTGTGGTGGTCCTTGCGGGGTCTAAGTGACCCGAGAAATCAAGGAAAGAAGCCCACTCGGTCTAAGTGACCGTTTGAGAGAGGGAAAGGGTTGAAAGAGACCCGGTCTTTGTGACCACCTCAACGGGGAGTCGGTTTGCAAGAACCGAACTTCGGTAAAACAAATCACCATGTCATCCATTCTTATTTGCTTGTGATTTGTTTTCCCCTCTCTTTTGGACTCACTTATATTTCTAACGCTAACCCCGGCTTGTAGTTGTGCTTAAGTTTATAATTTTCAGATTCCGCCTATTCACCCCCTCCCTCTAGGTGACTTTCAATTGGTATCAAAGCCTGGTGCTTCATTAGAGCTTAACCGCTCGAAGTGATGTCGGGAGAACACGTCAAGAAGAAGATGGTGACCGACGAGAAGCCCGCCAAAAGCCACAGGAAGGCTCCATCGGGAGAGTCCCACAACAAGAAGGAGGAATCACCTCCTCACAAGTCGCATCAGAGTGGCGAAAAGAAAAAGAAGATGAGGAAGGTGGTCTACTACGAGACCGACTCTTCGTCGCCATCCACCTCCGGCTCCGACGCACCATTCGTAACTTCTAAGCGCCATGAGCGCAAGAAGTTTAGTAAGATCCCCTTACACTATCCTCGCATTTCCAAACAAACTCCATTACTTTTCGTTCCATTAGGCAAACCACTGACTTTCAACAGTGAAGATTATTCTAGGTGGAGTGAAATGATGAAATATCACCTAACCTCACTCCACACAAGCATATGGGACATTGTTGAATTTGGAGCTCAGGTACCATCCGTGGGGGATGAAGATTATGATGCAGACGAAGTCGCCCAAATCCAACACCTCAACTCCCAAGCAACAACTATACTCCTCACCTCTCTAAGTCGAGAGGAGTATAATAAGGTGCAAGGGTTGAAGAGTGCCAAAGAGATTTGGGATGTGCTCAAGACCGCGCATGAAGGTGATGAGGTGACCAAGATCACCAAGGTCGCTTCATGCTCAACCAAGGAAAAGACCTGCAAGCCATGTACAACTAGCTAAAAACCTTGGTGAACCAAGTGCGCAACCTCGGGAGCACCAAGTGGGATGACCATGAAATGGTCAAGGTTATTCTTAGATCACTCGTATTTCTTAACCCCACTCAAGTTCAATTAATTCGTGGTGATCCAAGATATAAACTAATGTCTCTTGAGGAAGTGATAGGCAAATTTGTGAGCTTTGAATTGATGATCAAAGGCTCCAAGAAGATCATCGAGCAAGGGGCCTCCTCCTCCGTACCCGAAGCACAACCCGTTGCATTCAAAGCAATGGAGGAGAAGAAAGAAGACTCTACACCGAGTAGGGTCCCCATCGACGCCTCCAAGCTCGACAATGAGGAGATGACACTCATCATCAAGAGCTTCTGCCAAATCCTTAAGCAAAGGAGGGGGAAGGACTACAAGCCCCGCTCCAAGAAAGTGTGCTACAAATGTGGTAAGCCCGGTCATTTTATCGCTAAGTGTCCATTATCTAGTGATAGTGACAGGGACAACGACAAGAGGGGGAAGAAGAAGGAGAAGAAGAGATATTACAAGAAGAAGGGCGGCGATGCACATGTTTGCCGGGAGTGGGACTCCGACGAGAGCTCCATCGACTCCTCTGACGACGAGGACGCCGCAAACATCGCCGTCAACAAGGGACTTCTCTTCCCCAACGTCGGACACAAGTGTCTTATGGCGAAGGACGACAAGAAGAAGAAGGTAAGATCAAAATCCTCCACAAAGTATGCCACCTCTAGTGATGAGGAAAATTCTAGTGACGATGACGACAATTTGCTTACTCTTTTTGCCAAACTTAACATGCAACAAAAAGAGAAATTAAATGAATTGATTAGTGCCATTCATGAGAAGGATGAACTCTTGGATAGCCAAGAGGACTTCCTTATCAAAAAAAATAAAAAGCATGTTAAGACTAAAAATGCTTATGCTCAGGAGGTAGAGAAAAATGAAAAATTAACTAATGAGCTAAGTAGTTGCCATGACACTATTTCCAACCTTAGAATTGAGAATGCTAATTTGATTGCTAAGGTTGAGAAGTCAAACATTTGTGATGATTCAATTGTCAATCTTAGAAATGATAATGCTAGTTTAATTGCTATGATTGATAAATTGAATGCCTCTCTTGCTAGCCTTAGGAATGAGAATGAAAAATTAATTGCTAAGGCTAAAGACTTAGATGTTTGCAATGTTTCCATTTCCAATCTTAGAGATGAGAATGCTATTTTACATGCTAAGATTGTTGAATTAAATGATTGCAAATCCTCTACATCTACCGTTGAGCATGTTTCTATTTGCACTAGATGTAGAGATGTTAATGTGGATGCTATTCATGATCACCTTGCTTTAATTAAACAACAAAATGATCATACAGCTACATTAACTGCTAAAATCAATGAGTATGACTTGGAAAATGAGAAATTTAAATTTGCTAGAAGCATGCTCTATAGTGGGACACGCCCTGGCATTAAGGATGGTATTGGCTTCCAACAAGGAGACAATGTCAAGCTTAATGCCCCTCCTAAAAGATTATCTAATTTTGTCAAGGGCAAGGCTCCCATGCCTCAGGATAACGAGGGTTACATTTTATATCCTGTCGGTTATCCTGAGGATAAGATTAGGAGAATTCATTCTAGGAAGTCTCACTCTGGCTCTCATCATGCTTTTATGTATAAGAGTGAGGCATCTAGTTCTAGGCAATCAACCCATGCTAAATTGCCTAAAAAGAAAACTCCTAAAGCATCAAATGATCATAATGTTTCATTCAAAACTTTTGATGCTTCTTATGTGCTTACTAACAAATCCGGCAGGGTAGTTGCCAAATATGTTGGGGGCAAACACAAGGGATCAAAGACTTGTGTTTGGGTACCCAAAGTTCTTGTGTCTAATGTCAAAGGACCCAAAACTGTTTGGGTACCTAAAATCAAGAACTAAATTTGTTTTGTAGGTTTATGCATCCGGGGGCTCAAGTTGGATCATCGACAGCGAGTGCACAAACCATATGACTGGGGAGAAAAGAAGTTCTCCTACGAGAAAAACCAAGATCCCCAACGAGCTATCACATTCGGGGATGGAAATCAAGGTTTGGTCAAAGGATTGGGTAAAATTGCTATATCACCTGACCATTCTATTTCCAATGTTTTTCTTGTAGATTCTTTAGATTACAACTTGCTTTCTGTTTCTCAATTATGCAAAATGGGTTACAACTATCTTTTTACGGATACAAGTGTTACTGTCTTTAGAAGAAGTGATGATTCAGTAGCTTTTAAGGGAGTATTAGAGGGTCAGCTATACTTAGTTGATTTCAATAGAGCTAAACTCGATACTTGCTTAATTGCTAAGACTAACAAGGGTTGGCTCTGGCACCGCCGACTAGCCCATGTTGGGATGAAGAATCTTCACAAGCTTCTAAAGGGAGAGCACATTTTGGGACTAACAAATGTTCATTTTGAGAAAGATAGGATTTGTAGCGCATGCCAGGCAGGGAAACAAGTTGGTGCTCATCATCCACACAAGAACATCATGTCAACTGACAGGCCACTTGAGCTCCTCCACATGGACCTATTCGGCCCGATAGCTTACATAAGCATCAGCGGGAGTAAGTACTGTCTAGTTATTATGGATGATTATTCTCGCTTCACTTGGGTATTCTTTTTATAGGATAAATCTCAAACCCAAGAGACTTTCAAAGGATTCTTGAGACGGGCTCAAAACGAGTTTGGCTTAAGGATCAAGAAGATAAGAAGCGACAACGGAACAGAGTTCAAGAACTCTCAAATAGAAGGCTTCCTTGAGGAGGAGGGGATCAAGCATGAGTTCTCTTCTCCCTACACGCCACAACAAAATGGTGTAGTGGAGAGGAAGAATAGAACTCTTTTGGACATGGCAAGGACCATGCTTGATGAGTACAAGACTTCGGATCGGTTTTGGGCCGAGGCGGTCAACACCGCTTGCTACGCCATCAACCGGTTATATCTACACCGAATCCTCAAGAAGACATCTTATGAACTCCTTACCGGTAAAAAGCCCAATGTTTCATATTTTAGAGTCTTTGGTAGCAAATGCTTTATTCTTGTTAAAAGAGGAAGAAAATCTAAATTTGCTCCTAAGGCTGTAGAAGGCTTTTTACTTGGATATGACTCAAACACAAGGGCATATAGAGTCTTCAACAAGTCCACTGGACTAGTTGAAGTTTCTTGTGACATTGTGTTTGATGAGACTAATGGCTCTCAAGTAGAAAAAGTTGATCTTGATGAATTAGATGATGAAGAGGCTCCGTGCATCGCGCTAATGAACATGTCCATTGGGGATGTGTGCCCTAAGGAATCCGAAGAGCCTCCACAAGCACAAGATCAACCATCTTCCTCCATGCAAGCATCTCCACCAACTCAAGATGAGGATGAGGCTCAGGATGATGAAGGAGAAGATCAAGAAGATGAGCCACCTCAAGAGGAGGGCAATGATCAAGGGGGAGATGCCCATGATCAAGACAAGGAAGATGAACAAAATCAAAGACCACCACACCCAAGAGTCCACCAAGCAATCCAACGAGATCACCCCATGAACACCATCCTAGGAGATATTCATAAGGGGGTAACCACTTGATCTCGTGTTGCTCATTTTTGTGAACATTACTCTTTTGTTTCCTCTATTGAGCCACACAGGGTAGAGGAAGCACTTCAAGATTCGGATTGGGTATTGGCGATGCAAGAGGAGCTCAACAACTTCACGAGGAATGAGGTATGTCATTTAGTTCCACGTCCTAACAAAAATATTGTAGGAACCAAGTGGGTCTTCCACAACAAACAAGATGAGCATGGTGTGGTGACAAGGAACAAAGCAAGACTTGTGGCCAAAGGGTATTCACAAGTCGAAGGTTTGGATTTTGGTGAAACATATGCACCCATAGCTAGGCTCGAGTCAATTCGTATATTACTTGCCTATGCTACTTACCATAGCTTTAAGTTATATCAAATGGATGTGAAAAGTGCCTTCCTCAATGGACCGATCAAGGAAGAGGTCTATGTTGAGCAACCTCCCGGCTTTGAAGATAGTGAGTATCCTAACCATGTATATAAACTCTCAAAGGCACTTTATGGGCTCAAGCAAGCCCCAAGAGCATGGTATGAATGCCTTCGAGATTTTCTTATCACTAATGGCTTCAAAGTCGGCAAGGCCGATCCTACTCTCTTTACTAAGACAATTGAAAATGATTTGTTTGTATGCCAAATTTATGTTGATGATATCATATTTGGGTCTACTAACAAATCTATTTGTGAAGAGTTTAGTAGGATCATGATTCAAAAATTTGAGATGTCTATGATGGGGGAGTTGAAGTATTTTCTAGGATTTCAAGTGATGCAACTTCAAGAGGGCACCTTCATCAGCCAAATGAAGTACATTCAAGATATACTCACCAAGTTTGGAATGAGGGATGCCAAGCCCATCAAGACACCCATGGGAACCAATGGGCATCTCGACCTCGACACGAGAGGTAAATCCGTAGATCAAAAGGTATACCGATCGATGATAGGATTTTACTCTATTTATGTGCATCTCGACGGACATTATGCTTTCCGTATGCATGTGTGCAAGGTTCCAAGCCGACCCTAAGGAAGTTCACCTTAGGGCCGTGAAGCGAATCTTGAGATATTTAGTTCAAACACCTAAGTTTGGTCTTTGGTACCCCAAGGGATCCTCATTTGATTTATTAGGATATTCCAATGCTGATTGGGCAGGGTGTAAGATTGATAGGAAGAGCACATCAGGGACTTGTCAGTTTCTGGGGAGATCCCTGGTGTCTTGGGCTTCAAAGAAACAAAACTCCGTAGCTCTTTCTACCGCCGAAGCCGAGTACATTGCCGCAGGCCATTGTTGCGCGCATTACTTTGGATGAGGCAAACCCTTAGGGACTATGGCTACAAATTTAGTAAAGTCCCTCTCCTATGTGATAATGAGAGTGCAATCCGCATGGCGGATAATCCCATTGAACACAGCCGCACTAAGCACATAGCCATTCGGTATCACTTTTTGAGAGATCACCAACAAAAGGGGGATATCGAGATAGCCTATATAAACACCAAAGATCAATTGGCCGATATCTTTACCAAGCCACTAGATGAGAAAACCTTTACCAAACTTAGGAATGAGCTAAATATTCTTGATTCTAGGAATTTCGATTGATTCTTTGCACACATAGCTCATTTATATACCTTTGATCATATCTCTTTTATGACTATGACTAATGTGTTTTCAAGTGTATTATTATGCTTAGTCATAGATATTGAAAGGGAAATGGAGTATTCGGCAAAGAAGGCGCTTCCACTCAACTCCATTGGTATTTGCCGGTACTCCGCCTCACTGTCCACTTTGGTATAATCTTCACTCATGTCTATTTGTTTGCCATTGGGGAGAAAGTATAAGGGCTTGTATTTCACTCTCAAGTATCTGTTTTTGGCGATTCATGCCAAAGGGGGAGAAAATATGAGCCCAAAGCAAAAGGACCGCACCACCACCGATTTTTAAAAAATGAAGTTTTTCAAATTGATATCTCATTGTGTTTAAAAAAGGGGGAGAAAGTAGTATTTTCAAAACTTGCAAAACCCTCTTGAACACTAAGAGGAGAATTTTCTTTAGGGGAAGTTTTGTTTTAGTCAAAGGAAAAGCATTTGAGACAGGGGGAGAAAATTTCAAATCTTGAAAATGCTTTCTTCAATCTTATTCATATACCTTTGACTATTTGCAAAATGATATTGAAAAGAATTTTACAAAGGAAACAAAACTCATGGTGCAAATGTGGTCCAAAATTTTAAATAAGAAGAAAACCATCCATGCACATCTATTGAAATAAGTATATTGGTTTCAATTCCAAGCAACCTTTGCACTTACATTATGCAAGCTAGTTCAATTCTGCAATTTTATATTTGCTTTGGTTTGTGTTGGCATCAATCACCAAAAAGGGGGAGATTGAAAGGGAAATAGGGTCAAACCTTTTCCAATATGAATTTTGGTGGTTGAATTGCCCAACACAAATTATTGGACTAACTAGTTTGTTCTAGAATATTTGTTCTATAGGTGCCAAAGGTTCACAACAAACCAATACAAAGATAAAAGAAAGGGTTCAAAACAAAGGAGCAAAGTATACCGAATGCAGCCCTGGTCTGGCGCACCGGACTGTCCGGTGTGCCACCGGACAGTGTCCGGTGCACCAGGGAGATCAACTCTGAACTTGCCAGCTTCGGGAATTTTGGAGGCCGCTCCGCTATAATTCACCGGACTGTCCGGTGTGCCAGCGGAGCAACGGCTACTTCGCGCCAACGGTCGTCTGCAGAGGACATTAAATGCGCTACAGTGCGCGCCTGCGCGCGTAGAAGTCAGAGCTGGCGCCAGAAGGCGCACCGGACAGTCTACAGGACCTGTCCGGTGCACCACCGGACTGTCCGGTGGCCCAGTTGTCAGAAGCTCCAACGGTCGAACCCTAACGGTTGGGTGACGTGGCTGGCGCACCGGACAGTGTCCGGTGGCGCACCGGACTGTTTGGTGCGCCATACGACAGACAGCCTCCCCAACGGGCATTTTGGTGGTTGGGGCTATAAATACCCTAACCACCGCACATTCATGGCATCCAAGCATTCACTACATCTCATTCAATACAAGAGCAATACACAACACTCCAAGACACAAATCAAAGCCTCCGATCGAATCAAAGTCCCCAATTCAACTCTAGTTCTTAGGACGTGTGAGGAGATCGACTTGTGTTCTTTTGTTGCTCTTGTTGCTTGGTTTGCTTTCTTCTTTCTCTCATTCTTACTCTCAAAACCTTGTAAGCGAAGCAAGAGACACCAATTGTGTGGTGGTCCTTGCGGGGTCTAAGTGACCCGGGAAATCAAGGAAGGAAGCTCACTCGGTCTAAGTGACCGTTTGAGAGAGGGAAAGGGTTGAAAGAGACCCGGTCTTTGTGACCACCTCAACGGGGAGTAGGTTTGCAAGAACCGAACCTCGGTAAAACAAATCACCGTGTCATCCATTCTTATTTGCTTGTGATTTGTTTTCCCCTCTCTTTTGGACTCGCTTATATTTCTAACGCGAACCTCGGCTTGTAGTTGTGCTTAAGTTTATAATTTTTAGATTCCGCCTATTCACCCCCCTCTAGGCGACTTTCAAAGCCCCAAGAGCATGGTATGAATGCCTTAGAGATTTTCTCATTTCTAATGCTTTCAAGGTTGGGAAAGCCAATCCTACGCTCTTTACTAAGACTTACAATGGTGATCTTTTGTATGCCAAATATATGTCGATGACATTATATTTGGTTCTACTAATCAAAAGTCTTATGAGGAGTTTAGCAGGGTGATGATGCAGAATTTTGAGATGTCGATGATGGGCGAGTTGAACTACTTCCTTGGATTTCAAGTGAAGCAACTCAAGGAAGGAACCTTCATCTCTGAAACAAAGTACACTCAAGACTTGCTCAAGAGGTTTGGGATGAAGGATGCAAAGTCCACAAAGACACCTATGGGAACGGACAGACATCTGGACCTCAACAAAAGAGGTAAGTCTGTTGATCAAAAGACATACCAACCAATGATAGGATCATTACTTTATCTTTGTGCTAGTAGACTGGATATAATGCTAAGTGTATGAATGTGTGCTAGATTTCAATCTGACCCCAAGGAGTGTCACCTTGTGGTCGTTAAGCGAATTTTCTTAGATATTTAGTTTCTACGCCTTGCTTCGTGATCTGGTATCCAAAGGGGTCTACCTTTGACTTAATCGGATACTCAGACTCTGACTATGCTGGGTGCAAGGTTGATAGGAAGACCACATCACGGACTTGTCAGTTTCTAGGGAAGGTTCCTGGTGTCTTGGAGCTCTAAGAAACAAACATCTGTTGCCCTATCCACCGCTGAGGCCGAGTATGTTGCCGCAGGACAGTGTTGCGCGCAACTACTTTAGATGAGGCAAACCCTCCGGGACTTTGGCTACAATCTGAGCAAAGTCTCACTCCTATGTGATAACGAGAGTGCAATCGGCTTGGCGGATAATAATGTTGAAGACAGCCGCACTAAGCACATAGACATCCGACATCACTTCCTGAGAGACCACCAGCAAAGGGGAGATATCGATATCTATCACATTAGCACCGAGAACCAGCTAGCCGATATCTTCACCAAGCCTTTAGATGAGAAAAGGTTTTGCAGGTTGCGTAGTGAGCTAAATGTCTTAGATTCGCGTAACTTGGATTGATCTATAGCATACATGTGTTCTATGCCTTTGATCATGTTACTTTAAGCTTTATTGTCTTTCATTGCTTATATTTGGTGCTCAAGTCGTACAAGTCATCCCCGGACCTCATAAGTCCCTATGCACATGATGCACATGTTTAGGGGGAGATGTACTACAACTTGACTCCATTGAGACTAACTTGTTTGTTTGAGTATTCTTGAAACAGTCTCAAAGGGATTTTGAAAGGGAAAAGTGAACTTGGACATAGAAAAAGCTTCCACTGCATTCTGGTAAAATGTATCTTGTTCTAAGTTCTTTGTTGTCGTCTTATTGCCTTTTTGCTCCTATTTGACATCTTGGTGAGGCAATGGGGTTAAAGGGCCAAAGAGGTCTCCCGTTTTGGTGCTTAATGCCAAAGGGGGGAAATTAAGGCCAAAGCAAATGGATCAGCCAACCACTTGTGAAATTTCAAAAATGTAGAGTTAGAAGCTTTGTATTTGATCAAAACTCTTTTATTGCAAAATCGTTCTCTTATGGGGGAGAAGTTTTATCATGGAAAAAGGGGGAGTTTCTTGCATTTGATCAAATTTACTCATGAAATATCTTTCTATTTGTCCAAACAAGTGTGTTTGACTTAGAGATAGGAAAAAGAATTTGTTTTGTGGAAATAAACCAAGTGGTGGCAAAAGTGATCCAAATATGCCAAATTCTAAGTGAGAAAATTTGGTCTTCAATTTGCACTTTTTGAGAATGTATTACACTTCAAGTTGCTTTCAAATGTGTTGGCATAAATCACAAAAAAGGGGGGATTGAAAGGGAAATGTGCCCTTGGGCCATTTCTATAAATGTTTTGGTGATTAGATGCCCAACACATATTGTTTCGGTTAATATGTGCTAAGTGCTAAAGAAGCGCAAATCAAGAATCAAGGTATGGTCTAGACACTTAGTCGATTATTTTATATGCTAAACGTGCGTGTCTGAGTGCCAGGAACAAAACTGAGCCAAGTCTAAAAGGAGCAAAGGAGGTTCAGCTGAAGCAGTCACTGCGGGTGCACCGGACAGTGTCTGCTGCCCAGGCTGCTCGAAAGACGAACTCGTCGCTCTCAGGAATTCGCTGAGGGCGCCATAGCTTAAATTCACCGGATTGTCCGGTGTGCACCGGACTATCCGGTGAGCCAACGGCGCCCGCGCCAATGGTCGGCAGCGCGATCAGCGGGCAACATGTGGCCAGGGCCAACAGTCACTTGGTCGCACCGGACTGTCCGGTGTGCACCGGAATGTGTTCAGTGCGCCAAGGGGACCGAGGGCGTAATGGTCGGCTTCGCTAGAAAAGGAAAGAGATCGGGCACCAGACAAGGACTGTTCATGTCTGGTGGTGCACCGGAGTGTTCGGTGCGCCGCCCGACAGAAGGCAAGAATTGTCTTCCAAATGGAATTCCAACGGCTCCTAGACTCCATTGAGACTACACCAAGCATCCATTAAACATTCTAAGACACGCCTAGACTCCGCAACCACGCAATCGGATCATCGTGTTTGAGATTTGAGAACCTTTTGAGTTGTATACTCTTTGTGCTGTGTTTGTGTGCTCACGTCTTGACTTGTGTGCGTGTGATTGCTGCGATTCTTGCATGTGTTTCTTTCCCTCCCTTACTCTTGTGCTTTTGTTGTGATCGACTTTGTAAAGGTGAGAGGCTCCAATTTGTGAAGATTCCTCACAAACGGGAAAACAACAATAAGGAAGAAAACCGTGGTATTCAAGTTGATCATTGGATAACTTGAAAGGGGTTGAGTGCAACCATCGTCCATTGAGACGCCACAACGTAGAAGTAGGCAAGTGTTATACTTGGCTGAACCACGGGATAAAATCATCGTGTCTCTTGTGTCGCTATTCTCTGTGATTGATGTCTTATCAAGAGCTCTTGCTATAGCAACTTGGTCTAATCTAATTAACATTTCATAAACCAAGTTTGTGCTATTTAGTGTTGAATTTTGCAGGATCACCTATTCACCCACCTCTAGGTGCTCTCAAATCTTCCGCACTCGGATTTAATTCTAACGCTAACCCCGACCCTAATGTGTGTTTAAGTTTATAAATTTCAGGTTTCGCCTATTCACCCCCCTCTAGGCGATTTTCACCGATGTCGTAACACCTGGCCACCGCACACTAATAATAGATTATATTGTTGTACATATGTGTATACAATTTTTTTGGCTCGCAAGCTAAACGAGCCGAGCTGATTCTTTAGCTCGGTACTTAATGCGTCGAGTCGAGCTGGCTTGATATCTAGCCCTAGTTCCCGAAGAATCCGAATCTATTTTAAAAAAAAACAATTTATTTTCAACCAAACATAATAAAGTAAATTAAACATTTTTAAAGTATATCTATATTTTTTTATTATATACTCCATCTGTCATAAATTAAGATTTGTTTTAGCTTTTTAATGGATTCATACAATTGATGTATGTGTTTGGGATATGTGTCTAGATTTAACATCATCTATTTAAATATAGACATAAAATCAAAAGCACGAGAGATAAATACCCTGTACCTTAAGGAGTATAAGGGGTAAGTGCAAAAAACACAAGAGATGGTATCTTGATGAAGGGACGTCTCTAGAACGGTTCTCTAAGTATAGATACGTGTCACACCCGGGTTTTAGGGGTCCAAAACCCGGGCACGAAATAAACACCAGGTGTGCTGGGACCAAGTCTCACACATATGATGAATAGTGGTATAGAAACGAATATCACCTTTACTATATAATAGGAGTTCTGTACAAAATAAATAAATAATTACATCATATGAAGACACGATCTAGCAACCCAAAGTTGACTGGGAGACAACTGTAACACCTCTGGTGTTACTGTCACTAAAACTTGAGCATGGCATCATAAACATTGGCATTGCATATGTTTGACACACCTAGAGTGCATTTACTAGGTAAAAATTTCAAACAAGTTGTATTGTTTTGGTATTTTGCAAATAGAACCCTGGATAGGGAACTTGACCCTAAATAAGGCTCAAAGGGGCAAAACTTAACCCGAATGAAGAAAACCTAAAAGCTTTAAGGGAAAGGTCACAAAATGATCCCAAGACTTAAGTGGAATTACACTTAGACCCCTGGGATACCAGAAACCCTAATTGAAACCCTGGAAAACCCTAAAACCAAACCCTAGGGACCTATTTGCAAAATTAGTCCACTTTTGGACTAAAGTGCAAAAACCAAGTCAAATAGGTAACTTAAGTCATTTGGTTCACAAATGTGTGGACTTGTAAGCCAAATATTGGATTTTGGACTTAAATGCAAAATGGACCCCAATTAAGTTCTATTCTAAGTCTGAAATTCAGTGTTGAGGACTCAACTTTGGAGCTTTGCAACTTTCAAATTATGGGGTTTTTGCCTTAGGTCACCACATCAAAATTATAGCCCAATTATAGGTGAACAACTTTGCTTAAGAGTGTGAGCATTGTTGTTAAGAAAAAAATTGGAGATAATTGAGCCTGAAGATGGACTGTCAGACTGCTTGAAATCTGAAATTCAGATTAACAGTGTGATGGGGTGAACTTTGAGCTTGATTTTGAATGGGATTCAGTGTTGATGGTAAGCATTGTGGCAAAGTTGAAGGTTAACTATAGCTCTACAACTTTGGTACAGAGGTTTGATGAAGTTTATATGCAAATTTTAGAGAAAATGTGACCTAAACATGATCTGTCAGGTGCTCTGATGAGGTCTCGCCATGGTACAGTGTTACAACTGAAATAGATCAGATCGCCAGCAAACCCACCACCGACGACCGATTCCGCCGTGATTCGTGCCGTCGCCGGCCCAACTTGTGCTCGGGATGGGTAGATAAGGACATACAGTGAAAGATCCTTGCCGGCGGTGAGCTGGAGATCACTCTGGTGACTCCCCGTGGCTTTCTCTTCCACTTTGCGGCGGAGCCGATAAACTCGCCGGTGAACGCCGCCTCCCGGCCGTGCGCCGCGTGTCTCAACCCTTCCACTGC
Organism: Zea luxurians; assembly: GCA_029449295.1. Lineage (NCBI taxonomy): Eukaryota > Viridiplantae > Streptophyta > Magnoliopsida > Poales > Poaceae > Zea > Zea luxurians. Next base: position 8,494,978 of record JAOPSE010000080.1, read on the forward strand.
ATCGCCATAACTTCCCACTGCTGTCTAATCAACGCCGGGGAGCCTGCCACGGCGATGGACACGAATTCACCGCGCCACGGTTCTCTCTTATCTCCGGCCGCCGCGTTGCTCGACCAAATTGAGCGCCACCGACGAAGCTGCCTATAAATTGAAGCCTCAGCCAGTTCCGCTAGGTAATTGTGCGTCCAGAGAACCCACGCGTAGCTCCGATTACTCCCCACAGCTCTCCAATTCCACGTTTCCCCCAATCCAGTTCAAGAACACTATGAACCCAATCTCACCACGGCCAGCCCTTTCCAGGTTAGTTCGCCGCTCTCTCTCCCTCGTTCAAGCTTTCCCTTAAGTCTACGATGCTTGCCGAGCCACTGAATTGAACTAGGAGCCCGCCAATCGCTAGGAACACGACGGCATTGCCGTGATGTTCACGACCACCGTGGCCAGTGCACACCCCTTGATTATTAGCGCAATTAAGTTGGGGGAAATGATCAAGGTAGCCCCGATTTTATGTCTATTGCTCGGAGAACCTAGCCGTTGCCCCAATCGGCCGGTACAGTGGCTCACCGGAGCGCGGCTGCGTTCACCGTCGTCGTGGACTTGGCCGTGCGAAGAAATAGAAATCAAGGGGGCTTTCTGTAAACCGTCAGCGACACATAGGAATAGTAAAGGAACTTGTTTCCTGTTACCCAGAACCCCGAGGGCCTCTGCGCAAATCTGCCCCGCGGGCGCGCGCGCGGGTGCTTTTCCCCTCTGAACTGGGCCGCTGGACTGAAATCAGCCCAGTACTATTCACCAGTTTTCCTTTTCTTTTTATTCCAGAGCTAAAATAATTATAGAAAAATGTAGAAAAATCCTAAAATTGTGAAACCAATTTTCCTAGACTTCTTATTTTCCATAGAATTTAATAAAAATAGTTTCATGATTTTTAGATCAAATAAGGAATTTTAAGGCATTTTAAGTAGTTTAAAGAAGTAGTTCTGGATTTTTAGAAAATAGATAATAATCCCAAAATTGCCCAAACTTTTTGCATAAGCTCTACACATTATTTAGAAGCCTTGGGTAGAGATTGAATTGATTTGGACCATGTTTGATAACTAGAACCCAAAACCCCCTCCCTGCCCGGTGAACTCCTTTACTGACTCCGGAAACCCTAAGTTCTCGGAGTTCCGTGAAGGAAAGTTGTACTCAAGACCTTAGATAATAAGTTTATATCATATTTGCACCCTCATGAGCATCCCATGGCATTCATTCTTATACATATGTATGATTATGATTAGAACATGAGGAAGAAGTGGAAGCCACTAAAGAGCAAGTACCACCACCTTTGGACACTCAGGCTGAGAATTGTTTCTACTTCGATATTTGTGGATCTGAGCCTGACTCACCCATAAACAAAGGCAAGCCCCGGTGCATTTGCCACCTCCTTGTGTTTTAAAATCTTTCTCACTTGCTTGATGCACTAGGTGATAGGTGTTGATTGCTTAAACAATTCCTGCATTACTTTCCTTGGATTTGATTACCTTCCTTGAAATCCCTGTTTTACAAAAGATTTGCCAGTGCTTAGTCTTGCTTTAGTAAAATAAAATGTTTTGTTTTCACAAAAGTTGATGTGGCAAAAGTGAGTGGGATGCTTTCGAAAACAAAACTTGATGGTGAATCCATCACGGCCGTGATGGATTCGACATCGGAAAAGATGTACCTCTGCCAGGTACCAACCTTTGGGGTTAAATGATTAAGCTGAGACCGGGCGGGTGACTTGCACGAGAAGAGAGTCTCGGTGTAGTGTCTCCGTCTGAGTCGATTAAGGACCTTGTCGATGTAGGCCTGCTGACCGAGGACCCTTTAACTGGTCACATGCCTCGTCATGGGTAAGCTTTGCCTCGGGTGGACTAAGGCCAGAATAAGATAACACGAAATGGGCGTGGAGCGGTGGTGAGAGTAGCGTGTACCCTCCGTGGCAAGAGGCTGGACGGTGGTGTATCTGTGCTCTCTGTTTGCGTGAACCTGATCTGGTCTTAAGAAACTCGGTGGCGGGTTGACATATGCAAGGGTTAAGTGCTACATATGTCGTGTGATCGGAGATCCTCAGCTGAGTATAATCGATTCGGATCGCCGTACCTCCGCGGTTATGGAGACTTGGCCACTGACTTACACGTAGCACTCCACTAAAGATAAAGGGATTGACAAGAAATTGGCTAGTTTAGGACAAGTGTTTGAACTAGGATAGAAATAACTCTAGATGTAAGTAAGTTTACTTAACTTGACAATAAAACTGGATTTTAAGGATCCACTTTAGTAAGCAATTCTCCAAACAGAGTCTTTGACTATTGAAAGGCCTTACCTTGACTCCCATATAACCAGCATACCCTTGAGAGTCTTTTCTTTAGTCGGGTAAGACTTGCTGAGTAATTCCATACTCAGGGTTTATTCCCCCGTTGTTTTTAGGTGAGGAGACAACAAACTTGTGTTGTTTTTGTACCAAGGTGGTGAAAAACGAGGACAATCAAGAATGAAGCTACTGGAGGACCGGGTCCTCCTTAAAAACTTTTATGTAAAGAACTTAATGGGAGGAGTTTTTGCCTCCCAGGTATTGTAATAATACTTTTCAGCACTCGCTTTACACTCTGGTCTATACTAAATAACTTACTCTTACTTTTTAAATAAATGTAAGTTTATGTAATCACTTCTGCATTTTCCGCATCTCCGATGAACATACTGTCTGTCAGACGGGTGAAACGTTCCTGGAAAGGTAAGAGAAAAGATACCAAACTTGTCAAGTGATTCAGGAACATCTACAGGGTTGTTTGATGTCTGACAGACAAGGACAACTGTAGGTGGGCCTAATGACTTGGGAGGTTCCGTCACAACGACGGCCTAGACCACTCACGAACTCATCACAGCATCCTTCATGCACCTCATCCTATGGTACCTATTCTTGACCTGTGGGGGAGTGTGAGACAGCAAGAGTAAGCTCACATATGTTCATCGCACAACAAGTTGTGGGGAATAATGTGCATGAACTCGCCAAAGGTGGGAGTTCACGTGAAGTGTAAGGCTTACCAAAGAGGATGGTTATAGCTGAGCATTGCTTTTAAAGTTGGTCAAAATTTTATTAGCAATTACTAAGTATAAGTAAATACTAACCCAATTAAGTAGTAGAACAAAAGTAATAACAACACCCTCAATGCAATGCATATGACAAATTGAGTTTAGTTCCATAAATTAATCATGTGAGGGTCCGAGCTGCTCATGACCGTGAGCACGGCTAGTATACCAGTTTTACACTCTGCAAAGGTTGCACATCTTTACCCACAAGTCATGTTACCCATCTGCCACGGGGTTGTACGGGCCCCATACACCTATACCAAGGAAGCGAGGCAGGGTAACACTACGAGGCCTTTACAAAGTTTCACTAGCTTCAAAAAACCTGCTACAATTTATAGGAAGCTCCAATGCAGGGATCCCTCGCCTGACTGCCATCGCAGCAAAATCAACCCAAGGACCTTCCTACACTGACCACTCCCCTACCGCCCTTGCCCCTTTCGGGTAAGATAGTCATCCACTAGCTTTCCTAGTTAATCAGCCAAGGGCATCCCATACTACCCTTGTGGTAGCATTGTATTCTCGGGTGGTCGCTCCATGTTCCCATTAACATAATGATCTTAACATGAACAGTAATAATTAACTGATAATAAAAGTGTAATCATGAATAATGTATCTCCATACCCAAAACCACATAAATCAATAGCAAGTACTACCCAAAAATATTCAGTGGTAAAACAAGGTATAAAGATAGCCAAAACTGGGGTAACCTATTGGATCCCATCAAAATTAACCTATGCAGATCATTATGATTAATCAGAACATGACTGGGTAAAAAAAGTGATCAAGGGCACAACTTACCTCGCACTTGAGATTCCAGGTACCAACTTGCTCTTCAGATGACTCGTGACCTTGCGCTAGTCGGATCAATACAAACAAACATGGTATATGCAAAATTAACATCACACCAAACATAAGAACAAAATACATATTAATAATCTACATATTAAAATAAGATTCTAGGAACAGGAATCATTAATTTTAGAGTTATAGATTTTAAGTTATGGGTTTCCAAAGATTCTATGTGTTTTGTACAAGATTAATTAGTATATCAATTTTAATGTGGCTTTCATATCAAAATAGTGACACTAAATGATAAATAATAATATTACAAAATTATATGAACTAGAATGGACTAATTTGGACTTAATATGAATTTTCTATGAATTATACAAGTTTCTAGTACTTTTTGTATTAAAAATAATTTTCCAAAATTTATTATCTAATTTCACTGCTCGCTGGACTGGGCGCATTATTATCAGAACTGCAGGGGCTAGCTCGCAAATCTCCCCAAGACTCAGGATTCCCCATTGTGAGGACTGCGGGTCAATTGTGGCAAAGGGCAGAGGCTCTTAAGTAAGAATGCCAAGCGAAGGGTAAGCTCTGATCATAGCCGTCCGATCAATAACAGAGCGCCAGGATTAGGTTTATTTTAAAACGAACCGGTATATGAACCGGGCCGCCCATCACGCGATCCACGGCCCTGATATCACGACGCCAAGATCAGCCTCTGGCCGTCCGATCCTATACCTACGGCTTAGATCTTAAGCCCAAAGGGTTATAACCCCGATCTAATCTCCCTCGTCCATTCACGATCAAATGATAGGGAGCCTTTCTCCTCGCACCCGATGCAGCCGACGACGGCGCCGCCCTAGTCGCGGTGGAGGTCTTGCCGGAGGAGGGGCATTGCCACCCTTGTCGCTCCAAACACCAATCCAAATCGCGCAACACGAGGAACAGGCCATGGCAAACATAGGAAAAAGATGCTTACCACGAATCGTGCGAGCAGGAGCGTAGACCTCGATGGAGGGCGGCTCCACAGTAATGGAAGAGCTCCGATGAGCAATTCCGTGCTTCGCGGCCCGAATTCTTCCCCGAAGACACGATGTACGACATCCCCTAGCATCAGTGAAGCTTCTACGTCACCGAGTTAGTAGAGAGCAGCAGCACGAACGTGGGTCGACGAACGCGGCGCTGTTCTCCCCATACAATGGCGATGGTGGCTACGACGCTTGCGCAACGGAGGTGGGCGCAGGCGGATGAGACGAGGGGGGCGCGACGGTCGGCTTTTTATGGCCCAAGGAGCTGTGGTCCCGATCGGTATATCCCCCATGTTTCACGGTGGCGATAGCTTAACGGCCCGACGCCCGCGGGGAAGTGGTTGTGAGCAAGGGGATAGAGCTGACCTTGTGGCCCCACCAGTTGCTGAAACACATGCGCAGTAGTGATTTTTCACCTGGGCCCATGAGTCAACGAGCCAGAGCCACAGACGCGACTGGTGGAGTTGGTGTGGGCCACCAGGGCTGAGGTTGGAACTGGGCCGATGGTGAGGATTCGGCCCACAAAGCAGGGAGAGGTCATTTCTCTTTTTTTCTTTTCCTCCATTTTCTTATTTCTTTTCTAATTTCTAAATTTCAAATTCAAATTTGGTTTTGAATTGGCACTCCAATTTTAATGAACATACGGAAGAATTTGGCATGAATGCAGATCTATTATTTTATTTATTTATTTTACCATATCTATAACAATGATTTTGAATACACCAATTATACTCACACAAAGGTATATTAAGAAATTCATATATAATCTTTATTATTTATTAAAAGATACTTTATGTTGGGGACTTGTTCTCAAATGCTATGAATTAAGAACAAGACAACACATAAGAAAAATGTTAAATGTTAATGTCCTTCATCCTTCGAAGCATTATTTCCCTTAGGATATAATGATCTTCGGACGAAGGTTATGAAGGACATACCTTCATAAATATGACATGTATAATCAGAGGATGAAGGTTATGAAACATAAGACAACATAAATAATTACATAGTACCAAAATATAAATATTTATTGTCAAATAATCATGAATACATAAAAGACAAATTAAATTACATTTGTACCTTGAGCTCGATCGAATACGAAGATACAGATGCGATGCGATAAAGCGTGAACAGTACGGGGGTACTGTTCACCTATTTATAGGCACAGGCCGCTGCCTGTGTGAATTTACATTCATGTCCTCTACAAATGATTACAATTATTGCACAGTTTGTCATGGGCCGATTGGTCATCTCATCTTTAAGTCGGTGCATTCTAAAATATACTACGAAGCTTCGTGACTGGTAGCTTCGGCATTGTTCTTGTTCTGACCTTTCGAAGGTGCTTCATCTGACAGGACCTTCGGCGATGAAGCAGACCCCCAACAGTAGCCCCTTCACGGTGCCAGATCGTTTTTCGTAACAAGCTCGACCCGTGAAAAAACATTTATGCTTCGGAATGCCGAACGTCCGAAAAACACCTTCCCTGAGCTCATTGCTGAGAAACGATTTAAATATTCCGAGTGTAAGGCGATCCCACCATAAGGCGGGTACACTCGATCTGGTGATTCGTCTCCTCGCGCAGTATGGTCCACCATTCAGTGGGTGCGGGCGGCTGTTCAGCGGGTGCAATCGTCTTGTTGATTTACCTTCCCACCTGCAGCACTATATATACAGACGAGTAGGTGTGAAGTTACCACAGCATTTACTACTATTGCACTATTGTGCTGCCGAAAAAATTGACCAGAGACGAAGCTTATTCACCATACTCCAAGTGAAAGCTTTGTCACAAGAGGAAGCTTCGGCAAAAATAAAAAGTTTTCAACTTCATCAAGACACAAGAAATTCAACATCAAATGGCCAGGGTTCGTTCAACAGCTAGGGTTACACGCGACGAAGAGGAGGTTGAAGCTGCTGAAACAGCCCCGATCTCCGAAGTAATGAGGCAGTCGGGACTAGTTATGCCAGAAGGTACTGATGACGAAAGTGCACCTGCTGCCGAAGCCGAGCAGGCAGATATGTAAGAAGGTGAGGCTGACGAGGAAGATATAGATCATTCCGCCGCGCCATCTAAGCCCAGCCACTTGGATTTTGGGAAGTCGACTGTCTCCGAAGCTGATATGCCGATAATGACAAAACTAGGCTACTTTGGGGAAGCCGAGAAAAAGCTAATTCGCTTTGGCGGGGAAGAGACTTTGAAGCCAGAAAGTGATGAGGTGGTAGTCTTCAGAAGCTTCTTTAAAGCGGGATTAAGATTTCCTCTGCATGGGATGATTGCAGATGTTTTGGAAAATTTCGAAGTTTATCTTCATCAGCTGACTCCTAACGCTATCGTTAGGTTCAGCGTCTTTATCTGGGCTCTCCGAAGCCAAGGAGCAGAGCCGGTTGCCGAAGCCTTCTGCCGGGTACACGAACTTTACTATCATACGAAGGCTAGAGAAGATGGACTTCATGAGAACTTCGGCTGCTATAATTTTGCTTATCGCAAAGACATGAAGACACCGGTGGTTAGCTACCGCACCAAATGGCCGACCGGTTGGAAAACTGAATGGTTTTATGTTAAGATTGATGAAAAAAGGAGAAGATAGTTCAGAGCACGCTGGAGCTAACCTTCGGGTTGACTAGGCCTCAGTGTAACATGACGCCAGGAACATCATGCCCAGATGCTGTGAGCGAATTTAGGGTTGTGCCTGAGCATATTGGTACTAGAGATTTAGTTCAGGAATACTTAGCCAATAGGGTATTCCCAACATTAAAGGAATGGGGTATGCCGAAGCTTAAAGGAGAGAAGAAAAAGAATGAACTCGTCTGATTGCCCTATCATTTTAAGTTCAAAAAACACTTCAAAGAACCCTGCCAGGAATGGTTGGATACAATTGAAGTTATGTGCAATGAAATCTTGGGCAATTATACAAACAAAGAAGATCAATTGATGACAGCAGCCTTCGGCACTCGGCCGAAACGAAGGTTAAACTGAGTAATGGATGCTTTGAAATTTGAATACCCAGATTACGAAAGGTTAAGCAAAGGTGCCGAAGGGCCAAAACGAAAATGGACTTTCAGTATTATACAAAGACAAGCTGCCAGGATGGTAAAAGAGGATGAAAATTTAGCAAAAAAGAAAAATCTAGTCTTGAGCCGAAGGTGGCTGTGTCGAAGAAAAGAAAAGCTCCAACTTCAAAGTCGAAAGCTGATTTAGAAGAAGAAGTTCCCTCAACACCTTCTGCCCCTGACGCAGAAGAAATTTTAAAGGTAATGAGTGAATCTCTACCTAATAAGCTAAGTCCGCTGGGACCGGAACTGATGAAGCTTTTACAGAAGAAGAAGGAGCCTTCGGTTGCCGAGAAGCCTGCTGAGCCAAAAAAGCGAAGAATTATTACTGTCATTGAGGCTATTGAAGAAACACCACCACCGGCCTCAGCGCCGAAAACAGCAGCAGTCGAAGCTGCTCCTGCCGAAGCTTTTACTTCCGAAGCTGCAGCGGCCGAAGCCACAGATTTGGAAACCACACTCAATGATATTGATGAAATGATTTTGAATATGGCTGAGGAAGAAACTGTTGCAGCTGTTGAGGAAACCCCGACCGCAGTGCCTGAAAAAGGGGAAAAGATGCCTGGAAAAGAGAAGGAGCCTGCTGGAGATACTTCGGAATAAGAAAATTTCAACTTTCAAAACATAATTGGGCAAGAATTGTCAAAGGCTAAAAGAGAAGAGCTGAAGGACTATGCCATATCGTGTGGGTATCAGCCAAGGGCACTGCTCTTCGGCGGTGTTTCCGAAGAGAGTTTAGGATGCCTCCGGGACCGAGTTGGAGCAAAGGTTGTCAGCACTTTGTCAAAAGTGTTGGTTTCCCGAAGCTCGAAGCTGATCTCAGCAGATATCGGCGACAGCATATCGCCGGTAGCCTGTTTTATTCTAACTCTAAGGTAGAATTTTTCCCTTTACTTTTTATTGTTTTGATTTGAAGATGTTTTTTTATGAAGGTTATTTTGCCAGAGCCTACTGCTAAGCAAAGCCTTGAGGATGCAACAAGACCTCGAGGAATAGAAAAATGAAGTTATAATTGAGGGTTTAGAGAAGAAGATTAAAGATCATGAAGCTACCCTAGAAAAGAAAGACTTCATGCTTCAAACGATGGAAGGTTCACTAGCAGAAGCTCAAGCCGAGATCGCTAGATTAAACAGTGAACTTTCCATATAGTCAAAAAGCTTTGAGCAAGAGAAAAAAGATTTCAAAACAAAACTTGAAGCCGAGGCTGAAAAAAGTTCATATCTGCAGAAATCACTCAAGGACCTTCAGGAAAAATGTTTAGGCTTCGGCACCCGGTGCATTCAACAGCTGAAACAGGTCTTTAACTCAGTTGGGGCCAGCTTTGAAAAGTTTAAACCTTTGGTTGAAGACTTGCCGGGCACATTTGATCATATTGAAGGTGAAGTTGATGCTCTCGACGAAATTATAGCTGGACATGGTGACTTTTGTGCCCTGCTAGCTTCTCGAGGCAAAGCTGTCGCTTTTATGAAGGCTGGTTGTACACATGGAAATATTGTAAACAGACAAAACTTCAGCCTGTCACCGGTAGATTTGAACGACATCCCCGGCCTGGCCCAAAGCATCGGAAACAGATTCGTTACTCAAATCTGGGCTAAGGGCGGGCGAGACTTGGCTGGTGACGAAGTTCGTAGTCACCTTAAACCGGTAATAAACTCATACCTTGTGGTTACCTTTTCCTTGAAACTTGAATTTACCTTATAATGCTTTGATACATACAGGATGATGAAGCCGAGGAGCATTGAGCCGAAGTCTAGCAGACAATCCGAAGCTTAGCAAATAATGATGAAGCTGAAAACCTAGCTGTGAAAAAACTCTAGAAAAACTCTTGCATTATCCTTTGTAAAGAATGTTATAATTTGAAAATCAAATTCTACTCTGTAAATTTGTCCATACCTTGTAATATATTTTTACCTTTCCGTCAATGTGTGAACTGCTTTGATGTGGATGAAACTTGTATTCTTTGAGCCGAAGGCGAAAAACACCTTCCCTTCTTTTCGTACGCAACAAAGCATTGATCTGCTTTCGAAGCCGTATTCTTAGAGACGAAGCAACTGCCTATCTGTATGATATGATATGATGATCCTATGTATGCCTAAATGAATGTTTATGAATGCAATGTATGATGTAATGTATCGTGCAAGTGAATGCCCAGACACACACATACAAAGCTCCATCCGTAACCTTCACTCCCTTAGGAATGTCTGAAATCTCTTTGCCGTTTATTTTTCGGCTGCACCGCTTATTTTTCGGTGTAAGTTTTGCATCCCCATAGGAACGTCTTTTGAACTTCTTCGCCTTCTATTTCGGCGGTATTCACGTTGACTTTTCGCGCTTCGCCTTCTATTTCGGTGGTATTCGCGTTGACTTTTCGCGCTTCGCCTTATATTTCGACGGTATTTGGCTCTGCATTCCCTTAGGAACAACTTTTGAGCAGAAAACTTACGCCGCGCTCCCTTAGGAACGACTTTTTGCAGCTTTATCGTGCTCTGCATCCCCTGAGGGATGACTTTTGAAAGTCGCCTAGAGGGGGGTGAATAGGGCGAATCTGAAATTTACAAAGTTTGAGCACAACTACAAGCCGGGTTAGCGTTAGAAATATAAGCGAGTCCGAGAGAGAGGGTGAAAAACAAATCACAAGCAAATAAAGAGTGAGACACAAGGATTTGTTTTACTGAGGTTTGGTTCTTGCAAACCTACTCCCCGTTGAGGTGGTCACAAAGATCGGGTCTCTTTCAACCCTTTCCCTCTCTCAAACGATCACTTAGACCGAGTGAGCTTCTCTTCTCAATCAAACAGGACACTAAGTCCCCGCAAGGATCACCAAACAATTGGTGTCTCTTGCCTCGGTTACAATTGAGTTTATCACAAGAAAGAATGAGAAAGAAAAGAAGCAATCCAAGCGCAAGAGCTCAAATGAACACAAGTCACTCTCTCACTAGTCACTATTTGATTTGGAGTGATCTTTGGGCTTGGGAGAGGATTTGATCTCTTTGGTGTGTCTTGTATTGAATGCTATAGCTCTTGTAAGGTGTAGGAAGTCAGCAAACTTGGATGCAATGAATGGTGGGGTGGTTGGGGTATTTATAGTCCCAACCACCAAACTAGCCGTTTGGTGGAGGCTACTGTCGAATGGCGCACCAGACAGTCCGGTGCGCCAGCCACGTCACCCGACCGTTAGGGTTCGACCGTTGGAGCTTCTGTCTTCTGGGTCACTGGACAGTCTGGTGTTGCACCGGACAGTCATTGTACACTGTCTGGTGCGCCTTCTGGCGCTGCTCTGACACTGGCGCGCACTGTAGCGCATTGAATGCGTTTTGCAGACGACCGTTGGCGCGAAGTAGTCGTTGCTCCGCTGGCACACCGGACAGTCCGGTGTTGCACCGGACAGTCCGGTGAATTATAGCGGAGCAGCCTCCAGAATTCCCAAGTCTGGCAAGTTTGGAGTTGGATTCCCTGGTGCACCGGACACTGTCCGGTGGCACACCAGACAGTCCGGTGCGCCAGACCAGGGCTGCCTTCAGTTGAACTTTGCTCCTTTTATTTGAACCCTTTCTTTTGGCTTGTATTGGTTTGTTGTGAACCTTTGGCACCTGTAGAACTCATAATCTAGAGCAAACTAGTTAGTCCAATAATTTGCGTTGGGCAATTCAACCACCAAAATTCTTATTGGAAAAGGTTTGACCCTATTTCCCTTTCAATCTCCCCCTTTTTGGTGATTGATGCCAACACAAACCAAAGCAAATATAAAAGTGCAGAATTGAACTAGTTTGCATAGTGTAAGTGTAAAGGTTGCTTGGAGTTGAAACCAATATACTTATCTCAAATAGATGTGCATGGATTGTTTTCTTCTTTATCAAAATTTTGGACCACGTTTGCACCACGAGTTTTGTTTTGCAAATTCTTTGTAAAATTCTTTTCAAAAACATTTTGCAAATAGTCAAAGGTACATGAATAATATTGAAGAAAGCATTTTCAAGATTTGAAATTTTCTCCCCCTGTCTCAAATGCTTTTCCTTTGACTAAAACAAACACTCCCCCTAAATAAAATTCTCCTCTTAGTGTTCAAGAGGGTTTTCCAATTTTTGAAGATACTACTTTCTCCCCCTTTTGAACATAATAAGATATCAAATTGAAAACTTCATTTTAAATTTGGTGGTGGTGCGGTGGTGTGGTCCTTTTGCTTTGGGCTCATACTTTCTCCCCCTTTGGCATGAATCGCCAAAAACGGATACTTGTGAGAGAAATATAAGCCCTTTCAAACTTTCTCCCCCTTTGGCAAACACAAAAATATGAGTGAAGATTATACCAAAGTGAAGAACGAAGCGGAGTACCGACAAACACAATTGGAGTTGAGTGGAAGCGCCTTCTTTGCCGACTACTCCATTTCCCTTTCAATACCTATGACTAAGCATAAGATGCTACTTGAAAACACATTAGTCATAGACATAAAAAGAGATATGATCAAAGGTATATAAATGAGCTATGTGTGCAAGAAATCAATCAAAATTCCTAGAATCAAGAATATTTAGCTCATTCCTAAGTTTGGTAAAAGATTGCTCATCTAAAGGTTTGGTAAAGATATCGGCCAATTGATCTTTGGTGTTTATATAAGCTATCTCGATATCCCCCTTTTGTTGGTGATCTCTCAGAAAGTGATACCGAATGGCTATGTGCTTAGTGCGGCTGTGTTCAATGGGATTATCCACCATGCGGATTGCACTCTCATTGTCACATAGGAGAGGGACTTTGCTAAACTTGTAGCCATAGTCCCTAAGGGTTTGCCTCATCCAAAGCAATTGCGCGCAACAATGGCCTGCGGCAATGTACTCGGCTTCGGCGGTAGAAAGAGCTACTGAGTTTTGCTTCTTTGAAGCCCAAGACACCAGGGATCTTCCCAGAAACTGACAAGTCCCTGATGTGCTCTTCCTATTAATCTTACACCCTGCCCAATCAGCATCGGAATATCCTAATAAATCAAATGAGGATCCCTTGGGGTACCAAAGACCAAACTTAGGTGTTTGAACTAAATATCTCAAGATTCGCTTCACGGCCCTAAGGTGAACTTCCTTAGGATCGGCTTGGAATCTTGCACACATGCATACGGAAAGCATAATATCCGGTCGTGAAGCACATAAATAGAGTAGGGAACCTATCATCGACCGGTATACCTTTTGATCGACGGATTTACCTCCCGTGTCGAGGTCGAGATGCCCATTAGTTCCCATGGGTGTCTCGATGGGCTTGGCATCCTTCATCCCAAACTTGGTTAGAATGTCTTGAATGTACTTCATTTGGCTAATGAAGGTGCCCTCTTGGAGTTGCTTCACTTGAAATCCTAAGAAATACTTCAACTCCCCCATCATAGACATCTCGAATTTTTGTGTCATGATCCTACTAAACTCTTCACAAGTAGATTCGTTAGTAGACCCAAATATGATATCATCAACATAAATTTGGCATACAAACAAATCATTTGCAAGTGTTTCAGTAAAGAGAGTAGGATCGGCTTTTCCGACTTTGAAGCCATTAGCAATAAGAAAGTCTCTTAGGCATTCATACCATGCTCTTGGGGCTTGCTTGAGCCCATAAAGCGCCTTAGAGAGTTTGTAAACATGGTTAGGATACTCACTATCTTCAAAGCCGGGAGGTTGCTCAACATAGACCTCTTCTTTGATAGGTCCGTTGAGGAAGGCACTCTTCACGTCCATTTGGTAGAGCTTAAAGTCATGGTGAGTAGCATAGGCAAGTAATATTCGAATTGACTCAAGCCTAGCTACAGGTGCATAGGTTTCACCAAAATCCAAACCTTCGACTTGTGAGTACCCTTTGGCCACAAGTCGCGCCTTGTTCCTTGTCACCACACCACGCTCATCTTGTTTGTTGCGGAAGACCCACTTGGTTCCTACAACATTTTGGTTAGGACGTGGAACTAAGTGCCATACCTCATTCCTCGTGAAGTTGTTGAGCTCCTCTTGCATCGCCATCACCCAATCCGAATCTTGAAGTGCTTCCTCTACCCTATGTGGTTCAATAGAGGAAACAAACGAGTAATGTTCACAAAAATGAGCAACACGAGATCGAGTAGTTACCCCCTTATGAATGTCGCCGAGGATGGTGTTCACAGGGTGATCTCGTTGGATTGCTTGGTGGACTCTTGGGTGTGGCAGTCTTGGAATTTGTTCATCCTCCTTGTCTTGATCATTTGTATCTCCCCTTGATCATTGTCGTCTTCTTGAGGTGGCTCATCTTCTTGATCTTCTTCTTCTTCATCTTGAGCCTCATTCTCATCTTGAGTTGGTGGAGATGCTTGCATGGAGGAGGATGGTTGATCTTGTGCTTGAATGGGCTCTTCGAATTCCTTAGGACACACATCCCCAATGGACATGTTCCTTAGCGCGACGCATGGAGCCCCTTCATCATCTAATTCATCAAGATCAACTTGCTCTACTTGAGAGTCGTTAGTCTCATCAAACACAATATCACAAGAAACTTCAACTAGTCCAGTGGACTTGTTAAAGACTCTATATGTCCTTGTGTTTGAATCATATCCTAGTAAAAAGCCTTCTATAGCCTTAGGAGCAAATTTGGATTTTCTGCCTCTTTTAACAAGAATAAAACATTTGCTACCAAAGACTCTAAAATATGAAACATTTGGCTTTTTACCGGTGAGAAGTTCATATGATGTCTTCTTGAGGATTCGGTGTAGATACAATCGGTTGATGGCGTAGCAAGCGGTGTTGACCACCTCGGCCCAATACTTATCCGAAGTCTTGTACTCATCAAGCATGGTTCTTGCCATGTCCAATAGAGTCCTATTCTTCCTCTCCGGTACACCATTTTGTTGTGGCGTGTATGGAGAAGAGAACTCATGCTTGATGCCCTCCTCCTCAAGGAAGCCTTCTATTTGTGAGTTCTTGAACTCCGTCCCATTGTCGCTTCTTATCTTCTTGATCCTCAAGCCGAACTCATTTTGAGCCCGTCTCAAGAATCCTTTCAAAGTCTCTTGGGTTTGAGATTTTTCCTGTAAAAAGAATACCCAAGTGAAGCGAGAATAGTCATCCACAATAACTAGACAGTACTTACTCCCGCCGATACTTATGTAAGCGATCGGGCCGAATAGGTCCATGTGGAGGAGCTCGAGTGGCCTGTCAGTCGTCAAGATGTTCTTATGTGGATGATGAACACCAACTTGCTTCCCTGCTTGGCACGTGCTACAAATCCTGTCTTTCTCAAAATGCACATTTGTTAGTCCCAAAATGTGTTCTCCCTTTAGAAGCTTGTGAAGATTCTTCATCCCAACATGTGCTAGTCGGCGATGCCAGAGCCAGCCCATGTTAGTCTTAGCAATTAAGCAAGTATCGAGTTCAGCTCTATTGAAATCAACTAAGTATAGCTGACCCTCTAATACTCCCTTAAAAGCTACTGAATCATCACTTCTTCTAGAGACAGTAACACCTGTATCCGTAAAAAGATAGTTGTAGCCCATTTTACATAATTGAGAAACAGAAAGCAAGTTGTAATCTAAAGAATCTACAAGAAAAACATTGGAAATAGAATGGTCAGGTGATATAGCAATTTTACCCAATCCTTTGACCAAACCTTGATTTCCATCCCCGAATGTGATAGCTCGTTGGGGATCTTGGTTTTTCTCGTAGGAGGAGAACATTCTTTTCTCCCCAGTCATATGGTTTGTGCACCCGCTGTCGATGATCCAACTTGAGCCCCCGGATGCATAAACCTACAAAACAGTTTTAGTTCTTGATTTTAGGTACCCAAACAGTTTTGGGTCCTTTGACATTAGATACAAGAACTTTGGGTACCCAAACACAAGTCTTTGATCCCTTGTGTTTGCCCCCAACATATTTGGCAACTACTTTGCCGGATTTGTTAGTAAGCACATAGGAAGCATCAAAAGTTCTAAATGAAACATTATGAATATTTGATGCTTTAGGAGTTTTCTTCTTAGGCAATTTAGCATGGGTTGATTGCCTAGAACTAGATGTCTCACACTTATACATAAAAGCATGATTAGGGCCAGAGTGAGACTTCCTAGAATGAATTCTCCTAATCTTATGCTCGGGATAGCCGACAGGGTACAAAATGTAACCCTCGTTATCCTGAGGCATGGGAGCCTTGCCCTTAACAAAGTTAGATAATCTTTTAGGAGGGGCATTAAGTTTGATGTTGTCTCCCTTTTGGAAGCCAATGCCATCCTTGATGCCAGGGCGTCTCCCACTATAAAGCATACTACGAGCAAATTTAAATTTTTCATTATCTAGCTCATGCTCGGCAATTTTAGCATCTAATTTTGCTATATGATCATTTTGTTGTTTAATTAAAGTCATGTGATCATGAATAGCATCAATGTCAACATCTCTATATCTAGTGCAAATAGAAACATGCTCAATGCTAGATGTAGATGGTTTGCAAGAATTTAATTCAACAATCTTAGCATGTAATATGGCTTTTTCATCTCTAAGATTGGAAATGGAAGCATTGCAAACATTTATTTCATTAGCCTTAGCAATTAATTTTTCATTTTCATTTCTAAGGCTAGCAAGAGAGACATTTAATTTTTCAATCTTAGCAATAGAAATAGCATGATCATTTCTAAGATTGGCATATGAATCATCACATACACTTGAATCAACCTTAGCAATTAATCTAGCATTCTCATTCCTAAGGTTGGCAATCAAATCATGGCAAGTGCTTAGCTCACTAAATAATTTTTCACATTTTTCTACTTCTAGAGCATAAGCATTTTTAACCTTAACATGCTTCTTGTTTTCCTTAATTAGGAAGTCCTCTTGGGTGTCCAAGAGTTCATCCTTCTCATGAATAACACTAATTAATTCGTTCAATTTTTTCTTTTGTTGGATGTTAAGATCGGCAAAAAGAGTAAGCAAATTGTCCTCATCATCACTAGAATTATTCTCATCACTAGAGGTTGCATATTTAGTGGAGGATTTGGATTTAACCTTCTTCTTTTTGCCGTCCTTTTTCATGAGGCACTTGTGGCCGACGTTGGGGAAGAGGAGTCCCTTGTTGACAGCGATGTTGGCGGCATCCTCGTCGGAGGAGGAGTCGGTGGAGCTCTCGTCGGAGTCCCACTCGCGGCACACATGGGCATCGCCGCCCTTCTTCTTGTGGTACCTCTTCTTTTCCTTTCTTCTCCCCTTCTTGTCGTCGCCCCTGTCACTGTCACTAGAAATAGGACATTTTGCAATAAAGTGACCGGGCTTACCACATTTGTAGCAAACCTTCTTGGAGCGGGGCTTGTATTCCTTCCCCTCCTTTGCTTGAGGATTTGGCGAAAGCTCTTGATGATGAGCGCCATTTCCTCGTTGTCGAGCTTGGAGGCGTCGATGGGGATTCTACTTGGAGTAGAATCTTCTTTCTTCTCCTCTGTTGCTTTGAATGCAATGGGTTGTGCTTCGGGCACGGAGGAGGATGCGCCTTGCTCGATGATCTTTTTGGAGCCTTTGATCATTAGTTCAAAGCTCACAAATTTGCCTATCACTTCCTCGGGAGACATTAGCGTGTATCTAGGATCACCTCGAATTAATTGAACTTGTGTGGGGTTAAGAAAACAAGGGATCTTAGAATAACCTTGACCATCTCGTGGTCATCCCACTTGGTGCTCCCGAGGTTGCGCACTTGGTTCGCCAAGGTCTTTAGCTGGTTGTACATGGCTTGTGGATCCTCCCCTTGGTGAAGCATGAAGCGACCAAGCTCCCCCTCGATCGTCTCCCGCTTGGTGATCTTGGTCACCTCGTCTCCTTCGTGCGTGGTCTTGAGCACGTCCCAAATTTCCTTTGCGCTCTTCAACCCTTGCACCTTCTTATACTCCTCTCGACTTAGAGAGGCGAGGAGTATAGTAGTGGCTTGGGAGTTGAAGTGTTGGATTTGGGCCACTTCGTCCGAATCATAGTCTTCATCCCCTACGGATGGTACCTGTACACAAAACTAAACAACGTTCCAAATGCTAGTGTGGAGTGAGGTTAGATGATGCCTCATTTTGTCACTCCACATATTATAATCATCACCGTCAAAAACCTATGGTTTGCCTAATGGAACGGAAAGTAAAGGAGTACGCTTTGAAATACTAGGGTAGCGTAGGGGAATCTTACTAAACTTCTTGCGCTTATGGCGCTTAGAAGTTACGGACGGCGCGTCGGAGCCGGAGGTGGATGGCGATGAAGAGTCGGTCTCATAGTAGACCACTTTCCTCATCTTCTTCTTCTTGTCGCCACTCCGATGCGACTTTTGTGAGGAGGATTCCTTATCCTTCCCCTTGTTGCGGGACTCTCCCGATGGAGCCTTCCCGTGGATTGTAACGGGCTTGTCGCCGGTCACCATCTCCTTCTTGGCGTGATCTCCCGACATCACTTCGAGCGGTTAGGCTCTAATGAAGCACCGGGCTTTGATACCAATTGAAAGTCGCCTAGAGGGGGGGTGAATAGGGCGAAACTGAAATTTACAAAGTTTGAGCACAACTACAAGCCGGGTTAGCGTTAGAAATATAAGCGAGTCCGAGAGAGAGGGTGAAAAACAAATCGCAAGCAAATAAAGTGTGAGACACAAGGATTTGTTTTACCGAGGTTCGGTTCTTGCAAACCTACTCCCCGTTGAGGTGGTCACAAAGACTAGGTCTCTTTCAACCCTTTCCCTCTCTCAAACGATCACTTAGACCGAGTGAGCTTCTCTTCTCAATCAAATGGGACACTAAGTCCCCGCAAGGATCACCACACAATTGGTGTCTATTGCCTCGGTTACAATTGAGTTTATCACAAGAAAGAATGAGAAAGAAAAGAAGCAATCCAAGCGCAAGAGCTCAAATGAACACAAGTCACTCTCTCACTAGCCACTATTTGATTTGGAGTGATCTTTGGGCTTGGGAGAGGATTTGATCTCTTTGGTGTGTCTTGTATTGAATGCTATAGCTCTTGTAAGGTGTAGGAAGTCAGCAAACTTGGATGCAATGAATGGTGGGGTGGTTGGGGTATTTATAGTCCCAACCACCAAACTAGCCGTTTGGTGGAGGCTGTTATCGAATGGCGCACCGGACAGTCCGGTGCGCCAGCCACGTCACCCGACCGTTAGGGTTCGACCGTTGGAGCTTCTGTCTTCTGGGTCACCAGACAGTCCGGTGTTGCACCGGACAGTCACTGTACACTGTTCGGTGCGCCTTCTGGCGCTGCTCTGACACTAGCGCGCACTGTAGCGCATTGAATGTGTTTTGCAGACGACCATTGGCGCGAAGTAGCCGTTGCTCCGCTGGCACACCGGACAGTCCGTTGTTGCACCGGACAGTCCGGTGAATTATAGCGGAGCGGCCTCTAGAATTCCTGAGACTGGCAAGTTTGGAGTTGGATTCCCTGGTGCACCGGACACTGTCCGGTGGTGCACCGGACAGTCCGGTGCGCCAGACCAGGGCTGCCTTTGGTTGAACTTTGCTCCTTTTATATGAACCCTTTCTTTTGGCTTGTATTGGTTTGTTGTGAACCTTTGGCACCTGTAGAACTCATAATCTAGAGCAAACTAGTTAGTCCAGTAATTTGTGTTTGGCAATTCAACCACCAAAATTCTTATTGGAAAAGGTTTGACCCTATTTCCCTTTCAACTTTCGAGCTTCTCCCTATTTTTTTTCTCTATGCACTCGATGGTGCATGCTCAGATTTTACATTTACATATCTTGGGGGATTTTGCCCTCGTAGGACTGAATTAAAAAGGAGAAATTACAGACTATGGCCCCATTAAAAACCTTTCTCCCCCTTTGGAAAGGAAAAGGGTGCCATAGAAAAAATGAAAAAGATTACATCAATTTATACATAATATCGTCAAAGCTCATCCGCATTCCAAGATCTAGGAATGTCGTTGCCATCCATGTCCTTTAACCTGTAAGAACCGGGTCTTAACGAAGATACTACCAGAAAGGGTCCTTCCCACTTCAGCTGAAGCCTGCCTACTGTGTCAGGGTTGGCTACTCTCTAAAGCACCAAGTGTCCTGGCTTAATGTCTTTCAATCGAACTTTTCTATCGCGCCATTTTATTGTTTCGGCTTGATATTTGTTGATATTTTCCACAGCCTGAAGTTTAGTCCCTTCTATAGTATCTTTTGTCACAGAATAATTAGCTTCGTCTTCGGCCGAAGCTACTATTCTTATTTACCCCGCTTTAGCCTCTTCGATGGTTATGGCTTCGTCACCGAACAATAACTTAAATGGTGTGAAACCTGTTGATCTTGATACGGTCGTATTGTGGCTCCACACCACTTTAATCAATTCATCTGGCCACTTTCCTTTGGGCTGATTAAAGATTAGCTTCATTATTCCTGTCATTATAATACCATTTGCTCTTTCGACAAGTCCATTTGACTCTAGATGTCTGACTGACGCAAAATGAATCTTCGTGCCAATTTGATCACAGAATTCCTTGAAAGCTTCAGCATCAAACTGTGTTCCGTTATCCACAGTTATAGCCTTCGGCACACCGAAGCGACAAACAATGTTTTGCCAGAAAAATTTCTGGACTGTGACCGAAGTTATCATGGCCAATGGCTTTGCCTCAATCCACTTGGAAAAATTCTACAGCCACCACAACATATCTTAAATTGCCTTATGCTGGTGGAAGTGGACCTAACAAATCCAGGCCCCATCTTTGCAATGGCCAGGTTGGTTGTATTAGCTGAGTCAAAGACGAAGGTTGTTTCTGATTTCTTGCACATTTTTGGCAATTTTCACACTTTTGAACCAGATCTGCTGCGTCCGAAGCTGCCTTCAGCTAATAGAATCCTTGTCGAAAAACCTTTCCCAGAAGAGGTCTGGACCCAATATGAGATCCACACAATCCTGCATGTATCTCCTTCATCGGTTCTATACCTTCAGTTCTAGATAAGCACTTGAGAAGTGGGGAACAAACTCCATGTTTATATAATTCCCCTTCTATTATGACATATGGTCTTGTTCTTGCTTCCATTCTTTTGTTATAAACCTCATCATCCGAGAGATGGTTACCTTGGAGGAAAGATATAATCTCAGTCCTCTAATCTTCACTATGGACAGGAGATTGTGAGCACTGCTCTTTCGAGGAGTTCTACCGAAGGTGCTCTTATTGTCTCGAAAAACACTTCCGAAGGTAGAGGAAGCCCCTGTGCTGCTGACTTGGCTAGCAGATCAGCATGCTCATTTTCCCCTCTTGGAATATTCTTAACAGAAAATCCTTCGAAAGAAGCTTCAAGCCTTCGAACTGTGTCCAAGTATCTCTCAAGCTTCGGATCCCTTGCCTTGCAACTCTTGTCAACATGTCCAGAAATAACTTAAGAGTCAGTTTTGAGGACTGCCTTTCTTATTCCCATTGCCTTTAACTTTCGAAGTCCCAAAAGTAATGCTTCGTATTCAGCAATATTATTTGTACAGCTAAAATCAAGCCTTGCTACATAACATGTTCTTACTTTGGAAGGTGCAACTAAGACACTAGCCGCACTTGCACCGAAGGTTCCCCAGGAGCCGTCGCAGAACACTGTCCAGGCTTCGGCATCTTTATTTGCTTCTTCTTCCTGAGCCCCTGGCGTCCAATCAGCAATGAAGTCTGCTAACGCCTGAGACTGAATTGAGGACCTATGCACATAGTCAATACTAAATTCATTAAGCTCTGCAGCCCACTTTCCAATCCTTCCAGTAGCTTCTCTGTTTCTCATAACATCCTTCAAAGGCTGTGATGAAGGAACAATTATGTGGTATGCTTGAAAATAATGTCGGAGCTTCCTGGAGGCCATTAGCACAGCATACAACACCTTCTCCAGCTCTGTATAGTTTTTCTTTGATAAACTTAGAACTTCAGAGACAAAGTATACTGGAGCTTGCTTCTTAATTTGGCCTTCAAGCTTCTCCTGTACAAGCATCGCACTCACTGCAGAGTGCGAAGCTGCCACATACAATAGTAATGGAGCCCCTGGCGTAGGTGGAGTTAATGTTGTTAGATCAATCAAGTATTGCTTTAGCTCTTCGAAGGCTTTCTGTTGGGCTGGGCCCCATTGAAAAACTTCAGCTGACTTTAGTATTTCAAAGAATGGCAAGTTTCTTTCTACTGATCTAGGTATAAATCTATTCAATGATGCCAGTCTTCCTGTCAGCCGTTGGGCCCCCTTCTTTGTGCTTGGTGGTTCCATCCAAAGGATAGCTTCGATCTTGCTTGGATTAGCTTCAATCCCCTTCGTTGAAACTAGGCAGCCAAGGAACTTACCCTTCTTCACTCCAAAGACACATTTTTCTGGATTTAATTTCACGCCAGCTTGCCTGAAGTTAGCAAATGTTTCTTGTAGATCAGTAATGTGATTTTCTTGCTTTGTGCTTTTTACTATGATGTCATCAACGTATGTTAGCACATTTCTGCCTATCTGAGAATGAAGGACCTTGGTTGTCATTCTGCTGAAGCTTCCTCCAGCATTCTTGAGCCCCTCAGGCATCCGAAGGTAGCAATAGGTGCCGCTGGGAGTTATGAAGCTAGTTTTTGGCTCATCCTCCTTCTTCATCCATATTTGATGATATCCTGAGTAGCAATCCAGCAGACTCATAAGTTCTGAAGAAGCTGCTGCATCTACAAGAGAGTCTATTCTTGGTAATGGAAATTCGTTCTTTGGACAGGCCTTGTTAAGATCTGTGAAGTCAACACACATTCTCCATTTGTCGTTGGCCTTCTTCACCATAACAGTATTGGCTAGCCACTCTGGATATTTTACCTCTCTAATAACACCAGCACTAAGAAGCCTTTTTACTTCATTTCGAGCACCTTCGGCTTTATCATCAGACATTTTTCGAAGTCTTTGTTTTCTTGGCCTGAAGGATGGGTCGACATTGAGTGAATGTTCAATGACGTCTCTGTTGACACCGCAAAGGTCATTGGCTGACCAAGCAAAGACATCTTTGTTGTTGAATAAAAACCTTATCAAAGTTTTCTCCTGCTCTTTAGATAGTTGAGACCCCAGTAGTACCTTCTGCTCTGCTATGTCTTCACATAGAAGCATGGGTTTTGGCTGATCAGCCGAAGCAGCCTTCTCTCTTCTGTACTTGTACTGTTCACAAGCTTCGACTCCATCTATATTGTGGATTGCTTTTGAATCTGTCCAATTTCCTTCGGCCTTTTTGGCAGCCTCTTGACTTCCATGAATAGCAACGGGCCCTTGTTCCGAAGGTATCTTCATGCATAGATATGCTGGGTGAAGTATTGTTTCGAAAGCATTGAGTGTCCCACGACCAATGATTGCATTGTAGGGGTACTCCATGTCAACAATGTCAAAAACAACCTGTTCAGTCCTTGTATTATGAACAAAGCCGAAGGTAACTGGCATTGTGATTTTGCCAAGTGCTACAATTTGTATTCCTCCGAAGCCACATAGAGGATGTGTAGCATCGTGAATCTTATCTTCTGGTTCTTGCATCTGTCTGAAAGCCTTAGCAAATATGATATCTGCTACACTGCCTATATCAACCAGAACATTATGAACCAGAAATCGCTTGATGACACAAGGTATGACCATAGCATCATTGTGAGGGTAATCTTTGAGCTGAAGGTCTTCCTGGGAGAAGGTGATTGGGATATGGGACCATTTTGACTTGATGAAGGGTCCCTGCACCCCAACATGTTGCACCCTTCTTTGTGCTTTCTTCTTCTGCTTCTTATTAACCGGCTCTGAACTTGAGCCGCCTGTTATCAGGAGCACCAGCTTCGCAGCTGAAGCAACTTCAGCTTGACTGTTGAATGAAGCCATCAGCTCAATAGTGGAAGTGAGTTCACCGGAGGTGGGCACCAATGTTGGGGACTTGTTCTCAAATGCTATGAATTAAGAACAAGGCAACACACAAGAAAAATGTTAAATGTTAATGTCCTTCGTCCTTCAAAGCATTATTTCCCTTAGGATATAATGATCTTCGGACGAAGGTTATGAAGGACATACCTTCATAAATATGACATATATAATCAGAGGATGAAGGTTATGAAACATAAGACAACATAAATAATTACATAGTACCAAAATATAAATATTTATTGTCAAATAATCATGAATACATAAAAGGCAAATTAAATTATATTTGTACCTTGAGCTCGACCGGATACGAAGATACAGATGCGATGATAGAAAGCGTGAACAGTACGGAGGTACTGTTCACCTATTTATAGGCATAGGGCGCAGCCTGTGTGAATTTACATTCATGTCCTCTACAAATGATTACAATTATTACACAGTTTATCATGGGCCGATTGGTCATCTCATCTTTAAGTCGGTGCATTCTGAAATATACTACGAAGCTTCGTGACTGGTAGCTTCGGCATTGTTCTTGTTCTGACCTTCTAAAGGTACTTCATCTGACAGGACCTTCGGCGATGAAGCAGACCCCCAACACTTTAGCTTAAATATTTTAGAAGATATTTGTAAATGTATTGTTCACTTAACTCATATATGGATCTTCTATATAATATCCTATTTGAAAACATATTTATTCAAGTTACAAAATAAACTTTCTTAAATTACCCAAAACATGGTTTTGGGGTGTTTACAAATTCTACCCCCTTAACAAAAATCTCGTCCTCGAGATTTGTAAGAAAAAGGATGTAGAAGAAATTGTTTGTAGTCTATGGGTTAGTTTTTTCTAATTGATTTTAATACCAAAACTCTTCTCTTCTTTATCGCAAATTATCAGATGATTTGGAAAGCATGGGTCTATATGGGTATAGCCAATTTATTATGTAGGGTAAAAGATATCTTTAAAGCATTTATAGGTTTGGGGTAAGAAAGAGTAGGGTAAGAAAAGACTCCATCCAAGATTGTGGCTCTTGATTCTTTTGAAGATCTGGCTTGAATATTATCCTTCCTTGATTTGATGAGGTCGATCATCTTCGATCTTCGTTCTTGAAGTTGTTATCCGAATTAGGGACATGTAGTTAAGATAAAGTAGTAGGTGGAGCAGCTAGTTTAGTAGGTGGCTATGAGTTAAATGAGATTAGTCAGAATCTGGTTGGGTTGTTTTGCTTCTGAATGGTTTGGATAGGTTATGTAACCTATTATGTAGGCCAAGTTGTTGAGTATGGCCGAATTAATCTCCGTCACCAATTTAGGCTTAAATGAGTTAGGAGTACGGTCTTATCCTTTGTACCAGCATTAAGTAACTCACACTAGATTAAAACATATTAGATTAGATATGATCCAGATTAGACTAGTCTAGGTTAGATATATCTACCAGGGTAGGATATATATTATTAGGATATTTTAGAATCTTTGTTAGGTTAAAACAGAGGGGTTATGTAACCATCGAATGGTTAAGGTAGTTGCATAAGGTCGAGCTGGTATAGGGCACCAATTTAGGTTAACCCCTATTTATAGGAGTAAGGTCTAATCTATTTCACTGGTATTAATCCATTAAGTAACCCACTTTAGATTGGATCATATTAGAGTAGATGGGATCTAGATTAGATCGGTATAACTAGATTAGACTAGATAATATCTAATTACTTTGGATTAGATCAAGGTTGTTACTAGTGTGGGGTAAATATGCTTATTAGGGCAAGATGAATCCATAAGGACAAGGTAGAATCTTCTGAGGTCAGTTAGATCTATTAGGATGAGATAAAATGTTTTCAAGATAAGATGAGTCTACTAAGGTAATAGAGTATCTTTTAAGATAAGATGGATCTATTTGATATATTCTAGTGAGGATATTCTTAGTTGATCTAGTTTATCTTATAAATATATCTAGTTTAATAGATCCATTTTTAATAGAGAGTATTCTGTGTTGTCTATTTTATAAATATTTTCCCTTATATCTAGGTGTATATGTAGATGCAATTATGGACATTACTCCACAACCCATCACACTCAATCAAAGATCCAAATCAGTCAAGTATCATAAGAACAAACATTGAAGTGCATAGATATCAAAAATAGTTTGTTTTTGTTCCTAAGAGTAGGTCTCCTATTCCTAAAAGTCACTTTAGGTACATGATTTCAAAGTGTGAAATCCACCTTTTGTCTTTAGAAGTGAAAAGGTAAGAGTAATCCGAGTAAAGCAGCAGTGGATGAGAAAAGATTAAGGAAACTTTAGAAAGAATCAGAGTGGCAAAGGTAAGTAGATAATGGTTGTCTAGTTCTATCTAGGTTTCGTCTTACAGTCAATATTCCTCTGATACCACTTCTATCACACCCAGGTTTTAGGGGTCCAAAACCCGGATGCGAAATAAACACCAGGTGTGCTGGGACCAAGTCTCACACATATGATGAATAGTGGTACAGAAACGAATGTCACCTTTACTATATAATAGGAGTTCTGTACAAAATAAATAAATAATTACATCATAGGAAGACACGATCCAGCAACCCAAAGTTGACTGGGAGACGACGGCCTAGACCACTCACGAACTCATCACAGCATCCTCCATGCGCCTCATCATGCGGTACCTGTTCTTGACCTGTGGGGGGTATGAGACAGCAAGAGTGAGCTCACATACGTTCATCGCTCAACAAGTTGTGGGGAATAATGTGCATGAACTCGCCAAAGGTGGGAGTTCACGTGAAGTGTAAGGCTTACTAAAGAGGATGGTTATAGCTGAGCATTGCTTTTAAAGTTGGTCAAAATTTTATTAGCAATTACTAAGTATAAGTAAATACTAACCCAATTAAGTAGTAGAACAAAAGTAATAACAACACCCTCAATGCAATGCATATGACAAATTGAGTTTAGTTCCATAAATTAATCATGTGAGGGTCCGAGCTGCTCATGACCGTGAGCACGGCTAGTATACCAGTTTTACACTCTGCAGAGGTTGCGCATCTTTACCCACAAGTCATGTTACCCATCTGCCATGGGGTTGTATGAGCCCCATACACCTCTACCAAGGAAGCGAGGTAGGGTAACACTACGAGGCCTTTATAAAGTTCCACTAGCTTCAGAAAACCCGCTATAGTTTATAGGAAGCTCCAATGCAGGGATCCCTCGCCTGACCGCCATCACAGCAAAATCAACCCAAGGACCTCCCTACACTGACCACTCCCCTGCTGCCCTTGCCCCTTTCGGTAAGGTAGTCATCCACTAGCTTTCCTAGTTAATCAGCCAAGGGCATCCCATACTACACTTGTGGTAGCACTGTTTTCCCGGATGGTCGCTCCATGTTCCCATTAACATAATGATCTTAACATGAACAGTAATAATTAACTGATAATAAAAGTGTAATCATGAATAATGTGTCTCCATACCCAAAACCACATAAAGCAATAGCAAGTACTACCCAAAAATATTCAGTGGTAAAACAAGGTATAAAGATAGCAAAAACTGGGGTCTCCATACTCGCGCTAGTCGTAGCAATACAAACAAACATGGTATAGGCAAAATTAACATCACACCAAACATAAGAACAAAATACATATTAATAATCTACATATTAAAATAAGATTCTAGGAATATGAATCATTAAGTTTAGAGTTATAGATTTTAAGTTATGGAATTCCAAAGATTCTATGTGTTTTGTACAAGATTAATTAGGATATCAATTTTAATCTGGCTTTCATATCAAAATAGTGACACTAAATGATAAACAATAATATTACAAAATTATAGGAACTGGAATGGACTAATTTGGACTTAATATGAATTTTCTATGAATTATACAAGTTTCTAGTATTTTTGTATTAAAAATCATTTCCAAAATTTATTATCTAATTTCACTGCTCACTGGACTGGGCGCATTATTATTAGAACTGCAGGGGCTAGCTTGCAAATCTCCCCAAGACTCAGGATTCCCCACAGTGAGGACTGTTGGTCAATTGTGGCAAAGGGCAGGGGCTCTTAAGTAAGAATGCCAAGCGAAGGGGTAAGCTCCGATCACAGCCGTCCGATCAATAACAGAGCATTAGGATTAGATTTATTTTAAAATGAACCGGTATACGAATCAAGCCGCCCATCACGCGATCCACGACCCTGATATCACGGCGCCAAGATCAGCCTCTGGCCGTCCGATCCTATACCTACGGCTCCGATCTTAAGCCCGAAGGGTTATAACCCCAATCTAATCTCCCTCGTCCATTCACAATCAAACGGCGGGGAGCCTTTCTCCTCGCACCCGATGCAGCCGACGACGCCGCCGCCCTGGTCGTGGCGGAGGTCTCGTCGGAGCAGGGGCATTACCACCCTTGTCGCTCGAAACATCAATCCAAAGCGCGCAACACGAGGAACAGGCCATGGCGAACACAGGAAAGGGATGCTTACTGAAAGTTGCCTAGAGGGGGGTGAATAGGGTGAAACTGAAATTTACAAAATTAATCACAACTACAAGCCGGGTTAGCGTTAGAAATAATAACGAGTCCTAGAGAGAGGGCGCAAAACAAATCGCAAGCGAATGAAGAGTGTGACACGCGGATTTGTTTTACCGAGGTTCGGTTCTCGCAAACCTACTCCCCGTTGAGGAGGCCACAAAGGCCGCGTCTTTTTCAACCCTTTCCCTCTCTCAAACGGTCCCTCGGACCGAGTGAGCTTCTCTTCTCAAATCAAACCGAGAACAAAACTTCCTCGCAAGGACCACCACACAATTGGTGTCTCTTGCCTTGGTTACAATCGAGTTTTGATCACAAGAACAAGTGAGAAAGAAAAGAAGCAATCCAAGCGCAAGAGCTCAAAAGAACACGACAAATCTCTCTCGCTAATCACTAAAGCCTTGTGTGGAATTGGAGAGGATTTGATCACTTGAGTGTGTCTAGAATTGAATGCCTAGCTCTTGTAAGTGGTTGAGAAGTGGAAAACTTGGATGACTTGAATGTGGGGTGGTTGGGGTATTTATAGCCCCAACCACCAAACTAGCCGTTTGGTGGAGGCTGTCTGTCGTATGGTGCACCGGACAGTCTGGTGCACACCGGACAGGTCCGGTGCGACAGCCACGTCACCAGGCCGTTAGGGTTCCAACCGTTGGAGCTCTGACTGCTGGGCCCGTCTCGATGTCTGGTGGCGCACCGGACATGCACTGTGGAGTGTCCGGTGCGCCAGCATGGGCGTGCCTGACTTCTGTGCGCGCTGGCGCGCATTTAATGTGCTGCAGGTAGCCGTTGGCGCCTGAAGTAGCCGTTGCTTCGTTGTCACACCGGACAGTCCGGTGTACACCGGACATGTCCGGTGAATTATAGCGGACTAGCCGTTGTGAATTCCCGAAGCCGACGAGTTCAGAGTCTCTTCATCCTTGGGGCACCGGATACTGTCCGGTGTACACCGGACAGTCCGGTGAATTATAGCGGAGTGACTCTGTGTTTTCCCGAAGGTGAGGAGTTTGGCTTCAAGTCCCCTGGTGCACCGGACACTGTCCGGTGGTGCACCGGACACTGTCCGGTGGCGCACCGGACAGTCTGGTGCGCCCATCCAGGGTGCCTTCGGTTCTCTCTTTGCTCCTTTATTTGAACCCTTTCTCTTGATCTTTTTATTGGCTTATTGTGAACCTTTGGTACCTGTAGATCTTATAGACTTGGGCAAACTAGTTAGTCCAATTATTTGTGTTGGGCAATTCAACCACCAAAATTAGTTTAGGAAATAGGTGTAAGCCTAATTCCCTTTCAATCTCCCCCTTTTTGGTGATTGATGCCAACACAAACCAAAGCAAGTATAGAGGTGCATAATTGAACTAGTTTGCAGAATGTAAGTGCAAAGGTTACCTAGAATTTGAGCCAATAAATATCACTTACTAGATATGCATGGATTGTTTCTTTATTTTTTTTAACATTTTGGACCACGCTTGCACCACATGTTTTGTTTTTGCAAATTCTTTTTGTAAATCCTTTTCAAAGTCCTTTTGCAAAATAGTCAAAGGTAAATGAGTAAGATTTTGCGAAGCATTTTCAAGTTTTTGAAATTTTCTCCCCTTGTTTCAAATGCTTTTCCTTTGACTAAACAAAACTCCCCCTCAAATAAATTCTCCTCTTAGTGTTCAAGAGGGTTTTAAGATATCAATTTTGAAAGTACTACTTTCTCCCCTTTAGAACACAAAGAGATACTAATTTAAAATTTAGCAATTGAAAATCATTTTAAAATTAGGGTGGTGGTGTGGTCCTTTTGCTTTGGGCTCATACTTTCTCCCCCTTTGGCATGAATCGCCAAAAACGGAGAGTGAAGCGGAGCGACGGCGAAGGATGAGTAGTAGAGTGGAGTGGAAGCCTTTGTCTTTGCCGAAGACTCCAATTCCCTTTCAATATACCTATGACTTGGTTTGAAATACACTTGAAAACACATTAGTCATAGCATATATCAAAGAGACATGATCAAAGGTATACCTAAGAGCTATGTGTGCAAATTAGCAAAAGAAATTTCTAGAATCAAGAATATTGAGCTCATGCCTAAGTTTGGTAAAAGTTTGTTCATCTAGTGGCTTGGTAAAGATATCGGCTAATTGATCTTTAGTATTAATATATGCAATCTCGATATCCCCCTTTTGTTGGTGATCCCTAAGAAAATGATACTGAATGGCTATGTGTTTAGTGCGGCTATGCTCAACGGGATTATCCGCCATGCGGATTGCACTCTCATTATCACATAGAAGAGGAACTTTGGTTAATTTGTAACCATAGTCCCGCAGGGTTTGCCTCATCCAAAGTAATTGCGCGCAACAATGGCCTGCGGCAATGTACTCGGCTTCGACGGTAGAAAGAGCGACCGAATTTTGCTTCTTTGAAGCCCAAGACACCAAGGATCTTCCCAAGAACTGGCAAGTCCCCGATGTGCTCTTTCTATTAATTTTACACCCCGCCCAATCGGCATTCGAATAACCAATCAAATCAAATGTGGATCCCCGAGGGTACTAAAGCCCAAACTTAGGAGTATAAGCCAAATATCTCAAGATTCGTTTTACGGCCGTAAGGTGAGATTCCTTAGGGTCGGATTGGAATCTTGCACACATGCATACGGAAAGCATAATGTCCGGTCGAGATGCACATAAATAAAGCAATGAACCAATCATCGACCGGTATACCTTTTGATCGACGGATTTACCTCCCGTGTCGAGGTCGAGATGCCCATTGGTTCCCATGGGTGTCTTGATGGGCTTAGCATCCTTCATTCCAAACTTGGTTAGAATGTATTGAGTATACTTCGTTTGGCTAATGAAGGTGCCTTCTTGGAGTTGCTTGACTTGGAATCCTAGAAAATACTTCAACTCCCCCATCATCGACATCTCGAATTTTTGTGTCATGATCCTACTAAATTCTTCACATGTAGATTCGTTAGTAGACCCAAATATGATATCATCAACATAAATTTAGCATACAAACAAATCATTGTCAAGAGTTTTAGTGAATAAAGTAGGATCAGCCTTTCCGACTTTGAAGCCATTAGCAATAAGGAAATCTATTAGGCATTCATACCATGCTCTTGGGGCTTGCTTGAGCCCGTAAAGCGCCTTAGAGAGCCTATAGACATGATTAGGATACTCACTGTCTTCAAAGCCAGGAGGTTGCTCAACATAGACCTCTTCCTTGATTGGTCCATTGAGGAAGGCACTCTTCACGTCCATTTGGTAAAGCTTGAAGCCATGGTAAGTAGCATAGGCTAGTAATATGCGAATGGACTCAAGCCTAGCTACGGGTGCATAGGTTTCACCAAAATCCAAACCTTCGACTTGAGAGTATCCCTTGGCCACAAGTCGAGCTTTGTTCCTTGTCACCACACCATGCTCATCTTGCTTGTTGCGGAAGACCCACTTGGTTCCTACAACATTTTGGTTAGGACGTGAAACTAAATGCCATACCTCGTTCCTAGTGAAGTTGTTGAGCTCCTCTTGCATTGCCATCACCCAATCCGAATCTTGTAGTGCTTCCTCTACCCTGTGTGGCTCAATAGAGGAAACAAAATAGTAATGTTCACAAAAATGTGCAACACGAGATCTAGTGGTTACCCCCTTATGAATGTCGCCGAGGATGGTGTCGACGGGGTGATCTCGTTGGATTGCTTGGTGGACTCTCGGGTGTGGCGGCCTTGGTTCTTCATCCTCCTTGTCTTGATCATTTGCATCTCCCCCTTGATCATTGCCGTCATCTTGAGATGGCTCATCTCCTTGATCTTCTCCTTCATCAACTTGAGCCTCATCCTCATTTTGAGTTGGTGGAGATGCTTGAGTGGAGGAGGATGGTTGATCTTGTGCATGTGGAGGCTCTTTGGATTCCTTAGGGCACACATCCCCAATGGACATGTTCCTCAGCGCGATGCACGAAGCCTGTTCTTCACCTATTTCATCAAGATCAACTTGCTCTATTTGAGAGCCATTAGTTTCAT
The DNA here is from genome assembly GCA_029449295.1 of Zea luxurians. Taxonomy (NCBI): domain Eukaryota; kingdom Viridiplantae; phylum Streptophyta; class Magnoliopsida; order Poales; family Poaceae; genus Zea; species Zea luxurians. The sequence goes on from JAOPSE010000080.1 coordinate 8,527,235, forward strand.
CAAACACAACGTCACAAGAAACTTCAACAAGTCCTGAGGACTTGTTAAAGACTCTATATGCCCTTGTGTTTGAGTCATATCCTAGTAAAAAGCCTTCTACAGTTTTAGGAGCAAATTTAGATTTTCTACCTCTTTTAACAAGAATAAAGCATTTGCTACCAAAAACTCTAAAATATGAAATATTGGGCTTTTTACCGGTTAGGAGTTCATATGATGTCTTCTTGAGGATTCGGTGTAGATATAACCGGTTGATGGCGTAGCAAGCGGTGTTGACCGCCTCGGCCCAAAACCGGTCCGGTGTCTTGTACTCATCAAGCATGGTTCTTGCCATGTCCAATAGCGTTCGGTTCTTCCTCTCCACTACACCATTTTGTTGTGGTGTGTAGGGAGAGGAGAACTCATGCTTGATGCCCTCCTCCTCAAGGAAGCCTTCTATTCGTGAGTTCTTGAACTCCGTCCCGTTGTCGCTTCTAATTTTCTTGATCCTTAAGCCGAACTCATTTTGAGCCCGTCTCAAGAATCCCTTTAAGGTCTCTTGGGTATGGGATTTTTCCTGCAAAAAGAACACCCAAGTGAAGCGAGAATAATCATCCACAATAACTAGACAGTACTTACTCCCGCCGATGCTTATGTAAGCGATCGGGCCGAATAAATTCATGTGTAGGAGCTTTAGTGGCCTGTCACTTGTCATGATGTTCTTGTGTGGATGATGAGTGCCAACTTGCTTCCCGGCTTGGCATGCGCTACAAATCCTGTCTTTCTCAAAATGAACATTTGTTAGTCCTAAAATGTGCTCTCCCTTTAGAAGCTTATGAAGATTCTTCATTCCAACATGAGCTAGTCGGCGGTGCCAGAGCCAACCCATGTTAGTCTTAGCAATTAAGCAAGTGTCGAGATCAGCTCTATCAAAATCTACCAAGTATAGCTGACCCTCTAACACTCCCTTAAATGCTATTGAATCATCACTTCTTCTAAAGACAGTGACACCTACATCAGTAAATAGACAGTTGTAGCCCATTTGACATAATTGCGAAACGGAAAGCAAATTGTAATCTAAAGAATCTACAAGAAAAACATTGGAAATGGAATGGTCAGGAGATATAGCTATTTTACCCAAACCTTTGACCAAACCTTGGTTTCCATCCCCGAATGTGATAGCTCGTTGGGGATCTTGGTTTTTCTCGTAGGAGAACATCTTCTTCTCCCCCGTCATGTGGTTTGTGCACCCGCTATCGATGATCCAACTTGAGCCACCGGATGCATAAACCTACAAAACAAGTTTAGTTCTTGACTTTAGGTACCCAAACGGTTTTGGGTCCTTTGGCATTAGAAACAAGAACTTTGGGTACCCAAACACAAGTCTTGGAGCCCTTGTGTTTGCCCCCAACAAACTTGGCAACTACCTTGCCGGATTTGTTAGTAAGCACATATGATGCATCAAAAGTTTTGAATGAAATGTTATGATCATTTGATGCACTAGGAGTTTTCTTCTTAGGCAACTTAGCACGGGTTGGTTGCCTAGAACTAGATGTCTCACCCTTATACATAAAAGCATAATTAGGGCCAGAGTGAGACTTCCTAGAATGAATTCTCCTAATTTTGCTCTCGGGATAACCGGCAGGGTACAAAATGTAACCCTCGTTATCCTGAGGCATGGGAGCCTTGCCCTTAACAAAATTAGACAATCTTTTAGGAGGGGCACTAAGTTTGACATTGTCTCCCCTTTGGAAGCCAATGTCATCCTTGATGCCAGGGTGTCTCCCATTATAGAGCATACTTCTAGCAAATTTAAACTTTTCATTTTCTAAGTTATGCTCGGCAATTTTAGCATCTAATTTTGCTATATGATCATTTTGTTATTTAATTAAGACCATGTGATCATGAATAGCATTAATATCAACATCTCTACATCTAGTGCAAATGGAAACATGCTCAACGGTAGATGTAGAGGGTTTGCAAGATTTTAATTCTACAACCTTAGCATGTAGTATATCATTCTCATTTCTAAGGTTAGAAATAGTAACATTGCAAACATCAAAATCTTTAGCCTTAGCAATTAATTTTTCATTTTCAATCCTAAGGCTAGCAAGAGAATCATTCAATTCCTTAATCTTAGCATGCAAATCAACATTATCATTTCTAAGATTGGGAATTGAAACATCACAAACATGTGAATCAACCTTAGCAGTTAATCTAGCATTTTCATTTCTAAGGTTGTCAATAGTCTCATGGCAAGTGCTTAGCTCACTAGATAATTTTTCACATTTTTCTATTTCTAGAGCATAAGCATTCTTAACCTTAACATGCTTTTTATTTTCCTTGATTAGGAAGTCCTCTTGGGAGTTCAAGAGATCATCCTTCTCATGGATGGCACTAATTAGCTCATTTAGTTTTTCCTTTTGTTGCATGTTGAGGTCGGCAAAAAGGGTACGCAAATTATCTTCCTCATCACTAGCATTATCATCACTAGAGGACTCATATTTAGTGGAGGATTTGGATTTGACCTTCTTCTTTTTGCCGTCCTTGGCCATGAGGCATTTGTGGCCGACGTTGGGGAAGAGAAGACCCTTGGTGACGGCGATGTTGGCGGCGTCCTCATCGGAGGAGGAGTCGGTGGAGCTCTCGTCGGAGTCCCACTCGCGGCACACATGGGCATCGCCGCCCTTCTTCTTGTAGTGTCTCTTCTTCTCCTTTCTTCTCCCCTTCTTGTCGTCGCCCCTGTCACTATCACTAGATAATGGACATTTTGCAATGAAATGACCGGGCTTACCACATTTGTAGCATACTTTCTTGGAGCGGGTCTTGTAGTCTTTCCCCTTCCTTTGCTTGAGGATTTGACGGAAGCTCTTGATGATGAGCGCCATCTCCTCGTTGTCGAGCTTGGAGGCGTCGATGGGTGTTCGACTTGGAGTAGCTTCCTCCTTCTTTTCTTCCGTCGCCTTGAATGCGACAGGTTGTGCCTCGGGTGTGGAGGAAGTGCCTTGCTCGATGATTTTCTTTGAGCCTTTAATCATTAGCTCAAAGCTCACAAATTTACCTATCACTTCCTCGGGAGACATTAGCTTATATCTAGGATCACCTCGAATTAATTGAACTTGTGTAGGGTTAAGAAATACGAGTGATCTAAGAATAACCTTGACCATCTCATGGTCATCCCATTTTTCGCTCCCGAGGTTGCGCACTTGGTTCACCAAGGTCTTCAAGCGGTTGTACATCGCTCGTGGATCCTCCCCTTGGTGAAGCATGAAGCGACCGAGCTCCCCCTCGATCGTCTCCCGCTTGGTGATTTTTGTCACCTCATCTCCTTCGTGCGCGGTCTTTAGTACGTCCCAAATTTCCTTCGCACTTTTTAACCCTTGCACCTTGTTATACTCCTCTCGACTTAGAGAGGCGAGGAATATAGTGGTTGCTTGGGAGTTAAAGTGGTGGATTTGGGCCACTTCGTCCGAGTCATAGTCTTCATCCCCTACGGATGGTACCTGTACACCAAACTCAACAACATTCCAAATGCTTGTGTGGAGTGAGGTTAGATGATGTCTCATTTTGTCACTCCACATATTATAATCTTCACCGTCAAAAACCGGTGGTTTGCCTAATGGAACGGAGAGTGAAGGAGTACGTTTTGAAGTGTGGGGGTAGCGTAGGGGGGTCTTACTATACTTCTTGCGCTCTTGGTGCTTAGAAGTAACAGACGGTGCGTCGGGGTCGGAGGTCGACGTTGATGAAGTGTCGGTCTCGTAGTAGACCACCTTCCTCATCCTCTTGTGCTTGTCACCTCTCCGATGCGACTTGTGAGAAGAGGATTTCTTCTCCTTCCCCTTCCCTTTGTTGGAGGAGTCCTTCTTCTTCTCCTTCCTCTTAGTGCGGGACTCTTCCGATGAAGTGCTCCCGTGACTCGTAGTGGGCTTGTCGCCGGTCTCCATCTCCCTCTTGGTGTGATCTCCCGACATCACTTCGAGCGGTTAGGCTCTAATGAAGCATCGGGTTCTGATACCAATTGAAAGTCGCCTAGAGGGGGTGAATAGGGCGAAACTGAAATTTACAAAATTAATCACAACTACAAGCCGGGTTAGCGTTAGAAATAATAACGAGTCCTAGAGAGAGGGCGCAAAACAAATCGCAAGCAAATGAAGAGTGTGACACGCGGATTTGTTTTACCGAGGTTCGGTTCTCGCAAACCTACTCCCCGTTGAGGAGGCCACAAAGGCCGGGTCTTTTTCAACCCTTTCCCTCTCTCAAACGTTCCCTCGGACCGAGTGAGCTTCACTTCTCAAATCAAACCGGGAACAAAACTTCCCCGCAAGGACCACCACACAATTGGTGTCTCTTGCCTTGGTTACAATCGAGTTTTGATCACAAGAACAAGTGAGAAAGAAAAGAAGCAATCCAAGCGCAAGAGCTCAAAAGAACACGGCAAATCTCTCTCGCTAATCACTAAAGCCTTGTGTGGAATTGGAGAGGATTTGATCACTTGAGTGTGTCTAGAATTGAATGCCTAGCTCTTGTAAGTGGTTGAGAAGTGGAAAACTTGGATGACTTGAATGTGGGGTGGTTGGGGGTATTTATAGCCCCAACCACCAAACTAGTCGTTTGGTGGAGTCTGTCTGTCGTATGGTGCACCGGACAGTCCGGTGCACACCGGACATGTCCGGTGTGACAGCCACGTCACCAGGCCGTTAGGGTTCCGACCGTTGGAGCTCTGACTGCTGGGCCCGTCTCGATGTCCGGTGGCGCACCGGACATGCGCTATGGAGTGTCCGGTGCGCCAGCATGGGCGTGCCTGACTTCTGCGCGCGCTGGCGCGCATTTAATGCGCTGCAGGTAGCCGTTGGCGCCTGAAGTAGCCGTTGCTTCGTTGTCACACCGGACAGTCCGGTGTACACCGGCCATGTCCGGTGAATTATAGCGGACTAGCCGTTGTGAATTCCCGAAGCCGACGAGTTCAGAGTCTCTTCATCCTTGGGGCATCGGATACTGTCCGGTGTACACCGGACAGTCCGGTGAATTATAGCGGAGTGACTCTGTGTTTTCCCGAAGGTGAAGAGTTTGGTTTCAAGTCCCCTGGTGCACCGGACACTGTCCGGTGGCGCACCGGACAGTCCGGTGCGCCCATCCAGGGTGCCTTCGGTTCTCTCTTTGCTCCTTTGTTTGAACCCTTTCGCTTGATCTTTTTATTGGCTTATTGTGAACCTTTGGTACCTGTAGATCTTATAGACTTGGGCAAACTAGTTAGTCCAATTATTTGTGTTGGGCAATTCAACCACCAAAATTAGTTTAGGAAATAGGTGTAAGCCTAATTCCCTTTCACTTACCACTGAAAGGGAAATGTGCCCTTGAGCAAATTCTATTATGTTTTGGTGATTAAGTGCCCAACACATTTAATTAAGTTCTAATGTGCTAAATGAAGAGAAAAGTGCAAATCAAGACATGAGGTATGTTTCTAGACTTAGTACATTGTTTTGAGTACTAACATATTTTGTCTAAGTGCTAGAAACAGGAAAAGAAAGAATTGCAAAAGAGGTGGCTGTGTGCAGTCAACTTCAGCTCGGCTTGGCACACCGAACTGTCCGGTGGTGCACCAGACAGTGTCCGGTGGTGCACTGAACAGTGTCCAGTGCGCCAGGCTAGTCCGCGTGAACATGCTGCTCTTGGGACTCGACGGCGGCGTACGGCTATAATTCACCGGACTGTCCGATGGTGCACCGGACTGTCCTGTGAGTCGTTCGTGGCGAACTTGTCGCTCTCGGGAAGAGGATCAGCGGCGTATGGCTAAAATTCACCGGACTGTCCGGTGGTGCATCGGACTGTCCGGTGAGCCAACGGTCGACTGCGCCAACGGTCGACCGCGCAATCTTCATGCGACGCGTGGCAGCTCCAACGGTCGGCGGGGGGCACCGGACTGTCCGGTGCACCAATGGGCCCAGAGTTGCAACGGTCGTCTGTGCTAGAAAAGGAAGGAGATCGGCACCGGACCATCTACAGTGACTGTCCGGTGGCGCATCGGATTGTCCGGTGCGCCACTCGACAGAAGGCAAGGATGGCCTTCCTTGTTGGCCTTCAATGGCTCCTAGCTGCCTTGGGCTATAAAAGGGGTCCCTAGGCGCATGGAGGAGTCACCCAAGCATTCATTGAGCATCCTAAGGCATCCAGACTCTGTTCCCACGCATTCGTTTCATTATGTTAGAGATTTGAGCTCTATTCGAGTCGAGGACTCCCCATGTTGTCATTTAAGCTCAAGTCTTCTCTTGTGTGCGTGGTTGTGCTGCGATTTGAGTCTTGTGTGTGTTGCTCTTCCCAACCTTACTCTTGCGCGTTCTTTGTGATCATTCTTGTAAGGGTGAGAGGCTCTAACTTGTGGAGATTCCACGCAAACGGGAAGAAAACTATAAGGAAGAACACCGTGGTATTCAAGTTGATCATTGGATCACTTGAAAGAGGTTGAGTGCAACCCTCGTCCATTGGGACGCCACAACGTGCAAGTAGGCAAGTATTACTTGGCCGAACCACGAGATAAAATCGCGTGTCTCTTGTGATTGCTCTCTCTTTGTTTGTCTGTGTTCGCAAGAGCTCGCCTCATAAACTTGATTAACTCGTGCTAACATCTCTTTAATCAAGCTTGTTGAAATTTAGTGTTGAATTTTACAGGATCACCTATTCACCCCCCACCCTCTAGGTGCTCTCAATTGGTATCAGAGCCGTTCTCTTCACGTAAGGGACTAATCACCCGAAGAGATAGATCCTAAGGGAAAGGGGATGGTGGTCAACGACAAAGAGAAGGAGTCCATCTTCAATGAGCCAAGAGACGACAAGCCCACTGACTCTGGCTCGAGTCACAAGAAGAAGGACGGGAAGAAGAAGAGGCGCATCAAGAAGATCATTTACTATGACAGCAACACCTCCTCTTCTTCACCAAGAGACGACGACGACGATTCGTCTAAAAAGAAACCGGTTAATCAAAATTATTCATTTGATTATTCTCGCATTCCATTCAATTCTAATGCTCATTTGCTATCAATTCCACTTGGTAAACCTCCACATTTTGATGGAGAAGACTACTCTTTTTGGAGTCACAAAATGTGTAGTCACTTATTTTCTCTCCATCCTAGTATTTGGGAGATAGTTGAAAATGGAATGCATTTCGATAGTACGGATAACCCTGTGTATATTAATGAGCAAATTCATAAGAATGCACAAGCTACCACTGTTTTGCTAGCTTCTTTGTGCAGGGATGAATACAACAAGGTGAGCGGCTTGGACAACGCCAAGCAAATCTGGGACACCCTCAAGATATCTCATGAGGGAAACGACGTCACCATGATCACCAAAATGGAGTTGGTGGAAGGCGAGCTAGGGAGATTTGCGATGATCAGGGGAGAGGAGCCAACACAAACCTACAATAGGCTCAAGACCCTGGTCAACAAGATTAGAAGCTATGGAAGCACAAGATGGACGGACCATGACGTCGTTCGACTTATGCTAAGGTCATTCACAGTAATTGACCCCCATATTGTAAACCTCATTCGTGAAAATCCCAGGTACACCAAAATGACGCTCGAAGAGATACTCGGAAAATTTGTGAGTGGGCGTATGATGGTAAAGGAAGCGCGATACATGGATGATGCTCTTAATGGCCCTCTACCCATCTACGAGCCTCAACTCGTTGCTCTCAAAGCAATAAGCAGCAGGGAGGCGCTACTAAGCAAGGTGGCACAAGTTGAGGCTGCCGGACTAAACGAAGATGAGATGGCCCTAATCATCAAGCGCTTCAAGACCGCACTAAAAGGACGCAAGGAGTACCCCAACAAGAACAAAGCAAGGGGAAAGTGTTCCTGTTTTAAGTGTGGTAAGACTGGTCATTTTATAGCACAATGCCCCGATAATGATAATGACCAAGAACAAGAAAAGCATGGGAAGAGGGAGAAGAAGAAGGCGTACAAGAAGGCGAAGGGCGAGGCGCACCTTGGCAAAGAATGGGATTCGGACTGCTCTTCATCTGACTCCGATGATGAAGGACTGGCAGCCTCAGCCTTCAACAAATCTTCGCTCTTCCCCAATGAACGCCACACTTGCCTCATGGCCAAGGAGAAGAAAGTGAGTGTTCGAGATTCCCCTAAGTACTCTACTTCTAGTGATGGGGATTCCTCCGATGATGAAGTAGATTACTCTAGTCTATTTAAAGGATTAGATAGAGCTAAAGTAGAAAAGATTAATGAACTAATTGATGCTTTAAATGAAAAGGATAGACTTTTAGAAAAGCAAGAGGATATTTTGTATGAAGAGCATGATAAATTTGTTAGCGTTCAAAAATCTCTTGCTCTAGAAATTAAGAGAAATGAAATGTTATCCTCTGAATTGTCTGTGTGCCATGAATCAATCTCTAGTTTAAAGATTTTGAATGACGATTTAAATGCTAAGCTAGAGGAAGCTAATACTACTAGATCTTGTGTAGAACATGTAGTCATTTGCAATAGATGCAAGGATTTTGATATTGATGCTTGTGATGATCATCTTGCATCCATTTCTAAATTAAATGATGAGGTGGCAAGTCTTAATGCTCAACTTAAGACTTGCAAGATTGATTTTGATAAATTAAAGTTTGTTAGGGATGACTACACAATTGGTAGACACCCCTTAATTAAGGATGGGCTTGGTTTTCGAAAGGAAGCCAAGAACTTAACAAGCCGAAAGGCTCCCATTCTCGCTAAGGAGAAAGGGAAGGCCCCTATGGCTAGTAGTATTCAAAAGAATCATGCTTTTATGTATAATAGGAAAATTGCTAGTCATTCCAATTATAATAGGAGTTATGATCATGATGCTTTTGATTCAAATGCAATGTTTGCCTCGAGCTCTACTTTTGTCCATGGTAGAAGTAGACCTAGGAGAAATCATGTTGTGCATCATGTGCCTAGGAAAGTGTGTAATGAATCTACTACTATTTACCATGCTTGCAATACCTTATTTGCGCTTTTATGTAAGAATGCAAAAGTAGTGGCTAGGAAATTGGGATCCAAATGCAAGGGAGACAAGACTTGTATTTGGGTTCCAAAGGCTATTGTGACTAACCTTGTAGGACCCAACAAGAGTTGGGTACCTAAAACCCAAGTGTAAATTGCCTTGCAGGTTTATGCATCCGGGGGCTCAAGCTGGATTATCGACAGCGGATGCACAAACCACATGACGGGGGAGAAGAAGATGTTCACTTCCTACGTTAAGAACAAGGATTCCCAGGATACGATTATTTTTGGAGATGGGAACCAAGGCAAGGTCAAAGGCTTGGGCAAGATAGCAATTTCATCCGAGCATTCTATATCTAATGTGTTCTTAGTTGAATCGCTCGGGTACAACTTATTGTCTGTGAGTCCATTATGTAACATGGGTTATAATTGTCTATTTACCAATATTGATGTTTCTGTCTTTAGAAGGAGTGATGGTTCATTAGCATTTAAAAGTGTATTAGACAGCAAACTCTACATAGTTGATTTTTCGAAAGAGGAGGCCGATCTAGATGCATGCTTAATAGCTAAGACTAGCATGGGCTGGCTGTGGCATCGCCGTCTAGCACATGTTGGGATGAAGAACCTTCATAAACTTCTAAAGGGAGAACATGTGTTAGGACTAACAAATGTTTGTTTCGAGAAAGATAGACCTTGTGCAGCTTGCCAGGTGGGAAAACAAGTGGGGAGCACTCATCACAACAAGAATGTGATGACAACATCAAGACCACTGGAGCTACTACATATGGACCTCTTCGGACCCGTTGCCTACCTTAGCATCGGGGGAAGTAAGTATGGTCTTGTTATTGTTGACGATTTTTCTCGCTTCACTTGGGTGTTCTTTTTGTAGGATAAATCAGAAACCCAAGGGACCCTCAAGCGCTTTCTAAGGCGGGGTCAAAACGAATTTGAGCTCAAGGTGAAAAAAATAAGAAGTGACAACGGGTCCGAGTTCAAGAATCTACAAGTGGAGGAATACCTTGAGGAAGAAGGCGTCAAGCACGAGTTCTCCGCTCCCTACACACCACAGCAAAATGGTGTGGTAGAGAGGAAGAACAGGACACTTATCGACATGGCGAGAACGATGCTTGGAGAATTCAAAACGCCCGAGCGATTTTGGTCGGAAGCTGTGAACACAGCTTGCCATGCCATAAACCGGCTCTACCTACATCGCCTCCTCAAGAAGACCTCGTACGAACTTCTTACCGGTAACAAACCTAATGTCTCATACTTTCGTGTATTTGGGAGCAAATGTTACATTCTAGTGAAGAAAGGTAGAAATTCTAAATTTGCTCCCAAGGCAGTAGAAGGGTTTTTACTAGGGTATGACTCAAATACAAGGGCGTATAGAGTCTTTAACAAATCATCGGGTTTGGTTGAAGTCTCTAGCGATGTTGTATTTGATGAAACTAATGGCTCTCCAAGAGAGCAAGTTGATCTTGATGATGTAGATGAAGATGATGTTCCAACGGCCGCAATACGCACGATGGCGATAGGTGATGTGCGACCACAGGAACAACAAGAGCAAGATCAGTCGTCTTCCTCAACTATGGTGCATCCCCCAACTCAAGATGATGGACAGGTTCCTCAAGAAGAAGCGTGTGATCAAGGGGGAGCACAAGAAGAACAAGTTATGGAGGAAGAAGCACCACTGGCCCCTCCAACTCAAGTCCGAGTGATGATCCAAAGAAATCACCCCGTCGATCAGATTCTGGGTGACATAAGCAAGGGAGTAACAACTCACTCACGTTTAGCTAATTTTTGTGAGCATTACTCGTTTGTCTCTTCTATTGAGCCTTTTAGGGTAGAAGAGGCCTTGTAGGATTCGGACTGGGTATTGGCCATGCAGGAAGAGCTCAACAACTTCAAGAGGAATGAAGTTTGGAGCCTAGTGCCATGTCCAAAGCAAAACGTTGTGGGAACCAAGTGGGTGTTCCGCAATAAGCAAGACGAGCACGGGGTGGTGATAAGAAACAAGGCTCGACTTGTGGCAAAAGGTTATGCCCAAGTCGCAGGTTTGGATTTCGAGGAGACTTTTGCTCCTGTGGCTAGGCTAGAGTCTATTCACATTCTATTAGCCTATGCCGCTCACCATTCCTTCAGGTTGTTTGAAATGGACGTGAAGAGCGCTTTCCTCAACGGGCTAATCAAGGAGGAGGTATACGTGGAACAACCCCCTCGCTTTGAGGATGACAGGTATCTCGACCACGTCTTTAAGCTCTCTAAGGCGCTCTATGGACTTAAGCAAGCCCCAAGAGCATGGTATGAATACCTTAGAGATTTCTTAATTGCTAATGCTTTCAAGGTTGGGAAAGCCGATCCCACTCTTTTCACTAAGACTTGTGATGGTGATCTTTTTGTGTGCCAAATTTATGTCGATGACATAATATTTGGTTCTACTAACCAAAAGTCTTGTGAGGAGTTTAGCAGGGTGATGACTGTAACAGCCAAATTCTGAATTTGGGATTGGTAGAAGAAATCTGAGCAAAGTACCCTTGATAAATAATTAAACTTTATAATTCACCCTTTTTAAAGGTAAATGATCATAATAAAATAATGATGGTTAAAATAAATCATAATAAAGATTGGACATTAGAAAAATGTTCCTATCAAAACAAAGGGAGAATTTTTTTTATATACCTTTAATTCGACTACACACTCAAATAATAATATATTGCTATAATGTGGTGTGTGTACTTCATGTTGAAAACATTACCTAATTAATATAATAATAAAATAAATGAAGAAATACTATGTAGAAGTTGTGCATCATGTGGAGTTTTTCTTGTGCATAAATTTGAAATTTCGAATTTAAAACTTGGTTTGATTTGAAATTGAAATAAGAAAGGAAAATAAAAACAAGATAATACAAAAGAAAAAGAAAAAAATGAAATGGGGAAACACTGGCATTGGGCCTCTGGGTCTGAATTCGGCCCACCTCAACCGCACGGCCCCATCCCCTCTAACTTCGCCTGATGGGCCAAATTATCTCCCGCACGGCCCACTCCCGCCTCCCTTTTCTTTTTTCTCCATTACGTGTTGTCTGACTGACGTCCGGGACCCGGCAGCAGGCAATCCGTCTTCATCCTCAACCGTCCGCAATGCCAGCGCTACCTCCTACCTGCCGCCGCCTTCACCGGATACACCGCAATAGAAATCCGAGCTTTCGGGCAAGATTAAGCCTTCAGAGTCCGATCCACGTCTTCACCACCCCGTCAGCCACTCTCCGTCCACACACACGCGCAATCTGTCCCTAACACCGCGGGTCCGGGGTGTCAGCTCCAACCTCTCAACTACTTGCCGAGGTCCACGCGCCAGTAACAATCATGGCGAGCCCGTGATCCTCGCGATGCTGGTATTCCTCGATGCATATAAGTGCGGCCACGTGCACCCTTTTTCTTCTTCCCCCAGTAATTCGAAACGATCTCGGTGGGAGCATGGCGCGCTGAGGGTGTCGGCGGAAGTGTCACGGCGCCGTCGCGACTGCGTTTGGCCATCATCGTCGTTTAAGGTTGTACAGGTGCCCATGGTTGCGCGGAAGACTCTCGTGGTCTCATCGGGAGAGGTTGAGGTCGGGGATACTTGTGATTGCTCATCGAACTTCGTGCGTCTGCACCAAGCCGCTTGGCATGGTGGTCGAGCTTCCTGCGTCGATGGTTGCTCACGGTAGGGTCTCCATTCAAAGCGCCATGTTCTCTGGCTTGTTCAGCATCCGATTGTGTAGGAAGACATGCATTTGGGCATGGGCATGCCGCTCCGGCGTGTTCGCCGTCGTGTGGTGGGCGGCACTGCTGCCCAGACCGCCGTGGAAGGAAGATGTCGCGTGCGCCATTGATTCCCTCGTGCACGGCTGAGATTAGGTCGAGCTGTATCCCTCCGCGCGATGCATCGTGACCATAGATCAGGTAATGATCGGCTCTCGGTGCATACAGTTCCATGTGGGATCTTGCCCGTTGGATCAAGATCGGGTGTGCGGGTTTCTTTCTCAATATTTTAAATCCCAAGCGTTGTTATTTGATCGGTTGGCTGGCGTCGCGTACCGGTTCAGTTGGGGTGGGGATCTAATCTAGACCATCTGGGTCGAATCTGACGGCCCTGTGTAACCCGTACCCCTTCGGTCGACGACTTTGCAAAAGAATCCCTGAACCTTGCAGAATTAAACCCGCAGTCCACCGCGGGTAGGTTCTGAGTCTGTGGAACCTTTGCGTTTTAACCCCGAACTCTCTGCAAATTATGCACGCCATCCAGGACTCCAAAGAAAGAAATAAATGAATATATAAAATGAATTCCTAGTGTAAAAAAATAATCCTAAAACTTGTTTAATTCATACAAAACTCATTTTAACTCCTTTTTAGTCCATTCAAGTTCTCATAATTTTGTATTAATATTGCCTACTACTTGGTAATACTGTTTTGACATGAAACCTATACTAGAATTTATTACTCAATAAATTTTGTAGCAAGCACATAATAACTTCAGAAATTCATAACTTAATAATTGTAGCTCCGAATTTAGTAGTTCTTGTTTGTACGATCTCGTTACGCAGCGTAGAATATTATTATGTAGTTTATTCATATGTTTGGTGTGATGTTAATTTTTTCTATACCATGTTTGTTTGTATTGCTATGACTAGCGCGAGGTCACGAGTCATCTGGAGATCATCCTGGTACCTGGAATCTCAAGTGCCAGGCAAGTTGTGCCCTTGATCACTTCTTTTTACCCAGTCATGTTCTAATTAATCATAATGATCTGCATAGGTTAATTTTGATGGGACCCAATAGGATACCCTAGTTTTTCTATCTTTATACCTTGTTTACCACTGAACTTTCTAGGTAGTACTTGCTAGTGCTATATGTGGTTTTGGGTATGGAGATACATTATTCATGATTACACTTTTGTTATCAGTTGTTATTTACTGTTCATGATAAGATCATTATTTTGGAACATGGAGAACCACCCGAGAAAACAGTGCTACCACAAGGGTTTAATGGGACGCCCTTGGCTGATTAATTAGGAAAGCTAGTGGATGACTACCTTACCCGAAAGGGGCAAGGGCAGTAGGGGAGTGGTCAGTGTAGGGAGGCCCTTGGGATGATTTTGCTGCGATGGCGGTCATGCGAGGGATTCCTGCATTGGGGCTTCCTATAAACTGTAGCGGGTTTTCTGAAGCTAGTGGAACTTTGTAAAGGCCTCATAGTTTTACCCTGCCTCGCCTCCTCGGTAGAGGTGTATGGGATTGGCCGTCTCTTGGCAGATGGGTAACACGACTTGTGGGTAAAGATGCGCAACCTCTGCAGAGTGTAAAACTGGTATACTAGCCGTGCTCACGGTCATGAGCAGCTCGGACACTCACATGATTAATTTATGGAACCTAAACTTAATTTGTCATATGCATTGCATCGCAGGTGATGTTGTTACTTTTGTTCTACTACTTAATTGGGTTTGGTATTTACTTATACTTAGTAACTGCTAATAAAATTCTGACCAACTTTAAAAGCAATGCTCAGCTCTAACCATCTCCTTTGGTAAGCCTTACACTTCACGTGAGCTCCCACCTTTGGCGAGTTCATGCACATTATTCCCCACAACTTGTTGAGCGATGAACGTATGTGAGCTCACTCTTGCTGTCTCACCCCCCCACACAGGTCAAGAACAGGTACCACCGGATGAGGCGCATGGAGGATGCTATGATGTGTTCGTGAGAGATCTAGGCCGTCGTCTCCCAGTCAACTTTGGGTTGCTGGACCGTTGTCTCCTTATAATGTAATTATTTATTTTGTATAGAACTCCTGTTATATATAAAGATGTGACATTCGATCCTGTGCCATGATTCATCATATGTGTGAGACTTGATCCCAGCACACCTGGTGATTATGTTCGCGCCCGGGTCTTGGTGCCCCGAAACCCGGGTGTGACAGAAGTGGTATCAGAGGAATGTTGACTGTAGGACGAAACCTAGATAGAACTGGACAACCATTCTCTACTTACCTTTGCCACTCTGATTCTTTCTAAACTTTTCTTAATATTTTCTCATCTATTTCCGCTTTACTCTGATTATTCTTACCTTTTCACTTCTAAAGACAAATGTGGATTTCGTACATTGAAATCCTGTACCTAAAGTAACCTTTAGGAATAGGAGACCTACTCTTAGGAACAAAAACAAAATTATTTTCTTTTATATAGATATCCATGAACTTGAATGTTTGTTCTTATGATATTTGTCTGATTTGGATCTTTGATTGAGTGTGATGAGTTGTGGAGTAATGTCCACAATTGCATCTACATATACACATAGGTATAAAAGTATATATGTATAAAATAACTAAACAGCCTAGGTTATCCCCATTGGAATACATCTAGCTTAAGAGATTTATCTTATCCTAAAAGATCCCATTCTAACCAATTCATCTTATCTTAAAAGACTCTCTCTTATCCTAATAGATTCATCTTATCATGAAAGATTCGTTTTATCCTAACCACTATTCTTATCTGATCCTAAAGTAACCACCAGGACCTAATCCAAAATAATGAGATCTTAACTAGTTTAATCTAGTCGTACCAACCTAATCTAGATTCTATCAAATCTATTATGATCTAATGTAGAGTAAGTTACTTAATGCTGGTACAAAGGATTAAGCCATACTCCAAATCCACTTAAGCTTAAACTGGTGACCTAGATCAACTCGGCCATACCCAACAACTTGACCTACATAACAGATCTATCTTAACCTCTTATCCCAAACCCGGATGGAGACACCAAAGAGCAAGACTGGAAAAGGACAAGATCAACCTCGTTAAGGAAGGGGAGGACTCAAACTCGATCTTCGGATACATCACCACCCAACACGAAGTTCTTTCTCACCATAAACTTTCTTACCCCAGGCTATTCTTGCCCTAACCTACCCATCTTTTATCCTACATAATAAAATGACTATACATATAGATACCCATGCTCTCTCAATCACCCACTATTGACTAAAATAAATAAATAAGACTCTTATTTTTGAACCAATTATAGACTAAAACATGAATTACAAACCAATCCTTTTGTATCTCTTTTCTTACAAATCTCGAGGACGAGATTATTTTTAAGGGGGTAGGATTTGTAACAGCCAAATTCTGAATTTGGGATTGGTAGAAGAAATCTGAGCAAAGTACCCTTGATAAATAATTAAACTTTATAATTCACCCTTTTTAAAGGTAAATGATCATAATAAAATAATGATGGTTAAAATAAATCATAATAAAGATTGGACATTAGAAAAATGTTCCTATCAAAACAAAGGGAGAATTTTTTTTATATACCTTTAATTCGACTACACACTCAAATAATAATATATTGCTATAATGTGGTGTGTGTACTTCATGTTGAAAACATTACCTAATTAATATAATAATAAAATAAATGAAGAAATACTATGTAGAAGTTGTGCATCATGTGGAGTTTTTCTTGTGCATAAATTTGAAATTTAGAATTTAAAACTTGGTTTGATTTGAAATTGAAATAAGAAAGGAAAATAAAAACAAGATAATAGAAAAGAAAAAGAAAAAAATAAATGGGGAAACACTGGCATTGGGCCTCTGGGTCTGAATTTAGCCCACCTCAACCGCACGGCCCCATCCCCTCTAACTTCGCCTGATGGGCCAAATTATCTCCCGCACGGCCCACTCCCGCCTCCCTTTTCTTTTTTCTCCGTTACGTGTTGTCTGACTGACGTCCGGGACCCGGCAGCAGGCAATCCGTCTTCATCCTCAACCGTCCGCAATGCCAGCGCTACCTCCTACCTGCCGCCGCCTTCACCGGATACACCGCAATAGAAATCCGAGCTTCCGGGCAAGATTAAGCCTTCAGAGTCCGATCCACGTCTTCACCACCCCGTCAGCCACTCTCCGTCCACACACACGCGCAATCTGTCCCTAACACCGCGGGTCCGGGGTGTCAGCTCCAACCTCTCAACTACTTGCCGAGGTCCACGCGCCAGTAACAATCACGGCGAGCCCGTGATCCTCGCGATGCTGGTATTCCTCGATGCATATAAGTGCGGCCACGTGCACCCTTTTTCTTCTTCCCCCAGTAATTCGAAACGATCTCGGTGGGAGCATGGCGCGCTGAGGGTGTCGGCGGAAGTGTCACGGCGCCGTCGCGACTGCGTTTGGCCATCATCGTCGTTTAAGGTTGTACAGGTGCCCATGGTTGCGCGGAAGACTCTCGTGGTCTCATCGGGAGAGGTTGAGGTCGGGGATACTTGTGATTGCTCATCGAACTTCGCGCGTCTGCACCAAGCCGCTTGGCATGGTGGTTGAGCTTCCTGCGTCGATGGTTGCTCACGGTAGGGTCTCCATTCAAAGCGCCATGTTCTCTGGCTTGTTCAGCATCCGATTGTGTAGGAAGACATGCATTTGGGCATGGGCATGCCGCTCCGGCGTGTTCGCCGTCGTGTGGTGGGCGGCACTGCTGCCCAGACCGCCGTGGAAGGAAGATGTCGCGTGCGCCATTGATTCCCTCGTGCACGGCTGAGATTAGGTCGAGCTGTATCCCTCCGCGCGATGCATCGTGACCATAGATCAGGTAATGATCGGCTCTCGGTGCATACAGTTCCATGTGGGATCTTGCCCGTTGGATCAAGATCGGGTGTGCGGGTTTCTTTCTCAATATTTTAAATCCCAAGCGTTGTTATTTGATCGGTTGGCTGGCGTCGCGTACCGGTTCAGTTGGGGTGGGGATCTAATCTAGACCATCTGGGTCGAATCTGACGGCCCTGTGTAACCCGTACCCCTTCGGTCGACGACTTTGCAAAAGAATCTCTGAACCTTGCAGAATTAAACCCGCAGTCCACCGCGGGTAGGTTCTGAGTCTGTGGAACCTTTGCGTTTTAACCCCGAACTCTCTGCAAATTATGCACGCCATCCAGAACTCCAAAGAAAGAAATAAATGAATATAGAAAATGAATTCCTAGTGTAAAAAAATAATCCTAAAACTTGTTTAATTCATACAAAACTCATTTTAACTCCTTTTTAGTCCATTCAAGTTCTCATAATTTTGTATTAATATTGCCTACTACTTGGTAACACTGTTTTGACATGAAACCTATACTAGAATTGATTACTCAATAAATTTTGTAGCAAGCACATAATAACTTCAGAAATTCATAACTTAATAATCGTAGCTCCGAATTTAGTAGTTCTTGTTTGTACGATCTCGTTACGCAGCGTAGAATATTATTATGTAGTTTATTCATATGTTTGGTGTGATGTTAATTTTGTCTATACAATGTTTGTTTGTATTGCTACGACTAGCGCGAGGTCACGAGTCATCTGGAGATCATCCTGGTACCTGGAATCTCAAGTGCCAGGCAAGTTGTGCCCTTGATCACTTCTTTTTACCCAGTCATGTTCTAATTAATCATAATGATCTGCATAGGTTAATTTTGATGGGACCCAATAGGATACCCTAGTTTTTCTATCTTTATACCTTGTTTACCACTGAACTTTCTAGGTAGTACTTGCTAGTGCTATATGTGGTTTTGGGTATGGAGATACATTATTCATGATTACACTTTTGTTATCAGTTGTTATTTACTGTTCATGATAAGATCATTATGTTAATTGGAACATGGAGAACCACCCGGGAAAACAGTGCTACCACAAGGGTTTAATGGGACGCCCTTGGCTGATTAATTAGGAAAGCTAGTGGATGACTACCTTACCCGAAAGGGGCAAGGGCAGTAGGGAGTGGTCAGTGTAGGGAGGCCCTTGGGATGATTTTGCTGCGATGGCGGTCATGCGAGGGATTCCTGCACTGGAGCTTCCTATAAACTGTAGCGGGTTTTCTGAAGCTAGTGGAACTTTGTAAAGGTCTCGTAGTTTTACCCTGCCTCGCCTCCTCGGTAGAGGTGTATGGGATTGGCCGTCTCTTGGCAGATGGGTAACACGACTTGTGGGTAAAGATGCGCAACCTCTGCAGAGTGTAAAACTGGTATACTAGCCGTGCTCACGGTCATGAGCAGCTCGGACACTCACATGATTAATTTATGGAACCTAAACTTAATTTGTCATATGCATTGCATCGCAGGTGATGTTGTTACTTTTGTTCTACTACTTAATTGGGTTTGGTATTTACTTATACTTAGTAACTGCTAATAAAATTCTGACCAACTTTAAAAGCAATGCTCAGCTCTAACCATCTCCTTTGGTAAGCCTTACACTTCACGTGAGCTCCCACCTTTGGCGAGTTCATGCACATTATTCCCCACAACTTGTTGAGCGATGAACGTATGTGAGCTCACTCTTGCTGTCTCACCCCCCCCCCACAGGTCAAGAACAGGTACCACCGGATGAGGCGCATGGAGGATGCTATGATGTGTTCGTGAGAGATCTAGGCCGTCGTCTCCCAGTCAACTTTGGGTTGCTGGACCGTTGTCTCCTTATAATGTAATTATTTATTTTGTATAGAACTCCTGTTATATATAAAGATGTGACATTCGATCCTGTGCCATGATTCATCATATGTGTGAGACTTGGTCCCAGCACACCTGGTGATTATGTTCGCGCCCGGGTCTTGGTGCCCCAAAACCCGGGTGTGACAATGACTCAAAAGTTTGAGATGTTGATGATGGGCGAGTTGAACTACTTCCTTGGGTTCCAAGTGAGACAACTCAAGGACGGCACCTTCCTCTCCCAAACGAAGTACACTCAAGATCTTCTCAAGAGGTTTGGGATGAAGGACGCCAAGCCCGCGAAGACACCGATGGGAACCGACGGGCATGTCGACCTCAACAAAAAAGGTAAGTCCGTTGATCAAAAGGCATACCGGTCTATGATAGGTTCCTTGCTTTATTTGTGTGCTAGTAGACAGGACATTATGCTTAGTGTATGCATGTGTGCTAGATTTCAATCCGACCCCAAGGAATGTCACCTTGTAGCCGTTAAGCGAATTCTTAGGTATTTAGTTGCTACGTCTTGCTTCGAGATCTGGTATCCAAAGGGGTCTACCTTTGACTTGATTGGGTATTCAGACTTCGATTATGCCGGGTGCAAGGTTGATAGGAAGAGCACATCGGGGACGTGCCAATTTCTAGGAAGGTCCCTAGTGTCGTGGAGCTCAAAGAAACAAACATCCGTTGCCCTATCCACCACTGAGGCCGAGTATGTTCCGCAGGACAGTGTTGCGTGCAACTACTTTGGATGAGGCAAATCCTCCGGGACTTTGGCTACAATCTGAGCAAAGTCTCACTCCTATGTGACAATGAGAGTGCAATCCGCATGGCAGATAATCCTATTGAACACAGCCGCACTAAGCACATATACATCCGACATCACTTCCTAAGAGACCACCAGCAAAAGGGAGATGTCGAGGTGTACCATATTAACACTGAGAACCAGCTAGCCGATATCTTCACCAAGCCTTTAGATGAGAAAAGGTTTTGCAGGTTGCGTAGTGAGCTAAATGTCTTAGATTCACGTAACTTGGATTGATCTATAGCATACATGTGTTCTATGCCTTTGATCATGTTACTTCATGCATTTATGTGATTCTTTGCTTATTTATGGTGCTCAAGTTGTACAAGGGATCCCCGGACCTCACAAGTCCATGTGTGAATGATGCACTTATTTAGGGGGAGATGTGCTACAACTTGACCCTTTGAGACTAACCTCTGTGTTTGAGTATTCTTGATGTAGTCTCAAAGGTGCATTGAAAGGGAAAATGGACTTAGGTGTTGCAAAGACTTCCACTGCACTCCGGTATTGGTGTATTTACTTCCAAGTTCATATCTATGCTCTTATTGCCTTTGTGCTCTTAATTGACATTTTTGGTGAGGCAATGGGGTTAAAGGGCCAATAATGATCCTGTTTTGGTGCTTAATGCCAAAGGGGGAGAAATTAAGGCCAAAGCAAATGGATTAGCTACCACTTGAGAATTTTGAAAATAGTAGAGTTAGAATTTTGATTTGTCCAAAATACTCTTATTGCAAAATCCAGTCTCTTGTGGGGAGAATTTTTCATTATGGGAAAAAGGGGGAGTTTTTGGCTCTTGATCACTTACACTCTTGGATTATCTCTCTTGATGCCCAAACAAGTGAGTTTGAATTAGAGATAGGAAAATGAATTTGATTTGCAAAAACAAACCAAGTGGTGGCAAAGATTGATCCAAATATGTCAAAACTTGTGCAAAGACAATTTTGTTTTCAATTGTATTGATGTTGCACTTCTTTTGGTTGCTTTTGGATGTGTTGGCATAAATCACCAAAAAGGGGGAGATTGAAAGGGAAATGTGCCCTTGAGCAATTTCTATTATGTTTTGGTGATTAAGTGCCCAACACATTTAATTAAGTTCTAATGTGCTAAATGAAGAGAAAAGTGCAAATCAAGACATGAGGTATTTTTCTAGACTTAGTACATTGTTTTGAGTACTAACATATTTTGTCTAAGTGCTAGAAACAGGAAAAGAAAGAATTGCAAAAGAGGTGGCTGTGTGCAGCCAACTTCAGCTCGGCTTGGCACACCGGACTGTCCGGTGGTGCACCGGACAGTGTCTGGTGCGCCAGGCTAGTCCGCGTGAACAGGCTGCTCTCGGGACTCGACAGCGGCGTACGGCTATAATTCACCGGACTGTCCGGTGGTGCACCGGACTGTTCGGTGAGTCATCCGTGGCGAATTCGTCGCTCTCGAGAAGAGGATCAGCGGCGTACGGCTAAAATTCATCGGACTGTCCGGTGGTGCACCGGACTGTCCGGTGAGCCAACGGTCGCCGCGCAATCTTCGTGCGACGCGTGGCAGCTCCAACGGTCGGTGGGGGGCACCGAACTGTCTGGTGTGCACCGGACAGTGTCCGGTGCGCCAACGGGCCCAAAGTTGCAACGGTTGTCTGTGCCAGAAAAGGAAGGAGATCGGCACCGGACCGTCTACAGTGACTGTCCGGTGGCGCACCGGACTGTCCGGTGCGCCACTCGACAGAAGGCAAGGATGGCCTTCCTTGTTGGCCTTCAACGGCTCCTAGCTGCCTTGGGCTATAAAAGGGGTCCCTAGGCGCATGGAGGAGTCACCCAAGCATTCACTAAGCATCCTAAGGCATCCAGACTCTGTTCTCGTGCATTCGTTTCATTGTGTTAGAGATTTGAGCTCTATTCGAGTCGAGGACTCCCCGTGTTGTCATTTGAGCTCAAGTCTTCTCTTGTGTGCGTGGCTGCGCTGCGATTTGAGCCTTGTGTGTGTTGCTCTTCCCAACCTTACTCTTGCGCGTTCTTTGTGATCATTCTTGTAAGGGCGAGAGGCTCTAACTTGTGGAGATTCCTCGCAAACGGGAAGAAAACTATAAGGAAGAACACCATGGTATTCAAGTTCATCATTGGATCACTTGAAAGGGGTTGAGTGCAACCCTCGTCCATTGGGACGCCACAACGTGGAAGTAGGCAAGTATTACTTGGCCGAACCATGGGATAAAATTGTGTGTCTCTTGTGATTGCTCTCTCTTTGTTTGTCTGTGTTTGCAAGAGCTCGCCTCATAGACTTGATTAACTCGTGTTGAATTTTACAGGATCACCTATTCACCCCCCTCTAGGTGCTCTCAACCATGAATCGTGCGAGCAGGAACGTAGACCTCGGTGGAGGGCGGCTCCATGGTAATGGAAGAGCTCCGATGAGCAATTCTGCGCTTCGTGACCCGAATTCCTCCCCAAAGACGCGATGTACGGCATCCCCTAGCATCAATGAAGCTCCTACATCATCGAGCTAGCAGAGAGCAGCAACACGAACGTGGGTCGACGAACGCGGCGTTGTTCTCCCCCATCCAACGGTGATGGTGGCTACGACGCTTGCACAATGGAGGTGGGCGCAGGCGGATGAGACAGGGGGGCAACGGTCGGCTTTTTATGGCCCGAGGAGCTGCGGTCCTGACCTGTATATCCCCCATGTTTCACGGCGGCGATAGCTTAATGGCCCAGCGCCTGCGGGGAGGTGGTTGTGAGCAAGGGGATAGAGCTGACCTTGTGGCCCCACCAGTCAGTGAAACACATGAGCAGTTGTGATTTTTCGCCCGGGCCCATGAGTCAGCGAGCCAGAGCCACGAACGTGGCTGGTGGAGTTGGCGTGGGCCACTAGGGCTAGGGTTGGAACTGGGCCAATGATGAGGATTCGGCCCACGTCGCAGGGAGAGGTCCTTTCTCTCTCTTTTTTTCTTTTCCTCTATTTTCTTCTTTCTTTTCTAGTTTCTAAATTTCAAATTCAAATTTGGTTTTGAATTGGCACTCCAGTTTTAATGAACACACAGAAGAATTTGGCATGACTGCAGATCTATAATTTTATTTATTTATTTTACCATATCTATAACAATGATTTTGAATACACCAATTATACTCACACAAAGCTATATTAAGACATTCATATCTAATCTTTATTATTTATTAAAAGATACTTTAGCTTAAATATTTTAGAAGATATTTGTAAATGTATTATTCACTTAACTCATATATGGATCTTCTATATAATCTCCTATTTGAAAACATATTTATTCAAGTTACAAAATAAACTTTCTTAAATTACCCAAAACATGGTTTTGGGGTGTTTACAATACGGTTCTACCTATACAACCCACATAAAATGAGTTGTATCGTCAGATGTTCTAGTGAATAAGATATAAGAATTTAGATACATTGGGTTGTATGAAGAGGTCTCTTAGATGTATCTAGTGTTTGGAGAACTACAACGTAGTATCTAGGTTGTACATGCCCTTAGTAGGCATTTATTTAGACCTCCATTCATGTGCTAGGACTCACTAGTACACTGCCCGTGCATTGCAACTGCACACGAACTATTCAATAAAATGTTAGTACACAATATTGCTTAGGCAAAAATCCCATAAACAAGTAATAAAGAAAACATGTGCGTAGAAACAATGTTATACCATGGAAAGAACAATCCTACATTGACAACCTTTATATTCTTTTGTCACTTCATCTCGAGAAAACCATATTGATTCTAGGATCAAGTCAGCCCATTAACCGGTTCCATTTAGAGTGCCAACTTTATTGGACTTCATGTACTACTGGCACCTGTTCAGAAATAATAAATTAGAAGATAATATTAACAAACTTTTTTTCTGGTGACTATTAACAGAAATTCATTTCTAGGCCTACAATCTTGTTCACACTAACAAAAAACAGAAATGAACACACAAAAAACATATGCTATTTATACCAATAAAATATAATTTAATTTATACCAAAGCCATGTCACGTGGGTAGCAGTAACTCAATGAAGAAAATGAAAGAGGAGGAGAATACGAAGCTACAAACTTAGAAAAATCTCCTAGAAATCACGACCACATCACACATCACAACACTCATATCCGCTTCTTGGGGGACCACGCCCGGAAGAGTGTGGAGAGGTCATGAGGGCCGGAAATGAACATCCATGTGGACGTGGGCGACGGTGGCTTCAAATTGAGTTTGGTTGATCAACCTATCAATTGAATCACAGCTAACAACACAATTACATATCATAGACCGAAACGATCACCAGTGCACAAACCTGATGCCTGATGTGAAGAAGCGATTGGCTTCGCAATTTCAAAGTAATATGTCATACTCGTATCTAAATATCTGATGCCAAAAACAATTACTTGTACAAATTACAATAGCACAACATTATGTCAACCTCTCCATAGGGGGTAGGTTAGAGTCAATGATGCTGATAGTGCCATCCTCACGCTCTGATGTTCAGTATAGAACAACACAGTTACATATCATAAACTAAAACAATCACCAGTGCACAAACCTAATGCTTGCTGCGAAGAAGAGATTGGCCTAACAATTTCAAAGTAATATATCACCTTCGCATCATTTGATGCCAAAATCAAATACATGTACAAAATTACAATGGCACAACAGTATGCTTACCTCCCCATAGGAGACAGCTGATGCTAATGGTGCCCTCCTCATGCTCCAATGTTCAACATTTAGTGATGGATCAGGTTCTGAACTCATCATCCTTATATATGAAATTCGATCACAATTCATAGATGAGACACACAATATATGCCTTGCTAATAAGCATAGAGTGATCTGAGACTTGCATAAATATATATAAAATCACATGGTAAAATATGGAATTAGGAATTGCACTTGTTTGGGAATTTAGAACATCACAATTACATATCGTAAACTGGAATGATCACCAGTGCACAAACCTGATGTCTGCTGCAATGAAGAGATTGGTCTGACAATTTCAAAGTAATGTCACGCTCGCATCTAAATATCTGATGAAAAAAATAAATACTTGTACAAAATTACAATGGCATAACAGTATGCTTACCTCCCCACATGAGGCAGGTTCCCAACTGATGCTGATGGTTTCCTCCTCATGCTCTGATATTCAACATTTAGAACAACATAGTTACATATAAACTGAAACGATCACCAACACACAAACCTGATGCCTGCTGTGAATAAGAGATTGGTCTGACAATTTTAAAGTAATATGTCACACTTGCATCTAAATATCTGATGCTCAAAACAAATACACATACAAAATTACAATGGCACAATAGTATGCTTACCTCCCTGTAGGAGGCAGGTCCCCAACTGATGCTGATGGTTCCCTCCTCATGCCACACCTAGCTTAGTATTTCCTGTCCCAAAACATTGTGCAAAATCATTAACAAGTTCCTTTAGTGACTACACAAAGCTACTTGTGACGATAAATGAATAATTTACCTTAATCCTATAGTTCCTAAATTAACATCTACCGATCACAACATAGGATGGACAAATTGTTATAACTACAAAAGGTATAACAAATAATGAAAAACACTATAACAATGTTGGTTAGTGTCATTTCAAACTCCACTCCAGTAGACCTACCAGACCATAATTAAACCCCATGATGAGAGAGACACACAAATTGTACTACTAAAGTACCCCTGCACCAAATCACATGTTGAGTATCCTTAGAAATACATGGGACTCGCAATACATCCGCACATGATCCGGAGATCTTGCAACCAAACCACAGGCATGACAGCAAGACGTAGCTCATCCCTTGCATCTACGCGCCAAGCCAAGCGATTAAGGATAACCAGTGGGTTGTATCTACACGCCAAGCCAAGCGATTAAGGATAACCAGTGGGGGTAGGCTGGGTAGCGATCATACGGTTAATAAAGTTGTCAGCTGACCTACCAGGAGTGGCCTCACCAGCGGATAGAAAGGATAGGAGGCGTGGGTGGCCGCCATGACCATGAAGGCCTACACACGTCAAGGGGGTGAGTCGGGAGCCACCGAGGAGGCAGGGCCACAACACAACCTCTCTCCAGGTTCAATCTGGAGTGGAGAAACTCCACCGTCCAAGTCCAAAATCAGTGATCCCTCTACGGGACCTTCTCGGATTGTGCTGATGGGACAACTCGGTTGACATCAAGCTAGCCTAGACGTAGTCAGACAATCCAAATCTTCCATAACAGTGCGGATCCAGCAATCTGCCTGTCATGATAGCGGGGAAGAGAGAGAGACGGAGGGAGCGTGTCGGCCGTGTGGGCCGTGAGGCGGCGGCAGGAGAGATGTGGGAGAGAGGCGGTGAATAGGTAGGGGAAGGAGATTGGAGCAGTAGATAGTAGAGAGAGAAAGAGGTGGTGTGTGTTCCTTCGGGTGAGACAGAGAGCCATGGATTGATTTCAAACAAAAAAATAGGTTATTTATAAAAAAATGGCGCGAGACGACCGTTAAAACTGGTGTTTAAATAAAATATAAAAATATATAAAAAAATGTGTTAGGCTCCCACTCAAATATTAGACTGTCTCCAGCAACGTCCCCTAAATTTGATTCTCTAAAGGAATATTCTTTGTCCTTTACAGCACTCTCTAAAAGATTATGTACTCTATATCTTCTTCGTCTCCAGCAATATCCCCTAAATTTCATCCTCTATATCAACAGTGTACTAGATTTGACATTCTATATTATTTTTTACTACTCGTCACCACGTGAGCGTACAGACACAAAAAGGTGTACAGTGTATAGAGCACCCTCTACAGATAGGGGACGCATGTCATCCTCTAAATTTTAGAGGACGTTTTAGAGTTCCTTGCTGGAGGAATAAATGACCTGATCGTCCCCTACATTTAGAGTACAGGATTCTTTACAGTCTCCTGCTGGAGACAGCCTTAGACTGTCTCCAGCAACGTCCTCTATATATATCATCTATATCCGTCCTTTACAGTCTTCTCTAAAAGATTATATCTCCTATATCTATTTTCTCTCCAACAACGTCCTCTAAATCACGTCCTCTATATGTAAATACCTATATTAAAGACATTTTTATTTTTTAATTTTTGTACCTACGTGTTTGTCATACTCTCAAATATATTGTATATATTTTAGTTTTACTAAACCGGATGTTTAAAGTATTCAAATAGATAGAGAACCGTTTAGAGAAACTCTATATATAGAAGATCAGCAACGTCCTCTAAATTTAGAGTACCGTTTAGAGGACGCTGCTGGAGGGGTAGAGGAAGTCCTCGTCCTCTAAATTTAGGGTAAAGGACAATTTAGAGCTCCTTATTGGAGCTAGTCTAAGGATGGGTCCGCCTCTGCACTTCCATAGTTCCATCCGAACGCTCACGGCTGTCACCTATGATGTGCGCCTGTGCCTGGCGTCTGCGTATAGTATACACATCCTCTACATGCGTGGACGTATCGACTCGCCACCGATCGATGCCCCGGAAAACGCGTCACGCGGGGCCGTGGGGGGATCATGGCCGTTCGACACATCGACGACGGCGAGGCGTCGGCCCTGCTGTTTTGCGTGATCAATGATCAGGGCCCCTTTTTCGCCATGGGAAAAGCCTAGGGGGACACAATAAACACGGGCGCATCATCATGGCATCCAACGTGAGAAGGAAGCGTAAAGCGGGGGTGGTCAGGGCAGGCGCCTCCATTTCCAAAGTAAACTATGGTCTGGTACGACCACTCATGACTCGTTCTGTCACTCACCAGTCACCGTGGCAGGAGATTCTGTCGTAGTCATTGGTTCATTTCTGAATTCTGATAGTATATAAGACTAGCACTCCTAGTCACAGCGTTAACTGTTAAGTGAAGTTTGTTGATTTGGCGTGTTTTTATCTCAGGGGGTGTTTGGTTACCCCAAACTAAACTTTAGCCCCTATCACATCGAATGTTTGAACCTCCGTTCCGGGTATTAAATGTAGTCGGATTATAAAACTAATTTGTCAGCCGAAGATTAAAAGACGAGACGAATCTAGTCCAGTTGGTTGGGTCTATATTTCATACTCCTATTTGAAAGTCAAACGCTTGATGTGACCTGGGCTAAACTTTAGCAGGGGCAACCAAACACCCCCTCAGTTTAGCACAGCGAGCGACTGCAAAAAAAAAGAGGCATCATTATCACTCAGAAGGGCATGGCAATGCAGGATTCTTTCAGTGTGCCAGATGTTGCGACGAGTGCAAGGACCTTATAGGATATTTTTTTATGAGCGCTGACGAGACAGATCTTGTCAGCTATAGTACTACTGGACTATTATTATAACTAGTATATAACACATGCTAACGTTAAGATCATGAGAAAGGAGGGAAGGTGTCGACAACGCCGGTGTGAGATAAAAGGTTGACGGTGGCATAAGTAAGAGGAGGCTAAGGGCGGCGGGGTTGAATGTGAGAAATAGGAGATAGCATGGAGGTTTGGTTAGGCTTGGTTACGACGACGTCGAGTTGGCGGCGGAGGAAGACTCGGCATGAAGGCCAGCCGCCCGATGGTGTGGTACGTAGTGATAATAGTACGCGCCCCGCTCCAAAACAAAGAAAAAGGTGTGTGCCGCACTCACGAGGGACTGCCAGTGAGATACTGGAGGAAGGTGGGGATGACATCAAGTCCGCATGGCCCTTATGGGCTGAGCAGATAATGTATAATCTAAATAATATTGTCCACTAAATTTGAATGAGTAAGAGAGCAGAGTTTATTCAACGATCTGAACTATTTTGTTTTGATGATGTGTTAAATTTAGGTGTATTTTTTGGATTTAGTAGAGATTATGCGTGTGGTAGTGCTTTAATTGATTAAGTTTTATAAAATTTAAACCGATAAATTATATAGTGGTATAGATATAGATGCAACAATCACAGCTCAGGGGACAATTTCTGGAAAAGCTACGCGTAGTTTCATCATGAGCGAACCGACCGTGTTTGTGCACCGTTTTTTACAAGATGGCTAGAGCTTTCCTTAAAAGAACGCCGGCTTGGGCTTGTTATACGAGACAATGCATCGATATGGAAAGAAAAGTCATTCAACGGGGGCGTGTTTGAGTAGTTTGGTACCCCGTGGTCCAGCAAACAGGCAAGCATAAAGCCGTCTCTGTGACCACCACGGCAGAGAGCAGAGTTTGGTGCATATGGGTTTGTCATCTACGAACGAGGAGCATGATTACGTTTTGCATTTTTTTTATTATTCGCTAGTCCAACTCGTAGTTGATCCTACCAATCCATAATGACATTCTTTGAGGTGTTTGATTACTAAAATAGGACGAAAGTCTCGTGGCTCATCGGCTCACTCGGTTCGTAGGCAGCTCGACTCGGTTCGAATCGACTCGTTTGATTTTTTTCACGAGCTAAGTTGATATCCTAGTTCGATTCGTTAACGAACCAGCCCAGTTTGTTACTAAACCAATTCGCGAGTTAAACGAGCTACCACGTTTCAACAAAACGAAACTATATGCATATCATTTACGTAATAATTGATGAACATATTATAGTATGTGTGGTGTCTATAATATATGAGCTAAACTAATGATTGTCGAACTATTTTATGTGTTAAATTGATTTATGCGATCATAACTGTGGGTTAAATTGATAAACATGTGTGTGAATTATAAATTGATGAGTGACGAGTTGTGTTAATTTGATGTTACTTTACTTTGATGTGGTATGTGAAATTATAAGTATAATTACTGTTTTCTGTTGTTAAATTAGTTTGAAATTAACTAGAAATTAATTATCATATACATATTGTTTTTTCCCGCTCTGGCTCGGGAGCTAAACGAACCAGCTCGAGCTCGTAAATGAGTCGAGCCGAGATCACTCTGTGTCTCATTAGCTTAACTAGTCGAATTCGAACCAAGCCAGTTCGAACTCAGACGAGTCGAGGCGAACTGGCTCGTTTTCCAACCCTACTAATTACTAGGGTCGTTGTATACGTTAGTGATGGGAATATGGGACAGATTTTTTGGCCACCATGAGCACGACCCCAAAATAGAAGTCCAAAGCACGACCCCGCACAATGGCGGGTCTGGGCCGAGTCTCAAATTCCGGCCCATCGGGTCCCCGACACGGTCTGCACACATGGGTCAGGTTTGGGCAGGCATGGCCCAATAAAGCCTATATTGTTTATTTTTTAATTTAGTAAGTTATAGACTTTATATTATTGTGATATTTCGACTTTATGTGGTCAAATGATGATAGCATTATTTAATATCTTTAATTCGGTAAGTTATAAATTTTTATATGGTTGTAATATTTAGATTTTATATAGTTCAAATATTTGGACCGGACTTGAACCGGCACAGCGTGCTTTAGGATTAGACTTTATATAGTTCCTACACTTTATACTGGCACAGCACAACACGACCTAAAATTTTTTTAGATCTTTTTAGTCTAAACCGTTTGGTCCGAAGCATGATAGATCTCGGTCCCTATTATCCGTATTGCTGCGAGCCTTGGCCTGCTTGAACAAAATAAAGGAATGCAAAAACAGACGCTTACGCTTACCAGCCGCGCCCCTGTGATTTGACGTATACCGAGATGAAGAGAATTAGAACGAGGATTACAGCTTGCATTCGCATAATGTACAAATATATGTTTCAAAAGGGGGAAAACGCCTTCACACGGTGGTGAGGTGAAACCCGATCGACCACGGAGAACCCTGGTTTACGTACACTTTGAGCCTTCCGTTGCTCTTGCTCGATTGTCGTCCATGGCGGCTGACTATTGTCCAAAAAAGAAAAAAGATCGATATCGATAGTGTGCAATTGGAAGCATCAGACTTGGTCATAAAGAGGTGATGACTACGGAATCATAAGACTCCAGGCAACAAAGCACTTCCGTCTTTCTAACCTCTAATCTTTGCATTGCACACCGAACATTTCAGGAGACCGTCAACATCAGAGAAGAGAACACTACAGCGGTTTCAAGATTTTCCAAAGCGTGCAAACAACTCAACCCTCTCTGGTCTTCTACATATTCACTCGCCGTAACAATATTGTACCTATAAGATGAGCCGAAGCCGGTGAAGAGAGAAAAAAGAAATCTATCAATAATATATATACTGCTACATAGTACTGTATGTTAATAGTAGCAATGTCGAGAAGCTGGAGCCATAAAAAAAGGTAAAGCCCGAGCAAAACCGGTTCCTGGAATTCACAAAAATCTTTCAGATTAAACAAATCGCTATGACCAACGCACTTGATCGTTTGTGTTTTAAATTTTATCATTAATAAATCCTGTCAGATTATATCCGATTCCTCTGTCCACTACATAGCTAGGCCTGTCCGACTGTCGAGTCGATCGAAACTCTCTCTGGTCTGCCTTCGTACCTCTCTAGTCATCAGTCAAACACTCAAACGGGACCCGTGCCCGACGACCGTGGAGCCCACCACCCGAACTCCTTCGCAGAACACAGGACCCGGTGTGCCAGTGGACCAATGGGCATTTGGGCTCCAAGCCCCCTACCTCCAAGCCTCCAAGACAGCGCGGCGTGGGGGTGCCCTCCGGGCTCCGGCCCCTACAGCGCCTGCTACGCGTCCCCGGAAACCCAACCCCCACGCCTCGTCCTTACCGTTATACCCCGAGTCCCCGACACAGGTCTCGCTCGCTGGTCGCCTCCCTCGTCCCTCGCATCTTCTCCCTCTTTCTCTCTCCAGCCCAGTAGCCTGTAGCCCCCCCCTCCCCTCCTCTCTCTCTCTCTCTTCCTCCCCCACTCGCACAGTGCCCAATGCCGCACAAACCCTAGTGCCCCCACTCCCAATCTCGCGCGGCGGCCATGGGAAACTGCTGCCGCTCGCCGGCCGCCGCGGCGCGGGAAGACGTCAAGTCGTCGCACTTCCCGGCCTCCGCCGGCGGGAAGAAGAAACCCCACCAGGCGCGGAGCGGCGGCCCCGGCCCCGGGGAGAAGAAGCGTCTGTCGGTGCTCGGGGAGGAGGGGTGCGACGTGGGCGCCGGCGGGATCGAGGAGAAGTACGCGCTGGACCGGGAGCTGGGGCGCGGCGAGTTCGGGGTGACGTACCTGTGCATGGACCGGGGCACGCGGGAGCTGCTGGCCTGCAAGTCCATCTCCAAGCGGAAGCTGCGGACCCCCGTCGACGTGGAGGACGTGCGGCGGGAGGTGGCCATCATGCGGCACCTGCCCAGGAGCCCCAGCATCGTGTCCCTGCGGGAGGCGTGCGAGGACGACGGCGCCGTGCACCTCGTCATGGAGCTCTGCGAGGGCGGGGAGCTCTTCGACCGCATCGTCGCCAGGGGCCACTACACGGAGCGCGCGGCGGCCGCGGTCACGCGCACCATCGTCGAGGTCGTCCAGCTCTGCCACCGCCACGGCGTCATGCACCGGGACCTCAAGCCCGAGAACTTCCTCTTCGCCAACAAGAAGGAGAACTCGCCGCTCAAGGCCATCGACTTTGGCCTCTCCATCTTCTTCAAGCCCGGTAAGCTCCCCGGCCACCGAGATCCGTCCCTGATTTGGGCGGACCGCTGCCTGCAATTTTTGACTTTTTCGTCGATTCAGGCTGGATCCGTGGGGTGGGTTGGTAGCCGTTCTAGTTGGGGTGGATTATCTGTAGCGCTCGTTTCTGTAGCCACTTGCTTTTCTCATGCTTACGCAATCTAAGGCACAATTGGCCTTCCTCTTCTGCAACGTTAGGATTTCTTTGGATTCGCCCTTTTCGAACAAGCTGTTGTACTGGACATGACAGCACTTATCACTTATCAGCCCAAGGTAACTTCTTGCTGTTGCCTCCGACGGCATTCTTGCTAGCTTTGTTGGAGACTGTGTGGTGAGCTCAGAGATTCGAATCTAAGAGCTAGGTTGACTTGTTGCCTCGCTGCCTGCCTGCTATTTTTGGAATCTGGAAACAATTAAGCACCGTCGCTTATCTGTTTCCCAGCATAGTGACTTGTCTATAGCGACGTATACTTATTCAGGTGTAACTGAGATCAGGTGTTTTGGGAAAACTCAGATTATGTACAACAATATTTTGAAATACACATTTTCATATAGGAGTATGTTTCAAGCAACTTCCGTTAAGACTTAGCTGTCTTAGCAGCACTCACAGGTAACTGCTTGTCTCGTTATCACCTAAACAAATGGTCACTTGCTTCGGCTGCAATGCAACTATTTTTGCAATTGCTGTAAATTGTCATCTGAGAAGGGCAGGCATAGTGGTTCGAAGCAGCCTCTCGGTATTTATGGGGCAAAGGCTTGCCTCGGTTCCCTTCTTCAGACCCCACTTATGTGGGCGTCTTCCCCCTTTATTTATTTGAAACTCATAAAGGCATTGTTTTCTTTTCTAGGTGAAAAGTTTTCGGAAATTGTGGGAAGTCCATACTACATGGCTCCTGAAGTCTTGAAGAGGAACTATGGACCTGAAATAGACATATGGAGCGCTGGTGTTATCTTGTATATTTTGTTATGTGGTGTTCCTCCGTTTTGGGCTGGTAAAGGGATTTTATTTGTGAGAACAACTTGTCCTCTAGCATTACTTTTGTGCAAATGAGCTTACCAAGTAATAATTGCAGAGACTGAACAAGGAGTTGCACAAGCTATTCTCCGGGGAAATATAGATTTTAAGCGAGAACCCTGGCCCAATGTTTCTGACAATGCTAAAGATCTTGTTCGGCAGATGCTTCAACCTGATCCAAAACTCAGGCTAACAGCAAAGCAAGTTCTTGGTAGGTTGTATCTGTGTATCGAACTTATTAACACATAGTTCTTCATTGTATTGAATGGTACATTGTATCAGATCTGTTCAGTTTAAGGGATCAACACCAGTGTTACCCAGACACCCGTGTTTTTTTTTGCCTAGTCAGAAACCCAAAACCTATTTGGATACTTGTATTCCAAGTGCCATTTGGACGGTTCCTAAAAAATCTGCCAAATTAGACCCCCACACCTGAATTGGACACTGATTCCACACAGGTGCCCATGTAACATGGATCAAAGATAGTTTCAGAAGTGTAGTTGGTGCCACTTCTGCAGGATCTACTCTGTATATATCCTTGTTCAAGAAGTTGGTGCAACTATAGTTTGTGGCACTTCTGCAGGATCTAATATGACTAGGTACAGTTACGTAATGCTATGATGTAAAAGCGATTAGTGGCAAAAAAATATGATGCATCAAAGTTGAAGTAAAAAGTGGAAGTAAATGCTTTTCAGTAGCTCTTCTGGACAGTCTTTAGAGTTAGACGTGTTTTCTTATTGCACTTCATGGTAACTTCCAGGTGTCCCAGTTACTTGTAGATTTATTCATTCTCAAAAGGAAAAGCTGGTAAAAGAAGCTTGTTTATCTAAAAACAAGATGATTGATATTGTTTTAGCAATTGGAGAATACCATTTTCTGCACTCTTATACATATCAATCACTTGAGTGAATAAGATACCACCAAGTTTGTTTTTGTTTGCTATTTTATGCTTCAAATATTTGAGCTGCATGCTTTTATTTTTTTAGATTTTGGATGGTAACCAAGAGCTATTTAAGTTTTCATGATGTATAATTGTATACATGTTCAAAGTCCATATGGAATTACCTGGCATCCCATTTAGGGCTCATGCCTCTTCTTTGTTTCTGTTATCACAGAGCATCCCTGGCTTCAAAATGCTAAGAAAGCTCCAAATGTTCCTCTTGGAGACATTGTAAAGTCAAGGCTGAAACAGTTTTCAAGGATGAACAGATTCAAAAGAAAAGCTCTAAGGGTTCGAAACCTTTCTTTATAACGGAACTGATCTAGTGTGTTTTAGTGCACCCTTTTTCTAGATACCATCATGGAGACAGTTTGCTTTACTGACAAAGTGGTACTTGACTAGGTTATTGCTGATCACTTGTCAGCTGAAGAGGTTGAGGACATAAAGGATATGTTCAAGGTGATGGATACTGATAATGATGGTATAGTTTCTTATGAAGAGTTAAAGAGTGGGATTGCAAAATTTGGTTCTCATCTTGCAGAATCAGAAGTGCAAATGCTTATTGAAGCTGTAAGTATGTTTTGTTTAATTAATTGAGTCACTATTGTAATTGATCTGAATCACATGATTTATGCTACCATTGATGTTTGTACTCCCTCCGTACCAAATTTGTAGTCGTTTTAGGTCTTTATTTTTATGTCTATATTCAAATGAATGACAATGAATCTAGACACATACAAAACACATACATCAGTTATTGAATGAATTTTTTAAAAGGCTAAAACAACTTCTATTTTGGAAGTTGGAACAGAGGGAGTATGCTGGATTGTTGGTTTTCGATGGAACCCAGCAATTTAGTTATAGTTGCACCAGGTGGTGCTTGGTGGTCCTGAAGAATTTGGAGGTTGTCAGTGTGGCATCATACACATAATGAAACATTCACTCCCATTGCCCTTAAGGACTTGTGTTTTTTACTCAGTTTAGATTTCTTGAAAGCTGATAAATAATAGGGCCTCATACGTGACATGCCATTGAACTATTTATTTGTTTAGAATTTATTTACGCTTTTATTTTTTCCTCTGTTGCTTAGATTCAGATAAGGTCATTTTTTTGCTATGTCAGTGACTTCTGACTTGGTGTCAATTTGAGAACTAGGTGACATGATTGGCTTCATCTATTATTAACAAGAAGCAGGTGCTGATTGCATAGCATATCTTTGTCTTTGTAATAATAGGTGGATACAAATGGTAGAGGAGCACTAGATTATGGTGAATTTTTGGCCGTCTCACTTCATTTACAAAGGATGGCAAACGATGAGCACCTTCGGCGGGCCTTCCTATTTTTCGACAAGGATGGCAATGGTTTCATTGAGCCTGAGGAGCTTCAGGAAGCCCTGATGGAGGACGGGGGAGCTGATACCATGGACGTGGTCAATGACATATTGCAAGAAGTTGACACAGATAAGGTTAACGGTTCACCTAAGGCCCCTGAGATAGCTCTGCTGCCTTCAAATCTTATTCATTATTTCAAGTCGCAATAACCTTTGTTGTTTCTGCAGGATGGTAAAATTAGCTACGAAGAATTTGTAGCGATGATGAAGACTGGAACAGATTGGAGGAAGGCGTCGCGGCATTATTCAAGAGGGCGCTTCAATAGCCTTAGCATAAAGCTTATAAAAGATGGGTCTGTAAAACTGGGTAGCGAGTGAGGTTGTAGCTTGCTGCAGATGCTCTTCTCCTCCATGCATTGTAGTCTGCCTCTCGGGCCCGCTAAGCAGAAACCCCCTTCCGTTTGCTAATGATTATTTTGTCTGGGATTTAGGTAGTTGGAGCCTCCCTGATTGGTTTACTCGTGTAATTAGTAGCCCTTTTCAGTATCGCTGAGGAGCATCTGCTGTAGGATGCACGCCTGCCTCCGTCTGTCTGTTCATCTCCTCCGGTGTACCCGTCGCTCAAATGGAAGTGTTGTAAAATGTTTTGGTGTTGACCTCAAATGCAATTTGCTGGTTTCGTGTACTGACACCCAAGATTCATTTGCGCCTATAAGGCTAACTGTGAAAATTTACGTCATTTTATGAGGAAATGAAGCGCTAGCTGATTTGTCTTGGGTATTCTGTTTATGCGGTGTAAAGCTAGTTTGAGTTGTGGGTTCCTTTTCAGCAGTAGGCTTGACTTAGGCTATCCAATCTCCTATCTTATTCTCTATTTTAAACTTCAATTTATAAGCGGTGTCCAAACAGTATCTACAGTTCCGTGTCTCCTATTTTACGCGAACCGGTGTCCAAACAGTATCTACAGTTCCGTGTCTCCTATTTTACGCGAACCACTAGAGAAAAACTTATGGGATACAACTGCCGAAGCTGTCGGCTGAAAGCTTAAACAGTATCTACAATTTCGAGTCCTTTATTTTTAAAGGATTTCTATTTTTAAGAAAAATTAGTTTATTTTTTCTTAAAAAATAGAGTTGCCAAACTAGTTCTTAGCGAGTTGTTCTTCGCTAGAAAAAAAACTAAACATGACAAGTAATAGTATAGGCCTAGTAAAAATACTCCTACAGACATGGGGCCAAGCTAGGTACAAGATAGGGATGTACATGCACCCACAAAATTTTACAAGATTAGTGATTCAGACCAGATTTTCATCATATATATACCACCAATTATTATCATGCACCCTTAAGCTATTTATATCCTCTTCTAATTCACTCTATCTGATTAGTTACCCGTACGTCTCATTTTGCACCACTATATACGTTTGACTTTATCTCAACTCATGTTTGATTGACTGCATGTGTTAGGATCGCAGGTGCAAAAAGGAGACACAAAGTTTAACATGGAAAAAACTCCCTCAACGTGGAGGAGAAAAAAACCACGAGAAAATAGATCTATTATGTGTTGTTTTCAAGTACAGGGTACAAGGAGGGCCTATTTATATAGACAAAGAAGATAGAGATATGGTCACATGATCTTATCCAACAAAGCAAATGAGATAGAGATAGGGTCATATGATCTTATCCAACAAACCTCCCCTTGACGCTAAATCTATAAAACTGTTTCTCCAAATACCACTAGGATGCTAAATTTGAATATCAACCAAGTCTAAGGAATCATTAAACTTGGAACTGGAGCACGGCTTCGTATCATCAAAATAACCTCTCTTCTGGAACGCAATAAAAACAACTTCAGCATCAACTGTTGAACATTGCAAGTAATAGAGATTATTCAAACGGTTGCCTTTCAAGATAATACGGTTGCCACGAGAAACCTTAAGAACACCATCAGTAGCAGCAAAATTGAATCCCATTGCTTCTAAAGTGCTAAAAGAAATAAGATTTCTCTTCAATTTTGGAATAAAACGGACATAGAAAAGTTTCTTAATACTGCCATCATGAACTTGGATATAAATAGAGCCGATTCCAATAATCTCACATGTGGATCCATCTCCAATAACAACCTCACCAGCATGAGACTAAACATAATCAGAAAACCAATCTTCATGCGAACAAATATGAAAAGTGCAAGCGGAATCGATAATCCAAGAACAGCACTTTTCAACAGAGGCAACAAATAGAGCTTCTCCACTATCCAAAATTTCAATAAAACTGGCTTCAACAGAAGACTTATCCAATTCTTTTTTCTTTCTCTCTTTATTTCTCACCTTGGGCATTGGGAAATATGATGAGTATTTTTTCTGCAATAACGGCAATAAAGGTTGGATTTATGATCTCCAGATCCCCAAACAATTAAACCTTCACCTTTGGGTTCAGAACGAGAATCAACATCAAATTTTTCTTTAGACAACAAATTTGACTTAACATTCTCAAAGGACAATGAAGTATGATTATCATAAAGCATAATTTCCTTAAAATGCTTAAAAGAAGGGGGGAATGAGACTACCAACAAAATTGCCTTATCTTCAGCATCTATCTTCACATCAAGGCTCT
Organism: Zea luxurians; assembly: GCA_029449295.1. Lineage (NCBI taxonomy): Eukaryota > Viridiplantae > Streptophyta > Magnoliopsida > Poales > Poaceae > Zea > Zea luxurians. The sequence goes on from JAOPSE010000080.1 coordinate 8,565,835, forward strand.
CAAGGTCCACAATAATTGAATTAAAATCATTAAGATGTGACTGTAGGAAACGGGTGATATCTAAGAGGGGGGATGAATTAGGACTTCTAAAACTTTTACTAAACTAGGCCACAAATAAATCCCTAGAGCAAAACTTATGCAAATAATCAAACTAGAATGTGCAAACTAGGTTTTGTCTAAGTGTTGCTATCTCTACCGCAATGGCTAAGTTTCAATATACACTATATAAATATGAAAGACAAGATTGAAACTTAAATGCTTAATATAAATGCGGAAACTTAAAGAGCAAGGTAGAGATGCAAACTCTCGTGGATGACGCCGGTATTTTTACCGAGGTATCCGGAACCGCGCAAGGTCCTGACTAATCCTCGTTGGTGCCCCTACGCAAAGGGAAGCCCACGCGAGGGCCAAGCACCTCGGTCGAGTAACTCCGTAGAGAGTCGTAGGCCTTCTCCACGCGCAAGTGGTGCTCCGCTTCCGGCTCCTCTCGGACGCTCCCCGCTGTCTCCACTTTCGAGCTTCCGGCCGAAAACGCCGCTGAAAGGGAAATGTGCCCTTGGGCCATTTCTAAGTATTTTGGTGATTTAGTGTCCAACACAAGTGCTTAAGTGTTAAACTATGACAAATGGTGGACAAAGTGTAAATCAATACAAAGGTATGATTCTAGACTTAGTACATTGGTTTTTTGTGCACTAACATATTTGTCTAGGTGCTAGAATCAGAGAAAATACAATTGGATAAGTCTTGGCTCGAGCAGCCAAGACTCTGCTCAGTCTGGGTGCACCGGACTGTCCGGTGGTGCACCGGACTGTCCGGTGGTGCACCGGACAGTGTCCGGTGCGCCAGGCTGGCTCTGGTGAAATGGCTGCTCTCGGGTCTCGACGGCGGCGTATGGCTATAAATCACTAGACTGTCCGGTGGCGCACCGGACAGTGTCCGGTGAGTCGGCTGTGGCGAAGTCGCCGCTCTCGGGAACCAAGTCAACAGCATACGGCTATAATTCACCGGACTGTACGGTGAGTCACCGGACTGTCCGGTGAGTCACCGGACTGTCCGGTGAGCCAACGGTCGGGCGCGCCAACGGTCGGCCGCGCAATCCGCGCGTGACGCGTGGCCGAGCCAACGGTCGGATGGGAGCACCGGAATGTCCGGTGTGCACCGGATAGTGTCCGGTGTGCCAACGGCTCCAAGTCTCCAACGGTCGGCTGCGCTAGAATAGGAAAGAAATCCACACCGGACAGTGTCCGGTGGTGCACCAGACTGTCCGGTGCGCCAGTCGACAGAAGGCAAGAATTGCCTTCCTGGATTGCTCTCAACAGCTCCTAGCTGCCTTGGGGCTATAAAAGGGACCCCTAGGCGCATGGAGGAGGACACCAAGCATCCTTGAGCATTCCTAAGCACCAAGACCTCATTTCCGCGCATTCGATTCTTTGTGATAGCAACTAGAGCTCCATTTGAGTAGAGAACTCTTCGAGTTGTGTTGAGAGCTCGTGTTCTGACTTGTGTGCGTATTGTTGCTCTGATTTTGTGTCTTGTGTGTGTTGCTCATCCCAACCTTAGTTCCATGCTTCTTTGTGATAATCAAATTGTAAGGGCGAGAGGCTCCAAGTTGTGGAGATTCCTCGCAAGCGGGATATAGTGAAACAAAGCAAAACACCGTGGTATTCAAGTGGGTCTTTGGACCGCTTGAGAGGGGTTGAGTGCAACCCTCGTCCGTTGGACGCCACAACGTGGAGTAGGCAAGTGTTGGACTTGGCCGAACCACGGGATAAACCACTGTGCCTCTCTGTGTTGATCTCCTTGTGGTTATTGTGTTTTGCAAGAACTCCTCTCTAGCCACTTGGCTTTATTGTACTAACTCCTAATCAAGTTTTGTGGCATTAAGTTTCAAGTTTTTATAGGATCACCTATTCACCCCCCCTCTAGGTGCTCTCAATTGGTATCAAAGCCGTTCTCTTCAAGAAAGGGACTAATCGCCCGAAGGGATGGATCCTAAGGGAAAGGGAATAGTGATCAACGACAAGGAGAAGGAGTCCTTCATCAATGAGCCGAAAGACGACAAGCCCACTGACTCGGGCTCAAGTCAAAAGAAGAAGAACGGGAAGAAGAAGAGGCGTATCAGGAAGATCGTCTACTACGACGACAGCGACGAGTCTTCTTCTTCCCAAAAGGACGACGACGACAACGACTACGAGAAAAAGAAGACGGTTAATTCAAATTTTTCCTTTGATTATTCTCGTATTCCGCAAAGTTCCAATGCTCATTTGCTTTCCATTCCCCTCGGTAAACCCCCTCACTTCAATGGAGAGGACTACGGATTTTGGAGTCATAAAATGCGTAGCCACTTGTTCTCTCTCCATCCAAGTATATGGGAGATAGTTGAAAATGGAATGCAATTTGATAGTACGGATAGCCCCATGTTCATCAATGAACAAATTCATAAAAATGCACAAGCTACTACTGTTCTTTTAGCGTCATTGTGCAGGGATGAATACCATAAGGTGAGCGGCTTGGATAACGCCAAGCAGATTTGGGACACCCTTAGGATCTCTCATGAGGGAAATGACGTCACCATGCTCACCAAGATGGAGTTGGTGGAGGGCGAACTTGGGAGATTCGCAATGATCAGGGGAGAGGAGCCAACCCAAACATACAACAGGCTCAAGACCCTCGTCAACAAAATTAGGAGCTATGGAAGCACGCGATGGATGGACTACGACGTCATCCTCCTAATGCTAAGGTCTTTCACTGTCCTTGATCCACATCTTGTAAACAATATTCGTGAAAATCCTAGGTACACCAAGATGTCGCCCGAAGAAATACTTGGAAAGTTCGTAAGCGGGCGGATGATGATCAAGGAGGCAAGATACGTCGATGAGGCGTTGAATGGTCCAATTCATGAGCCTCAAGCCATTGCTCTCAAGGCAACAAACAACAAGGAGGCGCTACCTAGCAAGGTGGCACAAGTTGAGGTGGCGGGGCTCAATGAGGAAGAAATGGCCCTCATCATCAAGCGCTTCAAGACGGCGCTAAAGGGCCGCAAGGAGCATCCCAAAAAGAACAAGACAAAGGGAAAACGCTCCTACTTCAAGTGCGGTAAGGTTGGTCACTTTATTGCTAACTGTCCCGATAATGATAGTGACCAGGAACAAGGAAAGAATGGGAAAAGAGAGAACAAGAAGGTTTACAAGAAGGCTAAAGGCGAGGCACACCTTGGAAAGGAGTGGGATTCGGATTGCTCTTCGTCCGACTCCGACGATGAAGGACTCGCCGCCACCGCCTTCAACAAATCGTTTCTCTTCCCCAACGAGCATCACACCTGCCTCATGGCAAAGGAGAAGAAGGTAAGTACTCGAAATGCTATTACATATGCCTCTTCAAGTGATGATGAATCTAGCAATGATGAAGTAGACTATGCTAGTTTATTCAAAGGATTAGATAGAACTAAAATTGATAAGATCAATGAATTAATTGATGCTTTGAATGAGAAAAATAGACTTTTAGAAAAGCAAGAAGATCTTTTATATGGAGAGCATGATAAATTTGTAAGTGCACAAAATTCTCTTGCGTTAGAAGTTAAAAGAAATGAAATGCTTTCATGTGAATTGTCTACATGCCATGAATCTATTTCTAGCTTAAAGAGTATCAATGATGACTTGAATGCTAAACTATAAATAGCTAATAAATCAACCTCTTGTGTAGAACATGTTGTGATTTGCAATAGGTGTAAAGATTTTAATGTTGATGCTTGTAGTGAACACCTAGTTTCCATTTCTAAATTAAAGGATGAAGTGGCTAGTCTTAATGCTCAACTTAAGACTAGCAAAAGTGAATTTGATAAACTAAAATTTGCAAGGGATGCCTACACGATTGGTAGACACCCCTCAATTAAGGATGGACTTGGCTTTAAGAGGGAAGCCAAGAACTTAACAAGTCATAAGGCTCCCATCTCCGCCAAGGAGAAAGGGAAGGCCCCTATGGCTAATAGTGCTCAAAAGAACCATGCTTTCATGTACCATGATAGGAGATATTCTAGGAATGTTCATAGAAGTTATGATGCTTTTGATTCTCATGCCATGATTGCTTCAAGTTCTTCTATTATGCATGATAGAAATTTGGCTAGGAAAAATGTTGTTCATGTACCTAGGAAAGTAAGTAATGAACATTCTACAATTTACCATGCTTGCAATACTTCCTTTGCTATTTGTAGAAAGGATAAGAAAGTGGTTGCTAGGAAATTAGGGGCAAAATGCAAGGGAGACAAAACTTGCATTTGGGTTCCTAAGACTATTGTCACTAACCTTGTAGGACCCAACAAGAGTTGGGTACCTAAGACCCAAGCCTAATTTGCCTTGCAGGTTTATGCATCCGGGGGATCAAGCTGGATTATCGACAGCGGATGCACAAACCACATGACGGGGGAGAAGAAGATGTTCACCTCCTACGTCAAGAATAAAGATTCCCAAGATTCAATCATATTCGGTGACGGGAATCAAGGCAAGGTTAAAGGATTAGGCAAGATTACCATCTCAAATGAGCACTCTATCTCCAATGTATTTTTAGTAGAGTCGCTAGGTTATAATCTTTTGTCGGTTAGTCAATTGTGTAATATGGGATATAATTGCTTATTCACAAATGTAGATGTGTCTGTCTTTAGAAGGAGTAATGGTTCATTAGCTTTTAAGGGTGTACTAGATGGCAAACTCTATTTAGTTGATTTTGCAAAGGAGGAGGCCGGTCTAGATGCATGCTTAATCGCTAAGACTAGCATGGGCTGGCTGTGGCATCGCCGTCTAGCACATGTGGGGATGAAGAACCTTCACAAACTTCTAAAGGGAGAACATGTGTTAGGTCTAACAAATGTGCATTTCGAAAAAGATAGACCTTGTGCAGCTTGTCAAGCAGGTAAACAAGTGGGAAGTGCTCATCACATCAAGACCGTGATGACTACATCAAGACCCCTGGAGCTGCTGCATATGGACCTCTTCGGACCCGTCGCCTACCTCAGCATCGGGGGAAGTAAGTATGGTTTAGTAATTGTTGATGATTTTTCCTGCTTCACTTGGGTATTCTTTTTGTAGGATAAATCTGAAACCCAAGGGACCCTCAAGCGCTTCCTAAGAAGAGCTCAAAATGAGTTTGAGCTCAAGGTGAAGAAGATAAGGAGCGATAATGGGTCCGAGTTCAAGAACCTTCAAGTGGAGGAATACCTTGAGGAGGAAGGAATCAAGCACGAGTTCTCTGCTCCCTACACACCACAGCAAAATGGTGTGGTAGAGAGGAAGAACAGGACGCTTATAGACATGGCGAGGACGATGCTTGGAGAATTCAAGACGCCCGAGCGGTTTTGGTCGAAAGCTATGAACACGACTTGCCACGCCATAAACCGGGTCTACCTTCATCGCCTCCTCAAGAAGACGTCATACGAACTTCTAACTGGTAACAAACCCAACGTTTCGTATTTTCGCGTTTTTGGGAGTAAATGCTACATTCTGGTGAAGAAAGGTAGAAATTCAAAATTTGCTCCCAAGTTGTAGAAGGGTTTTTGTTAGGTTATGACTCAAATACAAAGGCGTATAGAGTCTTCAACAAATCATCGGGTTTGGTTGAAGTCTCTAGCGACGTTGTATTTGATGAGACTAATAGCTCTCCTAGAGAGCAAGTTGAGCTTGATGATGTAGATGAGGATGATGTTCCAACGGATGCGATTCGTACCATGGCGATTGGAGACGTGCGACCGCAGGAACTCAAGGAGCAAGATCAACCTTCTTCCTCAACAATGGTGCACCCCCAACTCAAGATGATGAACAGGTTCCTCAAGAAGAGGCGTGTGATCAAGGGGGAGCACAGGATGTCCAAGTTGAAGAGGAAGAAGCACCACAGGCCCCTCCAACTCAAGTTCGAGCGATGATTCAAAGGAACCATCCCGTCGACCAGATTTTGGGGGACATTAGCAAGGGAGTAACCACTCACTCTAGATTAGCTAATTTCTGTGAGCATTACTCTTTTGTCTCTTCTATTGAGCCTTTCAGGGTAGAAGAGGCCTTGCTAGATCTGGACTGGGTGTTGGCCATGCAGGAAGAGCTCAACAACTTCAAGTGTAATGAAGTTTGGACACTGGTGCCGCGTCCCAAGCAAAATGTTGTGGGAACCAAGTGGGTGTTCCGCAATAAACAGGACGAGCACGGGGTGGTGACGAGGAACAAGGCTCAACTTGTGGCAAAAGGTTATGCCCAAGTCGCAGGTTTGGACTTTGAGGAGACTTTTGCTCCTGTGGCTAGGCTAGAGTCGATTCGTATTTTGTTAGCCTATGCCGCTCACCATTCTTTCAGGTTGTATCAAATGGATGTTAAGAGTGCCTTCCTCAATGGGCCAATCAAGGAGGAGGTGTACGTGGAGCAACCCCCTGGCTTTGAGGATGAACGGTACCCCGACCATGTGTGTAAGCTCTCTAAGGCGCTCTATGGACTTAAGCAAGCTCCAAGAGCATGGTATGAATGCCTTAGAGACTTTTTAATTGCTAATGCTTTCAAGGTTGGGAAAGCCGATCCAACTCTTTTCACTAAGACATGTAATGGTGACTTATTTGTGTGCCAAATTTTTGTCGATGACATAATATTTGGTTCTACTAACCAAAAGTCTTGTGAAGAGTTTAGCAGGGTGATGACTCAAAAGTTTGAGATGTCGATGATGGGCGAGTTGAACTACTTCCTTGGGTTCCAAGTGAAGCAACTCAAGGATGGCACTTTCATTTCCCAAACGAAGTATACGCAAGACTTGCTCAAGCGGTTTGGGATGAAGGACGCCAAGCCCGCAAAGACTCCAATGGGAACTGACGGACACGTCGACCTCAACAAAGGAGGTAAGTCCGTTGATCAAAAAGCATACCGGTCCATGATAGGTTCCTTGCTTTATTTATGTGCTAGTAGACCGGATATTATGCTTAGTGTATGCATGTGTGCTAGATTTCAATCCTATCCAAGGGAGTGTCACTTAGTGGTTGTGAAGCGAATTCTTAGATATTTGGTCACTATGCCTTGCTTCGGGATCTGGTATCCAAAGGGGTCTACCTTTGACTTAATTGGATATTCAGACTTCGATTATGCTGGATGTAAGGTCGATAGGAAGAGTACATCAGGGACGTGCCAATTTCTAGGAATGTCCCTGGTGTCGTGGAGTTCTAAGAAACAAACCTCCGTTGCCCTATCCACCGCTGAGGCCGAGTACGTTGCCGCAGGACAGTGTTGCGCGCAACTACTTTGGATGAGGCAAACCCTCCGGGACTTCAGCTACAATCTGAGCAAAGTCCCACTCCTATGTGACAATGAGAGTGCTATCCGCATGGCGGACAATCTTGTTGAGCACAGCCGCACAAAGCACATTGACATCCGGCATCACTTTTTGAGAGACCACCAGCAAAAGGGAGATATCGAAGTGTTCTATATTAGCACCGAGAACCAGCTAGCCGATATCTTTACCAAGCCTTTAGATGAAAAGACCTTTTGCAGGCTGCGTAGTGAGCTAAATGTCTTAGATTCACGGAACTTAGATTGATTTGTAGCATACATGTGTTTATGCCTTTGATCATGTTCCTTATGCATTTTGTTGTTTATTTATGGTGCTCAAGTTGTACTCATGATCCCCAGACCTCACAAGTCCAATTGCAAGTGATGCACATATTTAGGGGGAGGCATGCTACAACTTGACCCTTTGATACTAACCATGTGCTTGAGTTTACTTGATGTAGTGTCAAAGGTAGATTGAAAGGGAAAGGTGAACTTGGACCATGCAAGACTTCCACTGCACTCCGATGAGAGGGTAACTCACTCCAAGTTCGTCTTCATATTATTATTGCCTTTTTACTCTTAGTTGAAGATTTTGGTTAGGCAATGGGGTTTAAGGGCCAAGATTGATCCCGTTTTGGTGCTTGATGCCAAAGGGGGAGAAAATAAGGCCAAAGCAAGAAATGGATCAGCTACCACTTGAGAATTTTGAAAATAGTAGAGTAGAGTTTTGTTTTGTCAAAATACTCTTATTGTCTCTTAGTGCTAAAAGTCTGTCTCTTGTGGGGAGAATGTTTGATTATGGGAAAAGGGGGAGTTTTTGAATCTTTGATCAATTTCTCTCGGAATACCTCTCTTTATGTCTTTTCAAGTGAATTTGACTTAGAGATAGGAAATTGAGTTTGATTTGCAAAAACAAACCAAGTGGTGGCAAAGAATGATCCAAATATGCCAAATTTGAATCAAAATCATTTCTTGTTTGAAATTGCATTGATATTGCACTTCTTTTAGTTGCTTTATGTTGTGTTGGCATAAATCACCAAAAAGGGGGAGATTGAAAGGGAAATGTGCCCTTGGGCCATTTCTAAGTATTTTGGTGATTTAGTGTCCAACACAAGTGCTTAAGTGTTAAACTATGCCAAATGGTGGACAAAGTGCAAATCAATACAAAGGTATGATTCTAGACTTAGTATTGGTTTTTGTGTACTAACATATTTGTCTAAGTGCTAGAATCAGAGAAAATACAATTGGATAAGTCTTGGCTCGAGCAGCCAAGACTCTGCTCGGTCTGGGTGCACCGGACAGTGTCCGGTGCGCTAGGCTGGCTCTGGTGAAATGGCTGCTCTCGGGTCTCGACGATGGCGTATGGCTATAAATCACCGGACTGTCCGGTGGCGCACCGGATAGTGTCCGGTGAGTCGGCTGCGGCGAAGTCGCCGCTCTCGGGAACCAAGTCAACAACATACGACTATAATTCACCAGACTGTACGGTGAGTCACCGGACTGTCCGGTGAGCCAACGGTCGGGTGCGCCAACGGTCGGCCGCGCAATCCGCGCATGACGCGTGGCCAAGCCAACGGTCGGATGGGAGCACCGGACTGTCCGGTGTGCACCGGACAGTGTCCGGTGCGCCAACGGCTCCAAGTCTCCAACGGTCGGCTGCGACAGAATAGGAAAGAAATCCACACCGGACAGTGTCCGGTGGTGCACCAGACTGTCCGGTGCACCAGTCGACAGAAGGCAAGAATTGCCTTCCTGGATTGCTCTCAACGGCTCCTAGCTGCCTTGGGGCTATAAAAGGGACCCCTAGGCGCATGGAGGAGGACACCAAGCATCCTTGAGCATTCCTAAGCACCAAGACCTCATTTCCGCGCATTCGATTCTTTGTGATAGCAACTAGAGCTCCATTTGAGTAGAGAACTCTTCGAGTTGTGTTGAGAGCTCGTGTTGTGACTTGTGTGCGTATTGTTGCTCTGATTTGTGTCTTGTGTGTGTTGCTCATCCCAACCTTACTTCCATGCTTCTTTGTGATAATCAAATTGTAAGGGCGAGAGGCTCCAAGTTGTGGAGATTCCTCGCAAGAGGGATATAGTGAAACAAAGCAAAACACCGTGGTATTCAAGTTGGTCTTTGGACCACTTGAGAGGGGTTGAGTGCAACCCTCGTCCGTTGGACGCCACAACGTGGAGTAGGCAAGTGTTGGACTTGGCCGAACCACGGGATAAACCACTGTGCCTCTCTGTGTTGATCTCCTTGTGGTTATTGTGTTTTGCAAGAACTCCTCTCTAGCCACTTGGCTTTATTGTTCTAACTCCTAATCAAGTTTTGTGGCATTAAGTTTCAAGTTTTTACAGGATCACCTATTCACCCCCCTCTAGGTGCCCTCAGCCGCGGGCCTCGTTCCCTCCGGTACACGGTGGCGACCGTGACACAAACGCGGTTGTCACGGTCTCGCAAGACTCTCGCCCCACTCGGTACAATTACAACGGCTCACACAAGAGCCGAGGGGTTGTGTAGTTTTACAAAACTCACTCAACTAACTAGGGTTCACCTAGAGCAAGCGCTAAAGCGGTCTAACTAACTTAAGCACTTCGCAAAGCACCTACGCTAATCACCGTGTGATTCTATTAAGCACTTGGGTGTAAGAGCACTTGAGAATGTCTACTATATGCCTTGGTATGTCTCTTGGACTCCCACACTTGAGAATGCCCGATTGGGGGTGTATTTATAGCCCCCAATACAAATGTAGCCATTGGAGAAAAGCTGCTGCTCTCTGTGGCACACCGGACAGTCAGGTGGTGCACCGGACAGCGCATTGTTCAGTGTCCGGTGCGCCTAGCTGTTGCCCTGCAACAGCAGGTGACCGTTGGCGTTGCAAGCTTTTCACACCGGACAGTCCGGACTCCACACCGGACGGTCCGGTGGTCTTCTCTGCTCAGTGCCACCTAGAACTAGCCGTTGGGCTGCGGTTCCCTGGTGCACCGGACAGTCCGACATGTGGCACCGGACAGTCCGGTGTGCCACTGGACAGTCCAGTGCTCCACGCATAGACAGTCCGCAGGCAACACATCTTCTTTCTTCTTGGACTTTTCTTTGATCTTCTTAATGTCTTCTTTTGAGGTGTTGCTTTCCTCAATTCCTTGGTCCAAGTAATTCTAGCATCCTGTGAACTACAAACACAAACACTAGCAAACACATTAGTTAACGGATTGTGTTAATCATCAAACACCAAAACTCATTAGGCCAAATGGCCCGTGTCCATTTTCCTTACAATCTCCCCCTTTTTGGTGATTGATGACAACACAACCAAAGCAAGCAAATAATACAAGCATTTGAATAAAAATATGCAATCTACTTGCTAGGATGCATGTTTGTCCCCACAATGTGATATTATGGACTTAAGCCTCCCCCTAACTCCATAATTCACATACTTCCTATTTTGGACCAAAGAACCAAAACCACTTGAAAAGCTACTTGAAGAAATAAAATTTTAAATTGGTGGTTGTTGGAGCGAAGGCAGAAACGCCACCCTTCGCCCGAAGTCTCCACCACTCAGCCCCTGCCCTGACGGACAAAGCAGGCAGGGACACCCTTCGCTTCATCGGCACCAGAGACAACACGGAGACCCTTCGCTAGATTCGGCACCAGACGAAGGCCTGCGGCGACGCCTCCCCGCGGCGCGGCCTCGTTCAGCTCTGAGGCCCACATGAGATCTGGCCCATTGTAACGGGCCCTGCGTGGCCGCGTTTGTGTTACGGGCCTAATCTGTAAAGGCGTACTTGTAATTACAGCTTGTAACCCCGCTTTATGGGAATATTCTGGGGATAAACTAGGTACCTGAGGGCACATGCGTCCTTAACGCAAGGCGCCGTGCACTCGGATACCTATAAATACCCCCGCACAGTGCCCGTGAGAGGCTAGATTAACAGAGCTTTTGCCATCACGCGCGAGTGCCCTGTTGCCATCACCATTCACTCGTGTTGGATCCCCTTGCTATCGAGAGCGAGTCCCAACATTTGGCGCCCACCGTTCGTGCTACGAGACAACCACCCGCGATGGCACCCAAGAGAGCTAACCCGAAGGCTGACGAGGCTGCGAAGGCAGCACTGCTCGTCGCAAGAAAGGGCAAGGCCCTCGCCCTCACCCAATCCACCCACCAAGAGGCCACTGAAGACGACACCCTCCGCTCCTGCGACCCTGAGGGACAACCCTCAGGCTTCGCACCTCCCTCAGACTTCGCACCACCGGAGGGCGCGGACCTCGCCGAGGACGGTGAGGTCCTCAGCGTCTCAGCAGAAGAACAGCTACAGCTGCGTGCCCTGCGCCTCAAGAACCGCAACCTCCAGAGGCAGAAGGAGATACTGGAGGCCAAGCGCCAGCGTGTGTCCGCACTCGCCAAAGTGCGGCAGATGATACGCGACGAAGAGCACAAGGCCCAGGAACTCGAGCGGGAGATTGCGCTGATGCAGCGCGAAGGCCACCTCAGCCCGCGGCACGAGTCATCCCTCCAGCACCGCGCACAAAACGAAGACACGCGCGAAGGCCACCCCGGCCTGCAGCACGGGCCACCCCTGCAACACCGCGCGCAACCGGAGGACCCGCGTTTCCCCTAGCGTGACTTCACTTTCCCGCACGCCGCGCCATTCCAAGGGGTCAATTATCTCGATGAGCGAAGCCCCCTGGCGCCTCACCTGCAAGTGACGCCGTGGCCAGCTAACTTCCGGGCTGGGACCTACCCCAAGTACAACGGCAGCACCGACCCGGCTCAATACATAATGAGTTACCAGGTCGCCGTCGCATCGTCCGGGGGGGACGACGCCACAATGGCGAAGTCCTTCATCATCGCCCTCGAGGGCCCCGCACTCACCTGGTTCACCAGGTTGCCTCCGCTGTCCATCGATTCCTGGAGAAGTCTCCGGGACAAGTTCCTCCTCAACTTCCAAGGGTACCGCCCGAACACCGACGCCCTGGCCGAACTCTCGCTCTGCAAGCAGCTAGAGAGGGAGACCCTGAGGGAATATTACCGCAAATTCCTGACACTCAAGTCACAGCTACCCTCAGTCGATGACCAGATTGCCATCCACTATGCTATCAGTGGTCTTCGCGCTGGCGTCCTTTACAGCCACTGCATCAGAGATCCGCCGAAGAACCTCCAAGAGTTATACCAGCTGTTTGAAAAGTATGCTAGATCCGAGGAGCTCCACTAGCGCAAGATTGAGTCCCAGCGGAAGCCAAAAGATGCTCCACAGTCCAGCCGCACGTGGACAAGAACTCCGCAACCAGACTCCGGTCGAGATGGCCGCGGTCAGCAGCAAGTGCACAACATTGCCAACCAGCAGCCGGCCGCTGACCCCCTTCGTCGCCAGGAATATCCCCCCCAGGGCCGCTGTCGGCGTTCCGAGACCGGGGGGTCCTCGAGCCGACGAGTGAGAGTGCCGCGTGCCCCAGCCCAGATGGGTCGAGCGCGTGGAGCGAGCGCAAAGGGGGGAACGGAGTGAGAGAGAGGTCGGTGGCCGGAGCCGGATCGCGAGGGAGTCGGAGAAATTCCCACGGCCTTCGTGTTCGTCCCGCGCCCAGGTCGGGTGCGCTTGCAGTAGGGGGTTACAAGCGTCCGCACGAGGTGAAGGGAGAGGGCGGCCCCGAGAGAGCGCCTGCCCCTGCCTTTCGTCCCCGTGAGGCCAACCTTTTCTAAGAAGGCCCTGGCCCTTCCTTTTATAGTCGTAAGGAGAGGGTCCAGGTGTACAAGACGGGGGTGTAGCAAGGTGCTACGTGTCTAGCGAGGGAGAGCTAGCGCCCTATGTACATGCCCAGGTGGCAGCCAGAGAGATCGTGGCACCCTGTTGGAGTGGCGTCGTGGCTGTTGGAGGAGTAACGGAGCCGGACGGGGGGACAGCTGTCGAGGTGGCTGGGTCCTTGCTGACGTTCTCCTGCTTTCGTAAGGGAGCTGGGAGCCGCCGTCGTCATGATCTAGCGGGGCGCCATCATGGCCTATCTGGCATAGCTGGCCAGATGGGACGCCGGTCTTGTTCTCTGCGACCCAAGTCGGCTCAGGGCAGGGTGATGATGACGCTTCCTGTTGACGTGGCGGTCTCGTATCCTAGGTCGGGCGTCGTGGAGGCTCCTCCGAGGCTGTGGCCGAGTCCGTCCTGCAAGACAGAGACAGAGTCCGAGCCCTGGTCGGGCGAGGCGGAGATTATTCGGCAGAGGCCGAGGCGGAGTCCGAGCCCTGGGTCGGGCGAGGCGGAGGTCGCCGTCTTCCGGGGCCTTGGCCCGAGTCCGAGCCCTGGGTCGGGCGGAGCGGAGTTCGCCGTCTTCCGAGGCCTTAGCCTGAGTCCGAGCCCTGGGTCGGGCGGAGCGGAGTTCGCCGTCTTCCGAGGCCTTAGCCTGAGTCCGAGCCCTGGGTCGGGCGGAGCGGAGTTCGCCGTCTTCCGAGGCCTTAGCCTGAGTCCGAGCCCTGGGTCGGGCGGAGTCTCCTATGGCACCACTGGCGAAGTCTGGCCGCCCGTCGGTCTTACCTTTTGCGTTAAACGCCCTGGTGACTCGGTCGGTTGGTGCGGTGATTTAGTCAGGGTTTCTCCTTATCGGAGGCGGGGCCTAGGGCGAGCCGAGGATGCGCCTGCCGTGAAAGAGGAGACCTCAGGCGAGACGGAGTCATCTCAGGGTCGGCTGCCCTCGCCCGAGGCTAGGCTCGGGCGTGGCGTGGTCAAGTCACTCGTGTGGACTGATCCCTGACTTAATCAAACCCATCAGGCCTTTGCAGCTTTATGCTGATGGGGGTTACCAGCTGAGAATTAGGCGTCTTGAGGGTACCCCTAATTATGGTCCCCGACAGTAGCCCCCGAGCCTCGAAGAGAGTGTTAACACTCGCTTGGAGGCTTGCATCGCACTTTTTTTGCAAGGGGACCAGCCTTTCTCGGAGGTACCTTGTTCCGGTGGGTGCGCGCGAGCGCACCCGCCGGGTGTAGCCCCCGAGGCCTCGGAGGAGTGGTTTCACTCCTTCGAGGTCTTAATGCCTTGCGCAATGCTTCGGCGTGACTAGCGGTTCCCTCATGCGAGCAGGGCGTAACCCAGGTGCACTGTCGGGGCCCAAGTTCTCGGGCTGGTATGTTGACGCTGTCAACGGTTCGGCCGGAGCCGGGTTTGCGAGAGCAGCCCCCGAGCCTTCGCACGGAGCGAGAGGACGATCAGGGACAGACTCGACTTTTTATATACGCCCCTACGTCGCCTTTCCGCAAGGAGGAGGGGGGGAGTGCGCCATGTTACCCTCGATGGGCATCGAACATGGTGTCTCCGGTGAGCTGCGATCGGGTAATCCGAGTGGACGTCCGTGCCCCGTTCGTTAGGGGTCGGCTAGGGGCCCGGAGGCACGCCCAAAAGTACCTGCGGGTGATCTGCCGGACCCGGTCCCCTAGCGACGGGGTCCGAGGGCTCGTTGCCTCCCTCCGATGGGATTCCGTTACAGAGTCGTTCCCGCTGGTCTCGGAAATGTCCTAGGGTACCTCGGGAGCGCAGCCCGAGCCTTGGTTATGTATCGAACGTACCCCTGGTCATCCCTCGCTCGGCGTCTGAGGCGGCTGTGAACCCTTCGACAGGCCAGCCTTCGAACCCCTGATCAGTAGGGGGCACGGAGCCCTAGTAGCCTGAGGCGGTCGTGGAACCTTTCGGGGGCCGACCTTCGAACCCCTGACCAGTAGTGGGTGTCGGGCCCACGCGATCTGAGGCGGCTGTTGAACCCTTCGGGGGGCCAGCCTTCGAACCCCTGATCAGTAGGGAGGCTCGGGGCCTAGTTCCTTCACGGGGAAGGATCCCTTTGGGGTTATCCCCCTTCTCGGTCCCTGTTGCAAGAGATAGAGAAAGAAGGAAAAGGGAAAAAGGGATTCGAAATTGAACTTCGTGGCGTACCTTTCTCGGCGTGGCCGTTTTTGGCGGAGGCGAAGCGCCGCCAGCTGCCCCTGCCAGAAACGTCACCTATTTCGCCGTGGAGTTAATGCGCTGGGGTGAGTAGTTGGCGAGGTCGCCGTTGTGCGCACGCGGGCCGTTCGAGGTACGGGTCACGGACGCGTCGTCTTCACGCCGTGAGAAGGGTTCTCTTGCCGCCCCCGGATGGGACGTGAGCCTGGCCGATGGCGTGACCGCTGCCCTCACACGCCTGCCACCGTCATTACTGCCGGCCCATTTTTGACCGCGTTTGACCGCTGCGCCAGGCTAGCGCCGCTGGATCGCAGGCTGGGCGGCCTCGAGTCGCGGTATCGGTTCCGCAATCGAGGAGGTGCGGTGGTGGAGCGAGAGGCGCAGCGGTTCGCATGCAGCGCCTGGCGCGCCAGTTGAACGACGCGTGGTCTTGAGCCGTCGCGCTGGCCTGTCAGGAGTCGGGGAGGCGCGTCCACTTGGCGTGGTTGCATGCCGCTTGCATGGCCGCTCGCCCCCTTTGCCCGTTGGTCTGGGCAAAAGTGGAGGGTTACTTGTAACCGCTGGGCGGTTGCGTGCGTCGTGCGCGGCGGTTTGGCTCCCTCTGCTTGGAGCTGGTCTGCATGACAGGCGGGCCCCAGCCCCCGCGCCGCGGGGAAGGGCCTTGGAGGCGTGTTGGAGAAGACTCAGCCCATGACGGTTGAGGGCGCTAGCAGGGGGAGTTGCCTTTAAAAGGAGGGCGACCCCCTTCGTGAGGCGACCATGTCTCCTTTCTCCCTTATGCATTATGTCTCTCCATCTTCCAGGCCCCCGGTTGGGGGAGAACCGCCGTCTTTTCGCTCCATCGTTGGAGGAACGCAACCCCGTGGGAGTTGGTACCTTTCAGCCATCGTTCGGCTTCAAGGATTTTCATCAGGCAGCCCGGTTGCCCCCCTCGGCTGGGGGTCACCCGAGACGGTGACCACCAGCCCCTGGGTGGGGAGGAACAAACCGGGCTGCGATCTTGGTCCCACCCTCAGCTTCAAGGATGTTCATCATCCTCGCTGGGGTGGGTGCCGGACTGAGCCGGCGCTCCTCCTCCCGCACGGGTCCGTGGGTCATCCCCTCCCACGACATTCGAGGGAGAAGGCGCTCCCTGGCCCCTCGGGCGGCGCGGACTTCGACGACGCGGGATGGATCGGCGGCGAACGCCGTCACCTCCGGCGTGTCGGGTCCGCTAGCTCGGCTCCGGCGGGCCCCTTTGTCGGGGGGGGGGGGGGGGGCTGCCGCGCCGTGTACACGGGGGGTCCACCCTAGACACCGCACGCTGCTAGGGCGGCGCTCGTGTTCTGGGGTGGGCCTGCTTTTGCACCAGGGCGGCGGCTTTGCGCGGGGGCCGGTGCCCCACTCATCGGGGAGGATTTGAGTGGGGATCTGGCGGTAAGCAGGCGGCTCCTGGCGTCGGTGCCGAGGTGGAGGCGGCTCGAGAAGTCCCCGTCAGCGACGGGATCACCGCCACCATCGGCGCTTTGGGCCTTCGGCTCTTTGTACTTGTCCTCGCCCCTCGGGTGGCGTTGTGGGCGAGGGCAAGACAGCAGCTGTGCCTTCCCCTGAGGTCTGCGCCGCCGCAGAGGGAGGAACCGGAGTTCCGCCTGTAGTGGCACTTTGAGTGCCGGGTTTTTTGTTCATTTCGGCTTTCGGGGCCTGAACATGTATGTAACTCCGGCACAGAGCCGTGTTTTTTCCTCATTTCTGAGCAATAAGACTTGCCTATCGATTGTCTGAATCGCTTCACCAAGCATGAGTCGCCCCGTGTCCAGGGGACGAGTGAGGTATCCGTATCCCGGAGGCGTGGGAATCCCTCGGCTCGGTCGGACCTGTTGTCCGAGGCTCCTCTAGCTTAGTTAAAAAGACCCCTCGGTCGCTCTTCGACGAGCCGAGGCCAGGGGTAGCGATATCAGCACAAGCAGAGGCGTTGTTGGCTCGGAAATGGAACCTGGTTGGCCGGAGCCCAGCTGGGTCGTCTGCTGTCAGGCTCGGCGCCGGAGTTGATTGGCCGAGGCCTCGGACCGAGCTGGCGCCCTCGGAAGGGGTCGGCCGAGGCCCCGGAGGTGGCCGGCCGAGCCGTCCGCTTGGGCCGGATTCTCGGGGAAGCCTCTGGCGGAGATTGCTCGAGCGCGGTGTCGACGTCGTCCTTTGGAGCGGAGGCCTTCGGACCGCGCGGCCACCCGAGGCCAGGTCGGGTCTTGCCGAAGGTGCTGCTGATGCCGAGGGTGTCGTCACCCTCTTCCAGCGCCGAGGTCCGCGCCTGCAGGGTCAAGTCGTCCTGTAGCGTGGGCCCTGTGCGGCCGTTGAGGCCAGAACACACACCCTTGTCGCGTTATAAAGCTGTGTCTCTTTTCCTCTTGCTTCGAGTATCTGGACCTTTTGTCGGTAGCAGGGATGTTAGTGCGAGCAAGAGTTGCTTCTCGCGGGAGGTGATGAGTGAGGTATCCGTATCCCGGAGGCGTGGGAGTCCCTCGGCTCGGTCGGCCTCGCCGCTTACGCGTACTTTTACCCATCCATGAGGCCCTGTCACCGACTCGGTCGAGAAGGCTCGAAGAACCTGCTTCAACAGAAGAGCCTCCGTACGTAAAGACTCATTCGATCCGCGGAGTCACCTTATCCGAACGCGAGTTACTTATCACAGAAGGTGACGAGTGAGGTATCCGTATCCCGGAGGCGTAGGAGTCCCTCGGCTCGGTCGGCCTTGGCTGCTTACGTGTACCCCGTCGTTTCTAGGACCCACTTTTCGAAGTAGTCAAAAAGCACGAAAGATGTTCTGGTAAAAGAGGTTTTTTGTTCGAGGAAAATTTTGACGCAGAGGGGGTTAACCCCCTTTTAGCCCCCGAGGGAGGGTCGGGCTCCGCTGAGGCGAGGCCGACCCTTCCTTGTTGACTAAACTTCGCGTGGGTACGGGGTATAAGAACAACTTGGAAACATTCTTAAGGGTAGAAGCGACGTAGCTGTTGGATGTTCCAAGCGTTGCCGTAGACCTCGCCTTGACTGTTGGCCAGCTTGTAAGTTCCGGGCTTCAGAACTTTGGCGATGATGAACGGCCCCTCCCAGGGGGGCGTTAGCTTATGCCTCCCTCGGGCGTCCTGCCGCAGCCGAAGCACCAGATCGCCCACCTGGAGATCTCGGGGTCGGACCCCTCGGGCGTGGTAGCGTCGCAGGGATTGCTGATACCGCGCTGAGTGGAGTAGGGCCCTGTCCCGAGCCTCGTCCAGCTGGTCCAGCGAGTCTTCTCGGCTGGCTTGGTTGCTTTCTTCGTCGTAAGCCCTCGTCCTCGGGGAGCCGTATTCCAGGTCCGTGGGCAGGATTGCCTCGGCCCCGTAGACCAGGAAGAACGGCGTGAAACCCGTGGCTCGGCTTGGAGTCGTCCTCAGGCTCCAGACCACCGAGGGGAGTTCCTTCATCCATCGCTTGCCGAACTTGTTGAGACTGTTATAAATCCGAGGCTTAAGCCCCCGTAGAATCATGCCATTGGCACGTTCCACTTGCCCATTCGACATGGGGTGAGCTACGGCGGCCCAGTCCACCCGGATGTTGTGATCGTCGCAAAAATCCAAGAATTTTTTGCCGGTGAACTGGGTGCCATTGTCGGTGATGATGGAGTTCGGGACCCCGAAGCGATGGATGATGTTGGTGAAGAATGCCACCGCTTGCTCGGACCTGATGCTGCTTAGGGGTCGGACCTCGATCCACTTGGAGAATTTGTCGATAGCGACCAGCAGGTGCGTGTAGCCCCCGGGTGCCTTCTGCAGTGGGCCGACGAGGTCCAGACCCCACACAGCGAAGGGCCAGGTGATGGGTATCGTCTGCAGAGCCTGAGCGGGCAGGTGGGTCTGCTTCGCATAGAATTGGCACCCTTCGCAGGCGCGGACAATTCTAGTGGCGTCAGCCACCGCCGTTGGCCAGTAGAAGCCTTGGCGGAAAGCATTCCCGACGAGGGTTCGAGGTGCTGCATGATGACCGCAAGCCCCCGAGTGTATTTCCTGCAGGAGGTCCTGACCCTCGGCGATGGTGATGCATCGCTGGAGGATGCCCGAGGGGCTGCGGTGGTAGAGCTCCTTCTCGTCGCCCAGCAGGACGAACGATTTTGCTCGTCGCGTTACCCGCCGAGCCTCGGTTTGGTCGAGGGGCAGCTCTCCTCGGCGGAGATATTGCAGGTACGGGGTCTTCCAATCTTGATCTGGCACGACCCCGTTCTGCTCCTCCTCGACGTGCAGCGCTTCGCGCTCGGGCCCCGAGGGTTCCTCGGATTGAGCCGAGGACGGCTCGGGCTGAGTCGAGGTCACCTCGGACGAGGCCGAGGGTGCCTCGGGTTCGGGCGCGTCGCCTATCTTGACGGAGGGTTGGTGCAGATCCCGGGCGAAGACGTCCGGGGGAACCGTTGTCCGCCCCGAGGCTATCTTCGCCAGCTCGTCCGCAGTCTTGTTATAGCGTCGGGCGATGTGGTTAAGTTCGAGCCCGTAGAACTCGTCCTCCAGGCGTCGAACCTCTTCGCAGTAGGCCTCCATCTTCGGGTCGCGGCAGAGGGAATTCTTCATGACTTGGTCGATGACGAGCTGCGAGTCGCCGCGTGCATCGAGGCGTCGAACCCCTAGCTCGATGGCGATTCGCAACCCGTTGATCAGAGCCTCGTACTCAGCTACATTGTTAGACGCCGGGAAATGGAGGCGAAGCACGTAGCGCAGGTGTTTTCCGAGGGGCGAGACGAAAAGCAGGCCCGCGCCAGCTCCCGTCTTCATCAGCGACCCGTCGAAAAACATGGTCCAGAGTTCTGGTTGGATCGGAGCCGTTGGTAACTGGGTATCGACCCATTCGGCTACGAAATCCGCCAGTGCCTGGGACTTGATGGCCTTCCGAGGGGCGAACGAGATCGCCTCGCCCATGATTTCCACCGCCCACTTTGCGATCCGTCCCGAGGCTTCTCGGCACTGGATGATCTCCCCCAGGGGGAAGGATGACACCACAGTCACCGGATGGGACTCGAAGTAATGTCGCAACTTTCGCCTCGTCAGGACCACAGCGTATAGCAGCTTCTGGACTTGTGGGTAGCGGGTCTTGGTCTCGGACAGCACTTCGCTGATGAAGTAAACTGGCCTCTGAATGGGCAAAGCATGCCCTTCTTCCTGCCTTTCGACCACGATCGCGGCGCTGACCACCTGAGTGGTTGCGGCGACGTAGACCAGGAGGGTCTCCCCATCAGTTGGGGGTACCAAGATGGGCGCCTGTGTGAGGAGTGCCTTCAGGCTCCCGAGGGCTTCTTCGGCCTCGGGAGTCCAAGTGAAGCATTCGGCCTTCCTTAAGAGGCGGTACAGGGGCAGGCCTCTTTCGCCGAGGCGCGAGATGAAGCGGCTCAAGGCCGCGAGGCATCCCATGACCCTCTGTACGCCTTTTAAGTCCTTGATAGGTCCCATGTTTGCGATTGCTGCGATCTTCTCCGGATTGGCTTCGATGCCCCGCTCGGAGACGATGAACCCCAAGAGCATGCCCCGGGGCACCCCGAAGACGCACTTCTCGGGATTGAGCTTGACGCCCTTCGCCTTGAGACACCGGAATGTCAGCCCGAGGTCGGAGAGAAGGTCGGAGGCTTTCCTCGTCTTGACCACGATGTCGTCGACGTAGGCCTCGACCGTGCGACCAATGTGTTCGCCGAACACATGGTTCATGCACCGCTGGTACGTTGCACCCGCGTTCCTCAACCCGAACGGCATTGTGACATAACAGTACATGCCGAAGGGCGTGATGAAAGAAGTCGCGAGCTAGTCGGACTCTTTCATCTTGATTTGATGATACCCTGAGTAGGCATCGAGAAAAGACAGGGTTTCGCACCCTGCTGTGGAGTCCACAATTTGGTCGATGCGAGGTAGAGGGTAGGGGACCTTTGGGCATGCTTTGTTGAGGCCAGTGTAGTCTACACACATCCGCCACTTCCCCCCTTTTTTCCTCACAAGTACAGGGTTGGCAAGCCATTCGGGATGGAATACCTCTTTAATGAACCCTGCTGCCATCAGCTTGTGGACCTCCTCGCCTATCACTCTGCGCCTTTCCTCGTCGAATCGGCGCAGAGGCTGTCTGACCGGTCGGGCCCCGGCCCGAATATCCAGCGAGTGCTCGGCGACTTCCCTCGGTATGCCGGGCATGTCCGAGGGACTCCACGCGAAAACGTCGGCGTTTGCGCGGAGAAAGTCGACGAGCACTGCCTCCTATTTGGGGTCGAGCCCCGAACCGATCCGGATCTGCTTGGAGGCGTCGCCACTGGGGTCGAGAGGGACGGCCTTAACCGTCTCTGCTGGCTCGAAGTTGCCGGCATGCCGCTTCACATCCGGCACCTCTCGGGAGAGGCTTTCTAGGTCGGCAATGAGGGCCTCGGACTCGGCGAGGGCCTCGGCGTACTCCACGCACTCCACATCGCACTCGAATGCGTGTTTGTACGTGGGGCCGACGGTGATGACCCCGTTGGGGCCCGGCATCTTGAGCTTCAGGTAGGTGTAGTTGGGGATGGCCATGAACTTCGCGTAGCATGGCCTTCCCAATACCGCGTGGTAGGTCCCTCGGAACCCGACCACCTCGAACGTCAAAGTCTCCCTTCGGAAGTTGGAGGGTGTTCCGAAGCAGACAGGGAGGTCGAGCTGTCCGAGGGGCTGGACACGCTTCCCGGGAATGATCCCGTGGAAGGGCGCAGCGCCTGCTCGGACAGACGACAAGTCGACGCGCAGGAGCTTGAGAGTCTCGGCGTAGATGATGTTGAGGCAGCTGCCCCCATCCATCAGGACCTTGGTGAGCCTGACGTCGCCAATGACAGGATCGACGACGAGCGGGTACTTCCCCGGGCTCGGCACGTGGTCGGGGTGGTCGTCCTGGTCGAAGGTGATGGGCTTGTCGGACCAGTCTAGGTAGACTGGCGCCACCACCTTCACCGAGCAGACCTCCCGACGCTCTTGCTTACGATGCCGAGCCGAGGCATTCGCCACATGCCCTCCGTAGATCATGAAGCAGTCGCGGACCTCGGGGAACTCTCCTGCTTGGTGATCTTCCCTTTTGTCGTCGTGAGCCTTGCCACCCTCGGCGGGTGGCCCGGCCCGATGGAAGTGACGCCGAAGCATGACGCACTCTTCGAGGGTGTGTTTGACGGGCCCCTGATGGTAGGGGCACGTCTCCTTGAGTGCCTTGTCGAAGAGGTTTGCACCTCCGGGGGGTTTTCGAGGGTTCTTGCGCTCGGCGGCGGCGACAAGGTCAGCATCGGGAACGTCGCGTTTCGCTTGCGACTTCCTCCTGCCTTTCTTCTTGGCGCCGCGCGGAGCAGACGCCTCGGGAGCATCTTCCGACGGGCGGCCCTGGGGCTGCTTGTCCTTTCGGAAGATGGCCTCTACCGCCTCCTGGCCGGAGGCGAACTTGGTAGCGATGTCCATCAGCTCGCTCGCCCTGGTGGGGGTCTTGCGACCCAACTTGCTCACCAGGTCGCGGCAGGTGGTGCCGGCGAGGAACGCGCCGATGACATCGGAGTCGGTGATGTTGGGCAGCTCGGTGCGCTGCTTCGAGAACCGCCGGATGTAGTCCCGAAGGGACTCTCCCGGCAATTGCCGACAGCTTTGGAGGTCCCAGGAATTCCCGGGGCGCACGTACGTGCCCTGGAAGTTCCCGGCGAAGGCCTGGACCAGATCCTCCCAGTTGGAAATCTGCCCCGGGGGCAGGTGCTCCAACCAGGCACGAGCGGTGTCGGAGAGAAATAGGGGGAGGTTTCGGATGATGAGGTTGTCATCGTCCGTCCCACCCAGCTGACAGGCCAGGCGGTAGTCTGCAAGCCACAATTCCGGTCTCGTCTCCCCCGAGTACTTCGTGATAGTAGTCGGGGGTCGGAATCGGGGCGGAAACGGCGCCCGCCGAATGGCTCGGCTAAAGACCTGCGGACCGGGTGGTTCGGGCGAGGGACTTCGATCCTCCCCACTGTCATAACGTCCCCCACGCCTGGGGTGGTAGCCTCGGCGCACCCTTTCGTCGAGGCGTGCCCGACGGTCACGATGAGGGTGCTCGTCGCCGAGGTGGCCCGGGGCCGCAGGCGCGGTGTTGCGCGTGCGCCCGGTGAAGACCGAGGCTTCCCGCGTGAGTCAGGAAGTCGCGGCACGAGGATCCGGGGTGTATCCCCGCCTTCGAGGGGCAGAGCTCTCTGCCCGCCGGGCCGCAGCGCCTTCCAGGAGATGCCTGAGTTCTCCCTGGATCCGCCGTCCCTCGGTGGTTGATGACTCTGGCATCGCGCGGAGGAGCATTGCTGCAGCGACCAGGTCCTGGCCAGTCCCGCCGGATGCGGGTGGCGGTTTGTCCCTGGCATCGTTGGCGATGCGGTGCTGGAGACCTTGGGGCAAGTGACGTATTCCTCCGGCCGGGGGTTGGCTCGCCCATACCTGCCCGATGTTCTGACGGATTGCCTCGAGCGCTCCTGCTCCTTCATCGAACCCGGCCTGCGCCCCGCGGACTTGCTCGAGCTGTGGGTCGTGACCTCCCGCCGAAGCGGGGACCACAGCTAGCTCCCGCGGGATGTCAGCGCGAGGCGCTGGCCTAGGGGGATCACCATCCTCCGGCATGCCGAGACAGCCGCCTCCGGAGGGATCCCCTAGCTCGATGTGGAAACATTCGCGACTCAGGCCGCAGTCCTTGTCGCCAAGGCTGCGGCTGCCGTCGGAACAGTCGGAGAGGCAGTAGTCACATGCGGTCATGAAGTCCCGCATGGCACTAGGGTTGCCAGATCCGGAGAAATCCCAGCAGATGCTGGGGTCGTCGTCTTCCTCGGACCCAGAGGGTCCGTAGGTCGAGACACCCGTCAATCGGTCCCAAGGCGACCGCACAGGAAACCCCAGAGAGGTTGCACTCGCCTCAATGTGAGCGCCCGCCAAAGCGAGATCGCCAGGCGGGCTGAGGCCGAGTCGAAATAACGAAAGATGGGTAGCAGTCGATACCTTTTTGTCGACGAGGAGCGATGAAGTCGCGTCGGGGGCTGACCGCGTCGTCGTCTTGGGTCCGAGGGCGACGTCCTGCAGGCCTTCCGTGAGCGTGCTGGCGTCGTCCACTTGCTCGGAGTCGACGTGTTGCGGGGGGATGGCGCTCGCGTCTGCCTTGAACGCGAGGGCGACGCTTGGCGTGTCCTCCGGCGAGGCGCCGGGGATGTCGATTTGCCCGACAGCCGTCGGAGCGTGACCTCCCGCTCGGCCCCGGTTGCCCTGCCTCCTCCTCCTTCGACGGCGAGGGAGAGGATGGGGCAAGCTCGAAAGTTGTCCTTCCCCTACGCGGGAAAGACGTCGTCGATTCCGCCGCCAGCGGGCGGGCCGTCCGCCATCAATGTCGCCGTCGCGCGGCGGTGGAAGGAGTATCATGTCGTAGTCGCCGTCGAGCGAGATGAACTCGAGGTTCCCGAAACGGAGCATCGTCCCGGGTTGAAGAGGTTGTTGGAGACTGCCCATCTGGAGCTTGGCGGGAAATCGAACGTCAACACGCAGCGTGCCCCTACCTGGCGCGCCAACTGTCGGCGTTCCGAGACCGGGGGGTCCTCGAGCCGACGAGTGAGAGTGCCGCGTGCCCCAGCCCAGATGGGTCGAGCGCGTGGAGCGAGCGCAAAGGGGGGAACGGAGTGAGAGAGAGGTCGGTGGCCGGAGCCGGATCGCGAGGGAGTCGGAGAAATTCCCACGGCCTTCGTGTTCGTCCCGCGCCCAGGTCGGGTGCGCTTGCAGTAGGGGGTTACAAGCGTCCGCACGAGGTGAAGGGAGAGGGCGGCCCCGAGAGAGCGCCTGCCCCTGACTTTCGTCCCCGTGAGGCCAACCTTTTCTAAGAAGGCCCTGGCCCTTCCTTTTATAGTCGTAAGGAGAGGGTCCAGGTGTACAAGACGGGGGTGTAGCAAGGTGCTACGTGTCTAGCGAGGGAGAGCTAGCGCCCTATGTACATGCCCAGGTGGCAGCCAGAGAGATCGTGGCACCCTGTTGGAGTGGCGTCGTGGCTGTTGGAGGAGTAACGGAGCCGGACGGGGGGACAGCTGTCGAGGTGGCTGGGTCCTTGCTGACGTTCTCCTGCTTTCGTAAGGGAGCTGGGAGCCGCCGTCGTCATGATCTAGCGGGGCGCCATCATGGCCTATCTGGCATAGCTGGCCAGATGGGACGCCGGTCTTGTTCTCTGCGACCCAAGTCGGCTCAGGGCAGGGTGATGATGACGCTTCCTGTTGACGTGGCGGTCTCGTATCCTAGGTCGGGCGTCGTGGAGGCTCCTCCGAGGCTGTGGCCGAGTCCGTCCTGCAAGACAGAGACAGAGTCCGAGCCCTGGTCGGGCGAGGCGGAGATTATTCGGCAGAGGCCGAGGCGGAGTCCGAGCCCTGGGTCGGGCGAGGCGGAGGTCGCCGTCTTCCGGGGCCTTGGCCCGAGTCCGAGCCCTGGGTCGGGCGGAGCGGAGTTCGCCGTCTTCCGAGGCCTTAGCCTGAGTCCGAGCCCTGGGTCGGGCGGAGCGGAGTTCGCCGTCTTCCGAGGCCTTAGCCTGAGTCCGAGCCCTGGGTCGGGCGGAGCGGAGTTCGCCGTCTTCCGAGGCCTTAGCCTGAGTCCGAGCCCTGGGTCGGGCGGAGTCTCCTATGGCACCACTGGCGAAGTCTGGCCGCCCGTCGGTCTTACCTTTTGCGTTAAACGCCCTGGTGACTCGGTCGGTTGGTGCGGTGATTTAGTCAGGGTTTCTCCTTATCGGAGGCGGGGCCTAGGGCGAGCCGAGGATGCGCCTGCCGTGAAAGAGGAGACCTCAGGCGAGACGGAGTCATCTCAGGGTCGGCTGCCCTCGCCCGAGGCTAGGCTCGGGCGTGGCGTGGTCAAGTCACTCGTGTGGACTGATCCCTGACTTAATCAAACCCATCAGGCCTTTGCAGCTTTATGCTGATGGGGGTTACCAGCTGAGAATTAGGCGTCTTGAGGGTACCCCTAATTATGGTCCCCGACAGCCGCGGAAGTGGAACTCGCGGCAGGGGCCGAGGGCGTGCGCAGCCACCCCCTCCACCGCGCCGATTTTACTGCCTTTTCCATGGCGAAGACTGCGCCCACCAAACCAAAGACTGCCCCGAAGTGAAGGCCACCAGAGACAGAATGGCGAGGGCGCAGCCAGCCGACAACCCTAGAATTGTCGCGCATAATTACCAGCTACCCCCTCCACCATATATCCACGCTCCCGCCCCGCCTCCACCGCACCACGCTTACCAACATCATCAGGAAGTACAAATCGTACATCCTCCGCCTCCACCACCACACCAGCAACAACAAAACATCCCCCATGCCCCAAAGCAGGAAGACTTCGCCGATCAACCTTATCGCGGAGTCATTCATATGATAACTCGGGGGTCCAGCACCGACTTCGACACCAAGCGGCAGAAGCGGGACCACTACCGCAGCATAAACCATGTCGCCGTCACGGGCCCAGTTGTGCAGACAAAGTGGTCCCACGTACCGCTCACCTTCGACGCACGGGACGTCGACTTGCGCAGCGCCCCCCACTGCGATGCCATGGTTATCAATTGCAGCGTGGCAGGCTGGGACCTACACAAGGTCCTCGTTGACAACGGCAGCCAGGCAGACATCATCTTCCTCCATGCCTTCGATCGCATGGGCATCAGCCACAGCCTGCTTAAGCCTTCGGACAACCCGTTGTATGGCTTCGGCGGCAAGGGCACCTTCCCCGTCGGCAAAATAGAGTTGCCCCTCTCCTTCGGTGTAGCACCCAATGCCCAAAGTGAGCAAGTGACTTTTGACATTGTGGATATGGTATATCCATACAACGCCATCATGGGTCGGGGCTCCATCAATAAGTTTGAAGCTGCCATCCACGGACTATATTTGTGCATGAAGATACCAGGCCCGCTAGGCGTAATTACAGTCTACGGTAACCAGCAGACAGCGCGCAACATAGAGCGGGACTTCGTGCCTGGTCAGAGGAACGTGCACTGTCTCTCGACACAGTGCGAGGTCCCTGCGCCCGCCAGCCCAACTGACAAGCAGCACGACAAGGCTCAGTTGCAGAGTCAGGATGGGACCAAGACTGTCCCCCTCGATCAGGCCACGCCCAAGCAGACAGTCACTATCAGCGAAGACCTTACTTCGCATGAAGAAGAGAAGCTCCTTTGCTGCCTGGCCAAGAATAAAGATGTCTTCGCCTGGTCCGCCCTCGACCTGGTCGGAGTCAGCCGATCCATAATCGAGCACAGTTTGGGAATTGACCCCTCGGTGCGACCAAGAAAGCAAAGGCTCCGCAAAATGTCCGACAAAAAGACAGAGGCCGCCAAGGCGGAGGTGCACCGCCTCCTAGAGGCTAAATTCATTGAGCCAGTGGCTTACCCCACATGGCTCTCCAATGTTGTAATGGTGCAGAAAAAAGCGGGAAATGGCGGATGTGCATAGACTTCACCAGTCTCAATAAGGCCTGCCCAAAAGACAATTTCCCGTTGCCACGGATCGACAAAATAGTCGATAGCGCGGCCGGATGCGAGGTCATGTCTCTCCTCGACTGCTTCTCCGGCTATCACCAGATATACATGAAGGAGGAAGACAAGGCTAGCACCAGCTTTATAACACCCTTCGGCACTTATTGCTTCGTCAGAATGCCGGAGGGTCTCAAGAATGCCGGGTCCACCTTCTCCAGACTCACCAAAACAGTACTCGAAGGGCAGGTCAGCAGAAATATATTTACATATGTGGACGACATCGTCGTCGCCAGCAAAAATAAGGAGGACCATCTCGCCGACCTGGCCGAGACATTCGCAAACATGCGAGATGCACGACTCCGCCTAAACCCGGAAAAGTGCGTTTTCGGTGTTCGCCAGGGCAAGATATTGGGCTACCTGGTGTCACACCGCGGCATCGAGGCCAACCCAACCAAGATCCAGGCCATCATCGACATGTCGCCTCCGCAGTCCGCCAGGGACGTCCAGCGTCTGGCAGGCAGATTGGCCGCTCTCAACAGATTCATTTCCAGGTCGGCCGAGCGAAGTCTTCCTTTCCTCAAAACTCTCCGCGGCGCAAAAGACTTCGCCTGGGGGCCGGAGCAAGCAGCGGCCTTCGCCTCATTAAAACAGTACTTAACGGAGCTGGCCACCCTCACGAGCCCCGACTCCTCGCTCCCCCTATTGCTCTATGTCGCGGCTTCGCCGCACGCGGTCAGCGCGACACTAGTGCAGGAGCAGACAGTCGAAGGCGCTGTCAGACAGTGCCCTGTTTATTATGTCTCCAAGGTCCTGACACCGTCCAAATGCAACATGACAGAGCTAGAGAAGATCGCCTACGCAGTTGTTATGTCCTCGCGCAAGCTGCGCCATTACTTTGAAGCATTCAAGGTTCGCGTCACCTCAGACAGGGGGCTCGGCGAACTGTTTAGAAACCCGGAGGCATCGGTGAGGATCGCCAAGTGGGCAGCCGAACTCTCCGGCTACCACATCAGCTTCGAGCCCAGGACAGCCATCAAATCGCAAGTCCTGGCAGACTTCGTCGTCGACTGGACCGGGCCAGTAACACAGCCGGACCCGACCACAGAGAAGGTCTGGACGATCCATTGCGACGGCGCATGGTGCCATGCGGGGGCAGGCGTCGCTGCAATCATAACCTCACCAGTCGGGGTCAAGCACAGATATGCAGCACGACTCAGCTTCAATCTGGAATCCGACAGATGCACAAATAATATAGCAGAATACGAAGCAGTCATCCTCGGCCTCCGCAAGCTAAGGGCCCTCGGAGTCACCACTTGCATCATCAAAACAGACTCCAAGGTAGTTGCCGGCCAGGTCGAGAAAGACTATGCAGCCAAGGACCCCGCACTCATGCAGTACCTCGCGGCCATCCGAAGTCTCGAGAGGCAGTTCAAGGGGTTCACCGTGCAGCATGTGGACCGGGCCAAGAATGAGGAGGCCGACGCATTGGCCAAGGCCGCGGCCAGGGGCGAAACTCTGCCCTCCGACGTGTTCTTCCACGTCATCGGCACGCCAGCAGTCCGGAGCCCCGAAGGGCTCCAAATAACCAATGACAGCGAGGGCCACCGTACAGTCAACCTCATCATGACCGAAGACTGGCGAGCACCCATAACCCTGTTCCTGCAGGGGTATTATCACCCAGCCGACATCAGTGAGGCCAAGCGCCTCAGACATCGAAGCCGAGACTTCGCTCTGATTGAAGGCCAACTCTACAAAAAAGGGGTCAGTCAACCAATGCTTAAGTGCGTCACCGAGGCCGAAGGCATGCAGATTCTACGTGAAGTCCACAGTGGCACGTGCGGCTCGCACGCGGGGCCGAGGGCCCTAGCTGCTAAGGTGATCCGCCAGGGTTTTTACTGGCCCGCAATGATTTGCGCCGCGAATCGGGTCACTCGGTCCTGCGAAGCCTGCCAGAAGTTCTCTCCTCGGTCAGGCGACCCTTCGCAGTATACAAAGCTGATCGCCCACACATGGCCTCTTCAGCGCTGGGGTCTCGACATTGTTGGACCCCTGCCCACCGCTCAGGGGAACCTTAAGTTCGCCTTCGTCGCGGTCGAGTACTTCACCAAATGGATCGAGGCACGGGCTGTCTCCACAATAACATCAAAGACTGCCCAAAAATTCTTCTGGCAGAACATCGTTTGCCGCTTCGGAGTACCGTCCGAATTAACAGTCGACAACGGCAAGCAGTTTGATAACCAAGGCTTCAAGGATTTTTGTTTCTCCATTGGCACCAAGCTTGCCTTCGCCTCAGTCTATCATCCGCAGTCCAACGGGGTCGTGGAGCGCGCCAACGGGAAAATCTTCACAGCTATCAAAAAAATGCTCCTCGATGAAAAAAAGGGCAGATGGAGCGATTTTTTACCTGAGGCAGTCTGGGCACTAAACACGACTGAGTGCAGGGCGACCGGGTTCACTCCCTTCCGTCTTTTATACGGATCGGAGGCCATGACCCCGCAAGAAATAAAGCACGGGTCCCCGCGAACAGTCCCGTCAGCCGTCCCAGATGTGGACGAGCCAACTTCAAAGGATCTCATCGACGGAGACCGTGTCTTCGCCCTACAGGCCCTGAACAAGTATCAAGCCCAGACCAAAGCATGGCGCGACCATTCAGTCACCCCGAGGGAGTTCAGCGAGGGGGACCTCGTACTCATTCGAACAGCTCGGACGGAGTCCAAGGGCAAGCTGGAGCCCAGGTGGGAGGGCCCTTTCATCGTCAAGACGAAAGCTTCCCCCAGCGCTTACAGGCTCACAACGCCAACCGGCGAGGACCTGGAGCACTCCTGGAACATCGACAACCTCCGCAAATTTTTTGTCTGATTCCTCAGGGCTGTCTTCGCCCTTGTAATTCGCAAAAACAATCTTGCACCGGCCCGCACTCTTTTCCTCCCGGGGGGTGAGGTTTTTAACGAGGCGGAGCCATGTAATATATGCGTAAAAAATCCCCCGCAAAAAGACATGCGTCGAAAAAGACCGCGATGACGGTCTTCGACATTCGACCACCACGAGGTCACCGCGAGGCTAAGCGCTAGCTACCCTCGCGTGCGACAAATCCGCGCAGAAGTCGCCTAAGGGTGCAGCCGGATTAGCACAACAAGTGCGAAAAAAATCTAAGTCTATCGCGAAGACTATCCGCGCAAAAGTCGCCTAAGGGTGCAGCCGGATTAGCACAACAAGTGCGAAAAAAATCTAAGTCTATCGCGAAGACTATCCGCGCAAAAGTCGCCTAAGGGTGCAGCCAGATTAGCACAACAAGTGCGAAAAAAATCTAAGTCTATCGCGAAGACTATCCGCGCAAAAGTCGCCTAAGGGTGCAGCCGGATTAGCACAACAAGTGCGGAAAAAATCTAAGTCTATCGCGAAGACTATCCGCGCAGAAGTCGCCCAAGGGTGCAGCCGGATTAGCACAACAAGTGCGAAAAAAATCTAAGTCTATCGCGAAGACTATCCGCGCAAAAGTCGCCTAAGGGTGCAGCCGGATTAGCACAACAAGTGCGGAAAAAATCTGAGTCTATCACGAAGACTATCCGCGCAGAAGTCGCCTAAGGGTGCAGCCGGGTTAGCACAACAAGTGCGGAAAAAATCTAAGTCTATCGCGAAGGCTATCCGCGCAAAAGTCGCTTAAAAGTGCAGCCGGATTAGCACAACAAGTGCGAAAAAACCGAAGACTATCTGTGCAGAAGACACTTAAGGGTACACCTGGACTAGCACAACAACGGCTGAAACGACAACATCAAACCATCCACGCCAAGACCAACTATAATCAAGCCAACACAGCGCAACAAAACAAATCAGTGAGTACAAAACGCCTTCGCACACACACGTGCACGCGAGGGCACACAATTCCACCATACAAGCCTCTACATACACAAGCGAGGGCACCACACTCTACATCGGCTCAACCTTAGGAATAATTCCCATCTCCCTATAATTAAATAACATTATCCTGAGCTCCTCACCCGCAAAAAGACTTCGCAGTTCCCGCTCACCTACACTCTCGGCGGTCGGCAGAGCCAACAGTTCCTGCCGACCAGCCCCACTCACACGAAGCCGAGCCCGCTCCTCCGCGCTAACCCTACGTTTTGCAACCGCCCTTCGTCGACGGCGCCCGGTGCTAGGGCCTGGCACGTCCGGCGCGTCCGCGGCGTGTGGCGAAGCCTCCGCCGCAGCCACGTCCAAGGCCGCAAAATAATCCAAGTCCTCCCCCGACGACTCCTCAGTCCACTCAACCGAGCTCCCGGAGTCGGCAAAATCAAAAAACTCAGATGCAGACCCACTATATTCATTACCACCTTCCGCGGTCGAAGCCGCCAAAAACTCAGTAGTAGCGGTTGCGTGCGCAGGCCCAAAATCTTGAACCTGCGCAGCAACCAAAATTCAGTACAACATCCAAAATTCCCCAACCCTAAACAACCACTACGCCACCTGCGATGGCCCTGACGCTGCGGGGGCCTCCGCCGTTGGCCCCGCCGCCACTTTCGCCATTGTTTCCACCGCCTCCGCCGTGGGATCTTCGACGGTCGGCGCGGCTGCTACGAGGGCATCAGGAGCGCCCTCGGCCACCTTCAGGGGCAGGTCTTCAACTGTCGCAGCAGATGTGGGGGCGCCTGGTGCGTCTTCCGCGGTCTCCGGGGTTGGCTCCGGGTCAGGCAGGGCGCTGCTCAGTGCTCCGAAGTCGTCCACCCGCTCGCCTCGCTCCGCCTAAAACAAAACATACAAAAAGTCAGCAAACACACGCACGGACCACATCCAGCAAACGCCGAACAAACGACAACGTTACCTGAGCCCTCGCAGCCTCGGCCCGCTCCCTGACCACATCACCACCATACAGACCCCACATCCGGTCATAGAGGACACCGGCGGACTCCTTCACCACGGGGTCTTCGACCTTATAGATATCTCGCCCAAAATCTTCATCTGCCTGGTCGAAGGCCTCATAGTGCCGGCACCCTTCGCGAGAGAGTGCGTTCATCGCCCCCTCGCAGGTAACCAGGGAGGCGAACGACATTAATCCCCTCAGGACAGTGGGGAGCTCCTGCAGCTCCTCTTGCACCCATTCCAGACAGCGAAGCCCGGCCTCTCGCTCCGGCACCACGAAGTCACCGGTCCGCGCACCCATCTCGCGATATGTGGCCATAAGCTGCGTGCGCGTCCGTTCGGCCTCCGTTCGCACCGCGGCTTCGGCCCCCTTCGCGCGGCTCTCCAGAGCGGTGAGCCGCTCCCGCAGGTCTTCGGCGAGCCCCTTGGCAAGATTGCCTTCCGCCCGTGCCAGCCTAGCCTCCGCCTGCGCGGCCTGCTCCTTGGCGATGGCCTCGTTGGCCTCCCTCCTCTCCCCCGCCAGCTGGCGCCGGAGGTCAGCCTTTTCCTTCTCCAGGGCGGCCACCTTGTCCGCCAGTTTACGACACTTGCTGTCGGAGGCCGACTTCTCACGGACAGCGTCAGCATGTTGCGCCCGAAGTCTCTCGACTTCGGCAGACAAAGCTGTCGTAAGTGCCCCCGACGCAGTACGGCTGGTGAAGTCAGCCACCTGCAGAGCACACGTAAGGCCATGGCCGTAAAAAAAAACATATATATATATATATATGTATATATATATAATAGCTCGGCGGACCTGACTCAGTGCCTCCGTCGCCTGACTCAGCGCCTCCGTCACTCCTTTCAGCCGGCGGGTCGCCGCGTCAGCCTCGTCCCTGACCAACGCGAGGGCCGACACCTCGCCTTCGGCGCCAAGGGTCCCGTCCCTCGCCTTCGACAGCAGCGCAGCCGTCGCGATTGCCGCGGCAGGCGCAACTATAGCAAGCCGGCCCTCGTCCGACCCTGCAACGCATCAACGAGTAAAAAAAAACATAAAAAGGCGGCCGGGTGACTTACCCCCAAGATAATCGTCCACACTGATATCGGTGCCGAAGTCGGCAACGCGTTTGCCCGGCGGCGGCAACGTTCGGGCCGCCTTCGCAGCCTCCGCCACTCCGCTGACCGGCGGCACCACCTTCGTCAGTTTGGAGACCCCGGCGCCCACCGTTGTCTCCGGCGCCTTGCTAGGTGCAGAGGCGCCCGCCTTCGCCGCCAGCGGCGGCTTGCCTCTGCTGGAGGCCGCAGCCTTCGCCGCTCCCCGCTGCCTTTTCGGCCGGGCTTCGTGAATCCTGACAGTCGCCTGGCGTTTTTTGCGCCGCCCCTTGGCGATCCTTGTCCATCACTGCCCACACAACAGCACCGATATTTCGCCCGTAAGGAAAAACTCTCCACTGACGAACCATACGAGATATAAAACAGTCTTCCTCAGCCGCGCAAGGGATAGGAACATTTCTAGGCCAGCAGCCCCCGGTAACCCTCAGCATCCGAGCCGAAGACTCCCGGAGCTCGGCCGAAGACATCCTCTCCCCCGGGGCCGCACATGACCTCATTAACTCTCTAGCAAAACTATCAGACACCCCAATTCCTCCCATCGCAGTACCTAATTTTCTCTTTTTTTGAGGAGGGGGCGGCCGCCAGCGCAGGGTCGCCTCCAGTCTCCACCGCCGGCTTCTTCCCACGGCGGTCCGCTTCGTCTTGACCAGGGTAGCCGTCGTACGGCAATTGATTTAATTCGAAGACCCTGTTCAAACGTTCATTTGACCCGCGAATATCAAAGCTGCGCTGGCCTTCCGTCCTCGCCACGTACCGCCCCACGAGCCGCACCGCCAAGTCCTCCGCATCACGCACAAAGGCGGCCGGGTCACGGTTTCGCAAATTCAGTGCAAAGGCAGGACTTCGCACCACCCTTCCTCCGTGAAAAGGCATCTGGCGAGGGCACACTTCGCCCAGCGCCCAGCCGTGCGCCAAGGGCCAGACCCCGTACGCCACGGACTCTTCAACTAAATCACGACCACTGCTCTGGCCGGCGGCGCACCGAAGGGCCCCTTCGTCTGCATCCTCTTCTGCCACTTCAAAAGGCGGATACGCAGAGTAATAGTGAGAGCACATCTCAGACACGGGAAGTCCTTCATGGCCTTCGACAGTAGCCTCAGCAACGTAAAACCAAAATTCATTCCAATTGCCCCACTTGTTGCGGGCGCACGGAACCAACTCCACTACTGGCATTGTGGTCTTGCTGGTCTTCGGCGTGAATGTGCACGACCCGAACTGGGCAACTCCGTCCTCAACCATCCTCTTCTGCCAATGCAAGCAATAATTCTTCGCAAAAACTTCAACCGATGGCTGTCCGCCGTACGAAGTCGTCGCCCAGACATACTTCGCCAGCGCCACCATGGCGTTCGGTGTCAGCTGATGTATTTGAACGTTGAATCTACGCAGGACTTCGCCAACAAACCGGTGCGCAGGCAACCGGAGACCGGCGACGAAGAACGCCTCGAAAACAACCAACTCACCCTCCGGCTCGGGGACTTCCTCCGTCCCCGGAGCACGAGCGACCCCGCCGCCAAAGTAGCCCAAACGCTGCATATCTTCAACGCGGGCCGACGTCATCCGTGACACACCAAAATCAACAGAGTCGCCGGCGCGCAGCTCCTCCACCATCACGCTACTCAACGTCTCCTCAGACGAGGCGGCGGCCGGCGGCGTGGCATCGGCGGAAGAAGAAGAGGATGGCATTGCTACGTACCGTCGGCGGCGGCGGGCGGTCTGCTTCACTCGAGCCAGAACTCCGACGAGCAAAGGGAGCAGTAGAAGAAGAGGAGCAGAAAGACGGCGGGCGGCTAGGGTTTTCACGGAGCGCGGAAGGCAAAGTGCAAACAGCGCCGACCCCCGCCCCCTTTTATAGGCAGGGCGCGGCTCTTCGGGAAACCCGCAATCCAACAGTACGATGTCCATCAACGGTCACATCAAAAACCCCCGCGGAACCACTTCGAGCGAGGGCAGCGTCTCCGCCATCTAGCGACGTCTTCGGCACCAGGTGACTTTGTCGAACTGGTCCCTCGGAGGGCAAATGTTGGAGCGAAGGCAGAAACGCCACCCTTCGCCCGAAGTCTCCACCACTCAGCCCCTGCCCTGACGGACAAAGCAGGCAGGGACACCCTTCGCTTCATCGGCACCAGAGACAACACGGAGACCCTTCGCTAGATTCGGCACCAGACGAAGGCCTGCGGCGA
This sequence comes from Zea luxurians, assembly GCA_029449295.1. Classification (NCBI taxonomy): domain Eukaryota; kingdom Viridiplantae; phylum Streptophyta; class Magnoliopsida; order Poales; family Poaceae; genus Zea; species Zea luxurians. The sequence continues at coordinate 8,601,609 of JAOPSE010000080.1, forward strand.
CGCCTCCCCGCGGCGCGGCCTCGTTCAGCTCTGAGGCCCACATGAGATCTGGCCCATTGTAACGGGCCCTGCGTGGCCGCGTTTGTGTTACGGGCCTAATCTGTAAAGGCGTACTTGTAATTACAGCTTGTAACCCCGCTTTATGGGAATATTCTGGGGATAAACTAGGTACCTGAGGGCACATGCGTCCTTAACGCAAGGCGCCGTGCACTCGGATACCTATAAATACCCCCGCACAGTGCCCGTGAGAGGCTAGATTAACAGAGCTTTTGCCATCACGCGCGAGTGCCCTGTTTCCATCACCATTCACTCGTGTTGGATCCCCTTGCTATCGAGAGCGAGTCCCAACAGTGGTGTTTGGTGTTTGATATATTTTTTATTGCTTTGGTCCCTAAACTTCTCCCCCTTTGGCATCAACCACCGAAAAGGAAGACATTAAAAGCAGTTAGGAAGTAAATAAGACTTGCCCTCATAAGAAATTTTGTCAAAAGATACCAATTGTAGGATACTAAATTAAACCACATGTAGGGTACCATTTGAACCATCAAATAGATACTCCCCCTAAATGAGTATTCTCGACTTAGGAAAAAGCATGTGAAAATTAGAGGCACAAGACATGATTTGATTAGACTAACTTCCTTATGCATAGGTAACAGAATATGATTTAACCACTTATGCATGTATAGCAACATGGAAGTATTAGATATGAAAATATAGTCTAATCAAGTATTGGAGAAGACATGTAAATGATACTAATGTAGTCTCACGGTTACCAATTGAAACCAATGGCGGACCATATGAAGTCAAATGGTAGACTTGTAAGACGTAAGAGTTCTTGTGGATTTGCAGTGGAAGCTTGTTGTCTTTCTCCGGGGACTTCATTTTCCTTACAATGAGAATATCACATGAAATAGACTTAAAAAAGATATTAGTCTCAAAGTCTTGGATTATAGAGTAACCTCCCCTTGAAAGTGTGCATACAAGTTTTGAATACTTGTAGTAGACATGCACTTTGATTTGATATCAAGAGGGGCAAATTATCTATAATCCGAACTTTGGCACATATAAGTTAAATGATACAAATTGTAGAATATGAGCGCTTTTACACTTGTAGCATTAAAAATATCAATTGGTGTATCATTTACTGTAGAGTGATAAAGAATCTAGGTGCCGTGCTTAAATAAACATTTTAAACCATGTAGGTTTGCTTAAGTGTATGAACAAGCAATCCTACCATGAGATTTACCTGGTATGCATGCATTTAAATAAAAGTAAATATCAATTGCAATACTAGGCATGGAAGGTAAACTAGATATAAGATAAATAGATACGCATATCTAAAAATAAGAAATATAGTCAATCTAGTTACCTTAGACATGGGTGGGGAAATTTGGGTCCAAAAAGTTCACTAACTGAAAGTCGCCTAGAGGGGGGGGGGGTGAATAAGCGGAAACTGAAATTTACAACTTAAAACACAATCTACAAGCCGGGGTTAGCGTTAGAATAAAATCCGAGTCCGGGAGAGAGGGGGAAAACAAATCAAGAATGAAATAAGCGGATGAACACGGTGATTTGTTTTACCGAGGTTCGGTTCTAAAGAACATAGTCCACGTTGAGGTTGTCACAATGACCGGGTCTCTTTCAACACTTTCCCTCTCTCAAACGGTCACCTAGACCGAGTGAGCCTTCTTCCTTAATCTCACAGGTCACTTAGACCCCGCAAGGACCACCACACAATTGGTGTCTCTTGCCTCGCTTACAAAGCACTTGAGAGTAAGAAGTGAGAAAGAAAAGAAAGGCCAAGCTAAGCAAACAAGAGCAACAATGGAACACAAATGATCCTCTCACAAGTCCTAATGCGCTAGAGTTGAATTGGGGACTTTGAGTGGATCGATCACTTAAATTGTGTCTTTGGAGTGGAGTCTATTGCTCTTGTATTGAATGCAATATGTTGAATGCTTGGATGGTTGGAGTGGAGGTGGTTGGGGGTATTTATAGCCCTCAACCACCAAACAACCGTTGGGGGCAGGCTGCTGTCGATGGGCGCACCGGATAGTCCGGTGCGCCAGCCACGTCACCCAACCGTTAGGGTTCTGGAGCTTCTGACCGTTGGAGGCTTTGTCCTCTAGTGGCACCGGACAGTCCGGTGCCGCACCGGACATGCACTGTTCACTGTCCGGTGTGCCTCTGACGAGCGGCTCTGACTCTGCGTGCACTGTTTTTCACTGTTCATCTGACTTCACCGCTTTTGCAGTCGACCGTTGTGCGAAGTAGCCGTTGCTCCGCTGGTGCACCAGACAGTCCGGTGGCACACCGGACAGTCCGGTGAATTATAGCGGAGAGCGCCTGAAGAAACCCGAGAGTGGCCAGTTCGTTCCTGTACGGTCCTGGTGCACCGGACACTGTTCGGTGGCACACAGGACAGTGCGGTGCGCCAGACCAGGGCACACTCAAGTTTCTTGCTCCTTTGAATTTGAACCCTATCTTCAATCCTTTATTGGTTTGTGTTGAACCTTTATGCACCTGTAGAACATATATTCTGGGGCAAACTAGTTAGTCCAATATTTGTGTTGGGCATTCAACCACCAAAATTAATTATGGAAAAGGTTTGACCCTATTTCCCTTTCAATCTCCCCCTTTTTGGTGATTGATGCCAACACAAACCAAAGCAAATATATAAGTGCAGAAATGAACTAGTTTGCATAATGTAAGTGCATATGTTACTTAGAATTAAACCAATTTATAATTTCACTAGATATGCATGGATTGCTTTCTTTTATTTAACATTTTGGACCACGATTGCACCACTTGTTTTGTTTTTGCAAATTCTTTTGGAAAATCTTTTCAAAGTCTTTTTGCAAATAGTCAAAGGTATATGAGTAAGATTGCAAGAAGCATTTTTGAGATTTGAAATTTTCTCCCCCTGTTTCAAATGCTTTTCCTTTGACTAAACAAAACTCCCCCTGAATGAAATTCTCCTCTTAGTGTTCAAGAGGGTTTTACCAATTTTTGAAAATACCAATTGAAAAAAGATCAAACACATTTAGATACCAATTTGAAAAATTCTTGAAAGTTTTGAAATTAGGTGGTGGTGCGTTCCTTTTGCTTTGGGCTATATTTTCTCCCCCTTTGGCATAAATTGCCAAAAACGGAAAACTTTGAAAGCCCTATAAACATTTTCTCCCCCATTGATAAAAGAAATATGAGTGAAAGATTATACCAATCGGAGAGATGGCGGAATACCGGCAAAGATTAAATGGTACCAATGGAGTAGAGTGGAAGCGTTGTCTTTGCCGAATACTCCATTTCCCTTTCAATCTAAGACTAACATAACAAATACTCATGAAAACACATTAGTCTTAGCCTTGGCATAAGAAGAATAAGAAATATGTATGTATGCCAAAATGAAAGAGATATGATCAAAGGTACATGAATGAGCTATGTGTGCAATGTTTCAATCAAAATTCCGAGAATCATGAATATTTAGCTCATTCCTAAGTTTGCTAAAGGTTTTCTCATCTAATGGCTTGGTAAAGATATCGGCTAATTGTTCTTTGGTGTTTACATATGCAATTTCGATATCCCCCCTTTGTTGGTGATCCCTCAGAAAAGTGATACCGAATGTCTATGTGCTTAGTGCGGCTGTGTTCAACGGGATTATCCGCCATGCGGATTGCACTCTCATTATCACATAGGAGAGGGATTTTGCTTAATTTATAGCCATAGTCCCTGAGGGTTTGCCTCATCCAAAGCAATTGCGCACAGCAATGGCCTGCGGCAATATACTCGGCTTTGCCGGTGGAAAGAGCTACTGAGTTTTGTTTCTTTGAAGCCCAAGACACCAGGGATCTTCCCAGAAACTGACAAGTCCCTGATGTGCTCTTCCTATCAATTTTACACCCTGCCCAATCGGCATCGAAATATCCTATTAAATCGAAGGTTAATCCCTTAGGGTACCAAAGCCCAAACTTAGGAGTGTAAACTAAATATCTCATGATTCTCTTTACGGCCCTAAGGTAAACTTTCTTAGGATCGGCTTGGAACCTTGCACACATGCATACGGAAAGCATAATATCCGGTCGAGATGCACATAAATAGAGTAAAGATCCTATCATTGATCGGTATACCTTTTGATCTACGAATTTACCTCCCGTGTCGAGGTCGAGATGCCCATTGGTTTCCATGGGTGTCTTGATGGGCTTGGCATCCTTCATCCCAAACTTCGTAAGTATGTCTTGAATGTACTTTGTTTGGCTGATGAAGGTGCCATCTTGGAGTTGCTTGATTTGAAATCCTAGGAAGTACTTCAACTCCCCCATCATTGACATCTCGAATTTTTGAACCATGATCCTACTGAACTCTTCACAAGTAGACTTGTTAGTAGACCCAAATATAATATCATCAACATAAATTTGGCATATGAACAAGTCTTTAGCAACAATTTTAGTAAAGAGTGTAGGATCGGTTTTACCGACTTTGAAGCCATTAGTGATAAGAAAGTCTCGTAGGCATTCATACCATGCTCTTGGGGCTTGCTTGAACCCATAAAGCGCCTTTGAGAGCTTATAAACATGGTTAGGGTACTCACTATCTTCAAAGTCAGGAGGCTGCTCAACATAGACCTCTTTCTTGATTGGTCCATTGAGGAAGGCACTTTTCACGTCCATTTGATAGAGCTTAAAGTCATGGTAAGTAGCATAGACAAGTAATATACGAATTGACTCTAGCCTAGCTACGGGTGCATAAGTTTCACCAAAGTCCAAACCTTCGAATTGTGAGTAACCTTTGGCGACAAGTCAGGCTTTGTTCCTTATCACCACACCATGCTCATCTTGCTTGTTGCGGAATACCCACTTGGTACCTACAACATTTTGATTAGGACGTGGAACTAAATGCCATACCTCATTCCTTATGAAGTTGTTGAGCTCCTCTTGCATTGCCAGCACCTAATCCGACTCTCTTTGTGCATCCTCTACCCTATATGGCTCAATAGAGGAAACAAAAGAGTAATGCTCACAAAAATGTGCGACTCGAGATCGAGTGGTTACCCCCTTATGAATATCACCGAGGATGGAGTTGACGGGGTGATCTCTTTGAATCGCTTGGTGGACTCTTGGATGTGGCGGTCTTTGACCCTGTATTTCTTGATCATCTTCCTTGTCTTTATCTTCATCATATCCCCCTTGATCATTGTCCTCCTCTTGAGGTGGCCCATCTTCTTGATCTTCAACTTCATTTTCTTGAGCCTGGTCTTCATCTTGAGTTGGTGGAGATGCTTGCACAGAAGATGATGGTTGATCTTGTGCTTGTGTAGGCTCTTTGGATTCCTTAGGACACACATCCCCAATGGACATGTTCCTTAGTGCGACGCACGGAGCCTCTTCATCATCCAGCTCATCAAGATCAACTTGCTCCACTTGGGAGCCATTAGTCTCATCAAACACAATGTCACAAGAAACTTCAACTAATCCAGTGGATTTGTTGAAGACTCTATATGCCCTTGTGTTTGAGTCATAACCAAGTAAAAAGCCTTCTACAGCCTTAGGAGCAAATTTAGATTTTCTACCTCTTTTAACAAGAATAAAACATTTGCTACCAAAGACTCTAAAATATGAAACATTGGGATTTTTACCGGTGAGGAGTTCGTATGATGTCTTCTTGAGGATTCGGTGTAGATATAACCGGTTGATGGAGTAGCAGGCGGTGTTAATCGCCTCGGCCCAGAACCGGTCCGGTGTCTTGTACTCATCAAGCATGGTCCTTGCTATGTCCAGTAGAGTTCGATTCTTCCTCTCCACTACACCATTTTGTTGTGGTGTGTAGGGAGAAGAGAACTCATGCTTGATGCCCTCGTCCTCAAGAAAACCTTCAGTTTGAGAGTTCTTGAACTCCGTCCCATTATCGCTTCTTATTTTTTTTGATTCTCAATCCGAACTCATTTTGAGCCCGTCTCAAGAAT